>JBBBDQ010000275.1:4980000-5655000 GCA_037127315.1 Ascarosepion bandense
TAACCTAAAGAGCCAACAAACCTACTAAGGTTTCACCTAACCGGATCTTCAGGGAAGCTTCGTTGGCTCTTTAGTTTAGTTACTTACTATATATATATATATATATATATATATATATATATATATATATATATATAATCCAGCTGATTTGGGGGATGTTCTATTTATTTTAATATTTTCGAAAAGTTCTTTTAGGCTATTTACTTTGAAGAAACTGTGTCTTCAAGTAAAGATCAATGCATTCAGTAAGAAAATGTTTTACCGTATATTGGGTTTGGTATGTAAGACACCAGGATGGGTCTTTTTGTCTCGGTAAGGATGAATTCGAAGGCACATCGGCATGGTAAAGAATGCATTCCAAAGACTGAGTATTGAGAGACAGGAAGATCTTCATTAGAAACAAAGAACAGAGTACTGGATTGTTATGTGATATATGTCCTCCTGTATGCCAGCGAATGCTGGACGATCTCCTCAAGGATGAAGGAGAGACTCGAAACAACAGAAACGTGGTCCTTCAGAAGGATACTGAGGATACCACAGATCAAACAAGTGAGCAATTTTGAGGCTTTGCGGAGAATTCAAATAAAAAAGAAACTTATACTTAGCATCGGGAAGAGACAGCTGAAGTTTATGGGACATGTAATGAGGAAAGGGGTGTGCGTAGTGGTGCAGTGGATATCGACTAGGAACGAAAAATCGGATTGCCGAGTTTTAATTCCAGTTTAATTCATTGCATTCACATACGCACAAATATCCATGGGAAAGGTATTAATCCGTCTGTTCCCTCCAGATGGGTTAAATAACATGACAGATTCGATTCTATAGCTATGGCTGGGAACCAGTCTACCGCAGAAAGCAATGGCAACCTACTGAGTCAGTCATATCTCTTTCGAGATATAATCCCCCAAAGTGTGTACCACGTATGACACTTAATTAAATGAGGAAGGAATATTTAGGGAATTTAATACTCACAGGATGGATAGAGGGAAAGAAAGACATGGGAAAGCAGTACAGGCATACTTGATGAGCTTGAGCAAGTGGATGGCAGAGCGGGGTTTGGGAGAGATGCCAAGAAAAATGTTAAGAGCAACAAAGGATAGGGATAAGTGGAAATCCTTGATCACCTACGTCTTTAAAGGAAACGGCACACAAAGAAGAAGAAGAAGAAGAAGAAGAAGAAGAAGAAGAAGAAGAAGAAGAAGAAGAATGAATGAATGAATGAATGTGTCCTTTTAGAGTGACCTTTTCTAAGTTATGGTATAGTAACTTCTTCCTTTCTGGATGTTCCATAATGGCATTTTATTTTTCTGAGAGTTGGTAAGATAATATTTATTTTATTTTGTATTTTTCTGTTCCATTGTTCTCGCAGTTGATTTTCTGTTCTGTTTCTTAATGGCTTTAGATCATTTTTTCTCTCATCAGAATCCATCTTTCCCATTTATAAATCTACCATTCGTACGTGCACTGAATACTGTCGTCATAACTGGTTGGGTGCTCCTGTCATTCATCTAGAGGTCCTCGACAAAATCCAAAGAAGGATCTGCAATGTAATCGATTCTGACTTGGCAGCGCGCCTTCAGTCACTTTCTCACGTTCTTGACGTAGCTTCCTTCTGTCTTTTCTACAAATATTTTCATGGCATCTGCTCTGGAGCTTCTTTCCCTGGTACACCGACCACATGAATTGATGCGTGCTACTAAATTGACATCAAGGTCTTACCGTTGAAATAGTTAAATGTAACCGGCTTTTTCTATTCTAACAGTTTCTTTTCTCGCACTTCTCGCTTGCGAACACCCTTTCGTTTACTTGCTTCCCTGATATCGACAATCTCTAAAAGTTTAAATGCAACATCAGTTGCCATTTTCTTTCTCCTTAAATACGATTTTTCTATTATATTTTATTCGACATTCCCGTAAACTTTTTTCTCACTATAACTCCACTCAAGCACAAAATTAAATCAAAAGTTAATAAAAATCTCCCTTGTCGATCGTTCTTAACAAAACATGTTTAACAGAAAAATTGCTTTCTAAATATATATATATATATTAATTCAGATACTTTAATCCAAGCGAAAAAAGCAGGAAGTTAAATTATATATATATATATATATTATATTTTGTTTGCTCTACTTTCGCTTTGAGTACTTTGTGTACTCTGCTTTCGTATTGAGCTCTTTATCGTTAAGGTTTTCGTCTTGGGTTTTTTTTTCTTTCTTACGAATGCTTGACTTTTTGTTCAGGTATTTCGTTTGTTTCTTTTTTCTTCCCCTTCTTTTCCCTCCGGGTTCGTTCCCGGTGGGTTTCAAGACGATCCCATTTGTAGTTTAATTATTGCTTTTATTATTAGTTCTGTTGCTATTGGTATTATTACTATAATTAATATTACTATATATATATATATATATATATATAGTAAATTTTGAACTACTCTCTCTCTCACTATATATATATATATATATATATATATATATATATATAAGAACCAATAGAAGCTGTTGGCTCTGAGAAACTTATTTTCCTAAAAAACAATAGTGTTTTAAAAAAAAGAATTCATAAATTTCCATCGTAAGCAGTACTGGCTGCTTGGTCAATGAATGTCAAATGTTTCCTTATAGGGAAATGGCTAATGTCACCATTACCATAACTTGTCACCGTGGTAAGGGGTATGATTCTAGGATTGAACAACGGGACTGTTTACTTTTGGTCATGCTGTGTCTAAATATGCCGCTAAGTTTTCTTTTTTAAAGATCAGCCGATTTAAAAGATGGACCCCGTGGATGTGTATCTTTCATTTCCTTTCAAAGTTTTACATTGGTAGGGAAATTGTTTTTGTTCATTAACGTTAAGCTGATTTTAAATATCGTGTGTCTAGGCGGAAATGATTTCTCTGGCGGGCTTTTGCTGGTTTTTAATTTCTTATAAGTTACAAGCTGTCAGAATGAAAACTTCCGTTGGGATGTTTTTTTAAACAGGCTCCGACAATATGTATACTCATCTGTATATGTGTGTGTATTAATAAAGAGTCATACGTATTGGTATATGTACTTATATATACTATGAACATTAATATATATATATATATATATATATATATATATATATGTATTATTGCGCGAAACATATTTTGGTGTATATATATATATATATATATATATATATATATATATATATAAAATATTAACTATAGCAACAATTATACCAATAGTAAAACTAGTATTAATCAAGCTATAATTTAAATCGTCTTGTATAACCCACCGAGGACGAACTCGAAGGGAAAAAAAGGGAAGCAAAAAAATGAAACAAACGAAGTACATGAACAAAAAGTCAAGCACTCGTAAGAAAGCAAAAAACGCCAAGACGAAAACCGTAACACTAAAGCGCTCAATACGAAAGTAGAGCAAACAAAAACAGAAATCTGACGAGCCGTTAGGCGAAACCGCGGTAGGTTGTTGGCTCTTTCTGTCTTTATATATATATATATATATATATATATATATATATATGGGTGATTGAAAAGTAACTCCCCATTCTAAAATACTTATAATTTATTTATTTATGAAAATTTTTACAAGAAGTGGATATGAGAGGAAAACGTTTAACCTGGTTTATTTCTTAATTCAATACAGGCACCAAATTTCGCAACCAGCTTCTCGAGCAGCCCAGGAATCGTGTCAGCTGATTTCACTAGGAACTTTTGTGGTATGGAAAACATAACTTCTTGTAGTCACCCTTCAAGTTCTTCCAAAGTCTTTGGTTTGGTGTATTAGACTTTCACCTTTAACCGATCCTAAAGAAAAATGCCACAGAGTATTAAACTAAGACACCTGGTTGGCCAGCCAGTGATAGATAAAATAGTGTTAAAAGATATATATATATATATATATAAAGATAAAAATAGTGTTAAAAGATATATATATATATATATAAAGATAAATGTTAAACTTACCTTTGCCTTGATTAAGGACGAAACGCGTTGGCTAAGAAGTTTTCCTGTTATTTTTGTTTACATTTTCTTTTTGCAAATATATTGTAGCGAAAATATCTACGTAAATATCTAATCATTACATGTTGAATCTTCATCATCTTTCAAATATATGTTGAGCACTTTCTAATACAACTGTTTACGGGTCTAATTTAATTTCAATCTGGCCTATAGCTGTCCAGCATATATATATATATATATATATATATATATATATTGTATTTTTGTTATTGGTTTATAAAAGCATAATATCGCTACACAAAAATGTTCATGACCAAACTGTTCCTCTTCAGGTGATATGTTAAAGTAAATGATGAATATGATTTATTTTTACATATAAGATGATAGATAGATAGATAGATAGATAGATAGATAGATAGATAGATAGATAGATTAAACACGTTGTATTAAACGATAGAGACAACTTGCAGATTTTCTTTTGTATTTTTTCATGTTTTCTAATGAGGCTTTTTTTTACAAATTATATTTGTGCAAAATGCCCCACTAAATATAAACGATCAGTTATTTTAAACCTGGTTACTAGAGCTAAACTCATTTCTTCTACCAATAAAATATTTTATAAACAATTGACAAACATCAAACTCTTATCAGTAATGGTTTTCCTAACTATTTAGTTGACAATGAAATTGACAGATTCTCTTCAGACCTAACAAGTCACACACCCAGAAAATTATCCTCAGTTAACCTCTTTTACAGAGGACAAATGCACAGACAATACAGCATGGATGAGAAGGACCTTAAGTCTCTAATACACCATAATGTGTTCCCTGTTGATTCTAACAAACCTTAAAACTTATTATATACTATAGTAAATTCAAGACCTCAAACCTGATAATGAGCAACAACCCTTCTCCAGTTGCTACCGAGGTTGACAGAACTAATGTTGTGTATGAATTCAAATGTCCTCTTGAAGAATACTCTTCTAATCCACATACATACATTAGATTTACGACTACCCGGCTCTCCAGACGATTAAATAAGCATTTAAATGATTCTAGCGCCATTACACATCATCTTATGTCACATACTGTTTCCCTTCTGCATTCCGACATTCGTAAAATTCTTATAGACAATACTAAAATTATCACAGACATTAGACGCCTTAAAATTTTAGAAGCACTACATATCAAATGTAATAAACTTCTTATCAATCGCACAGCTTACCAAATTTCTGGACACATTCTTCAATGTGTCTAGTATATTTAAAATATAATTTAAAGTAAATTATTCTTGCTTCTCATAATTCCCATAATTACTCCCCTTGAATTCTTAAATTCCCTAATGTATTTTTATTTTTATGGTATTTAAAAATTTTTTGCAACTCTAAATATTCCACGTTATCAGTTAATTCACGCCTCCACGTGATCACATATTTACATTATTACTTCCCATGAATTTTGAAAAATATTTCTTGGCGTTTATGTAGTTCTTCAAAATGTAGTAACACGTTTTCTGCTGTAAGGCAATTGTTGATGTTTAAAATTGTAAAACCGTAAAATTTGACCCTGATGATGAACGATGACGTTCGAAAGTACTCGGTTAATATATGGACAATATTTGCATAAATATAATTTGGAAATAAAATGGCTCATTAGAAAATATGAGAAAAAACAAAAGAAAATCTGCAAGACTAAGTTGTCTCTATCGTTTAATACAACGTGTTTAAAAGAAAACTCGACCGAATTGGCGTCAGTCGGCGATTCTACCTCTGGGCTATGAGCGCTCGGTAGAAGAAGGCAGACTTTTTAGCGTGTATAGTATCATTATACACGCCCAACAGCCAGAGTGCTCTAATTCATTACAGAATGAGCGATGCGTACATGCCAGAGTAGCTACTGTTTTGCAATGCCTACCATATATATATATATATATATATATATATATATATATATATATTTTAATCATTTCACCCCGAGCAAGGCGGTAACGCCACTGATGTGCAGGGGGCTACATAAATGTAAAAAGATTCATTAGAAAAGAGTGAGGAGTACAAACTAGTTAGAAAGGAACAATAGAAAGCTGAGAAAGCAGGTGCGATGACAGATACATAGGTGGCGAGAAAGGGAAGGTTATACGGGGGTCGGGGGAGAGCTAGAGTCCAGTGGTTAGTAGATGAGTATTGACTTTGCATTTATATGTGAGATGGATGAATTAACGCCTAAATTTCGCAAAAAATGAAAATGACACTGGCATCTTATTATAACAGATATATTTACCAAAATGGCATAAAAATTTCTTAACATGCTAAATAGTAAATTTATTTTTAAAAATCGCCAGTGGATTCTACTGCGGACTCCAGATGATTACAGAATCCCCTGCAGCTCTTCTGGGCGATCTTCTTGTTTAAGTTGGTGAATGTTGCTATAATCAACTGCGCCCCATTCATAATAATCAAGGGAGTTAGAGTCTGGGGAGTTAGATGGTCAGATATAAGAGGTGATGGGATCGCAGAAATCATTGGAGAGCCAGAACTCGGTTCTCCTGCTTGTGGGGCATGGTACAGAGTTCTTTTGCCAGACATAAGGTTTTCCAGCAGCCATCGTCTTGGCCGAGGACAGCACTACCTCCTCAAGTCGCATGATGTAGTTGAATCTGAGGCCATGTGGGAAGATGAATGGAAGCATAACGTTTCCAACGCTAGTGATTACTTCAAACATCTTCGTAATCTCATCCAACTCTTTCCGAACCCTTTGCGCTGTTCTCAGATTGACACCCAAACGTCTGAAATGCTTGCATTGGGGCTTTCGGCTCGAATGCCAAGCAGTACAGAATGGCGTTTCCAAATTTCTGGCTGAGTGAACTGCATCATGGTGCTCTTTTTCTTACAGACTACGCACAACTGAGCCTACTGTACTGTGCAGTCGACAAAATTAAAAACAAACAATTTGCATGCGCAAAATTAAAAATATAAAATGGTGATAATTTACCCATCGCACCAAATATATATATATATATATATATATATATATATATATATATATATATATTATGTTTTAGAACATGTACATAATTTCTTCTATATATGTCCTCTTCTCTACAATCGTATCGTTGTTTCAGTGTTTGGATTTAAACACCTCTTCGGGGGAAATAAAGGTTTGGAATCATACTCTGTCTATATTTGGTTCGTTGTTGTCGTGGGGGTTGATTGGGGCTATTGGTAATTAAGTGAATGTCTCGTTTTGACCGTTAGACTTTTGAGGAATTTTGTGTGTAAGTGTGAAATTGTTGATTAATGTTATTATCTGTTGGAATGTATGTTTTATCTTTTTATCGGTTGGGTATATCTTTTGGTTAGGATTTCTAAGAGGGCGCTCTTGAGTGGTCATTTTTATGGTTGGTTATCGTTTAATTGGTTGATGTCTGCTGTTAGTGGACCTAATCTATATATTTACTTTGATCCTGTGTCTAGGTTTTCATAGACGTGATAGGGGTGGGGTGTTTTTTCTTTCCAATTTAGATTTTTTCGGTATGGAATATTTTTTATTTTATAGGGTTCTTTAAAACACACACACACACACACACACACACACACACACACACACATATATATATATATATATACACATATACCCTCTTCTCTTTCTTTTTCTTTTTCTTTTTTTCTCCTTTTTTTCCCTTTTCTTCTCTTTCTCTTCTCTTTCTTTTTTTTTCTCTCTTCTTTTTTTATATATTCAAGTTTGGAGTATAGTTGTATTTAGGCGAAGTTATTTCAAGAAATCTAAATTTGTATTGTTTGGGAAGTAAATGCAAATTAGCGTTTTATCAGTTTTTTGTATAAAGTTGTATGTTTAATCTTAATTTTAAGTTTAGAGGGTCGGTTTTTTCTTTTAATTTTTTTTATATCTTCTTTTTTCTATAAATTATCGTTTGGAATCTTATTTATTTCTTTTAATTTTTTATATATTTTATTTATTTAGATATTTTTGCGGGCATTAGATCTTATTTTAAGGATTTATTACATCGATTTTTCTGTAGCAGTTTTTATCTTTTATAATAATAAAAATATTTATTCAAATTCTCAGTATTTTTTGGGGTGATTGTAGGGTTAGATCTTACCTGGGCTTACAGTTTATTTTTGTGTATGATATAATTATTCTGAAGTAGTATATTTAATCTTGATTTTGAATATATGAATTTTGATTCTTTTTTTGGGAGCCATTTATTTAATTTTGATTTTTCTAGTACGGAATATTTTTGTATTTAAGTAAGGTTATTGTGTTAAGTTAGGTTATTGGTGTAGGCTTTAGTGATAGGCCTTCCTTTAAGGATTTATTGGATCGATTTTTTTCTATAGCATTTTTTATCTTTTATAATGAGGATATCAATCGAACTCTTTGTATTTCTTAGCATGATTGTAGGGTTAAGTCCCTAATGTGCTTGCAGTTTACTGTGGTTTCGTGTCTCTGATTTATGAGCTTGTTACTATTTATATATTTAAGGATCTCTATTTTTTCTTGAAGGCAAAGAAAGCATGGTTCTTTTATAGATTTTGCTGTTCTTGCTTTTTTGAGAATTTTCCATTTGACCTTGGGTGTTTTATTTTCGTTTTTTAATTTCCAAAAGTGTTTGGAGAGAGATGTCATGTTTTGTTTTTCTTTGTTATTGAAGGATGAGTGGTGATTGTAAAAGCGCTTTTTTTTCTCTCCTCATTCTATACTCACTCGGATATATATATATATATATATATATATATATAGTCATCCGTAGACAGATCTGTTTCGTTGTATCACTGCTCATCAGGGTGATCAATCAGGGTGTATATATATAATTATGTAGTTATGAATTCACTGTTCATAATAAAATAAATGCCAAAGCACTCAAAAAAAAACAAAACTTGAGTCCTCTTCACCTGGAATTCTCACACCCTGATTGAGCACTCTGGAAGAATGGTAGCTACCCTGGCAGGTACGCATCGTTCATTCACAAATGAATTAGAGCACTCTGGCTATTGGGCGTGTATAGTGATAATATACATGCTAAAAAATCTGCCTTCTTCTACCGAGCGCCCATGGCCCAGAGGTAGAATCGCCGACTGATGCCACTTCGGTCAGGTTTCAATCCTGGGTTAAAAAGCAATCGGAGTCTAACCGAACTCATGAGCTGTGATACAGCGAAACAGATCTGTCTGCGGATGACTATATATTCATATATATATATATATATATATATATATATATATATATATATATGTTCTTACGCATCATGTAAAATTTTGTATGTAAAATTTGTGTTTACATGCACGTACACACACACACACACACACACACACACACATATATATATATATATATATATATATATATATATATATACAGAGAAATATTTAAGCAGGTAATAATATACTGCGAAAATATAAACTGCATGTGCTGTTTTAGAATTAATTCTATACAGGATATGGTTCTGTCCTGTTTAAATATTTACCCTCAACGATAAAATTTTAATCACATAAATATGAAAAAAAACTTTTCATTTACTTATTTTGTTACATATTACTTGCGTATGTGCATTGTGGTGGAGTGGATATCGGCTCGAAACGGGAAATCGGTTTACGGAGTTCGAATTCCGCATGCAATTCTTTGCATTCGCTTACGTGCAAATACCCTAGGGAAGTGTATTAATCCGTCTCTTCTCCCTCCACCTATAGGTTAAATGGTTGGATAGATTTAAGTTCTGTGGCCTTGGTTGGCAACCAGTCTACCGCGGAAAGCAATAGCAATCTACTGCAGGAAAATATTCAGCCCAGTCAGTCACGTATGACGTTTTTAGGACCGAGAAAAATCGGAAATCTTTCCCCAGACATTTTTTTTTTTTGTTATGAAACATCTTTCACATGATTGATTCCCAAATTTATTCTCCGGGTGTGAAAACATGATAAATAATATTGAATCTTTACTCAGCTGATTATCCATAACATTTCTGTATTGCTAGAAACAAATAAATTATTACCTTATTTCTTGATGATGTAATCTGAAAACAAAATAATCCATAATAAAAAAATTAAAAGTTAAACAATGAAAATACTTTAAAATGCAGATAAGAATGTTAAATTACAATAAATAAAGAAAAAAATTAGGTTATTAATAAATATTTAAATAAATATAGAATACTCCCATGATGCATCAGAATAAGCATTTTACCGCCAAAAGTTTTTTTTTTTTTTTTTTTTTTTTGACATCCCAACGAGGCAGACGTCTTAGACAGTTATCTGATAAAACATGTTGCCACCAACAGATAAGCAAAACGTTGCAGGAAAAGCCGTCGTTATATCGTCCTCGACTACGAAAGGCGTCACCGATCAAGCAAGACCGAATAGTGCAGAGAGGGACACAGGTCCGAATCCTGTCGGAAAGCGCATATTTGTCTCTGATATTATTTCTCGAAACTTCAGGCCGGTAGACGAACATAAATAAATATAGTTAAAAAAAACAAAAAAAAGGAAAAGAACGAAGATATACGCTAAAGATAACGTTTTCATTTATAAAAATCTGACGGATTAAAAAATAAAAATTCAATTACTTCCTTTCTTAGAAAAATGAACACAAAATATAATTTTCTCTTTCTCCCTTTTTGTGAGTGACGTCTTCTTTTATATAAGTATACGTATAAAAAATAACTCCTACGCTTGTTAAATTCGTTTAGTTTGAAAGACAGCAGTCTCTTCCGTTACCATGTGTTAACCGCGCCCATCGCGACCCTTTAGGATCTCTTCGCTACTGACTCGAATATACCAACAGTAAGTGCAAACAAGTACAAGAATTTAAGTACCTAGGAAGTGTTCTAACAGGAGATTGAAAGTGCGACACGGAGATCCGAAGGCGAATTGGCATGGCAAAGGACGCGTTCCAGAAGATGAGCAAAATACTAACACACAGGAAAATCTCAATAGAAACGAAGAAAAGAGTTCTAGACTGCTACGTGATGTCAGTTCTTCAATACGGCTGTGAATGCTGGACAATATCATCGAAAATGAGGACAAAACTGGAAGCGGCCGAAATGTGGTTCTACAGAAGGATGCTACGGGTATCGTGGACTGAGCATACAAGCAACGACGAGGTGTTAGAAAGAATGGCAACAAAAAGGAAATTGATGCTGAGCATCAGGAAGAGACAACTGAAGTTCCTGGGACATGCAATGAGGAAGGAGAGCCTGGAGAACCTGATACTGACTGGACAGATAGAAGGAAGGAGAGACAGAGGAAGGCAGCGGATAACATATTTGCAGGGACTGATCAGGTGGATGACGGAACGGGGGTTGCCAGGAGCAACAGGAGCAAACATACTAAGAGCCACAAGGGATAGGGAGACGTGGAGAGCCATGATCGCCTACGTCCTGAAGGGACAGGGCACATAGAAGAAGAAGAAGAAGAAGAAGAAGAAGTGACAGCTCGGATGTGCGTTGTGGTGCAGTGGATATCGACTTGGAACGACAAATCGGGGAACCGAGTTCGAATTCCAGTTGAAATTCTTGCACAAATACCCTTGGGAAAGGTATCAATCCGCCTCTTCCCTCCAGTTATGGGTTTAATAAACTTCCACACTTTCTTTGATTGAGTTCTATAGTCTTGGTCGGCAACCAGTCTACCGTAGAAAGCAATGGCAACCTACTGCGGGAAAATCTTCTGCCCAGTCAGTCATGTCTCTTTCCAGATATGATCGCCCAAGCGTGTATCACGTATGGCACTGAATTGACAGCTCTGCTAGTGTAAACGCATAAAAGCACATTGATATAAACAGAATTAGAGAGGTAGAACGCCATTATTAGCAAAGGACTTACGCTTCGACAAAGCTGAAGATTAGTTTTTCAAAACATCTTCAGGCCTTAAGTGATCATGGCTCTCCACAATTTTCTGTTCTTTGTCGCTCGTAAAAATATTTGTCTTTTTGTTATCTTTCCTAAACTTTCGTCATCCATGTACTGATCTTCCATCCATTTATACAAGCTCTTTATATCTCTATGTGCCATTTCCCTTCAGGACTTTAGCGTTCATGGCTCTCCACAATTTCCTGTTCTTTGTAGCTCTTAGTAAAATTTGTCTTTTTGCTCTCTCCTAAACCATATTCTTCCATCCATTTACACAAAATTCTTCTTCTTCTTCTTCTTCTTCTTCTTTGTACCGTGTCCCTTCACGACGTCGGCAATCATGGCGCTCCCCAATTTCCTGTTTTTGTAGCTTTTAATTTTATTTTTATGCCTCCTAAAACCTGTTCTGCCACCCATTTACACAAGATAGCTAGGTAGGTTGGGTTTGGTTTTCCTCTGCCCCGATTACCCTCAATCTGTCCTTGTAAGTATCGAATTTCCATGCCTCTTTTTCTTATTATGTGCTCTATATTTTTAAACTCCTTCTGATGTTAGCTATAAATGCCCTTTTGTTTCCTTTCTTTCTAAAACTTCAATTACTTTTTCGGTGTATGGTATTCTCAGCAACCTTCTGTAGATCCAATTTTTTTTTTTTGTTTCAAAGTCTCTTCTTCATTTGTGAAAAGAATTCCAGCATTTTCTGCCCTACTGGAAGACTGATATTACGTAACAGTTCGGTACTCTTTTCTTTATTCATGTTGCTTCAAGTCTCTTCATCTGTGAGAAGATTGTCAAACATTCCCTTTCATATCGGAGGACTACGTAACATTTCACTATTTTTTTGTTTTTGTTTTTGTTTCTGTTGCTTCAAGTCTCTTCATCTGTGAGAAGATTTTCCAGCATTCACTGCAATATTGGAGGACTCTATATTACATAACAGTTCAGTACTCTTTCCTAAGGAAATCTATATCTTTAAAATGTTTCTATGTGGCGTGTCCCATCGGGACTTTGTAGGTCGTGCCACGTCCTGCTTATTTACAGCTATATAATCCTATATGATCAACAGTTTGAACAAAGTCAGTACGCTCGAATCCTTGGTCACGATTACTTGTGACTTTGATCAACCATCGATGGTTTCTGAACGGTTTTGTCGACCCGATTTCTCACACAAGTTTTGCAGTCAACACGTGGTATGGTTCTAAGGCTCTTCCCAATGTTGTGATCGTTTTTCAAAAACAAATATTATCAGCCTTGTGCAAATTAACCGAAACAAAACGATCAATGTCTTCCTGAGATCTTCCACACTTTCCCTGATCATGTATACGTCGACTCTTGGCGTTGTTTTTCTCTTCCGACCACATTTTCCTTAATGTTTTGTACTTTTCTTCTTCGCCTTAATAACACTACTGACATATGAAAGACTGACACCAACAATATCCGTGATCTTTCTGTAAGCCTTGCCAGTGTGTTCGTGCAGCGTTACAATTTTGTACGCTTCTTTAGAGTGACGTCAATCGCAGACAAGGGCCATATGACAACTAACCGACAATCGAGGCAATAGTGTCTGGGCGTGATAAAAATTTCATGCAATCAAAGTCAAACAGATTTCCTTCACACCACTACAAATGACCTAATCCTGTCACTCCAGTGGGTCTAAAACTGAAAGGAAAATAAAGTAGTTGTTTCAATTAATTTGCACAAAATTGTACTTCGCAAATCAACTATGCTGAAACTCGTATCCGTGTCTCTTGATCAGATTACTAACGCTCTAACAATGAGGACATGCAAATGATTATATAAAGCAACGTTTTAAAAAACATGCAGTGGCGTGCACTAATGCATCCTGAAAGGTAGCCAGGTGCACCTCAAGTTAACAGAAGAGTAATTTATAAATTATTTTTATATTTAAAAAAATCTTTATTTTTAAAAAGCTAGAGACACATGGTTTCCATGTCTCAGTCAAGTCTTATTCATTTGATATTTAATAGAATTGTAATTTATCAATTACTTTTATACGCCACGTGGCTTCTCGCTGTCTCTTCTACAAATATTTTCATAGCAACTACTATGAGGAGGTTTTTTGATTCCCTGGTGTTCCGACTACATAGATTTAAGCGTGCTACTAGCTTGACATCTAGGTCTCACCTGTTTACCGTTGAAATAGTTAAATGCAACCGTCACTTCTACTTCAACAGTTTCTTTTCTCGCACTTCAAGCCTGTGAAACTCCCTTCTGTTTACTTGCTTCCCTGATAGCTTCTTCTTCTATGTACCGTGTCCTTTCAGGACGTAGATAACCATGCATTCCCACTAGTCCCTATCTCTTGTTGCTTTTAACATCTTTCCCCTTGGTAACTTTCTCAGAACCCTCTCCGCCATCAGGTTCTCCAAGCCCTCCTTCCTGATTCAGTCAGTTAGTTAAGTTCCATACGTGATACACGCTTGGGCGATCATGTCTCGAAAGAGACATGACTGACTGGGCAGATTATCCCGCAGTAGGTTGCCATTGCTTTCTGCGGTAGACTGGTTGCCGACTAAGGCTATAGAACCCAATCCGCCCTGCTATTTAGCCCATAACTGGAAGGAAGAGACGGATTAATACCTTTCCCAAGGGTATTTGCGCGTAAGTGAAAACAATGGATTCAGCTGGAATTCGAACTCGGCTCCCCGATTTCTCGTTCCGAGCCGATATCCACTGTACCACAAACGTGCCCGAAAAACCTCAGTTGTCTTTTCCTGGTGCCAAGTATAAGTTTCCTATTTGTTTATATTATCTCCAAAACCTTGTTTCTCATATGTTCTGTCAATAGTATCCTCAACATTCTTCTGTAGAACCACATTTCTGTTGCTTCGAGTCTCTTGTCCTTGAGGAGATTGTCCAGTATCCGCTGCCATATTGGAGGACAGATATCACTTAATAGTCCAGTACTCTTTTCTTTGTCTCCAACGAAATCTTCCTGTCGCCCAATACTTCACTCAGCCTTTGAAATGCGTTTTTGGCCATGTCAATCCGTCTCCGGATCTCAGTATCACTCTTCTCTATCCTCTGTGAGAATGCTCCCCGGGTATTTACGTATCTCAGTGTCTCTTCTCTATCCTCTGTGAGAATGCTCCCCGGGTATTTACCGTATCTCAGTGTACTCTTCTCTATCCTCTGTGAGAATGCTCCCCGGGTATTTACGTATCTCAGTGTCACTCTTCTCTATCCTCTGTGAGAATGCTCCCCAGGTATTTAAACTTTTGTGACTGTTTGAATTTAGCGCCCCTGGCGTGTAGTTGACATTCTGGGGTCCTCTTTTTGCTGACGACCATGCATTCTGTTTTCTTGAGGTTTATGTTTAGCCCTTTCTCCTCACTTTCCTTGTTTCCTTCTGTAAGATGTTCTGTATTTTCTTTACAATCTTCAAAAATTTAAATGCAACGTCAATCGCTATCTTCTATTTTCTTAAATCTTGTTCATCTTTTCTCCATTCCTCAATACTCCTGATACACCATCTTTTCTCTCACTTTCACTCTCTGTCGTGCCCTGCGTACTAGTGGTAGCCTAACCTTGCTTAGGGTGAAATGAATAGCACTCTGGCTGTTGGGCGCGTATAATGATAATATACGCGCTAAAAAGGTCTGCTTTCTTCCACCGAACGCTCATAGCCCAGAGGTAGAATCGCCGACTGACGCCAATTTCGTCAGGTTTCAATCCTGTGTTAAAAAGCAATCGGTGTCTAATCGTACTGATGAGCTGTGATACAGCGAAACTGATCTGTCTGGATGACAATATATATATATATATAAGCATAGGTTAGGTATGCCTGGAGTAAAATTAATTTCGTTTAATATTTGAATAGCTTTATAATAATTTAAATCTAATGCTATGTTAAACTTAGAATTTAAAATTCGCAAAAAAAAATAAAGTGAATCTAACAGTCGATTAATAATGCTGATCTCTATTTCAATGAAATATCAATATTAATGCCCCAGTAAATTGTTTTTAGAGTCTATCTATGTAACAATGCCTCCCTGAAAAGAGTAATTGTCTAGTTTTGAAACTTTTAAAACTCTTCAAGTTGAAATAAAACTCATCACTTGATAAGACCGAAGTTGTGTCGAAACAAAATAGCTACTTCATAGTGATATTATAACATATTTATGTTATATATATATATATATATAGAGGGAAAATTATTAAAAAGTTGTGAGTTTAAAAATGTATTTTTTTGACAGTATTTGTTTATTTCTGTTATTATATTTTATATTTCAGACCGTCCTCAGTACTTCATCAGAAACAAATGATTTTAAAATTCAAATTAGAAACGTATTTCGCGAGAACGTCTGTGGAGAGGGTTTGTTTACATCACGTGACGCGTTTGTTTACATCGCGTGACGCGTCTGTGGAGAGAGTTTGGCTACATCAAGTGACGCAGAAAGTGACAGATTTTTAAAAAAATATTTGTAAACGTAAACCTATCTTTAATAATACTTATAAATTTTGTTTTAGATAAAAAAATTTTTGAATGTATCTAAAAAAGTTTAGCTATTGAAATATTTGTAAAGATTCAAAACACCTAAGTCCCTATTTAACCCTAGCTTGTGTGTATTTATTTAATTTTGAAATCCAGTATTTTTCTTTCTTTCTGCGTGTGTGTGTAGAACTAAAATCGGAGTCTATTAGTAAACATTTGCAATTTTCTAAAGTGTGACCCGGTTGATTGAAGTGGATTGCTATTGGGGAATATTGATTATTCTGGCGTATACTAAGTTTGTGATTATTGAAACGAAATCTAAAACTATTAACAGATTCGCCAATATATCCACTATTGGGACATATTGAACAGAAGAGAAAATATATGATGTTTTTGCTGTCACAGGTGAGGCATGGTGGGTGCAATTTGAATTTGGTTTTGGGTACAGAGAATATTGTGTCGTTTACTAAATGTTTACAAATTAAACACCTGGGTTTCTGACATTTTAAATTCCCTGATAGGTTTGTATTTTTTAGATATTTGGTAGAAGTGAGGATAGTTGATAGGTTGGGTACAACTTTTTAATAATTTTTCCTATACATATTAAGACAGTATACGTGGATCATCACTATGTTATTTATATATATATATATATATATATATATATATATATATATATATATAAATATATATATATATATAGTAGAACGTGGTGTGTGCGGTACCTGTCGTTAGCGACCACTTGCTATTAACGACCATATTTGCTATGCACGGACGATTTGCTAATGTTAATTGAACCCTAGTGAGCGACCTCTTTCAAAACGAGACCACTGATCAGCATGAAAGAATAAAAATCACTGGTCAAACGACCACTTTAACAAAAATTCATTTTGGCAGTACAATCCTAATTCCTAAATTAGGAGAATTTACCTTAGTAATCTATTTCATTTTTCTTTAATCTAAGCCAGAAACACTTTTTCGTTGTTTTGTTATTGTAGTGAAGTGTCAAATTTGTATTATTTGTTGAAATGGTGGTGGTCAAAAGGCGACTGTCTTGTATTAACATGTACTTATTACATTTGACAAGTTCAAGAGATTTGTCGGTTTCTGTACCAACTTGGATAAATTCGGGCGTAGGGGAAAAACACATTTATGTGAAATTTAAATTTTTAATGTTTATCTCTTTCATTATCTTAATTTTTTCTCAACCTTTTTACTCTCTCTCTCTCTCTCTCTCTCTCTCTCTCACTCCCTCTCTCTTCTCTGATCGTTGACATTTTTTTCTTGTATGTTTGTTTATTTTTCCCTATATTATCTCAGATTCTCTTTTACTATGACTCACTTCTAAGAAAAAATTAAAAACATACATCGCGAACTTTTCCAACGTACATTAGTTGTTACTGTGGTTTTGTTCAATTAGACTCCTCTACTGTCAGTATCCCCAGCAAATTAGGTGACGATACTGACCGTTTAATGCGATGATCATGATTTTCCAGCAGCCGCTTGTTAAGAAAAAGGAAAATTTTGGTTTTCACAAAAACAGAACTATAACTGTTTTTATCTAGAGTCGAATTACGTACATTAAACACATATTCTTAAAGGTTACTTAGTATCATTTTTAACAGTTTAATTATTTTCAGTATAATAAATAAACTCCCATAGTTCTTGTTGTTAGTTAGTGTATAGAAATATTTTATCCCTCTATCATAATATCTCTTGTTGCAGTAACATAAATACCGAATGATGTTACAATGGTCATGGATGATGTTAGCTGGGTTGATTATGTCACCATGGATGATGCCATGATCACAAATAAAACCCTGGGAGACCATTGGAAGAAGAATTACTCAGGGGAAATCTGACTCAAGAAGCAATAGAGTCTGACGACGAGGAAGAAGAAAAGTATGGGCCCATTCGAGATGCGATTTGCCAGTGCCCATCTCGATGATCTGATTTTTTTTGCTTCGGTTCATGAAGACCAAGAAATGATGAACCAAAATAAATAAGTGCCAACATCAATTAAAATCAAAGTGGTCACATTAGAAAAAAAAAAAAAAAACACCACACAGACTGCACTAACTGATTTTTTAAAGCCTACACCAGTGTGAGTAATTTTTATTTCTTTTATTAACCGTTGTAAATACGTTTTTAATGTTAAAAAAATAATTATGCTGAATAAGTTTTTTCAAAGTTAGACCATCTTATGTTCTCATTTATTTATTACCAGATTACTAAATAAATAAATAAATAAATACTAAAATATGTACATTCTGGAGAGTGAAATATACGATCGTGGGGAGGAGAGGTCAGGAGTCTTTAGTGAGCGATCACCTGCCGTATGCGACTAGTTTTGATGGCAGTAGGGGTGATCGCACACAACAGGTTCCACTATATATATATATATATATATATATATATATATATATATATATATATATAAATTAAAGGAGGATTAATTCAATGATGTTGAATGACCATTTCGATATGAAAATCCCGACGGGGGATAACACATCACCTCAGCAACAGAAATTTAATTACATGGAGCTCTCTTCCTGTATCATTTTTTAATATTAAAATAAAATTTTTAATATTAATTAGGATCGGGTTTTTGGAATTTACCTTCCTGCTTTTTTCGCTTGGATTAAAGTATCTGAATTAAGTTATATATATATATATATATATATATATATATATATATATATATGGTCTCTCTCATATACATATGGTCTCTCTCTCACTCATATATATATGGTCTCTCTCCCCTTCTCTCCCCCCTCTCTCTCTCTCTCTCTCTCTTTCTCTCCCTCTCATATATATATATATATATACTTAAATGTAACTGCTGCTTCTAATCCAACAATTTGTTTTCTCACACTTCCTACCTGTGGAATTCTCTTCCGTTCACTTGATTCCTTGATAGCTACAATTTTCAAAAATTTAAATGCAGCGTCAATCGCCATCTTCTATCTTCTTGAATCCCGTTCATTTCAATGGTAAAAGGGTGAGACTTATATGTCAATATAGTAGTACGCTTAATGATTTGGTTTTCATTTGTAAGAAGCTACAGACCGCATGCACATGGCTTCCATGTCTAAGTCAAGTCTTTGCCATTTGTTATTTTAAACTGGATGAGGGGTTCCTTAAACTTTAAGGAGTGTATAATCCTTTCTCTTTTGCCTTCCTCAAGGGATTTAAATCACTCATTATCGGCCTCTCTTATATAAAATAGCATATTCTTCATAAATCTGTCGCGGCCACAAATAGCCGCTCCAAAAAAGAAACGACCATAACAGCAGCAGCAGCTATTAGCCGTTCCTTGACCTTTTACAAACAATGGCGGATTTTAAGACCCGCCGTAAAGAAAATCTAACTGCACGTGCGACACAAAACAATTTAGCGAATACGTCCGAGCCTAAAACTGTCGTAATATGCATCGAATTAGGCTACGCTCCCCAAAATATCAAACGACATGGGGAGCAGTTATTATTATTTTTTTTTAATCATTTCACCCCGAGCAAGGCAGAAATGCCACTGATGTGCAGGGGGCTACGTAAATGTAAAAAGATTAATTAGAAAAGAGTGAGGAGTACAAACTAGTTAGAAAGGAACAATAGGAAGCTGAGAAAGCAGGTGCGATGACAGATGCATAGGTGGAGAGGAAGGGAAGGTTATACGGGGATGGGGAGAGAGCTAGAGTCCAGTGGTTAGTAGATTAGTATTGACTTTGCATTTAAATTTCTGGAGGTTGTAGTCGTCAGGAAAGCAAGAATACGGGAGCGAGTTCCAAAGGCGGGAAGTGCGGGAGAAGAAGCTGCAGGAGTAGAATTGTCGTCTGCATTTGGCTAACCTGACTATGAATGGGTGGGACCCAGTTGCCAGTCTGGTTGCACGAGTAAGCACCTGTTGAGGAGGCACCAGTGACTTAAGTTCGTCCGAGCAGAAGCCATGAAAGTATTTATAGAACAAAGGGAGGCCACATTTCGACGATGGGGAAGTGGCTGCAGTCGAGCCGCCAGGTCAGTACCTATCACATTACAGACTCTCCTTTGGAGCCTGTCAAGAACACTGAGGAGAACAGCAGGGGCACCTGACCATAAATGGCAGCAGTACTCCATGCACGGACGGATGGTTGACTTGTATATATGCAGAATGAATTCAGGTGGAAAAAAACATCCTGGATCGACATAGTGACCCAACATTCTTAGCAGTAGATTTTGCTATGGATTCAATATAGTGGTTCCATTTGAGATCTGAGGACAGGGTAAGTCCGAGAAGGCGTAGTATATTACTCTCCGGGAGAATCGCTTGGTCCATGCTTATGGGAGGCAGGAGAGGTTGCCTGTAATGGTTGACAGACAACAGCTTGGTCTTAGATGAATTGAAGTTGACAAGCCACTTCTTGCCCCAGTTCACCACAGAGTGTAGATCTCGTTCAAGGTCAGCAGCGAGATTATGTCTGTCCGCCACGAGAGGTTTCTTACTGGCGCTGGAGTATATTGTAGTGTCATCTGCGTAGATGCCTACTTGGGACTTGATCTCATCTGGGAGGTCGTTGATGAAAATAAGGAAGAACGTCGGGCCCAGGGTAGAGCCCTGCGGGACACCAGCATTCGTGCTGTAGGACGAAGAGGCATACCCATTCAGAACGACCTTCATTTTGCGGTTATTTAAGAAAGATTGGATTAGGTCAAGCAGGCGACCGGTAATACCATAACCGCGTAGTTTGCATAGGAGGCCAGAGTGCCAAACCCTATCGAAAGCCTTGGAGATGTCCAGAGCAACCGCGCGAGCCTCGTCAGACTCATCAAGGGCCTGTTGCATGTACTCCGTTACGGTTGTTAGCAGGTCGGCCGTGGACCTGGCAAAGCGGAATCCATATTGCCTGTCAGAGAAGAGTTTGTGGGTGGTGAGATGATGAACTATTTCAGCATTGATTATAGCCTCGAATACTTTCCCGAATAGCAGTAGAAGACTGATAGGGCGATAGTTGGATGGGTCCGAGGGTTCACCACAATTCTTAAATACAGGAACGACTGAAGAGAACTTCTAGCATGCAGGAAAGCAGGAAGCAGAAAGGTAGTAGTTAAATAGTTTAGAGAGGACAGGGGAAAGTTCAGGAGCACACCGCTTAAGGACTATCACCGGGATTCCATCGTCTCCACACGCCTTATGGAGGTCGAGTTTTGAAATTACTCTGGATACTACTGTCGGGGTAATATATACACCGTGCAGTTTGGCCTCAGTTCTAATAGGGAAGTCGGGTGGGTGTACTCCGGACGAGTCGAATGTGGATGAGAATCTGTGGGCAAGCACTCAGCTTTGTCCGCAGATGACGTGAGAACCTCAAATTCATAGATTAAAGGAGGTATTGAGGATTTCCTATTGTTGAGCACTCGTTTGTAAATCCTCCAATAGTCCTTGGGGCCGAACTTGCGGTCAGCTATGCGCTGTCGCATTCTTTCAGCAAAGAACCGTTTGGCGTCATTTAGGGTTCTCTTGCACTCATTGCGAGCGAGCAGATATGAACAGGCGCCTATTGTGATCAGTTGACTGTCTCCAGAATAGACGGAAGTAATGGTTCCTGTGGGCAATGGCAGCTGAGCAGGCCGGAGAGAACCACGGAGAGGAATGAGGTTTTAAGCAATACTTCCTGGTGGGTATGAAGGCATCAATGCCAGCTTTCACCCATGACGAGACCTCAGAGGCACAGTCATCAACTGATAGGTCGAACACTTTTCCCCAAGGGACGTCGCAGAGGAAATCGCGAAAGGCATCCCAGTCATCTTTTTGGTAAGGTAGGAGGTCCTATAGGTAGGGGGCTCCTGGGGGGAGTGAGATTGGAAAGAAATACTGAGAGAGACTACAGCGTGGTCGGAGTTGCCGTCAGGCGCAGAGGTGAAACATATATCTAGTAGTGAGGAATGACCCGAGGGAGTGCTTGGGAAGCGAGTGGGGAAGTCCACCACTTGCGTAAGGGATTGGGAAATTATTTAGCCTTTTTCTACTCCCACCGATCTGGGAGTAGTTCACCGAACTCTTTCGCTGATGACCAGCCTCGTTTCGCCCGAATATACGGGTTGTCTAGCCATAACACAACGCGCTTTCGGCATTGATCCTGCCACCCGGCAGTCGATCAGCCATCGAAGCCGCAACACACGCTTCTGGCACTGATCCTGCTTCGGCAGTCGAATCGGCCACTCCTTGTAGCATCTGCGACGAACCTACTTCTACTCGGCCCTGTTTAGGAATTCCTCTCCCATAACCTCTCGGTACGGTCTCGCATCCGCGACGACCTTAACTCGACTCGGCCCTGTTTAGGGACTCCGCCTCTCGTCAAATGCCTTCCACTGATTCAGTCGGCCAGCTACCGCTACGAACGCCCCATTTGGACTAACCACTGAACGAAGCCCAACGCTCGCCGCACCAACTCCATAGAGGCAGCTACCCTCTGGACCAGAAGCCTACCCGAACAACAACTTGTACCACCTTACATAAATAAACACCAAGGTTGTTATTGTTCTTTGTCTCCTCATTGTCTTGGCTGTTCACACTTAACAAAATTTAACTTTGTGGGGTCGACTTACTCCAATGCCCCCGCAACAAATCCTTTTTAAATGAAAACTATACAATGCTAAACCAAAATTTTCTTATTTTTAAATTCCGTTGTTAATTTTTCCTTATTAAATTTAAAGTGTCTCCTAGAGTTTTAGCTATTCTACAACTGCTCTCTAAATTTAAAAATGTTGAGAAACACTGATCTGTGCCGTTCAGGCTTCACTTAATGTTTGAAGATTTTGTGCTCAAAATGCGACAACCAAGAAATAAGTTAAAAAACATAGCATAGGAGAGAAGAGGGGCATACTACGTCTACATTTCTGTCCTGCATTTAATACATGACACTTTCGTGACCGAAATGGTTAAACTGTTTGAGTTATTATCACTAAACTATAATCAAAATACTGTCAAAATAATTAAAAATTTCCGTTGTGCTTTCTGGCCTTCATCAGTTGTATTTCAAGCTGAGTAACCTACAGGGAATTCTAAACTGAACCCTTTATTTTATCTACAAAGGTAGATTGTTCTCGTTTCACTGCACATGTTTAGAGATATTTTGTCTAGTTCGTATTTTTAGCACTGTTCAGTTGTTGCTTGTCCATTTCTACTAAGTCAAAATACATTCTGCCCGGTTCAGGGATTGATCTCACAATTATTATGTCAAAAAAACTCACAAACCAATGCTAACTGCGTTAAGCTATTCTCCACTCCATCCTAAATAGTTTAAATTACTGTTTCGCAACCTTTTTAAGCAACAGCACACCTAAGAGCGAATGAAAATATCAGAGCACACTTAGTATTTTTTTGTTAATTTTATGAAATCAAATCATAGATTTAAAAAATACACAAACAAATACGAACTTACTTAGAGATAGAAATCGAAGAGCCATGTTCTAATTCCAGTCGGGTTTGTTATATTCACTGACATGCAAATACTCTTTTCCTCCCAGATATATGTTAGATAGCAGGACTTATATCAGTAAATCAGTATCTCTCCAAAATTCTTACAATGTAAAAAAAAAATTCTGCCTTTAAATAACCTGTAAAAGGTTCATAACCTATAGAAATCAAATCAAATCTGTTATGCTCTGCCATCAATTTATGCAAGCTTGTGAGGTAGCTTTATTTGCTACTTCTGTTTACTCCTTGTGAAATCGTGTTAAAGACAAGTATGTGTTGAAAACCTATAGGTCAACTGCAAACATATGCATCATGTTTCTCAACCTTTTTAAGCAACGGCACACCTAGGAAATGAAAATATCAACGCACACTTAACAAATTTTTTAAATGCTTTACATTTAAATGTTATGCGATAAAACCATATGCTAAAAAAATACAGACAAAAATATGAAATTACTTTTTTGCAGTATTTCTTCAGCTTATTTAGTTTGAAACCTGTACCCGGTGAATTTTTGCGATTTCTTCAATGTTTAGTCGAATGGGCGATAAACAGACCCTCATTTTTTCTTCAGTTGAACGTAGTCTTTCTCGTTTCTTATTTTTTATGTTAAATTCAGATTTTAAGTCTAATTCACATAAATATGTAGAAGAAAATTGCAGTAAAACTGATGAAGCCATTTTGATTAATGTGGGATATTTCTTTTGGATTGAAATCCAAAATGTATCAATGCGTACCATTGAATGTTTTATTTTTAGCACTTAAAAAAGTAGAAATACTTTTTTAAAATATGAATATTAAAACAAAGTATTTAAAATAACATTAAAACATTATATATATAATAACATGATAGAAGAATACTGAAAAGAATTATTTTAAAAAAAAGTTTAATACTTATTCATTTATTTAAATGCTAACACTGTGCCATTACTACTTCTACACATATATGTATACCGTGACAATATTTGACGGCATACTTAGGAGGATCGTGCAGCGCACTAACGTGACGTGGCACAGTGGTTTTAAATCACTCATCTAAAGAAGGTTCATCTATACAAGGTCCAAGAGCCACTCAATGTAGAAGGTTGCTAAAGAAGGTTTTTACACTATTTACATCATTCGGACTATTATCCTCATCTTTCTTGCCATTTGTACGAAGTTTCGGCCGTTGTACGCTCCGGCCTTCTTCAGGTGCTAGGAATTTCGAACCGAACCCTTTATTACAATCACTGCGGTATATGAACTTTATTCCTTGCGTAGTAGTGCCTCTTTTGGTACTCATGAGTTATCTCCCTCTAACCATATAAGTTATTTGTTCACCACTGCTGTAGCCTGGTATTGAAATCATAACTCTTTGGGTCAAGTCACAGAAACTAACCAACGTTTATATCCACTGAGCTATGTGTCCTAAAGAAGACTGGAGCGTACAACGGCCGAAATAATACCTAATTTCAGAAATATAGACAAATATAGAAGGTTGTTTCATGGACGTAGGGTGAGTAAGTGGAAAGTAAGTGCAGATTATGATAATTCGAACGATTGGTAGACTGGAAGAGTTTAAGATTGTAGTGTTCGAAGAAGCATGCTCTCGGGAATCTTTGTTTTTTTTTTTCTATAACATGGCGGCTCTTGTAGAAAAGTACAACAAAAATGGGTCACGAGGTGCGAGATGTTAAAGTCAAGAGGCAAGCTGTTTCTTTATTTACGATTTAGTGCTGATTGTTCAAGCGGTTAAATTATATTGACCCAAATTATCGCTGCGATAAAAGCAAGTATATTAAATTTGGGCGACTCATGTAATAAGGTAATCCTCACTGTTAATGTTTATAAGACATTGTAGGTATTTATAATGAAGTCTAATAAATGGCAATTAGTGATAAATACGAAATCTAAAGCAAATAATGAGTTAATGCTGAATCAAACTAAATCCCTAGAACCGACACCGTTACGTATATAAAGAAGAATTATTCGGTGAGTATAAAACCCCAGTAAAGAACTCAGGAGAGAGATGTTGAAAATTGCATTCAGTGTGTTTTTCTTTTTAATTTAATTTCCATAGAAACAATAGTTAAGAAATAAGATTTTAAATCCTCTTGGTTATAGAGAGAAAGATATTTTGTGCGCACAGATATTTAGTACACTTACCTTAATCTAGTTCAGTAGGGGGAAGAGTAAGTTTGGTCCTTACTCTCCATGGTCATATAAAACTAAATCATTAGAAAATGCTTTGGATTTTAAGCTGTTTTAAACCCATATCATATCCTCCTGGTGCCAGTTTAAATCAACGCTATCATTTTTCAATATCTATCTAAACTATAATAATAAGATCTTAGAAAGTGAAATTTTCACTGAAATATCTAAGTTTTCACATGAAAGAAGAAAGTGCGAACTTTAAATAAAATGCCCGAAATATTTGAAGAAGAAATTGGCAATTTTTAATCTAAATCCCCGCAAAAACGATGTCTCAAAAGGACGATTTTTGCATTGACACCGCTATTATTTTAACTACCCCCACTCCTGGTAATGTTTATTGTTTGAAAATGTCAGTTAAGTGCCATATGTGATACACACTTGAGCGATCATGTCTCAAAAGAGACATGACTGACTATCCTGCAGTAGGTTGCCATTACTTTCTGCGGTAGCCTAGTTAACGACCAAGGATCCAGAACTCAATCTGTTCTGTTATTTAACCCATAAGTGGAGGGAGGGACGGATCAATACCTTTCCCAAGGGTATTTGCGCGTAAAGGAATTCAACTGGAATTCGAACTCAGCTCCCTGATTTCTCGTTCCGAGCCGATATCCACTGCACCACAACGGCCTTGTATTGGGTGAACATTAGTATATATATATATATATATATATATATATATATATATATATATATATATATATATATATATATATATATATATATATATATATATATATATATATATATATATATATATATATAAAATTATAAAATTGTCATTGTTTTCAACCACGGCCTCCAGACGACTCCGGAATTTCCTGAAAATCTTCTGGACGGTTTCCTTGTTTAAGTTTTTGTTAGTGAATGTTGCCATAATCTTTGCCTTCATCTTTGGTGTTACAAGAAGTTTTGTTGATCTCTCGCTCAACTGCGCCAGATGCATAATAATCAAGGGAGTCTTTAGACTTAGGGTGGCCAAATGTAAGGGGTGATGTGGTTACAGAAATTGTCTAACAGTCATGAGTAAGTTTTCCTGCTTGTGTGGCATGGTGCAAAGTTCTGTTGCCAGATATAGAGTCGTCTGGAGGCCGTCTGGCTGACACAGGACAGCACTACCTCGTCAAGTTACTTGATGTGGACATCTGTGTCGAGTTTGAGGCCCTCTCTAACAAATTCCGGAGTTCTTTTCTAATCATAACAATTAGAATGAGTTTTACGAGTTATCGTACCTTCGTAATCATTATTAGATTCATCTAACTCTTTCTGAATGCTCTGCACTGTCCTCAGATTGACGTATAATCACACTGAAATGTTCGGATTGAAGCTTCCAGTGAGAATGTCAAGCAGTACACCATGCTGTTTTCGAATTTCCGGTGGAGTGAATTGTATGGATGTCCTTTTTTCTCACAGACGATGCCCAACTGACCATACTATACTGTGCAGTCGACAAAATAAAAAAACAAAAAAAAACGCGCATGCTCGAAATTTAAAAAATATAACGTGGCGACAATTTTCCAATCGCACCCTGTATATGTCTCTCTGTTTAAGGAAGAGCTTTATAACAGTGGATGCAATATGAAAGAAGAAGTAGAAGAAGAAAAAGACGAAAAAGAAACGGTGTAGGTAGAGAGGTAGAGAGTTCGAGTCTAAAGAGAGTTGTGTGCATATAAATAGTGTTCTAAATATTGACCAACTGAATATTGCATATTCAAAGTGCCTCATCATAGTCTGTGTGAGACTTGCCAATTCCTAACGACTATATACGCTAGGTTAGTTAAAAAGAAGAAATGAATATTGCATTTTCATTTGCATGGCGATGGAACTACATAAAAGCCGAGCAAATGCCTAATTAGATTGAAGTGGATCTCAATGAATGCATATTGTAACCCCCACCCAATATATATATATATATATATATATATATATATATATATAAAGAGAGAGCGAGAGAGAGAAGGGCAACAATTGTTGAATATATATATATATATATATATATATATATTCAACAATATACATACACACAAACACACACACACACACATACACACACACACATATATATATATATAGAGAGAGAGGGGGGTAACAACTGTTGAATATATATATATATATATATATGTATTCAACAACATACACACAGACACAGACACACACAGACACACACACACACACACACACACACACACACACATATATATATATATATATATATATATATATATATATGGATATCAAGATACACATGCATATAGACGGAAGTACATAATAACTACAGATATTCCAGGTAAATTCTCCGCATAAATACATGGTGCGATGGGTAAACTGTCACCATTTTAAGCTTTTGATTTCGCTCATGCGTGTTTTTTGTTTTCGATTTCATCGATTGAACGGTATAGTAAGGTATGTTGGGCAATGTCTATGAGAAAAAGAGCGCCATGACACAACTCCGCCAGAAACTTGTAAAGCGGAAGCTTCAATACGATAATTTCAGAGTGTTTGTGCGTCAATCTGAGGACAGTGCAAAGAATTCAGAAAGAGTTGAACGAGTCTTGAAGATGCTCGGAATGATGGCGAAGTTATGCCTCCATTCGTCTTCTCACAAGGCCTCAGACTCAACATGGAGACCAAAAGAAAATGCCGTGAGAAAGTGGTGTTGAACTGAATCAAGACGGTGGCTGATGGCAAACTCTATGTCAGGCAACAAGATTTTGCATCATACCACACAAACATAAGAACTCACTCATGGCTGTCAGATAATTTCTGGAACCACATCACCCCTTACATCTGGCCACCTAACTCCTCAGACTGCAACCCCCTTGATTGTTATATGTTGGGTGCAGTTGAGCGAGAGATCAACAAAATTTCTTGTAACAAAGGTGAAGGCAAGGATTACAGCAGCATTCACCAACCTAAACAAGGAAACCGTTCTGAAGAGTTGCAGGAGATTCCAAAATCATCTAGAGGCTATGGTTGGAGCCATTAGCGATTTAATTGAATAGATTTACTCTTTGGTATTTGTAAAAAATTTTTGCGTTATTCTGGAAAATATATCTGTTAAAATTAGATATCAGGGTTCTTTTCATTTTTTATATCATTTAGACGGAAAATTATCCGTCGCACCCTGTATATATTGTACTTAAACTTGATGGGATTTATATTTTTATTTATTTGTACTGAGTCATCCTTTGTTATCCGTGACAAGATAGTCCACCATAGAGTGTTTTAGAATTTTCGAAACAAAATGAACGGACACAAATCAAGGGCCACTAATGATAATGTAATTTGAGGAACTTGTCCAGCATTCGCTGCCATATAGGGGAACAGATATCACACAACAGTCCAGAACTCTTTTCTTTGTTTCCAACGAAATCTTTCTGTGCCTCAATACTCTGCTTAGCTTTTGAAATGCGTCCCTGACCATGCCAATGCGCCTTCGGAACTTATTGTTGCACATTGTCCTCTGTCAGAACACTTCCCAGATATTCAAATTTGTGCACCTGTACATAGCATCAGGAAGAAACAGCTGAGGTTTCTGTGACAAGTAATGAGAAGGAAGGGCTCGGAGAATCTAATACTCACAGGATAGATAGAATGAAAGAGAGACAGGAGAAAGCAACGCGAGACATACTTGATGGGCTTGGGCAAGCAAATGGCGGAGAAGAGTTTGCGAGAGATACCAAAAGGAAAAATGTTAAGAGCGACAAGAAATAGGAACAAGTGGAGGTCCATGATCGCCTACGTCCTGAAATGACACAGCACATAATAAAGAATAATAATATACAGGGTGTTCCACAATTTTAGAAACAAAATGATTGGGCACAAATCAAGGACTACAAATAATAGAGTAACTGAAATTGCATTTATTAAAAGGAAAAAGAATAATATTTTAGGATCTGCAAAGACGGAAAAGGCGACACAGTGAACCAAAGGCGAATTGGCATGGCGAAGGACGCATTCCAGAAGCTGAGTAGAGTATTAAGAGACAGGAAAATTTCGTTAGAAACAAAGAAGAGAATACTGGATTGTGATGTGATGTCAGTCCTTCAATATGGCAATGAATGTTAGACAATCTCATCAATATTTGTCTATATTTCTGAGATCAGACAGTATTTACATTATTCGGACTATTGTCTTCATCTTTGTTGCCACTTGTACAACGTTTCGGCCGTTGTACGCTCCGACCTTTTTAGGTGCTAGGAATTTCGAACCGAACCCTTTATTACAATCACTGCGATATATGAACTCCATTCCTTGCGTTGTAGTGCCTCTTTTGGTAGTCATGAGTTATCTCCCTCTAACCCTGTAAGTTATTTGTTCACCACTGCTGTGGCCTGGTATTGAACTCACAACTATTTAGGTCACAGGAACTAACTAACGTTTATAGCCACTGAGCTATGTGTCCTTAAGAAGGCCGGGGCGTACAACAGCCGAAGCATCGTACAAATGGCAACAAAGATGTGGACAATAGCCCGAATAATGTAAATAGTATAAATACTGCCTTATTTCAGAAATATAGACGAATACAGAAGGTTGTTGTACGGACGTAGAGTGAGGAAGTGGAAAGTAAGTGCAGATTATGATAATACGGACGCTTGATAGACTGGAAGAGGTTAAGAGTGTAGTGTTCGAAGAAGCATGCTCCCGGGAGTCTTTGTTTTTTTGTTTTGTTTTGTTTTGTTTTGTTTTTGTTTTTTTGGCGGCACTCTCGAGGATATTCCTTTTAAGTGAGTTATTTTCTTTTTTTATGAGTGTAGCATTGAATATTACACAAATATTAATCTACGCCCAGGTCTTTTCCCTATTTTACCTTTCTGAACAGAATTACTACTCTCTGAAACAAACGTACACAACAGTATCAAGAAATCAAAAGAAAATGGTTGAATCCGTCAACACAGCAATAAAAACAGTATCTCCACACATGACAGTAATTGAGTTAATTTTCAGTTAAGAGTATGAAAATAGCGTTCTCTAAATTCTTCCAGTTGCTAAGGATATTTTGTTTTGTTATTATTAGTTACTTTGTTTAATAAATTCATTTTGATTTTGCCTTGAAAAAGTTCACATTGGATGAAACGTGTTAGCAACTATTATAGTTTTCCTATTGTCTTTTACATTTATAAATATTGTCTTTTTCTACAGGTTAACTGAGAGATTTTCATATATATATATATATATATATATATATATATATATATAATAATTCGGAAATGAGGCGATTGTTATATTATGCTGCTTGTTAACAACGATGACGATCGTCTTGACAGACAACGACGGTGACACTTGTGTGGAGTAAAAAGGTAGCCGGAGAGAGATCACGCACACGCTGGCGTTGTCGGGGAATCGTTAACCAGTCTTGGCTTCTTCAGCCTGCGCGGAATATCTCTCTCTCTCTATCTCTCTCTCTCTCTCTCTCTCTCTCTCTCTCTCTCTCTCTCTCTCTCTCACGTGTCTGCTTTCCCGACGGCTACAATCTCCTGTAGTTTAAATGTAAGGTCCATAGACACCTCCTATCACACTAACTTGCATCTATTCTCCCAACACTCTTACCATCTACCCAACTCTCATTCTCGGTATCCTTACCCGTCTATCACTCTCCTTCTGACTTTTCCTATATCTAACCATCCGTTCTCACAACTAACCATCCTTTCTCACCACTCTATGTAACCCCCTGCGCAATAGTGGCAGTGAAATGCCTTGCTCGGGGTGAAACGATTATAAAAAAATTAAAAAAAAAAAGTCATTTCTTTCTTACGTTTTTCTTTTAATTTCCACACGCGGTTGGATAGTTTGGTACAATTTTTAAGATTTGCTAGCTTAAATGTAGATTTTTGATTATACCAACGTTTTTCAAAATTCCCTTCAGTACATCCTATATATATATATTTTTTCTTCTCTGTCCATTTGTACATATTTGTATCATTTATATATATATATATATATATATATATATATATATATATATATATATATATATTGTTTAATTACTTAGTTTTGGGTCATAATAAACGTAGACTAGTGCACATTTGTATTAAAAAGTGTTCAATACATTTGTATTGTAGAACATTTGAATATTTTCCATTTGTAAACGAATGATTACGTGACCTAGGTTTCTACTATGAGTTGTGTCTTCAGGCGATTTGCAATAAGTTATTGCACTCATTGTAGAATCCCAGGTCGCATAATAACTTGTTTACAAACGTTTACAAATGGAATATATATATATATATATATATATATATATATATATATATATATATATATATAAATAAATACTGTAAAAAAAATACATTTTTAACTTACAACTTTTTAGTAGTTTTTCCTATACATATTAAGACAGTATACGTGGATTATTATCATTATATATATATATATATATATATATATATATATATATATATATATTCTACTTATTTTATCCTGTTATTTTCTGTCTTTTGCTATTGCTTGTTGGGAACTTTGTTACTTTCGTTTACATTTAATCACAGACAATTGCAATAGTTTTCAACCCAGTTATGTGGAGGAACTGCACAGTGACCCTAGGATCACACCTGGTTATTGATAATGATGAGAATGATGGTGATGACGATGATTAGAGCAGATTACTAACAATCAAAAAATTGTGTAGGTGAGAAAAAAATCACAATAAAATGAACATTGTTCTTTTCCTTGTCTAACCAACAATTAAATGTCTCACTTTTGCTTGAATTTAAAATGTTACAGTTTTTCGTTTAACGCTTTCTTCGTGTTAAAGAAATGATGACCTGCTTTCTGTTTATCATTCATTGCTTTCAGAGATTAAAATTAAAGCCGGCTTTTCCTAGCAACGTAAAATAGTTTGTTGATCTACGGGGAGTGGATAAAATACTAGGAACACATTGAAATTTAAAGTCAGTGTATTTCTATATTAGGCTATTGGCAGTAATTACAGCTTGAATTCTGCGTGGGAACTGTTCGTACAAAGTTTGAACAGAGAACTGCCGTATAATTGGTGGAAATATCAATTAGGTGTATAATTTATAGAATACAAATCCTATATCATCCATCAACTAACTAAAATAAGCAAAGTAAAAGTGCACACCGGCAAAATCATATCCAAACGATTAAAAGCATTTTGGAAAAATTCCGACAAAAGCAAAAGTTCACAAGTCAGTGTGAAAAGCAAAATCCTGGACCCTGATTGGATAGCAAATAGAAAATTCATATATGAGATCAGTCAAACGTTTTTTCACACCTAGAATTGAAAAGCCTGCTGAAGCCGACAACATGAGAAGCTTCACTATTTAAACCACGTCGGTGACCGGTCAAAATCTGTCCAGGTTAGGAGCGGTTAGCTGATGGAACTTATGTGACCCAGGTACTTTATCTCGTTCATGAGAAAGTCACACTTTGCTTCTTTTACTTTAAATCCGAAGCTTTGAATTCTTTTAAAAACTTTGTGTATATGTTCGTAATGCTCGCCTGCGGACTTACTAGCGATAACAATGTCGTCCAAGTAGGCGCATGTGAAGCCTCCCAGCATGGTGTCCATGACCTGCTGGAAGTTCGCAGGTGCGACCTTGACCCCGAAAGCTAACCTCTCAAACTTGTAGAGTCCCCTGTGCGTATTGATGCAGAGAAATTTCGAGCATTCCTCCTCGACGGGGATCTGTAAATACGCGTCGCTTAAATCCACTTTGGAAAATATTGTACCACCGTTGAGTTTGTGAAATACCTCCTCAGGTGTGGGGAGGGGATAGTGGTAATTCTTCAAAGCCGTATTCAGGCCCGTAGAAAAATCCGCACATACACGAATCTGGTTGGTCTTTTTGGTAACAAACACGGTAGGTGCTGCCCATTCACTGGTGCTTACTTCCGATAGTATTCCGACCTTTACTAACCGATCCAGTTCCTTACCGATTTTCTCGATTGACGCAAACGGGACGTTTCGCTTTTTCTTGAAAACGGGTAGAGCGTTTTCCTTCAACAATGTTGTCCGCCACAATGGTTGCACGGACTTGTGCGCTTGAGGTTTGGAGATTAGAAATTTCAAAGCAGTCAGAATGGGAGCGGTATCTGATAGCATCTCACAATGTAAGGAAGAAACTTCAAGCTGACTCAGTCACGTATCACCGACCTCTTCTTCCTATTTTCTTTTCTTCTTTTTCACTACACGCCGCCAAAGAGAACAACAACACAACAACAGGACACGCTAAGTAATATTACTTTATTCCTTCTTTCTCGTCCAGTCGCCGACCTACCACAAAGAGGAAGGAACATAAGACTTCACATTCTGCTACTATCCGTATACGCACGGAACGTTTTGCTATTTACCACTCTAAACTCTAAACTTCTGTGAACATTTTAAATACTTACATTTCTCTTTTAATAATTTTAACTACAAAGCTGCCTACATGCATTTTCTCTTCTCACATTTTTCTTCTCACAAATATGTTATAGTGTTCAGTTAACGAAATTTCACTTATATTTTTCTTCTTATAATTTTGTTATTCTGTTAATTAATCTTTGCTTTCATGTACACAGGAAATATTTTATCCTTTCAACATTCAACCGTCATCTTTCTGATATTTAAATTGTAGGGACTTCGAATGTGTTTGGCACAAAGCCAACTTACCAACCATCATCGGTGCCCTTGTAGTGGACGATGCGTCCACTTACTAATTTATGTTTGCGAGTCGACTCGACGTAACATGGGGTCATAATTTTAAGCAGGTTTTAAGAAAGAACAAAAAGGCGAAAGTAACCAGAAAAACAATGTATTGACAAAGGTTACATGGGGTTGAGAGAGCATGCATAAGAAAGTGAAAAGGAAAGAGTCATTCCCCTTCGTCTGTTCGTAGAAACAAAATAAGATGTATGAAGTTCTTTTCTCTAGCTGAAAGAAAGGTTTGTAACAATTGTTAAGATTATCGTAAAGAGTTCAAAGTTCAAATCCTTGATGAAGAAAGTCAGACAGAAGACAAAGTTCTGTGTCTGTGCGTGCGTTGAGTAGAGAGAGAGAGAGACTTACATGTGAATGTAGCAGTCTGTGGATTTCTACTGACGAAGGTTGGGAAAATTGTGAATTTATGTGTAGAAAGTTATTTTATGTAAAGTCCTGTTTGAATGAAAGTTAATGTGCATAGTGTTAATGTCGGAGAAGAAAAATAAAAGAAATTTGCGCCACTAATTTCTACCCGCAATTAGCGCGCGTGTGTTTGTGTGAGTTAGGGAGACATGTTTGCTCTTGTCCCGGGACGAAATCCTAACTGGCTGTACCACGTGATGTTTTTCTCTTTTATTAGCATCATTTTAGGCGGGAAACTCAGTTGTCACGTGAACGATGAATCACCATGTATGTGTGTGTGTGTGTGTGTGTGTGGGTGTCAATGTATGAAACCCCACACCCTATAAACTCGTAGATGGTGCAACAAACATCTACTGAAGTAGACTAACAAAAAATTTTAAGTATATACAATACCGGCGAATGGAAAATATTAGCTGCAAGTGATACATTTTCATACAATTGGATAAATAGGAATCATTCATGGTTCAATTTATGTTATTTCAATTCTTTTTATAATATAAAAAACGTTGCACTATCATTGAGCCCAATGTCAGTTGAGGTAAATTCAAACAACAGTAGATGAATGCCTAGATCTGGAGCTAAATGACAAACAAATGCTAGTCCTAACTTAGAAAATGATGAATGGACTACTGTAAGTAAATCAGTACTCAATCAGATTGTAATTAATCCAAGTAATCCACCTTCTGTATGTGCATTAGATCCTATTCCAGTACTCGATAACACCAATAATCCAGCTAAAATATCTTTTTAACTTGTGGGTAATTATTTCTCTGAAATAGATTTCGAATACATATACATCGGGTCCACCAAAAGGCATAGGATTCATGTGTCCCGAATCGAAGAGTCTTTTCGTAAATAGTGCCGATAAAACTAATATATGCTGCTTTCCTTGTTGTTTACGTCATTATACTGGCGCGCCTGTCTTCACAAGCTACATCTAATCTTGGTGCGCTGCGTTAATACTTTCTTTCTTTTTCTTTTTTTTTTTTTTTTTTGCAGTTGGCAGAAGATATACATGGATGTTTGGCAATTTATCGAGGACGAATTTATTCTACCGAATATCCATTCTTCAGCTAAAACAGTCATTGATGAAGGTGGAGGATATCGACTCCTCACTTGTTTTGTTTTTTTTTTTGTTTTTTTTTCTAAAATGAAACATAAATGTTCCATGATGTTGAAATCTTGTGACTGTAGTTGCGAGATAAAATATTCTATTTCACTAAAATATTCCTCGTGCCATTCAGCTACAACTTCAGCAGTAACAATGGGTGCATTATTGTCCTGGAAGCTGGTATTTCTCTCCGAAAATAGTTCCTGAACAACAGGATGAAGTTGGCTCCTTAAAATTCTTAAAAAATCCTGACTGTTGATTTTAATAACTTATTTAAATAATATCTGTAAAAAAAAAAACAATAATTTTAGCCAAAAAATGACGTACTACTGATATTAATTCAACAAAACTAAAACTAGACGAACATTTTACAGTTTAATCAAATTTTCTAAATTATGCTATTATGATACGAAGTGTTTCCATTATTTTATCCACCCCCTGCACCCCCTGCTATTATTTGATTTTGAATATGCCCAATTTCTTGAATGGAAGCATAATCTGTCCCAATTTATAAATATGATTTCAGAACATTTAAAAAAAAAGTAACGCAAGACGAGAGAAAACGCTACTGCGAGAAATAAGAACCCGAGACCTTTTCCTAATATATTTTGGAGATTTGTTCCTAACTTGTTCGATCCTGATTGGTAGATCGGTGATACTTTGGGACAGCGGGGTTTGAGAAAGATAGCAAGGAGGAAAATAATGAGAGCGACAAGAGACAGAGCCAAGTGGAAGTTCATGATCGCCAACGTCCTAAAGAGACACGGCACATGAATATTATATATATATATATATATTCTTCATGTGCTGTGTCCCTTTCAATGTCGAAACAAAATGTACACTTTATAGTAGATTGTAATTTGTACATGTTGTAAACAATAAATAATTTATAATAAATATTCATAGCTGTATTTCTATGTTGAACACTGTTTTAAATTAATGTTTTGAACGTTGTTAATATTTTCTTCGTTCCTTATTCACTTATATATATATATATATATATATATATATATATATATATATATATATATATACGCTTTCTATATTACAGTATTCATTTTGAGGTGTTTCGTTTGTCACTCCGGTCCGAAGCCTGCTCTCAAAAGTCTTATCTGGCCCTCACTCTAAAAAGGGTGCCTACCCATGATTTATTAGTTTGTCTTCCTATCGGTTAAAGTGGAAGTTACTTAGAAAACCCGACTTCAATTATCCCATACGTCGGTCATTAAACAAAAATACTTGAAATAAGGTTAAAATTACACCTTTCTCTTCGTTATAGGTATCAAAAACAGGTACAAGGGCTCTTTCTTCCCGGTCATGGTAAGCTGTAGGTGGTTATTGTATTATAAGTTGAGATTTGGGGGATGCCACCTTCTCACATTAAACACTAAACTAATTGTTTTAAATTCTTAAAAGATGCAACTTCATTTGTTAATTTTTGATACATTCATTCTTTCAGTTTCTTATTTTTTATAGATTTATTTTCATTTTTTTATAGGATTGACTTTTTCATTTTCTTGCTGATTTTTATTCAGGTTCGCAATCGTTTAAGTTGTAGTAACTTGAAGCGCATCCTAATTAACAATTAGAGCCAATATGAAATGCTTCATTAAAATTAAAAAGCTTAAAACTTTTACTTCAAACTGAAAACACCCGTAAGAAATGGCTTAGATTTATTGACAATTCATAACAATTCCCCACAAAAAAGCTTTATATAAAAGAAAAACTGCCCATTAATAAAATCAGAGTCGAGTCCGTTCATTCGTCCGTCCGACTCACGCACACCTACACACACACACACACACACACACACACACACACACACACACACATATATATATATATATATATATATATATATATATATATACTCTCCCATTGAACACACGAGTATGGTAACATACCCTCACAATTTTGATTACTTATTAATCGACTTGGCGTTTGCTTTAATTTAACATTACATTTTGAACGTGGAGCTTGGGAATTATTTGGCATTTCGGAACGTTATGTCGGAACTCCAATTCTTTAACTCAAAGATACACGCAGCTCATATGAAAATAATAAACCTTAATACTGTTCGATCCGCGCATCCTCTTCCGGAGTCAGTTAAATGCCATACGTGATACACGCTTGGGCAAAGATTTTCCCGCAGTAGGTGGTCAATACTTTCGGTGGTAGACTGGTAGCTAACTAAGGCTATGGAACCCAATCTGTCCAGTTATTTAACCCACAGGTGGAGGGAGAAGCGACGAATTCATACCTTTTCCAAGGGTATTTGTGCGTATGTGAATGCAACGAATTCAACTGGAATTCGAACTCTGACCTCCGATTTCTAGTTCTCAGCTGATATTCACTGAACCACAACTCACGGGGTAACGACCCAAAATACCAGGGTCATGCACATCATTCAGGGCCAATCAGAAAAAGGTCCACACAGTTTTCGGCGAAACCATTTCTGAGCCGCTGACTAATTATAACGCCAACGTTGATTCCATTCACGATCTAGTTAGCATTAGCGACGGACCTCCACGGAAAGCAAGTTTAGATAGGCCATCAGCAGCAACATCATCAACACTGATGTCTTCAGTCAGCTATAAAGCCAGTCTCGACTACATAAACAGGGTGGTCTAAATGTCAGTCAGTCAGTTAAGTGCCATACGTGATATACGCTTGGGCGATCATGACTGACTGGGCAGAAGATTATCCCGCAGTAGGTTGCCATTGCTTTCTGCAGTAGACTGGTTGCCAACCAAGGCTATAGAACCCAATCTGTCCTGTTATTTAACCCATAACTGGAGGGAATAGACGGATTAATACCTTTCCCAAGGGTATTTGCGCGTAAGTGAATGCAATGAATTCAACTGAAATTCGAACTCGGCTCTCCGATTTCTCGTTCCGAGTCGATATCCACTGCGCCACAAAAGTAGTCCAAAGCAGGTGAAATAGGTTTGTGTATCGTTTGTATTTCTAATAAGATTGGACCCCTCCAGATTATTCAAGAGCAGTGCGTGAGTTTATTGATGAAACATTTCCTGGGATATGGATTGGCCGAAGAGGTTCAATTGATTAGCAAATTCACCTAACTTGACCCCAATGAATTTCTTGTTTTAGGGATTACTCAAGAACAAAGTTTATAGTTGAAAACCGAGAAGTGTTGGTGGTTTGAAAAACGACATAAGGGACGTATTTCAAAAAGATTAATACACAAAGAGACATGTGCAAAAATGTTTGTTGAAGCGTGAGGGGTAGACTTCAAAGCTGTGTAAATTGTGATGGACAACAGTTTGAGCGGCTGCGTTGATAAAATTTAAGCGCTTTTGTACACAATAAAATTTTAATTATATTAATAAATATAATTGTATATGTAATCGCAAAATAAATGTTATGATTTACTGTCCACCTACTTTTCGATCATCCTGTAGGTGTTGATTTCCCACATTACCTCACTCGGCTACATATGCCACCTACGAAGTCAACTCCGGCCTGGTTGATATTAACGACGGACTGCCACGACAGGTGAATTTAACTAGCTCATCAACAGCAGCAGCATCAACAGCAAAGCTTATAAAAGTGGGGTAACCAAGGGGCAAGCCAAAATTCTCTTTTGTTTCTTCCCTCCCCCTAAGAATTGCCACTGGTCTTACACCAGCTATAAGCAAAAACCCCGCCCAGAACAAGCAAGACTCTAACCTTGTAAATCACGGGGAAATAAAAAACATTTTATTTTTCTCAACAGCGTCTTATCTCCATTTTTTTTTTTTTGTTTTGTAACTGCTGCTTTTTTTTTTTTTTTTTTTTTTTTTTTTTTTTATATATATATTAACGATAAGGCTGTCGTTACAATATATTTCACCGGCGGCAATCAAACAAAGCAGAACCAACGCTGAGTATGAAAAAGAACAAGATCTAGAACAGTGTTTCCCAATCATTCTTTAGTGATACCCCACCTAAGCATCTCGAAACTCCTGATGCCCACCCCTTGTAACATAAATCATATTTTCCTGGCTAATAAGACGCACTTGTAGTAACTTGAAGCGCATCCAAATCCAATCCTAATGAACAATTATATTAGCGCCAATACGAGATGCTTCATTAAAAATAAAAAGCTTAAAATTCTGACTTCAAAAGATTGAACCGACAACATCCAAAAGAAATGGCTGTCTTAGATTTATTGACCATTCATAACAACTATATAAAAAAAACACTTTATCTGATCTGACTAGCCTTATATAAAAGAAAAAACTGCCCATCAGTAAAGTCAGTATCGAATCAGTTCATTCGTCCGTCCGACTTGCGTACACCTACACGCATATGTATACTCTCCCAATCAACTGTCTACTTGGTAACATACCCTCACAATTTCGAATTCTCACTTCTCGTCTGGCGTTTGCTTTCATTTTCCGTTATGTTTCGAACGTGCAGCTTGGGGATTATTAGGGTTTTCCGAACGTTATTATGTCGGAACTCCAATTCTTTAACTCAAAGAGTTCACACTAAACTATTGTCCTCGTCTTTGTTGCCATTTGTACGACCTTTTTCAGGTGCTAGGAATTTCGAACCGAACCCTTTATTACGATCACTGGAGTATATCATTCTCATTCCTAGTGCGAAACCTCTTTGGTAGTCATGAGTTATCTCCCTCTAACCTGACTTGTTCACCACTGCTGTAGCCTGGTATTGAACTCCCAACTATATGGATATAGACGTTGCTTAATTTCAGTGACTTGAGCCAAAGAGTTGTGAGTTCAATACCAAGCTACAGCAGTAGCAATTTAATTTACACTTTTTCAGGAACTATAGTTTGCAATTAGAGTTATGGGAAAAAATTTTGTAGGGTTTATTATTCTAGTGGGTAATTTTCGAGAGAAATCCGGCTTATAGTCTTTGAAAAGTATTTACGCCTCCTTTGTTGCCATTTTGGGGACTCTGTCGCTTATTTTCAGTTTATTCGTAATTTGTTTGTCTGAGCGGTTGATTCTATCTATGTGGTTTTGGTGCTCCGTGTTAATTTTCCTGTAGTTTTTTGTTAGGTTTTTCTTAATTAGGTCTTTGTACCTATCGATATCTGATGGCCTTTTCAATCTTGCCCCGGAATTCGCGAAATTCTATTCGGACATCTCAAAGGATGAAATCAAAATAATTTTGAACTGTAGAAAATCAGTTCTCATCCACAACAACGAACAGTGGACAAAAAATTCAACGGATAATTTTGATTTATCTATGGGAGCCTTGGATTCTGTATAATCTTCGGATCTAGTCGGATTATTCCTATTGTACAACCTCAGGGCGTATAAAGAAATTGACACTAACAATATAGGTCTCTATAGAGATGACGGACTCATGATAATAAATAAATCTACTGGAGGTAAGGTTGATAAAACTAGAAAATTAATTCATAAAGTTTTTAAATCTTTTGGTCTTAACGTAGTAATTAACTCTACTATCAAGCAAGTTGATTTCCTAGACATAACATTACACTTAGTATCGAACACTTTCCAACCTTATATGAAAAATAATGCTAACCCAATTTATATAAACCCCAATTCTAATCACCCACCATCCATTATCAAGCATATCTCATCATCAGTGGAACGCCGCATTAACACACACTTCTCAAATAAAGAAATATTCGATAAACACAAAGGAATTTACGATAAAATTCTTAAGGACAGTGAATATCAATCATCCAAAATTAATTTTGTAGAAAAATTCAGGAGCTCAAAAAGAAAGAACAGAAACAGGAACATCATATGGCATAACCCTCCTTTTAATCAGTTAGTTAACTTTAAACTGGGACATAAATTTCTTAAACTAATAGATAAGCATTTCCCCCAAAATAACCATCTAAGCAAAATCTTCAATAGGAATACAATAAAACTAAGCTATAGCTGCTCCAACAATCTAAAAAGATAATTAAAGTACATAACAGTAAAATATTAAAAGCACACAACAAAAATAACTCTAAAACTAATACCAGTCTGCCCCATAATAACAACCTTTGTAACTGTAACAACCCAAACCAATGCCCCATACCTAATAAATGTTTAATGAAATTCCTGATATATATATGTGTTCGATTTCATCCCCGGAGAATCCCAAAGATGAAAAAATCTATATCGGAAACACCATGAACGTATTTAAAAAGCGCTTTTAAAATCACCTCTCATCCTTCAACAACAAAGAAAAACAAAACATGACGTCTCTTTCCAAATACTTTTGGAAGTTGAAATAAAACACCTAAAGTTAAATGGGAAAATCTCTAAACAAGCAAGATTATCTAAATCAATAAAGGAACCATGTTCCTTTGTCTTCAAGAAAAAATTGAACTCATTAAATACATGAATAGCAACAGACTTTTAAACCAGAGGCATGAAACCACAGTAAACTACAAACACATTAAAGAACTAACCCTACAATCATGCTAAAAATACCACAAAAGCCAAAGCTAGGACCCCTTAGAGACGATAAACCTTTATAGTATTAACAACACATCAAATTCTACCTATTACACACCACAAACTGTCATCTAATTTAAAGTTTTATAGAAAAAATGGATTCCCTAAACTCAAAATTAAGGTTAAATATACAAAATTAGATTAATTATAAAAAACTGTGATCTAATTTAGATTCATTATAAAAACTGTGATCTAATTTAAAGTTTTATAGAAAAAAGTGTTTTCCTAAATTCAAAACTAAGGTTAAATATACAAAATTAGATTAATTATAAAAACTGTGTTTAAATACTAAAATATTCTATAATTGTACAAATAAACATTAAAGATAGGTCCAATCCTATTCCTCCCCACCCTTTAAACGTTCTTACTCTCCCCCTCTAATAAACCCAAAAAATAAAGCCTAGTCATGAGGCCATAAACCTATAACCAACCTTCTAATGCTAAATCTATCTACAAAATTCCTGACACTTTCATTAATCAACTATATTCCCTACCCATCCCACTTCTTTCAAGATTCTAACGGACAATTTACAAGACTTATTCCCTTATCGCTAACCCCCACCAACATCCCACACACAACTCGCCAAATATAAGAAAAGAGGCTTTCCATTCCTTTCCACACCACCTGATAAGACATTGTAATTTCAATGTCGAAACAAAATGTACTCTTTAAAGAAATTTACAAATAATTGTTTTGATAAGTACAGCCTACACACTAAGGAGAACTTTGTCCATGTGACGCTAGTGATGTTATGGGAGATAGAAAAACGAATGAAATGCAGCCATTAGAAAACACCACTACCTGCCTTAGGTATTTCCGAAGATGTGGTAGGTAGTGTGACCATAGCAGAAATATAATATAGTAAAAAAACAACAATAATAATGATGAAAACAAACAAATTTTATATAGAATTTCAAGTGAATTAAGAAGTGCACATACTGCAGTCGCAAAAGGCAAAGAGCCTACAAAAGAAGGCAAGAGCAAATACACTGAACCAAATATAGAAACGATAGCGAGACAAACATCTTCATGCCCAATAACTCTACCCTTGCTAAACGTTCTGATATAGACAAACCCCGTACCCATCAGTGGTTACGTAGTCAGTTAAGTGCCATACGTGATACACGCTTGGGCGATCATGTCTCGAAAGAGACAAGACTGACTGGGCAGAAGATTATCCCGCAGTAGGTTGCCATTGCTTTCTGCGGTAGACTGGTTGCCGACCAAGGCTATAGAACCCAATCTGTCCTGTTATTTAACCCATAACTGGAAGGAATAGGCGGATTAATACCTTTCCCAAGGGTATTTGTGCGTAAGTGAATGCGATGAATTCAGCTGGAATTCGAACTCGGCTCCCCGATTTCTCGTTCCGAGCCGTTCCAATGCACAAACACCTTTGTAGTGGATAAAAAAAAAAAATTGTACATGTTCTAAAATATAATTTAAAATAAATATTCACAGCTCTATATTATATATCGAGCACTGTTTTAAATTAATGTTTTCAACGTTGTAAATTTTTCTTCGTTCCTTATTCACTCAGATATATATATATATCAGTAATAAATTTAGGAGGAGATTTAGTAAATAATTCCAATAGATCTTAGTAATATTAGGTTAAATATTAAAACTGATCCAACAGAGACACTAGAATTTTTTCATTTTATGTCTGGCTAGGGTTGATATTGCGTGTTCTTAGAAACTGTAGAAACGGCTATTCCCCAAATGTAAAATATTGATTAAACTTACATATGAAATAAATCGTTCATTCAGAAATGAATTTGAACACTCTCGGCTACTGATGTGTGCTTACATTGTATATAACACCCTAAAGTCCGCCATTCTCTACCGAGCGCCCATAGCGCAAAGGTAGAATCATCGACTGCTGTAAATTCGGTCGGGTTTCAATCCAGGCTAGAAGCAGGCTAGAAGCAATTGGGTGTCTAACCGTACTGATGGGCTGTGATACAACGAAACAGATCTGTCTGCGTGTATATATATATATATATATATATATATATATATATATATATATATATTATTTAGACTGTAGCCTTCAACTTTATTGCTACATTCACGATGTTTCAGCTGTTGCACACTCCAGCCTTCTTCAGGTGCTTGGAATTTCAAATCAAACCCTATATTTCAATCAGTGGGATATATCATTTTCGTTCCATGTGCCATGCTACTTTTAGATGTCACATAATTATCTCCCTTTAGCTCAACTCTCCAAGCACCTGAAGAATTGCAGAGTATATAGCAGCCAAAACATCATAAATATGGTAATAAAAATGAGGACAACAGTTCAAATAATGTATATAATGTAAATACTACCTCATATCAGGAGTATATATATATATATATATATATATATATATAAATTCTCCAATATGTATAAAGAATTGATTTAGAATACATACATATATTGGTGAGGTGTATGTATTTAAAAATCTTTAAGCTCTAGCAACATGATCTCTAGAATTTGTATTGTTCCTATGATAAAGACTATATCTAAGAATTCTTGGCTGCTTTCTGATTGAAAATAATTTTAGTTAATTTTTCATTTCCCAAATAGACTTACTTTTCTTTAATAGTGTTTTAAAGCCTTTTTTATGTTCACCTTATACAAAGACAAAGCTCAAAAGCTGCTTAAAGTAGATTAGTGTTCTTAAGCTATTTTTTTAATCTTCACATTATACAAGGCTGCAAGGCCACTCATGGTAGAGCAGCTTTCTTTCAGTTTGTTTTTAGTTTTTACTAATGTCCACTTATACCAGGCACAAGGGCCACTCAAGATAGAGTTGTATTCTTTAGACATTTTTATTTCTTCAAACATTATTTCTAGATTTTAGTAGATACCTGTGTTTGAAATAGACATATTTAAAAATAAATAGTGTGTATTATGTCTATCTGTCTGCACACTATATACATAGTGTGCAGACAGATAGATATAATACACATTGTTTTTTTTTTCAAAAAAGAGAGATATCTATTTCATAGATATCTATTTCAAAGACGGTTATCCACTAAATAGTGTTGAAATGATACCACAAAGTTAAGCAACATTGAACTTGGTCAGTACCCAGATGGGTGACTACTTGGGAATACCAGGGTGCTTTGAGCTTAGGTGTGCATGTAATGTAATGGATACTAGCTTGGAATTGTTAATTGGAGAGCCAAGTTCCAATTTCAGTTGGGTTTGTTTTATTCACTTACATGCAAATATCCTTGGGAAAAACATAAATCTACCTCCCCCCTCATTATGGATTAATTAAGAAGAGTTGTATCATTATATCATTATTATTACAAGAAAAAAAGAGAAATAAATTCTTACTATCAAAATATATTTTCTGGTTTTAAATACCCATGAAGGTTTGTTTGGCCATAGAAAACATCTCAATCAATTATCATTTCAATTACTTTATTAATTATGCAAAAATATTTAATGATGGATTTGGAAGTATTTTTCCAACTCTGAAGAATATTTTTAAGCACAAATTTGAAACACATGAACCAATATTTATTTAATACAGAAAATTTTTATTCATAATTTCAAAAGTTAGAAAAAAGAAAATGCAAAAACTAACGACAACTAAATGATAAACTATTTAGATTTTCAAAAATTTTGCTGAAACAATACCTCTGCTTCAAAAAAAAAAATAGAAAAATTTACATTAATACACATGTTCATGTATATAGTGGTGTCATGGGCTATCGGAAAAGTCAATTTTTCTGCTTGTGGGCAATATATAAACTATGACATAAAGGTGCAGAATTGAATAACAAAGTGAAAAGAAATCCTTATGTAATGTATTTCGTCCGTTCAAAAATCCTGTTGTAACAAGTTTTTGTCCTTCATAAAATACTGTGTAATGGACTTTGTCCTCAAAAAATGCTTATGTAATGCATTCCATCCTTTTAAAAATCTTCATATAATGAATTCCGTTCTTCAAATATTTTTATGTAATGCATTTCATTCTCATCTGAAGAATTTTTTTGAAGCACAAAAATGTGTTACAGCGGATTTTTTTTCAATCTTGCCTTTCAGTTTCCCATTTTTTTCTACTTGAACTTAACTTTCCCCATATAATATAACCCTTTTGTTTATATATTTTATATTTTCTTGATTTCAGCTGAAAATTTGGAAATTTTTACTTCCCAAAGTTATAGTCTATAATTATAGTTTAGTTATAAGGAGGGGGGGGGGAAACAAAAATCAAGGAGTCAGTTTAAACTAACATCAAGTGTATATGAGTTAACCCAACAACTTTGACTTTCTTAAAGTTCATGTTTTCTTGACCTTGTCTGAAAATTGGAAATTTTTTATATATTTCAATTTAATTTACACTTTTTCAGGAATTATAGTTTGTAATTAAAGTTATGGGAAAAAACCTTACAAGTTTTCAATTTAATTTGATTCAATGAAGATGAAGGTTGAACTAGTTTAACATCAAGTTATTAAAATCTTTATCCTCCTGGTGTCAATTGAAACTAAGGCTTTTTTCCTATATATGGAGACCATTTGGTTTAAAAGTTTGTTTTTTCTTCATTTCAGATGAAAACTTGTAAATTTTCACTTTCCAAAATTAGAGTTTATAATTCTTTTTCTTCAGGATAAAGGCAGTCATAGTCTTCCAGATCTCCCTATCATTTGTTGCTATTAAAACTCCTTCTGTTTTTCCAATCAATTTTCACTTCATCATCCATCTGCTCAAGTCTGTCAAGTATCTCATGCATGCTTTTCCTTGTCTCTCTTCCACTCTATCCATCCCGTGAGTATCAGGTTCTCCAAGCCCTTCTTCCTCATTACATTCCCAAAACTTCAGCTGTCTTTTCCTGATGTTAAGTCTCAGTTTCTTGGTGTCCATCCTCTCCAAAACCTTGTCATTGCTCATGTGTTCTATCTATGGTATCCTCAGCATTGTTTTGTAGCGTCACATACAGTTTAGATAAACCACTCTGGATTAATCTGAGGAGCCCTTCTTTGACTTCTATCAGCATGGTTGATGCTTACCTCCAGGAAAGTGACTTGTTGCGCCTCCTCAGCAGACATGAAGTTGAAAGACTATACTGAATCTATTTTTAGGTTAGCTGCTAAGAAAGTCAGTTCACTACGCCATGCTAGACAATTTTTCTCTCCAGAATCTATCCGACACAACTCTAAACCAATCATTTGTCCATCCTTAGAATATTACTGCCACATATGGACCAGTGCTTCTGCTATTTATCTTGAGATCCTTGGTAAAATCCAAAGAATCAGCAATATTATTGGTCCTGACATGGCATCTTAATATCAGTTACCTTGACACCACCATAAGGTTGCCTCTTTGTGCCTTTTCTATAAATAGTTTCATGATAATTACTCAGACAAGCTTTTCACTATGGTACCTAGACTTTTTAAATTTAAGTGCAGTACTAGATTGGTGTTGAAGTCTCATCAATTTACAGTTGAGCTAGCTAGATGTAACCATAAGTTCTAAGTTTTTTTTTTTTGTTGCAATTCTCATTTAGAAAACTCCCTTTTAGCTCCATGGTTTTCAGCCAATTTTAATCTTTGAAAACTTAAATGCAATGTCAATCATTATCTACTGTCCTCCTGATTACTCTTTTGTTTTCACTCTTTAGAAATGTTACCATTTTCTAATTATTCTACACCTTGTAACCTCTTGTGTCTTAGTGGCTTTATTGCCTTGCTTGGGGTGAACTCATTTTAAAAAAAGAATTGTAATGATCTAATCGTTTAACATTCATTTTAAAATTTTAATTGTTAAAAAAAGAAACCAATCTTAGCTGTAAGATTCCCTGTGTCTTTTCTATGAATGTAACACTGTATCCTGACTCCACTGGACTGATGTACTCCACAAGGCCTGCCGTTGGTCCAAGTATTACAGGTTAGGCCTGAGTTCATTGTTCCAAATGTCAATTTGATGCCACCCTACAGCCATGTTGCGATTTTTGAACCTGGAGAGCAGTTAGAAATCAAGAAGCTCCCCATTGGTCACATGCAAGTTTGTCAAAATAAATATAACCAAGCTGATTCAATTTTTCGAAGACAAAAGTTTTTATACATAAATACAAACAAAAAAAAATCCTTGTTGCAAAAAGTTGAATGTCTCTTGTATATGAACTATAAACAAATAAAAACACAAATACTTCGAATTATTTCGGTAAAAGAGAGATGTGGTCTTCATTTAACCCTTTTTCGTCTGTTCTTAGTAGTCGCCATACTTATTTCACTATCAGTGTATGAGGGAATTCACTAACCATGTTGCACAAGGATTACAGATAACTTAAGTTTACTTCTTCGCTGAATTACAGCAGTCGGACCCCAAATCTCCAACAACTTATCATCATCTCTCTTCGACTTATCTCCCGCTGCTTTTGTCTGTGCACACACAAACATGTGCTTAAATAATGGTCTCAGAATTCAACCTAATTATTGACTTCTCCTTGACCACACCAACCCACTTTATGACATACTTTTAAAGTATAGTTTCAACTCTTCTGGGAATAAACAATTTACTCTTTATCTATTTTTTTTATCAAAGTCATCTGTACACACTATTGTGTTGGTATTTTCTATTAATTATTCTGACGAAGCACAGATTCCCAGGGCACAAACTTCACCACAGATTATTTTCTCATCTCTAAACAAAATTCTATATTACTGTAATTATTGATATCTCAAGGGTGACCATTGCCCCTGCTACATAAATACTTTCACGGTTCAGATAAGCTCTTCTCTATAGTTTCTACACTTTTTGAATTTGTGTAGTACTAGACTGACATCTAGAACTCATTATTTTACAATTGAAATGACGAGATGTAACTGTAAATTCTATGCTGACAGTTTCTTTTCTCATACTTCTTGTTTGCTGAACTCCTTTCCAGTTCCATGCTTTATAGCAAACTTTTATCTGCAAAAATTTAAATGCAATATCGATCACTACTTACTATTCTCTTGATTAATAATGAGCTAAAAGAGGAAGGAGTAATGTTTCCATTTTTAATTCTACTACACCCTTTAACCCCCTGTGTCTTAATGGCTTTATTGCCTTACATGGGATGGACTTGAAAGAAAAAAAAAAAGGACTGTAAAAAATTTAAAGATAGCATAATTTCTCATTTAATTCAAAGAATTTATTAATTATTTTTAATTTTAATTTAATCAATTTATGTTTAAGGAAACCAAATTTGCTGAGATCAGTCTATTCTAAAACTTTTTTTTTTCATAGTTTAGTGCAGAAATTTAAATGTAATGTCAATTGCTATCTACTGTCCTCCTGATTACTCCCTTTGTTCTTGCATTCTTCTACACCCAGTAACATCTTGTGTTTTAGTGGCTTCACTGCTTTGTATGGGTTAAATACACTGTCAATGGCTATCTACTGTCCTCCTGATTACTCTTCATTTTTTCTCACTCCTTATTAACATTTGTTTTCCAGTTCTTTCATACCCTGTAACTCTTTGTGTCTTATTGGCTTTAAATCATTAAAAGAAAAACATGTAGAGATATATAGAAAAGAAAAGTCCCAGTTTAAATCGATGCCAGGAGTATATGGCCATAATGAAATCTCATCTTCTAAATGTGAAAAAAATTGTTACAGGAAATATGATTATCTGTTCTTTAATATAAAACACAACAGGGTTTCATATATTTATTAATGATGATATACTTTGATTTCCTCTTATTAATGACATATTCTGTTGTTATTGTAAATGACATTGCTTGATGCCCATAAACAAACATGACTTATGTTACAATAGAGTATCTCATTAACATTGGTCTGTATTTCTGAGATTAGGTAACTATTTACAATATTTCACACACACTGATGTGCCCAAAGACAAATGGCCTAGTGGATTAAAGCATTTGTTGAAATAATCCAATGACCTGATCCAACATTTTCTTTTCTCACACTTACCGTCTTTTTACTTGCTTCCCTGATAACTACAATCTTCAAAAATTTAAAAGCAATGTCAATCGCCATCTTCCATTTTTTTGAAACCTGTTGATCTTTTATCCTTTCCTCAATCTTCCTCATACTCAAGTTTTTCCGGCAGAGATGAAAAAACAAAAAACAAAAAAAAAAAAAACCCTGGAGTGTAAAGCTGCTAAAAGGGATATAACAGAAACTGAGATATCTGGAAGAACATGGCATGTAGAACTAGAACAATCTACCCTGGTGGACAAAATAATGGTTTCAGTTTGAAATTTGAACATTTATCACCTGAAGAAGGTTGGAATTAGATTTAGTTAATGAGATAACTATTTAGACTATTGTCCTCATCTTGTCATATTCACAACATTTTGGCTATTCTACACTTCAGCCTCTGGTTTGGGCATCTTGATGTGGTGTAATGGTTAAAAAGCTTGTCTTGCTAGAAACATTACAACCGAGTAGTGAGTTTGATCCTCGCTGGGTACCCCATACTTTCAGCCTTGTGGTGCTTAGAAAATCAACTCCAGCCTCCAGTTATTTCATTAGCACATTGGCAACATCAAGTTGAAACGATATTGCTTTTATCATTTTTATTCATTTTTTTTTTTTTTTTATATTAGATTTCTTTGGCTACATTTGCTTTGAAGGATTTAAAAAAAAAAAAAAAAAAATAGTGAATTTTTTCTTCCATGCAGCAAAAACCAATCTTCTTCCTGTGCCATGTCCCTTCAGGATGTAGGCGATCATGGCCCTTCATATCTCTCTATCCCTAGTAGTTCTTAATATGCTTTCTCCTGATACTTCTCCCAAGCCCTGTTTTGCCATCTATTTACTCAAACCCATTACGTATGTTACACATGGATTTTTCCTGTCTCTTTCTCCCTCTATTTTAAACAGATATGATTTCACTTCATAGACAAGGGACAAGTATTTATTAGTTACCGCATTTCAAACAATTTTAAAATTAAACATTTAACTTTTTTTTTTCAAAAGGAAAAGAAATGCCGTATTTAAACAAAAATAAATTAATGAAAGAAAAGCTAAACACTGAAACAAACTAACAAAGCAAAATATAAAACAAAAGTATTTTTTCTTTAAATATTTAAAAAAAAAATTGTAAATGTCATTAACAAACAAGAAAAACTTTGATGCATTTTGGTACATGATAATTTTAATAAAAAGACAAAATTTATTATGAATGATGTAAAATGATCATGAAACAAAAAAAAACAAAACAAATATGGTTTACATTTGAGTCAAAAGCAAGAGATCATACAGCAAATTTCTCACGGAGCAATACATGCAAAAGATTTAACACCTCTTTATAACAGGCATGCAATATACATTAATACGAGTGACATCGACACATACGATATTCAATAAACTATAATAACTGAATGATGAGGTTTTGATAAGAAAAAAACAATCTTCTTTTTATCATTTATAACAAATAAAATATCAGGAATATAAACATTTGCTTTTGGGCTTTTGATCACACAAAGCATATAATTTGTTATAAGAAAGAATACTGACTGTCTTGTAAGCTGTATGGCTCCCATGTATGACTGAACTGCAATATATATGACTGCATTTTTTTGTTGCCCATTGTACCCTTCCGGCCTTCATCAGGTGTATATTGATCTGGGTAACCTATGGTGAATTCTAAACTGTGACCCTTTATTTAATCCATGAGGGTAGAAAGTTCTTATTTCACTGCCCCTGTCTAGATACAGTTCATCTACTGGTTACTGCTAATCTTGTTTCTACTGAAATCAAGTACATACTGGATGGACCAGGGATTGAACTCAATTACTGTGTCATCCAATTCCTGAAACAATGCTTTAATCCACTAGGCTATTATCCAGTGACTTAATAGATTAAAGCATTGGCTGGGAAATTTGGTGACAGTAATCATGAGTTCAATCCCTGGGCCAGGCAATCCATAGTAGAGTGCAGTAGAAACAAAGTGAACAATAACTGAGGACTTCCTTACATTTTGATGAAAGTTGGCTAAAAATGGCACTAAAATCATCAATTTCTAAAATGAAAACTCCTCCCAGTAATTTTAAAATATTTTTCTTTATTTTTAAGATTAGTGAGTACTTAAACATTATGTTAAAAAAATGCTCACATTATATTATTTTTTTTTTCAATTATTTCTCAGATATTTTTACAAAAAAATAAAAACAAAACAAAAAAAAAAAATCAATTGATGAACTTACATCTTCAAGTTGTCAATATGTCAACACCTTAAACAGCTACCACCGTGTTAAAAATGTATTTCTACAGTATTGTAAACTTAATGTAATATTCATTTCAAATCAAATTAATTAAACAGCTAATTAGATTAGATTGACAGATTAATTAATCAGCTAATATTCCTCAAATAAAGTTTCAAAAAAGTATATTTTATTTTTAAGAAGATTGTTTTAATAAAGAGAATTACATTCGGACAAAAAGTGGCTAAAAATGGTACTAAACATCAACAATTTCATCAATTTTAAAATGAAAACACCTTCCAGACAATTTAAATTAGTTTTGAAATATAGCAAGTATTTTGCTTAGTAGTAATATTAAATTTGTTCGTATGGAATTAAAAATAAAAGATTTTTCATATTTAAAATTCATTTTGAACCTGAGGTATCATGTATCTGTTGAGGTACTTAATATATACAGAGTGGCAATAAAATCACTATACAGCTGTATATAACATTTTACCACTGGACATACATACATATATATTTTCTTCTTTTTTTTTTTTTCAAATATGTTTCATTGAATATAGACATACTATGTCAATTTATTTTTATGCTGATCCTTTCTATTTCTCTAATTAGTTTCTTGATGTTAAGATGAAATTCATCAAAGTACCATAGTTTTTCTTGGACTTTTGTACCAAATGAAATGATAAAATGTGGTCTGAAGAAATGAACTAATTAGTTCATAGAAATGAATAATTTATAACCACTTTAGATGATGTATCGAGTTTTCCTTTATAAATATATTGCTCCAGATAACATCCATTGAGCTCTCTATACAGATCTAGTGCTTAATATTTTATATTAAGTAGATATTTTGGATTATCTTTGCCATTCATGGACTTCACATCATTACACACACACACACACGTGTGTGTATGCTTATGTGTATATTGAGATTATATATATATATATATATATATACACACACATAAGTACACACATATATATTTTTTCTGGTGTTAATAAAATAGTGCTCTATGTAATATAACAGAGCTAACTATTGTTTTTTTTATATACTTATCTATTTATTTTTTAATGTCTTTCATTCCCTGAAAATAATAAACTACAAGTGGTTCTCCTTGAACAACATGTACAACCTCTGCCCCTAACAAAATTTACGTTTTATTATTAATTTCAATTTTATGATTTTACTTTCCAATTTCATATTTAAGTTTTAGTTTCAACCAAATTAAAATATACATTTAGTAAATTAAAAAATGGTATCCCATATTTATAGCTTATAACAACCATAAACATGAGAACCAAAAATAAAAATTTAAATGTTGAAACAGTTCATAATATGCACGTGATGTTTGCATAGTGCATGAGTCATGCTATAGACATAGGATAATATATATAGATATATATATATATACGAAAATTAACGTATGTCCAAGCTATCATAACAGATCTTGATCTTACCAAAGGCCCATTATTTCACTATCTATAATCTTACCTGAAAACATTATACCATTTCCCAACCTGAGTAATATTTCATTTGTTGGTGAAAGGAATGGTTTAAAAAAAAAAAAAATATATATACACCTTGTTCATAATCAGCGGTGCATTCAATTTAACTTTCAATAGGGATGCCTTTTAAAGATGAGTTATTGGCTCTATAGATTTTGCCACATGATTTAAAATCTAACTGCTTGCACTTTTCAAGCAATTCATTGTTGTTACAGTGCCAAAAAGATTTTAGTTTCTTATTTCCATATTCCCAGGGAGAGCCTGACTAGGTGATCCCAGGCAGTGCTTTGTGACTCACTATTTTATCAACATTTGCTTTTTTTCTACTGACATTTATCTATGTTACAAATTAAACTAAACTCAATTAACTATTAAAGGATGAAAAACTTTTTCAGATTTGACATTCTAAGGTCTTTTGCTGACAGGTGGGGGAACCATAAATTTGTTTCGCACATGCTAAGTCTTTAAAAAAAATAAAAATAAAAACTATATAGAATTTACTATTTTCTTATCGATGATATTAAATGCTAAAATTATTCAACATTTTAACAAGAAAAATTCTCAAGTTGATGTTAAAAATTGATACAAAAAACATTAATTTATTTAAGACAGAATGATCTATGATATTTCTCTAATTTGTATTTAGATACAGTCCTTTTTATTTTCAGTTTTTCTATTTGATTTGTTCTCCTATATTGCATATGATCCATTATTGTAGATAATCAGGTTACAATAGAATTTGTATTTTATATGAATGTTACCTTATTAAAATTGATGAGATTGGTAGAGTGTGGGTGGATTGTCTCTCAGATTCAAGGGAGGGGCACAAGACCCTTGCACCAATCTAGTGTATATATATATGTATATATATTACATTCATACATACAGGTACACCACAAATGGTCCCAGAACTGTGCTGGTTTATCTGTTAAATCAGGTAAAACCAATACAATAATGCACCTCTGATGCACTAATTATGCATCCTTCATATCTCTACAATTGTTAGAAACTTAAATTAAGCAATCATTAAACACAATGCCCCTGGTGGCCACTTGGTAAATTAGTCTGGCAATTGCATGAAATTCAAATGTTTGCTTTGTCGGGATTAATAGAGATTTCTGGAAAAGTTAGTGTTGCATCTGTTGGTCAGAAAAAAAATCCTTAGAGATACATATGAAGACCAAAATATTGAACTAGCACCAAAAATTTAGACAACTACAGCTAAGGACAGACATTATTCAGCTTTTAACAAAATAAAAAAAAGAAATGCTTTTTGCCGGGATAAAAGAGGGGGTAGAACAAGCTTTTTTTTCACAATGAAAACTTGATAACTATGTGGATCTCGAGCCCAAAACAACTTCTGTTTTTGGTGAATACTCCTTCGCATACAACAAGTTAATAACACATTATAAGCACAATAAGAGGAATGAATGTGATGAATGAATGAAAAAAAAAACAAAAATAAAACAAAAAAAAAACAAAACATATTTACACTATTTACATTGTTCAGACTCTTGTTCCCACCCTTAATGTCATGTATGCAACATTTTGGCCATTATACATTCTGGACTTCTTCAAGCAATATTTGTTAGAATTTCAAACCAAAGTTTTTATTTAGTCTATGAGGGTAGATTGTTCCAGTTCCATATACCATGCCTTTGGTTATCTGTTTTAGTCTCCAAGGACATGTGTTCCAGTGGATAAAAATATTGGTTGAATAATCCAAAGTGAATTGACCCAAACAGTTGTGAGTTCAATCCTTGGCTTCAGTGGAGAGCTATCAGGTGGAAATTCCAACAAATATCACTTTAAGAAGGCCGGAGCGTACAACAGCCAAAACATCATGAATGTAACAGTAAATGTAGGGACAACAGTCCGAACTCTGTAAATAGTTACAATAGTTCATCTCAAAAATACAGACAGATGTTAAAATAAAAAATGTAAACATATCAGGTTACTGACTTCAGCAGATATTTTTTTTTTTTTTTAGACAGCTAGTTTTTTTTAACATCTTGACAGACAGTTCTTTCACACAGAAAGAGGTGCATTCTGCTTGTTTTCTTACCAATGTGTATAGAATTAAAATTGTAAAATGCTAGAGTTGTAAATAGAATACAATCAAAAATACAATTTGAAAAAAAAGTGAAAAAAAAAAATGATTCAGTTGGTATAAACTACAGACGGGTTATTTAATTTCAAATCAACCAATAGCCACAGGTGATCCTCTCAAAAAAAATCTGGGAAAATTCACAGGAGTTACTTTATCAGAATTACTGGTAAATCCAAATATTAGATTTGTATATTATTGGTAAATCCAAATATTAGATTTGTATATTTAATAATTTAAAAATCAGAGCATCTTGAAATTTCACAGTATTTTTTTTTTTTTTGGCATTTTACTCAAAAGGGCTTTCAATGAATTTCTGACATAGCTCTAAAGATATTGCCTGCACAGATTTGAAACTTGAGGACAATAGTTAATTTTTACTGTAAATCACAGAAATATAAACAGCTTAGATGCATCTTATATACTTTTATTTTTATAAGGATCTGAAAACAACTAAAAATGTCAAAATGCTAAAAGATGCAGTCCACTTGAAGAGCTTCTCATTTACAAAGTATGTCAGACATTGAACCCAAATAAGTTTTCCCATCAATTATGATCTAATATTCATTTTCATTATAGGCATATCAGTTTCACTGTTTGAAAATTGCTTGATTTTTTAAAAAATATATTTTTATGACATCAGCTGACCAATTAGGCCAGGGTTTTCTAATCTGGGTAATATTGCTTACTAGTGGGCAATTTCAGCTGTTGGGTAGGTGATGAGCAACTGTACAGAAAATGATGGGAGATTGGAAATTTGGTGGGGGATATAAGATTTTGAGTATTAAAAAGTTATTTCAACAACTACCCCAAAAAAATATTCAAAGAAGATATGCAAAGAACTTGTATAAAAAAAAAAAAAAAAGTAGGGGGCAAAATGAGAATAATTGGGTCACATCTGTATTTGTCTATAATTCTGAGATGAGGTAGTATTTACACTATTTAGTGATTGTAATAAAAGGTTTGGTTCAAAATTCCTAGCACCTCAAGAAGGCCGGAGTGTACAATGGCCAAAACATTGTACAAATCGCAAGAAAGATGAGAACAATAGTCTGAATAATGTAAAAGTGGGTCACATCCCTAGATGATATAAATATCCTCACAAACAAGGAATATTTTGGGATTTTCTATAGTTTTGAGAAAGGTCATTAATATTCAAATTGTTCTTCAGTCAAAACATTTTTTCTTAATATAATAAATTTCTGCTCTACTCTCAAGCAGCTCTCTTCCATCCTTCTCTTACCCATTCTATGACACTCCCTGTGATTTGTTTCACTTTCTAGTCATTGTCCTCTCATGTAAACCCCTGTGCAAAAGTGACTAATGCCTTGTTTAGGGGTGAAATGATTATAAAATGAAATTTTATATATATATATATATATATATTTATTTTTTCAGATTAAGGGGAGACCAAGAAGAACTTTGCAAGTAAAAAGTAAGCTCAGGATAATTTTTATATATAAATATAAAATTGTTTTTACTTTTTTTTCACATTGGTATTCTTGAATATATCAAGATAGAAAATGTGCCCGTCAAAATATAATTTACTCATCACTGTATGCTTTTGAATATATACTATACAGGTGGGTGATGACACAAAAATAAAAAATAAATAAAAAAAATTACACATTGAGTTAAGCAGATTAAAAAAAGTTTTGTATTTTTATTACGTATTCTTACATGCGTGAAAATCAATTAGCAGAAGTTTCAAATTTCATTTTGTGCACTAACTTCTCTCAATTGTTAAAGAATATATTTCTAGAACAGCAACTCATGCCAAAATGGATTTTGTCAATTTTGACAAATTATAATTTTGATACTTAAGGAAATATGAAACTGAAAGTTTATACCCCTATGAATTCCTATAAAAATAAACTAGTTTTCGCTTCACTTTTCCTTTGTTCCAAATAGTTTAGATACTATTGACCCTTCAGAATGTTTTTTTTAAGATTTAGAAATTTTCTTAACTGAACACAGAAGCTAAACCAAGGATATCAAAATAAGGATTTCACTAGATTATTTTATTTTTAAATAAATCAATTCAAAATTTGATCAAGTGAATTTTCTCAGATTTTTTTCAAGAAGGTCACCTATGGCTGTTGGTTGATTTGAGATGGAATGACCCAGATGCAACACACACACACACACACACACACACTAAGGAACAAATAGGAAGCATTTATAAATTTAGCTTCATCAAAAAATGAAATATGGAAGAGAAAAATGTTCTTGTATTTTTATTTTTCTGTTGTTTCTTTCTTATTGGTCAAACAGACCTCATATGTATCTGTCCTGTCAAACAGTGTGTGTGTATGAAAAATAAACAACAAAAAATAACAGAATTCTTTTCTCCTCTATATTTAATTTTCTGATGAAGCTTAAATTAAAACAAAGCCTGTTCAATTTATAAATGTTTCCTCTTTGTTCCTTAGCCTATCATTCTGTTGAATTCTAAGCCATATTTGATCACAATTATATATATATATATATATATATATATGTATGAATGTGTGTGTACACATACACACAGTCTACCAAAAAATGTATAGACACTTCAGCAAAAGAAGCACTTAACATTTCGTAATTTTACCAAATTGTTTACTGTAGTCCGATATTTTCTCAACAGATAGCATTAACGCCATGACTGTAGCATCATCAAGTCCTAAAGAATTACGTGCATTACAGAAAACCAGCTACATTGGCAGCCCTTAGACAAGAAAATGAAAATGCATGTGGAGTAATCTTACCGGACAATTTTGACATTGTTCACCAAGCACTACTTCACCATACTAATAAATGTCTGGAAGCAAAAGGCCACCATTTTAAGCATCTCTTGTGATGTTAGAAACCAAAGAAAATTGGTATTAATCCTGTGATGTCTGAATAAATTTAGTATTAGAATATTTATACAAGTTTTTCTTTTCCTGAAGTGTGCATACAGTATTTGTGGATTTCTGTGTGTGTGCGTGTGTGTATATATATATATATATATATATATATATATATATATAAGATAAAGTAAAGAAGAAAGTAGGAAATGCGCTCCAATCTAACATGTTTCACTTATTAAAGCTTCTTAGAGATCAAGTTAAAAATGAAACAAAGAAACAGTACACTGGGACATTGTGATATGGGTTTTTTTATTGGGCAGATGTGTGTCACAAGTATTAAAGCAATATATAACTGTTTTTAAATATATGTGCAGAATATTTTGTACACATACATGTAAACAGACAAGCATTTCTATACACACATACAAAATATTCCATACATTCATCTTTAATTCAATCTTTGAAGAAGCTTTAATAAAAGTGAAATATTAGATTGAGACAGGTTTTCTACTTTGTTCTTTTTGTCAGATTCGAATTTATATATTCAACTTATATATAAATAGGGTATTCTTTTTATACATTTTAACACCTGCCACATATACAATAATTGTTATTATAAAAAGAAAGAAAAAATTGAAACAAGAAATGGGAAAGAATGAATTAAGATTAGTCATGTATAAACAGCATGATTTATATTTCAGGATTTAGTTTGTTTTTCAAGTGATAGCCCAGGCAGTGTCTCAACTAGGCTTCTTTTTTTTTTCGTATAGTTTGACTTTTCATGGTCTTGAATCCTACAGTGTACATCAGATTCTTGAATAAGCAGTTGAAAAACTGAACTACTACTTACAGGATAAAATAAACAAAAGAAACAAGCTTGGCTTGAACCATTGAATATTCTAGATGTGAGGAAAAAATATTTTGAAATTTATTGGAGAAAAAAAAAGAAAAAGGCAGTGCTCACTAAAAGTAAAAGAAGCCAGAATTAAAAACCAGACAGGCCTATCTCATGAACAAATGTGTGGAAATTCCCAGATAAAAAAAGTTTTTGTGAAGGGTTGACATAAGCAGGAATATCAAGAATGGCTCTGAGCAAATAATAAAGACAAATACTGTCAATGTTCATATGATGCAGGGCGCAAATCAGAAGCCAACTTCAGGGGCATAATGCAGTCACTTACAGTTAGCACCTGTAGATACAAAAATGTGCATTCACCTACAAGTCGTACTGACAAAATCATCCGCTGTTTGACACAGTTGCTTTTACATTAGCTGAAATATGCGTACACACACACATAAATTCTCACTCGTGTATATATATATATATATATATATATATATATATATATCTAGTGTCATGCATTAAGTGTCTGTATAAACACAATAGTAACACTGGTTTACATTCTGGATTTGAAACTAAGTAATTTTGTGCATTCATAATACCAAACGAATAAAAAAAAATGTTTTAGCGTTACTTTTAATCAATAAGTTTTTTAGATTTAGATTTAATGTCTCAGCTGAAAATGATAGAACCAACAATGATAAGGATATTAGGCTTAATAATTAGTGAAAGAATGATAATCTGATAAAATTTAAGACAACTACTTAAGAACAATTTATTTTAGAATTCTTTGAAATTTTTGTCTTGGAAATGGGATTTAACATTTAAACGTCATGTGATAATCTTATCCAATAAAGAAATGTTTTCTATCACACAGTGTTGTCATCAATGGTTAGTTGTTTACCAATAATGAAATATTTATGCTAGAAAAAGAAAAATCACCTCTGATGATATTGACTTCATCTGATGCTACTGGATCATAAAATTTATTAACATCATCAGAAAAACATTGTAAAATGAAGCAAAACATTATATAGAACAATTTGCTGAGTTTTTGACAAAAGTACAGTCACTATCCATGAGCAATGCCGTGAAGATATTTATAAAGTAGATAAAAATAGTTTGGAAAGAGGAAAAAAAAAAAGTTATTCATTACATAGTTTAGTTTGGACTAATTTCTTTGAATTTTGGTGGGGTGATATTTCAGTCACATGCTCTTCAGCCTTCCAGAGGTATCTGATGTGTTCGAGAATGTTGTTGTATTCACATATGTAGAGTTTTTTCTTTTCTTTTTTTACTAGGGCCATATTCTTTCAATCTCATGTTATATTTGAGAACACAACTTATACTAAGGAAAAGCTAGAGGGTACACAGATGAAATATTTTGAAAAAAAAAAAAAAAAAAAAGAAAAGAAACTAGTCAAAACAAAAAATATGATTAAATTAATCTTACAAAATTCATACAAAAAAAATAATTTTCAGTTACCGACGTTAAGTGACAGTAATGATAACATTAGTATAAACGCTATTTTATTAGCATTAATATTTAACAGCTTCTAACTTTTACGATATTGTTCTTAATTCCAATAAGCAATGTATTTTTATCCTGTTGCAACATAGGTTGGCTTTTCAGAGACATTACACTTATCTATGCTGAACTATTTGATTTGGTGAAAGTATATGAAATTACCAATTCTTCCAAAATGAGAATAATATAATAAAAACATTTCATATTATGTACTCTAACCTTATTGACTAAATATTCTAAGTCTTTGGACGGTATCAATGCTGCCATTATAATACTGACAAATGTCCAAAGTTAAATTATGCGCACCTACTTTTTAGAACCTGCCACAATTATTTTTTGTTTCTGTAAAGCCTGGAGATATGCAATCTAGTTGGGCATGAAGAGTTGCCTCCCTTGATTATCAGTTGTTTAAATTACGACAGATCATTTCTGAATAAGATATTCTAAAAGCAGTATATAGATGAAAAAAAAAAAAAAAAAAAAAAAAAAAAGGGGTGGGGAGAAAAAAGTGGGGCAGAATCCAACCAGAAAATATTTTGAAAGAATAAACATTCAATATTTCTATATTTTTTTCCGTCTTTCTCAATGAATATGACAGATCGGGTACAAAGATACCCTATAAATTGCTTATGATGTTTTTAATGGCAAATGGGCAGCTAGAGGTGAAAAATTTGATCGTGAGGTGGGAACAACATTTTAAAAATCGATGTATATATATTTTAATTAATGCTTTCGCTAAATGCATCTCAGTTAATGGAATGACATGATCGTTTATTTAAATTGCATCTTCATAGCTTTTTTTCCGTGGTATTTATTGTGTAACGATTATCTCCCTTGACATTTTTCGTTTTTATTTTGACAATTTCAAATCTGCAATGAAATGTTTGTGAGAAAGAAATCTTCAATAATGAAAGTTTTCTTTTTTTATGAAAAATCCCCACCCACTTTTTTTTAAATTACTTTTTGGATAAATTGTGATATTTTTATGAAATGCAATTTTAGAATCCTATGCAGTAACCTCTTCCCTTTTGAGATATATCCAAGCTTGGCTATGTTACCTTTTTTACAATATCATTTCTTAGATATGTTTCTTTTTATCTCTTGATAATGAATATCAGACTTTCAAATGAAGAGAATTTTAAATAATTATGGGTTTTTTTTTGTTTTTGTTTTTTTGCTTTTTTTCACTCAAAATTTGACTGTAAGGAGATGGGATTGAAAGAAATGCGTTTTTAAACACAAGTGCCTGGTTTTCAGACAAAAGCCTTATGACCCACTTGCAGGAAGATCAGGGCAGAAAAGCATCAGGGGACAAGACTAGTGTATCTTGGTGAGACAAACTGACCATTTGGTTGTCATCCTGCTCTCTCATCAGAGAAAGAGACTGGGGTGTTTGGGAAAAGAACTTATTCAATGATGCTCTTACTGGTGGTGTTGAGTACTCTTTCGATAAGTTGAACAAGGACTCAACAATATGTGATAAGCAAAGTCCAACCGAGTCTAGTTCATGTTCTCCTTGGGTTACATACAACCAGTCAGATTCTTCAACACCAGAAGGAGGCTGAAATTGTAAATAAATGATTAAATAAAATTTTGATACATTAACATTTGTACTAGATATTTATGTTAAATCCTACAAGGATTTATTATTGGCAGCATCAATATTAACAACATTGGATATGCAGATGACCCAGTGTTGATAGCAGACACAAAGGAAACTACAAGGACTCCTACTGAAGGTAGTGAAGGAAAGCAAAAAGAAAGGACTAAACATCAATTGCAAGAAGATAGAATGTATGGTTGTCAGCAAAATGATAGATGTTCACAATCTTATCAACATTCGATATGCAGATGACAGTGTTGATAGCAGACACAGAAAGGAAACTACAAGCACGACAGAAGGCAGTGAAGAAAAGCAAGAAGAAAGGACTAAACATCAATTGCAAGAAGATAAAATGTATGGTTGTCGGCAAAAGGAGCAGGCAATATATATTGAAGACACCTAAATTAAGCAAGTACAAAATTTTGAATATCTAGGAAATGTATTAAAGAGAGATGGAAAATGTGATACTGAAATCTGAAGGTGTGTTGGGGTAAGAAAAAATACCTTCCAAAAGCTAAGCAAAATGTTAGGAAACATGAAAGAAACAAAGAGTACTGAACTGCTATGTAATATCAGTCCTCCTATGTGACAGAGAATGTTGGACAATCTCCTCACAAAGGAAGAGATATGAAGCAACAGAAATGTGGTTCTACAGAAAGATGATGAGAATACCATGAACTGAATATGAGACCAGTGACAATGTTTTAGAGAAAAATGACAACAAAAAGGACACATACATAACAACAAAAAGAGACAGTTGAAATTTCTAGGACATATGAGGAAAGAAGGATTGGAAAATTTGCTACTAACAGGAAACATTGAAGGCAAGAGGGACAGAGGAAAATAATGCATAATCTACTTAGTGAGCTTGAAGGAATGGATGGTAGAACAACCCTTAAAAGAAATAAGAAACTGTGGAGAGCCATGACTGCCAAGGGACATGGCAGAAGAAGACAGAATATATGGTTATAAGCAAAAGAAACATCTCAAACTGTAACATACAATTTACAGATACCAAAACCAAGCAAGTACAGCTATTTAAATATATGGAAAGTGCTTTGACAGAGGTTGGAAATTATATAATTTAACACAACCATTATGACAGCCATACATCTCTTAATGTAATTTAATACAACCATTATAATAATGATCATTATGATAGCTGCCTGTCTTTTTATGTAATTTAATACAACCATTATGATAATAACAATTATGATAGCTGTATCTTAATTTAATACAACTTTTTCAAATATTGTTCATTATTTCATGATAATGTTACATAACAGAATATTAAAAGTTTCAGGATTTTAAATTAATATTTAAAATTTTTTCCAAAAATTCTTAAATTAATTATTTTTTTGTTTTTCCTTATACCAAGTTAATAAATATACAAAAATATCTACTGTGTAGAGGGGAGGAGTAACTAATTAAAAAAATACAATATATTTACAGTTATTTTTATCCTTAAATCAAAAATAAAATTTTTTTAAATAACTAAAAATAAGCATGCTATGCCTCTTATCATTTAAACAAACAATGGACAATATTCTCACAGATAAGAGTCATCAGAAATGTGCTTCGAAAGAAAAATGCTGAGAATACCATGGACAGTGCATGTAAGCAATGAGGAAGGCTTAGAGAAAATGGAAATAAAAAGGATATATTCTCAGAGTCATAAAGAGACAACTAAAAATTCTGGGATAAATAATGAGGAAGGAGGGCTTGGAAAATTTGGCCCTCACAGGACGTATCAAATGCAAAAGAGGCAGTGGGTACCTACCTAACAAGCTTATGTGAAAGAATAGCTGAATAATGGGGAGCAAGATGGAAGGTAAAATGACAGACACTGCTAAAAGCTGCACAGGATGTGAAGTGGTGTAGAGCCATGATTGCTCATGTCCTAAAGTACACAGCACTTAGCATATAATATTATCCTACATAATTATTGAAATGAGAGAAAAATGGACAAGAAAATAGATAATCATTATAACTGGTAATAAAAACAAGAAAAAAAAATTAGTAACTGGGTGGGTAGGAAAACTTGACTGGTTCTTGTTCCTCTCCCTACAGAAGGAAATAAAACATCTGAGAAAGGGAAAAAGCAAATTTACACCCTAAGGATAAGAAATACGTATATTTAAAAAAAGCATATATAATTTCAGAGTATATCTGTAAAAATAAAAATGTTAAAAAATTAAAAGAAAACAGTTAAATTCATATTCTCAAGTTATTTAAAATACATAATAAATAAACTAATCCCAGACTAAAATAATTTCAATATTAATTTGCATTAAATAAGCAAAAGCATTCAAGAATATCATTTACTCACTTTCATTTATTTACTGACTGAATATTTGTTTGCAAGCCTAATTTGTTCGCTACGGCTCCATTTTTTTTGTGGCATAAGGTCATAAGAACAACTAGTGTACTAACTTACTAAAGGCTATCTCACAATAAGTTGCCCAGTCGTGGCGCCATATTATCTTTTTTTATCAACTCGGAAAATGATCTGTTCTCATCTAAGGAACATTTTTAACTCTTTTGAAACGAGTCTTTTACAATTTGGGATTTACGAGGTGTCAAATCGTTGTTGAAATCCTTCTAAATTTCTGAAATTCTTTGCACACAAATGACCTCATAGAGATTCCAGATGCCAATAAAATTTTTACTGATGAGATGTTGGACGAAAAAGCTCTTGAGACTTAATAAATTCCTTGTTTTTAAAGTAACATACATATTTTGTACCTTCAAACACTTGTGTATATATATATATATATATATATATATATATATATATTAATAAATATACATATTATCCTACATCTATCGCATGACTCAGAGTTCCATGCATTTTGCAATCATCAAATGCATATTTCAAACTGCCAGTTTAATAGAATTTAAGTTAACTCAATGTTCATGGGAATTAAATCTTATAAACTTAAGTTACTGCTTTTTTAATAAGATTAATAATTCAAATTTTAGGTGACATGTAAGATAAAAATTTTAAATTAACATATGTATATTTATTAATTTATGCCACTACACACACACACATATATATATATATATATATATATAAAAAGCTGATCACATTGAAACCCAACAACTATTTTTTTTTTCCACAAAGAAGGTTGAGCAGATTTGATTATAAAATGGTCTCCAAAATTTTCAAATGAAAGTTTGAATGTAAACAATTGAAAACACAGATGATAACCTCACAGTAGGCAAAAGAGTATCACCAACTATTATTAAGATGTGCAGAGATTGCAGACACAGATATAATTGAGCTGTCTCACTCCTGTTGGAGAAAGCCCTCCCTGATTGACCACATCTCCAAAGCTTTAGCTTATCTAATAAGAGACTACAGAAATGTAGTGGTTACTTAGAGGTGAACACACTTACAATGATCTGAGAGATGTGCTCTCAATCTATAGAAGGTGTAAAGTTAAATGTGCTGAGACAACATAATGACCTACCAGAACAATCATCTACAATTCCAGCCTGCACATTAATTGTAAACTGGTGATGCTGGTGTCTAGCCTGTATTGTACCATGTGGATTTCAATCTGCCCACAAATGTTGGTTGTGTAAATTTGTTATATCTTCCAAATGTTGCCTCATCTTTAAACAAGACTGAAGAGAAACTACGGATCAGCAGTTTGTGCAATTACCATTGGAAAAAGTTCTCCTATGGTGAAGGATTAGAGAATCAAAGACCCTGCAAAGTTGCAAATCATATGGATAGAGGAGTTGGTCTTGAGTACACTCCATGTGGTACTATGAGATGTACAACATACTAGGGGTACTTGGCATGTATTGATACCTGGATCATCTCAACAACCTGTAAAATGTGTTCTTCATGGTCAGGTGTACAAGCACATTGCAATCTTCCTTGAGCTATAGTTCATGGTGCCACAGATCCTGTCTCAGTCCTGTGACAATAAGTAACAACATATGTAAAAATCATATCCACCTGGTCACAATATGAATATCCTGCCATTGTTAAAAGAACACATCTTAGTTAAATCACTACTACACATATTGAATGTTGAAGAAAGATTAGCCACAATGTACACAAATGTAACCTAGTCTACATAGCAACAGTACCATCTAGCATAAACTTACTTTAAACTTAATAACTCAAGAATGAAGATTTGCAGACATATGTTTATATGAACTTTTGTCCTTGCTTTGGTCTGAGAAACCCGCCCCAAAAGTTTGTAAAAGTATTTTTAAAACAACTTGTATATATATATATATATATATATATATATATATATATATATATATATATACATACAGGGTGCAATGAATTGTCATTTAAATTATGCAAAATATGAAAATAACACTGACATCTCATTTTAACAGATATATTTACCAAAATTACAGAAAAAATATTCTGAAATACTCAAAAGTAAATCTATTCAATGAAATTGCCATTAGCTTCAACCTCAGCCTCCAGACGACTTCAGAATCTCCTGCAACTCTTCTGAGCAGTTTCTTTGTTTAGTTTGGTGAATGCTGCCATAATCCTTGCCTTCAGTTCATTATTGGTCATACAAGGAGTTTTGTTGGTTTCTCGCTCAACTGTTCCCCACACATAATAATCAAGGGGTTGCATGCAGTCTAGGGAGTTAGGTAAAGGAAAATGTTGTTGCAGAAATTATCTGACAGCCATGACTGGGTTCACCTGCTTGTGTGGCATGGTGCAGAGTCCTGTTACCAGATATAAGGTCTTCCAGCAGTCACCATCTTAACCCAGGGAAACACTATCTTCTGAAAGCACTTGATGTAGACCTTCGTGTTGAGTTGGAGGCACTGTGGGAAAATGAATGGAGGCATAACATTGCCACCACAGTGATTGCCCCAAACACAATGAGGTTGACTGAATATATCACCCCACTCTTTCCAAATCCTCTGTACTGTCCTAAGATTGACACCCAAACACTCTAAAATGTTTCTGTTGGAGCTTCCAATATGAACACAAAGCAGTACAGATTTTTTGGCAGAGTGAATTGTGTCATGGTGCACTTCTTCTTACAGACGGTGCTCAACTATACTGAGCAGTGGACAAAACCAAAGGCAAAGAACTTGTATGCACGAAATTGAAATATAAAATGGGACAATTTATCCATCACACCCTGCATATATTATTTTCTGTCTCATATTTAAAATTCAAGTTTAGGGAGGTAATAATGAGTTAATTACCTCTGTATGAATTTGATATTCAATTTTCTCAAAATATGAAAGGCTTTCGAAAATCAATATCCAGCTATTTAAAAATGAAAACAACAAAAAGAATTTACCTCAAATACTTTTTCAGGAAAAATGTCCTTGTTCTTGTAGCAACTCACTGGAATCACAATATTGTCATTCCACACAAAGTGCTGAATCATGGAAGCCATATCCGGTTCACCTGCAGAAGAATAGGAAAAGTAAAAGACAATTAATATAGGAAAAATATGAGGTTCAAGAACCACTCAAGGTAGAGGGTTACTGTTAAAACATTTATGGTAAATGAGGTGTGTGTGTGTGTGTGTGTGTGTAATATAAATGAAAGAGAAGGTGGTAGAAATTAAAGATAAGAATGATAGTTAAATATTGACTCCCAAAGTGAAAGGTTAAAATTGTAGTGGGAGTCTATCCCAAAAAGAAGACCAAACTTCAAAAGGAACCCTCTGCTGGTCTATCAAACAGAAACATTTGAGATCAAGATAAAACCACCTCTTCCCTTTCTATGTAGGTGTCCAGAGTATCACAAGGGAGCAAAAGGAAAAAACTTGTCCCAAGAAATGTTAGGTATCATTGCTATTAAGTAATAATCGTTGAGTCTGTGTTTCCCAAATTTTTTCTCTCAGTGCAGCATTTTCGAAATTAAAATTTTCTCACCTCAAATTTTGTGATAAAAAAGTACATTTAAAAATAAAATCAGAGAGAGTTAAAGGGAGATAAGCATGGATTCAAAGTCAGAACATTATCATTGACAACACTTCTCCAATTTGCAGACCCTAGTTACTATATTCTTAATACCGATGATAAAATTAGTCAACAATTATTGATAGCTATTTATACAGGGACTCATGCATGCAATTACAAGTAATCCATAATAATCACCAAAAATCCTTTATCTGCAACTTTACTTAATATGGACCAGCTCACGGATATAACCTATTTCTTGCTTTGTTGCCATGAAAGTTCCTTTACTCCTCATTCCCCTTAGATGCCACTCAGAACACTGAACTTTAAAAGAAATCATCTGCTCGTCTATCAAACAGAAACACAAGATAAAATCACCTCTTACCTTTGTATGTGAGCATCTATAGTATCACAACAGTTGTTTATAAATAAGTTATAAATAAGATACTGCATAATTCATCCTACACAATATCAGATAACTGACAAATAAACTATTTCCAACACAATTACATACCTACATACATACCATACTAAAACACTTTATTTCTACACAATAACAGACAATATTACATATATGACAAGAACATTCAACAATACACCACACACCATTAAAATCAAAGTGTCTATTGGTTAGAAATTAACATTACCATGTGAAATATTTGACCAATCAGAGAAAACTAAAACAATATTGGGGGAGGGCATACTTTCAGGAAACATTTCTTATAAAAATCCACAAATTTCGATTTTCAGCAGTATCAGAGATGTGACGATTTCCTCACAGTGTGTGCTGAAAGAAACATTTAGGCAGCTTTAAAAGAATCATCTCCAGCAGCAGCAGCAGCAACAAAAATGGTATGAAACTTTACTCACAATAAAAGTATTTTTTGAACTATAGCTTTTTTTTCTGTAGACCAACTATTTAAAATTTTTTGTTTTTTTTTCTCCCCAAGTGCAACTTTTTCTACCCAAAGACTTTGACTCAACCAAAGACTATTTTTATTATTTTGAATTCATGTATATATGTTTGTAAATACAAATGATTTATTTAAGAGGCCTAACCATGTTTTCTTTATTTTATTATTGTTTTGTAACACTATTTGAAATGTACTAGTAAATTGAAGATAAACTAGAAGGCAGAAAAACATTAATTTTCAATAGACTGAAGATATACTGATTACCAGATAAATGAACATGGAAGAAAATGGTAATTAGTTGGGTTTTTTTTGTCTGCCAGAAAGGTAAAGCAAAAGGACCATATGGTTTTGGTCAAGACTGAGATTGAGTGATGACATAATTTAAGGACCTCTTAGAAAGAATTTATAATATTTTTACAACCACTGAAAATAAGTGGCCAGCTTAGATAATATTTTTGACAGTTGTATATGGAGTGGCTGCTAGGTGCAAAATTCAGTTGATTCATGAAAGCTGACTTTTAAGAGCAATCAGGCTTAAAAAAAATATGAAAAGAATATTAATTCAATTTTTCATCTGCTGAAAAACGTCTCAAATCAAGGGATTGTCCTTTTTTTTTTGTCACTTGTTGGCAAAATGGTTGAAATAATAAACTCCAGGTATGAAAATAACCATACACAAAAGCTCAATAAGTGATAATCAAAATTTTGTCATTTGGGCTGGACCACAAACCTCACACAAAGCAGGAAGAATACAGGTATGATCAGGTGACCAAAAAAAGGAAAAGGCTCAGGTAGAATTCCAAAGACGTGAGGAACCTCCCCTATACTTGGACAGTTGCAGGGAGAGCTCTGATTGGTTGTTTGGGGAATGCTAGCATTCCCAGAGCACATTGTGCCCCACCCAAGCTCTGGAGCAGATATCCATAACAGAAAACAGTGCTTTCAATGGCGGTCTTGGCCAGCATTCATTGTGCCATTTCTGTTAGAGATATTCAATGGGCAGATGTGAAGAGACACATGGTGGAGACCAGACTAGAAACACACAGTGGAGATCAGGCTGGAGAGAACCAGTGAAAATATGACACACAAGTAGAGTTGACAGCAGACATGAAGAGACAGAGATCAGAGAGAGAGAGAGAGAGACAAGACCATCGTTTTGCTTGATCCAATGTGATTAACCACACTGAAGAACCTCCGACTTAAAGCCTTGTTCCAGACATCTCATTAAAAACTAAGACAACAAACTCTGTGTCACAATAATCAGAAGGGCCAATAGTTATTACACATCAAAATTATAGACCTGTTTGAGCCATCAATAACTGTACTTTGGATCTGGGAATTGCATATAAATACTTTTCTTTTATTCAAATTATTTTTTTTCATGTGACATCACTTTGACCAGACTAAACCAAATCTTCAATTCTAGTCAACCATTCAGTCCCAGCCAGTCTTAGGCAAGACAAGCCTTGGGCTAAAGTGATCAACTCTACAATCAGCCCAAGATACCAAGCTTGAGTACAGACAGACCATGGGGAAGACATCATAGTTTTATTATTTGTAAAGAAATGTTATATCAATCAAATATGTTTCACTTAAACATTTCCTATTTGTTATCATCCTGTCAAATTCTGAAACATATGGGATCTTTAACTCATAAGTTTGGTAAATACAAATGATTTATTTAAACAGGCAGACCTGAGTTTTCTTTATTTTACTTGAGTATTGTTTAGAATTTGGACATTTTGGACAAGCAAACTTTCTACACCACTAAAATACCAGATGTTACTGAGGGTGAAAGATAATGCAAAGACTTTAGTTTGAGGAAAGGACAATAAAAGAATAGAAGTCAGGAAGACAGAACAAAGAAAAAAAGATGAAACATTTAAATTTTTGAAGATTATTATTGTTTGGAATTTGGATGGATTCTTAATATAAAAAAAAAAACTCTTGGATGACTGAATTTCTTACAACAGTCCTTAGATCTTACCCTCAACAAAAATACATCGTTCAAAGGCACGAGCAGCTATGATGTCTCTTTGGTGACGGCCAGAGCCAAAATAAAGAGTCTGTCCAGGAACCAAAGTGGAGCATTCTCCATTTTCCTTTGGCTTCTGAAAAATAATTTAGAATAAAATATGTTGACAACACACAATTATAATTAAGATCCACAAATATTTGGAAAAAGATTTCGAGATGATCTTTTAAATTTTAAACTTTCATTAAAGTGAATTCTCATTTAATATGAAAAATGCTAATCAAGGCATTCTTACCTTACAGTCAACTTTTGGAAGTATGTGAGTAATAGATGCATACGAATTTGCATTAGAACTGTGTTTCTGTAGGAAGCCTTTGCAGATCTCTTGTGCCACACCATAATAGCCACTTGTTACAAGTTGTATACCAACAATAGATGCAAGGTGTTTGCCAATAGATCTGAAATGTAAATAAAAAACAGTCACAGTAAGAACTCATGTCATTTTTAGCAATTTTTTTTTATTCAACCTCTATCAAGATCAGTTGATAACCCCATGCTCTATAGCCTTTTCAACGACCATATACTATGTGCCTAGCCAAGGCTGCATAGCAATTTTGAATTCAAAGTTGTCTTTCTCCAAGACTAGCTGACGACCACAGATAAGAGACTACTCTGCCTATATATTTCATAGCTGGAGATAAGTAGAGGTGGATTTACAACTTTCCCAAGGATAAAAGTGCAAATGTAATGAATGAATAGAATTCAAATTCAGCTTACTGATTTTTCTTTCCATGTTAACAACAGCAGCATTTGCACATTACTACCATGGGGGTGGGAGTGAATGACCATGGTTAAATGTAAATAAATGGCAGAACTGTCCAACAAACAGAATTGACAAAGTTTTCAATAACAAGAAAAAGGAAAGAACAGGGCAAAAATAATATAACGCAAGCAAACAGACAGTATATTCCAGGCAAAGCTGTAGTCAGTCAGTCAGTTAAGTGCCATACATGAAACACGTTTGGGCATCATGTCTTGAAAGAGACATGACTGACTGTGCAGAAGATTATCCCGCAGTAGGTTGCCATTACTTTCTGCTGTAGACTGGTTGCCAGCCAAGGCTATAGAACCCAATCTGTCCTGTTATTTATCCCATAACTGGAAGGAAGAGATGGATTAATATCTTTCCCAAGGGTATTTGCACGTAAATAACTGCAATGAATTCAACTGGAATTTGAACTCGGCTCTCCGATTTCTCGTTCTGAGCCAATATCCACTGCACCACAATACACATCCTACAGTAATAAGGCAAAATGTTCATAAATTAAGAATTGACATTGACACACAAAAACAAGTTCAGGCAAGCAGTGTTCTGACTTCAAGACAAGAGAGACCAAGACTGAATCATATGAAACTGAGAACCCGTGTATTTTATTGTCTAGGAAGAAATCCCAGCATGCATTTGTGTACTAATGCCTATAAATCAGGGAGAAGAAAGTATTTTGCAATAATTCCAATAAGGATTGAAACCAGCAGAGTCTTTGAGCATCCCACAAAATGTCTTGTTTATGTTTAGCAAGTTGAAAATCAAATTTTCATGATAAGTCAAATAGCTTTCTGAAAAGCTCAGTCAAGTAATGAAAAAAAGTTTCTGGTTTTTGTTCTAATATTTGTGTGAATTATAAACACATGGCTGAAAAGTAAAAACTGTAATACTTATGGTTGAAATATATATATATATAGAGAGAGAGAGAGAGAGATCAGATTAATATTTTTTGATCGTTGCTCGAAATGTGAAAAAACAATTCAAGAGAAGTCAAATCTAAATCTAATCTAAACTTATTTATAAATGGAACTTTGTGTATGTATGTGTCCGTTACCTGCAGACTCCGAAACAGCTGAACCAATTTTCTTGAAAATTTACACAGTTGTGCTATAAGCATCTGCAAGTGTTCTTAACTAGGTTTTGTGTCGAGGTACCCCCGATAAATATCGAAAATCGATAATCAAAAAAATCGGGTTATAGAAGAAGTGGTCCGGCTTTAATCAAATTTGACACACTCATAGACAAAGACATAAGAAACGATATTCAGAAGTTTCAAGGTTGCAGTTCTTACAGTAGTGCAGAAAATCGATTATATATATATATATATATATATATATATATATATATAAAAGGCAAGATGTTTGTGTGTGTGTGTCTGTTTATCTGCCTGTCTGTATTTTTTTCAGCCCTTTTATTTTAGTTTTTGCTTCAGGTTTGGCTCTAAGTAGGTATAATTGTAGTTCTTAGTCTCAGCCATGATACCATTTACTCAGAGGACTTATTTAGCCTTCAAAATTCAGTTTACAATGAAAAAAAACTTATTTGATATCGACACCAGGAAATCAAAATTTGACTTACATCCATTCATTTTTCTTTCAGTCTACGGTTTCGCTTTAACTGGAAACAACTACTGCTTTTTAGTCTTTCGTGCCAATGTCCAAAGACACTGTGTTTTAAAGCTTTCATTACACCCGAGCAACCCCGGGCTATACTGCTAGTTGGTCATAAAATAAGTATTTTGAAAAATCAAATTAAAAAGGCCAATATTAAATACTAAGTTTAAAATGTTAAAATATGCAAAAATAAAATGAAATCTTATTTTTCAAAATTTTTATTTATGCTATAAAAACCTTAAAGAACACTAAATAATATGTAACAAAATTAAATCTAAACAATATACCTTTAACCTTTAGCACTCAACATTATTTGCAAGTATTACTTTGCCTATATATGGGTGGCTCCTCAAATACAAACTACAATTGCCTTGATCTCAATTTAAGTGAAGGCTGTTTTTTTGTTGTTGTTATAGCAGGAAGTGACAACACAATTATGAAATTTAAATGTACTGTTATTCAGCAACTAGAGTTAACTGCAATGGCAGAAAAAATGCTTTTCTTCATGACTGAAGTTGCCTCAAGAGTGTTTAAGGTTTTAATATTTCGTTCAAATGGATATCATGTTAGAACATCGGAAAAATATTTTTATTTAATATTTATCCATCAAGAATATTATCAAGATAAATTGAAGGACAACTTTAAATTCAAAACCATTAAGTGTGGGGAGTACTGATTATGCAACATTGGTGAAAGGTACTTGCCTACACAAGTTGCTTGTGGTCTCATCTGGTGTAGATGTGCCTGTAATGTAAATACACTTCTCGAGGTTCACTTTCTGCTTAAGATTCTGCATCTGTGAAAAAAAAAAAAAAAATATGTATCTGTATAAATTTATTTGATGAATTATTTGTCCTGGGTATGATGATAAACTACAACTGGCAGCAAGGCCTCTAATGAGGAGGTTTAGAAGAATGGGGAACCATCTCTTAATTGCTGTTGTTCTCAGGTCAACCCTGACTCAGCAGTTAGGGTCCTAGCTATGGGCTAGTTAACCCCCAAACTGGGGTTATTTAAGAGAAAAAGAAAAAGTTAGGCTGAGTAAGAGTCTTAAGCTTTATATAGCAACTTGCCAAAAAAAAAAAAAAAAAAAAAAAAAGGAAATCTCTGAAATAAAAACCTCTCTAACCTTGGTAAGTAATCTTCTAGCAATAATGTCTTGATATGTTGCAAAAAGAAAAACAAATTATATATTGATAGGGAGCAACCACAGGAAAGTATTCCAAACAAGCAAACCAAATTCACAAGTCTTGTCTTAATCTCCGAAACGCTATTCTCACACAAACGACGGTTCGAATAACAACAACAACAACCCTCAAAATGAGCATACCACATTTTATGCGCTCGACCTGGCTACCACTCAGCCAATAAGTGCTCAGCACAGTAAATATAAACAGCTACAAGTGACACCAATTCTGTTTACCACGAAGTGCTGTCCGATTCTCCATCTGACCAACGCTCACCAATTCGCTGTCGCCACACTCCCTTATAAAACTTACACTCAACTCTACATGCTATATGACAAAAACACAGTTTCCATTCTTCTAAATTGGTCAGTGTTAGTAAGGGCATACAGCTGTAAAACTTGCTCCAATATTTCATGATTGTTCAGTTATGGAGCTTTCAAGAAAACCCCAGCATGAAAACAGATGTTAAACAATGATGAGGAATTAAACATTACATTATCTTAGTCATGACATACTCATGGTTTGTGCTCTTCTCCAACACTTGTCAACTGAGGAAAGAATTCATCAATATTCAAGGATTAGATTTTTTTGTATTAATGCCTGTGACACCCAGGGCTTTATCCTTGAATCTATGTTGTTCCTAGTTTTCATCAACAACTTTCCTGATGTCATCAGTTTCAAACTTGGCATCTATGTTGATGACAACTATCTACTTCTGTCTTAATGAAAAGTTAAATCAGTTCCCTAAAGTCAAATTGGCAGCTAATCTTAAAAATGGCCTACAATTTGTAGTTAACTTGAGAAAGAAATGGCATGTTCATTTTAATACTACTCACTTTTAATCGCTTGCGAGAACCTTCTTTTTTTTTTTGCCTTGCATCAGCATGGCTGCAACTAAGCTCCAGGAGAAGAACTTTGTGATTTTTTGGGTTAATGTTTTTTTTCTGCTGACATGAAGTGAAAAGATTATATTAAATCAATTGCTAGATCTGCTTTTAGAAAAGTTGGTTTACTGTTTAATGCAAGACAACTTTTCTTTCCAGAATCTCTCTTATGCTTTCATAAATCGACCATTCATCCAGGCACTGAATATGGCTGCCATATTTGGTCTTGTTCTCCTGCTATATATTTTGAGCTTCTTGATGAAATCCAAAGAAGTATCTGCAATGTTGTTGGTCCTGACCTAGCATCTCAACTTCAGTTTCTTTCTCACTGCCCTAATGTAGGACCCTTGTGCCTTTACTCTAAATATTTTTATGTTAACTGTTCTGATGAGCTTTCCTCTTTGGCACCTAGATTTTATGAATTTAAATGCAGCACTAGATTGGCAGCAAGGTCTCATTATTTTACAGTTGAAATGGCGAGATGTAAATGTAAGTTCTATGCTCTTAGTTTCTTCTATCACAACCCTCCCTTGTGGAACTCTTCTGGTTTTTTGATTTCCAGTAATCAAGTGAGCTTCAAGTGACCTTTTCTGATGATTCCATTATCAAGATTTTCCCTTCGATTTTAACAATAAGTTCTATGCTAACAGTTTATTCTCTTGCACTTCTCACTTTTCAATTAACTTTGCTCTTCAAAAATTTAATGCAGTGTTAATCTTTTATATTCTTAATTCCTGTTATTTTATCCTTCTCTCTCCTTAATGTTTTCTTTTTCTCATATTTTCTTGCACTCAGTAACTTGCACAGTATTGCCTTGCTTGTGTAAAAAGATAAAAAAAAACGGTTTGAATACTCAGTATCAGTAACTAAGTCAGATTAACTACAAAAAATCCAAATGGCTGCAATTTTTAAAAAAATTAATGCCAGACCCAAATTTATACAGGGCAAGTCTAAGACAGCATCCGTTAGCTGATCCAAGGTACAGGACTTGTATTTCCAGCAAGTAGGAACTCTGCATTACTACAGATGTTGCATTTGTCAATAGCTTGAAACTTTTCTGGAAAGCAGATCCCACACCACAGTTCATTTGAATTACTAGCATACCCCCCAGACCTCACATCCCTCAGATTCCATTGTCGTTTTTTTTTTTGTTTTAGCCTGAAACAGTATCTACGATATCTTTTTCTGTTGTCTTTTCTGACAATCAAAACAGAGTGGTTCATTATTTATCTGAGGTAGTGGCAGGGTATAATGTATGAACTAAATAACTAAACAAATGAAGGACAAACAGAACTCTCAAACATTTTAGAAATCATGGTCAATTCTTTGTGGTATTCATTAAAATGTAAATTTGGTGACTGATAACTCACAATGCATTTCACTTCCAATTCATTGCATTCACTTTGATCTTGGGAAGACTGAGTTTTTGGATCAAGAATTTCTCGCACCCATTTTACTAACAGCTGCTGGAAGTTGGGTTGGTGAACATCCTGAAATAAAAAAAATAGTACGTAAAAAAGAATATACATTTCTGACATACAAACGTCAATATGGGTCATACATTATGAACGGTCATTTCCGACTTTATTTTTTTTCTAATTCTCAATTTTTTGTTATTTTTTAATTTCTTCACCATTCAAGCAAGTTGACAATGCTGCAAGGAGGATAGAGGGAGTGAAAGTGAAAGAGAATGTGGAAAAGAATAAAAATACCAAAAAAACTTGGGCTCAAGAAGGCAAAAGAATGTGATTAAATGTTGCATTTAAATTTTTGAAAAATCAAGAAATTGGAAGAGAATTCCACAGGTTGAGAGTGTGAGAAAAAAAAAACTGTTAGAGTAGAAGTAATGGCAACATCTAGCTTGTTAACAGTAAAACAGTAAGATGTAGTTACCAATCAAGTAGCACTCTGAAATTCATGCAGTCAAGTCACTAATGAAAAAAATTAGAACTATTGCCATGAAAATATTTGTAAAGATAGAGAGACCATGCCATGTCAGTGAGAAAGTAACTCATGTCAAGATACAAGGTCAGGATCAATTACTTTACAGAATAAAGCCAGAAGGAAATGATTACCTTGGGGCCATAAAGCCTTGATTCCTTTTTTTCTCAATGTACCAGTAGCAAAACTACTTGAAATTCAATAGTTTTAACCATACCAACCAAATACAATTCCTATGTAGGGATACGGATGCTGATTATCTCCCTTAAGTCACATGACTCACATGATGGCTGCTTAGTAACATCACTTTATACAGTAACAAAAATGGCAATTCATTCAGTCAGTAAGCTTATTGGTATCAAGACATTTTTGTTCATCCTGCCCAAAATGGTACAGCTTAGAAGTTCATGGTGCTGCTTACTTTTGGAAATATATCTTACCCATATATATAAAAAAAAAACTCTAGCTTGCAGTCCCCACTTTTTCTTTGTGGACTATGTTCTTGCTTTGGACATAGATGAATTTGGTTTATTTGAATATGGAGTCCTAAACATGGTTTCTCCAGAAACACAGAAGATTCTCCATATTATATGTAAGACACTTTCTTTTTGTTTTTTTTACGCTCTATATTTTCCTCTGCATAAGAAATGTGTAATTTTGTGTATATCTTTGTGATATAAATGTCTCTAAAAGAATAAAGAATTTTTTTCATTCCTTTTTCTTTCAGCTATTCTGTTCTGTCTGTGAACTATGGTGAAGATATATCAATGTCCATAATTGGGGAAATATATATAGTATAAATCTTTTGAACATGGCTTTCTCCTGTTATAGTGGTGATCACAATGTTTTATAATTTACATGACATTTGATATCATCACTCATTAACTGTTAAACATGATATATTATTGCTTACCTCCATTACCTGAATTTCTATTTCTTACAACTATAACTTCATTTCTTCTCTAGCAATCGGCTCCTGCTTCAAACTCCAAAAATCAATGTAACCTTCTAAAATCTACTTCAAATTTATAATTCTAAGATTTCTGTATGAACCCTGATATTTTATTTACTAATGATTTAGTTATTTTTCTTCACCTCAATAAAAATAGATAGGCCTGCAATCATCCGGTTCACACTACTCCCAAGTCTTTTGTTCCCTGGCAAAGATTGGGTTTCTGGTTTCCCCTAAAGTCTATTTCAATTATACCTCTAACTCTGAAAATTTATGAACAAATTATTTTTTTTTCATCCACGGACAGAGAGGAATGAGGAGATCATGGCGAGAGAGAGAGAGAGAAGAAAAGGGGAAAGAATGGCGAGAGAGAGAGAAGAAAAGGGGAAAGAATGGCGAGAGAGAGAGAGAGAAGGAAAGAATGGCGAGAGCGAGAGAGAAGGAAAGGGGAAAGAATGGCGAGAGAGAAGGAAAGGGGAAAGAATGGCGAGAGAGAAGGAAAGGGGAAAGAATGGCGAGAGAGAAGGAAAGGGGAAAGAATGGCGAGAGAGAAGGAAAGTGGAAAGAATGGCGAGAGAGAAGGAAAGGGGAAAGAATGGCGAGAGAGAAGGAAAGGGAAAGAATGGCGAGAGAGAAGGAAAGGGGAAAGAATGGCGAGAGAGAAGGAAAGGGAAAAGAATGGCGAGAGAGAAGGAAAGGGGAAAGAATGGCGAGAGAGAAGGAAAGGGGAAAGAATGGCTAGGAGAGAAGGAAAGGGGAAAGAATGGCGAGAGAGAAGGAAAGGGGAAAGAATGCTATGAGAGAAGGAAAGGGGAAAGAATGGCGAGAGAGAAGGAAAGGGGAAAAGAATGGCGAGAGAGAAGGAAAGGGGAAAGAATGGCGAGAGAGAAGGAAAGGGGAAAGAATGGCGAGAGAGAAGGAAAGGGGAAAGAATGGCGAGAGAGAAGGAAAGGGGAAAGAATGGCGCAGAGAGAAGGAAAGGGAAAGAATGGCGAGAGAGAAGGAAAGGGGAAAGAATGGCGAGAGAGAAGGAAAGGGGAAAGAATGGCGAGAGAGAAGGAAAGGGAAAGAATGGCGAGAGAGAAGGAAAAGGGGAAAAGAATGAAGGAGAGAGAGAAGGAAAGGGGAAAGAATGGCGAGAGAGAAGGAAAGGGGAAAGAATGGCGAGAGAGAAGGAAAGGGGAAAGAATGGCGAGAGAGAAGGAAAGGGGAAAGAATGGCGAGAGAGAAGGAAAGGGGAAAGAATGGCTAGAGAGAAGGAAAGGGGAAAGAATGGCGAGAGAGAAGGAAAGGGGAAAGAATGGCGAGAGAGAAGGAAAGGGGAAAGAATGGCGAGAGAGAAGGAAAGGGGAAAGAATGGCGAGAGAGAAGGAAAGGGAAAAGAATGGCGAGAGAGAAGGAAAGGGGAAAGAATGGCTAGAGAGAAAGAAAGGGAAAGAATGGCGAGAGAGAAAGAAAGGGAAAGAATGGCGAGAGAGAAAGAAAGGGAAAGAATGGCGAGAGAGAAAGAAAGGGGAAAGAATGGCGAGAGAGAAAGAAAGGGAAAGAATGGCGAGAGAGAGAGAGAAGGAAAGGAAAGAATGGTGAGAGAGAGAGAGAAGGAAAGGGGAAAGAATGGCGAGAGAGAGAGAGAAGGAAAGGGGAAAGAATGGTGAGAGAGAGAGAGAAGGAAAGGGGAAAGAATGGTGAGAGAGAGAGAGAGAGAAGGAAAGGGAAAGAATGGTGAGAGAGAGAGAGAGAAGGAAAGGGGAGGGAATGGCGAGAGAGAAAGAAAGGGAGGGAATGTAGCGAGAGAGAAAGTTGGAAAGGGGAGGGAATGGTGAGAGAGAAAGTTGGAAAGGGGAGGGAATGGTGAGAGAGAAAGTTGGAAAGGGGAGGGAAATGGCGAGAGAGAAAGATGGAAAGGGGGAGGGAATGGCGCGAGAGAGAGATGGAAAGGGGGAGGGAATGGCGAGAGAGAGATGGAAAGAGGAGGGAATGGCGAGAGACATGGAAAGAGAAGGGAATGGCGAGAGACATGGAAAAAGGAGGGAATGGCGAGAGAGAAGAAATGAGAGAAGAGTATGGTGAAAGAGAAACTGAGTAAAAGAAAAGAGTCAATGGTGCAGGCAGAAGGATCGAGAGGCAATGGTGCATGCAGAAGGATGGAGAGGCAATGAAGAGATTGAAAAAGAGAAGTGATATTAAAACTTACTTTAAGTTTAGAGGACAGCATCAACATGCTCATCCAGCAAGGAATATTAAACTCTTCATATTTCAATGTAATCATCCATTTTCGATGTTCACAGTAGAAAACCTTTGAAATAAAAAAAAAAAGAAGGGAAATAATTAAATATTTTCACAAGTCTTCTCTTCTTTCATTTTGAATTAAATTTCTATACACTTCAAATACTTCAGGATAACAAATTTAAAACAAATTTAGTATCAGAAACTGAACACAGGATAAGTTGCATTAAGGTTACTTTCATCCAATACTCTAAAGTGCTACAGGGTGCAATGGATAAACTGTCATCTAAATTATGCAAAAATGAAACTAACACTGACATCTCATTTTAACAGATATATTTATCAAAATTACACAAAAATAACTTTAAACGCTTAAAAGTAAATTTACTCAATAAAATCACCATTGGCTTCAACCTTTGGCCTCCAGATGACTTCATAATCTGCAACTCTTCTGAAAAGTCTCCTTGTTTAATTTGATGAATGCTGTCATAATTCTTGCCTTGTTCATCTTTGTTATTACAATGAGTTTTGTTGGTCTCTCACTTAACTGCACCTCACATATAATAACCAAGGAGGTTGCAGTCTGAAGAGTTAGGGGGTGACAGGAATTGTCTGACAGCCATGACTGGGTTCTCCTGCTTGTGTGGCATCATGCAGAATTATGTTGCTAGACAGAGGGTCTTCAAGCAACCACCCTCTTGATCCAGTGCAGCACTACCTCTTCAAGACACTTGATGTAAACCTCCATGTTGAGTATGAGGCCCTCACTAACAAATTCAAGAGTTCTTTTCTCATCAGAATGTAACTTGATAATCACCATTAGACTCATCTAACTCTTTCCAAATCCTCTGCACTTTCCTCAAATTGACAACCAAACACACTGAAATAGTTGTGTTGGAGCTTCTGGTGTGAATTCTAAGCAGTATTTGCTGTTTCCAAATTTCAGTGGAGTGAATTTCATGGAGAATTGCATCTTTTTCTCACAGATGATGCCAAATCGACACTACTATATGGTCCAGTCAACAAAATCAAAGACAAACAAATATGTGAAGTTTAAAAATATAAAATGGCGACAATTTACCCATCGCACCCGGAACTGATCTGAGAACTCAAGTCCTGTTCTTAAGTCATCTCATCTGATGTCACTTGTAATAAAGATGTCATGCATGGCGTTGAAGTCATTTATAAATGTCTAAACTATCATCTTAAGACAGCCATTATCAATGATTAAAAATGACTTCAACTGAATGCTGGCCTTTATCAGACCCTTTGGTCTGGTGCTAAAAAAATTACACCGTTTGAAAACTTTCAACAGCAACAATAAGAAAAAGAGGTAGCACATGTAACTGGAAGGGAAAGATATAATCAAGATGTTGACTTTTCACACCACCTTAGACAAAAGGTTTGGAAGGAAACATAATAATACTGGAAAAAGAAGTCTAAATTCTTGAAAATCTGTTTTCAGAGAAAGATTATATAAATTTCAACTGACAATAACGGTTAGGTCAATGAATGCTTAATTTCCCCTGTATGAAACCTGCTAATTTTACCATTACCAAAGCTGAAAGAATTTTTCACTAAAATGTCATCTGCAGACTCAAATGATCAGAACATTGCAATTAATTTTTCCTGTATTGAATATTTTTTCCAATATAACTGTATATATATATATATATATAGGTTAATAATGCAGAAAATATTCTTAATAGCCATATGGATTTATACTGACTTACATGTAATTATATTGACTTATATTTAATAATACATAATTTTTTGACTTATAATTATACTGACTTATATTGATTTATATTGATTTGTATTTTAAATTTTCAATCAACTCTGAAGAAGTTCTGTCAATTTATAAGATAATGATAAAGAAAATTATTTTATGGTAAATTCAGTTAGATGTAATCATGTCTGCTATGGCTCCAGGCTAATGGGGTTTTTTTTACCATAGTCTTGGAACTCTCCTGAAAAACAATTTGAACTATGTCCTGAAATATTTTTAAAAATCTGCAAAAAACAAAATATTTTCTTTTTTAACTTTATTATTATTTATACCAGCACGTTGCATAATAAATCCTCATTAAAATGTTGATCTAATCAGTTATTTAACTGTGGTCTCCAATGTCCTGCAGTCGCTATTCCAGAATATGATTTATATTTTGTTTAATTTAATTCAAGTGGTAAAGGTTTGCAAGAAGAATTTCAAAATATATATACAATATTATTTTTTAAAATAAATAAATATTAAAACAAATTAGTTCAATTTTACAGTAATTTAAAAGAAAATCACAACCATATTTTTATTTAAACATTTCAGTCAAATGACATTGAACAATTTTGTACAAAATTTATTTTATTCATTAATTTTTATGATCAGGACAACTTTTATCCTGTTTCAATTGTACTTGACACATTCATTTTCTATATAAAGCACATTCCAACAAGTCACAATTAAAAATGTTTTTAAATCTTTACAATTACCTGCCCCTTTTTGCGACTAAAGTTTTCTATGTTTGTTTATCATTATTTTTTCTCACCTTGGATGTTCAGTTGAGTTTATAATAAACAGAAAACATCACATAAATGTTATTCAAGTGTTTTTTTTAATGAAAGATTAGCAGAAAAAAAGCTCTTCAACTTTTCTGTGTGTGTGTGTGTGTGTGTGTATGTGTGAGAGTAGGCAAGACAGAGAGACAGACCATTATTTATTAAAAGCTTACTATTATTATTTTTTTCTTCTTTTTACAGGTTGTTACCTATTTAGTTTACCTATTTTAGTTTATTTAAAACTAAAATTTATTTTGGGGATTGTATTTTCTCCATACTATCACTTCAACCAGAGTGAATATTGCCATAATAATTTTTTTGAGAATAGCGAGCATTTTACAAGATACAAGTCTTAATATTTAATCCATTGTTGTGGGGAAGGAGAAGGGTTCATGCCCTTCCCAAGGTTACTTGCCCATAAGTGAATGTTATGAACTTAGTTGAAATTTAAACTCAACTCTCCAATTTCATATTTCAAGCTGCTATACATTCCCAACACACATCCATCTTCCACTACTAATAAGAAGAAAGAATTTTGTTTTGTTTTTAAATTAGTTTATTTAGAGATAAATATAATTGTATCTTAATTAAATATTTTATCATACTGGCATTATTTGAAAAAAATAAAAATAACCAATTGTCTTTAAACTAATATTCTACTGCTCCAGAGATTATACTTAGCTTGAGCTCTGACACTTATCCTAAATAAAACCATTTGATAAAAAGAAAAAGTTAAACAAACCTGTTGCAAACATCTACCACTAGATGTATAGGCTTTTGAGAGAACAAATATGATTGCAGCTGCTTCATCAGCTTTCTCCTGGAATTTCTGACATCCTAGCTGGGAATTACAATCTGAAAGTAAAGGAAATATATTTGAAAGAACAACATTTGTTTTTCTTTTACAGTGATGTTCACTCTGTACAAGAACCTAGAGCCACTGAAAGTAGAGGGTTACAAAGTAAGGGCAAAAGTTATATAAACATGTAAGGAAGATAATTAATCCTAAACTTGAGCATGTTATGATTGTGGTGATCAGAGAAGCATCCTCTTAAAAGTCAGTTCCACAGAGCAGCAGTTCGGGGGAAGAAGCCGCCTGAGTGAAACTTAAATCTTGCTGATGGAATACAGAGCGAATGTGGGTCGTTTACTACAATATAAGTGGCATGGTTTGTCCTGGCCATGAAGGTTTCTATGGATAACAGGAGAAGATAAATGTTAACCCCTAGACTTGAACAAGTTTATTTTAGTGTTCGGGGAAACATCTTCATTAGAGTCTGTTCCACAGGGAAGAGGTTCGAGGAAAGAAGCTGCTTGAGTAGAACTTAAATCTCAACAAAGGAATATGAAAGTGATTCACTATAATGTGCATGGCATAGCATGGAAAGTCTTGTCTGTGGAGGTAAGAACTGGTGAAACTACGGAATGTATTTCATTTGAATCTCCCCATGGAAATAGCAATAGAACAGTGAGAGGCTTGTAAGAAAATGAATTGTAAGATGGAAAATAATTTGTCATCTACAAAGACGCGGTGATTCTTTTGGACAGTCAAAACTGAAAAGTGAAGATTAGGTGACTCCTGTCCATACATGGTAGCAGTACTCTGTTTGCAGCTTGATCTGACTCTTTTATAGTATATGCTTACAATTGGGGACATACTGTAGACTCCTACAATAAGAGACAGATCCTGGTGATTGTTGGTATTAAGTTTTTTCACATATCATTTTCTTGCCAAACCATAGATAAAGCATCCCTAATCCAATTTGGATGTAAGAAATGCCTGATAAAGTTTCAGCAGCATCTGTCTGTCAGCTCGCCAGTATTTGTGAGAGATGCCTCTGAGGAATTGCTTTATTGCATTTCTCAGGAAGATATTTTATATGTGGTATGAAAGAATTTTTTTGTCAAAGATTATTTCTAGGTATTTGTATTGATCTACTAAAGGCACTTCTGTACCATCAAGTCCTAATTCCTGTATTAGGATATAGCTGTCGAAATTGGCAAAAGTATATACATTGATATTTGGGGGGGGGGGGGGTAATCTGAATCCCTTTCCTGTGGTATACTTGTTTACTTTACTGAAACAATGTTGTAGTTGCCATTGAATTGCATGGATATTTTTTCATCTGTAACATATTAGAAACTCACCTGCATACAGTGAACAGTCAAATCCAGGGTTCAAGCATTTAATAATGTCATTTATTTTGATATTAAAGAATGTTACCAATAATATGATTCCTTGAAGAATACCCATTTCTTGTTCATATAGTTCTTAAAGTGTGATATCAACCTGAACATTAAAAGTTCATTCTGTCAGAATGTTATTGATAAGAATTGGTAATCTTCCTTTAAGATCCATTTAAGTCTTTCATGATACCATATCTCCATGTAGTATTATAAGCTTTTTCTACATCAAAGAATACTGCTGTTAACTGATCTTTTTTAATGAAAAAATTAACTCCAGTCAAACCAGGAGATCGAGTAGGCCTTTGTTCTTTCAAAAAATACACTGAAAATTTGTAACTTTATTAGTAACTTCAGAAACCAAGTAAGCCTATTATTAATGATTCTTTCAAACATTTTGCTTAATCACACCTTAAGTGTGATTGGACAATAGTTTGAGGGATTTTCTAAGTCCTTTCTGGGTTTTAGGCTTGAAATTATGATAGTTTGTTTCCAGAAATTGGGAATATTACCACTGACCCATATATTATTGAAAATTTTGAGTAGGTTGTTTAGGGAAATATTTGGTAGGATTTTCAGAAATTCACAGTGAATTTCATCTGGGCCAACTGCGGAGTTGTGATTCTTTTTTTTATAGAACCTAATATTTCTGGTAAAGTAAGAGGCTGATTATAATTTTCTTTATTGTTAGAGTAGTAATTCAATTTTTTTTTCATTTATTTTGATGTTCTGAAATATAGTTTATTATCATTATTTGGAGAGAAGTTTTGACAGAAGATTTTTGCTAATAAATATGTAATATCCTCTCTTTGTTAATTTCTTCGATATTGTTTTGACAAAAATGTCTCATTGAAATACTTTTAAGTTATCACTTTTCCAACAGATAGCATTCCCAGAACTGTGTGTATGTAGTTTCAAATAGTAACACATTAAGGAAGTACTATAAGCAAGCTTGAAATTCAGTGTACATCATTTCACCGAAGCGTAAACAACTTTGTTTTTCATAGTGTTAAAGATGTCAGATTTTGTGCCAAAGAAAGTATTTGCAGGAAATTTTACTTTTACTTTTGCATTACTTTAGTCAAAAGAAATCTGCAGCTGAAGCACACAGAATTCTTGTTGAGACTTATGGCAACCAAGCTGTCAAAAACAACATGCAGAGATTGGTTTAGATGCTTCAAAAATAATGATTTTGATGTTGAAGATAAAGAACACTCTGGCACACCGAAAAAGTTTGAAGACAAAGAATTGGAGGCATTACTTCATGAAGACTCATGCCAGGGTCAAGTTGAACTTGCAGAATCATTAGGAGTTGATCACAAAACGTTTGAAAGCACTAAGAATGATTCAGAAGCAAGGACATTTGATGCTGTCTAAGCTGATGCCAAGAGACATCAAACGGAGTCTTGTCACGTGCGAACAGCTGTTTCAACAGAAGATAAGGAAAGGTCTTTTGCATCATATCATGACTGGTGATGAAAAAAGGATACAGTACAATAACCCTAAATGTAGAAGATTGTGGGGTAATCTCCCAGGCATGTATCAACATCAGCAACAAAGTCGAATATTCCATTGCTCTGCATTTGGTGGGATCATTTGGGTTTAGTTTATTATGAGCTGCTCAGACTGACTGAAACCATCACAGGAGATTGCTATTGACTACAATTGATGCATTTGAGCTGAGTATTGATGAAAAAACAGCCGCTATACAAGCAGAGACATGACAAAGTAATTTTGCAATATGATAACACTAGGTCACATGTCGCAAAACAGATAAAAACCTACTTGGAAATGCTTAAATGGGATGTCCTACCCCATCTGCCATATTCACCAGATTTTGCCCACCTGATTATCACTTGTTCCTAATTGATGGCACATGGCCTGGCTGAGCAGCACATTCTTATGAAGATCCTAAAAATGGGTCAGCTCATGGTTAACCTCAAAAAACGTTTTTTCAACATGTAATCAAATGCTACCAAAAACATGGGACAAAATAGTGGCTAGTGATGGACAATACTTTCAGTGACACTGTTCTTACTAATTTTTGTAAGTAAAACATTTTTTTTCATTAAAATTTCAGTGAAGACATATTCAAAGTCCTAATAATAGAATTATATGAGATGTAGTTTTTAATATTTATGTTTTCATTGTTCTTTTAAAAAGTTTCCTAAAGGCAAATGATTATAAGACATGAGTTTGCAATAAAGAAAAGCAATTTGTTTTGATTTAATTTTTCCCCTCTTGCATTCCATTAAATAAGTCTGTTAGCCATGATTGTCATGTTGAGGTTTTCAGTTTTTCTTCAGTTGTCTTTAGTTTCCATTTTCTCTAGGTTGTTTTTAAGGGATTTTTTTCCCTTACAGGGTTTCCTTTTTGACTCAGTTGAGTGTTTTCTTGTTTTTTGTATTTACTTTTTTTAGTTGGAGATCTCCCAATCTTTCAATTTTAGGTGAAGAATATCTAGATTGAAATGTATGACAGGATAGTTCTTTTTGTCTTAATTTCTTTGTTCAACAAGTTAGAATCTGCTATATTTTGATTAGATATGTCAAATTTTAGTATGATGACAGTGTAACTCATTGCTTTTCCCTGTTCATATCAGTTTTCATTATTTCAATTAATTTCTTTAGCTCTTGGATTGGTACTGTTAATTCACTGAAATCATATTTCTTGCCACTCTGAGTTCTAGTTACATTTGTGTAATTTATTGTAATATTTTGTCCAGCATTTTCAGAAATTTTCCTGGCTTCAGGGAAAATTATATTTCTCTTATATGACTTCAATTATTTCTTTTTTGTGAAGCTTTACATAGATACGAGTATGTAGAATGGTTCTCATTAGAATTTATACATTTTGTGGCACCTTTGCACTTGGTTTCTTGATAATCTCACTGCTGCATTTGAGGCATACCAGAATTCTATTATATATGTGTTTATGATTGCCAAATCTTTGACAGTTATGAAATCTTAAAGGTCTGGAAATGTAAGTTTTGTAATGATATTTTTATTTCAGCTGATGATTTGGGTGTGTTGAATTTTAATATGTATCAGTGTTTATGGTTTGGCCATTTCTTTTAATTGTTATTCTGGTTATATCTATTACTTTTTCTTTCTTTTTTAGGTTAACTTTGATTTATTTTCAGGAGCTAGCTACCAGGTCTGGACTTCTTATTATGCCTTTAGACATGTTTAAAACTTTGCTGTGGATAAGTTTTGATATTTTAAGTTATTAAATACTGTCCATTTGAGGATTTTTTCTGCATTAATTCTTTTTCCTACTTGTATTAATTATTTGATTGTTTAATGTATTTTAAAAAGATATACGAGTAATTTAGCAGCATATTGCTTCTTCAGTCATGATAATTTTGTAATAGGAGTTTCTTCAAGTGATTATTACAATATACCGTGAGAAGAGATCATAAGATTCTGACTCATTATCAGAAAGGGGTCTCTTCATTTTCTTTGTTGCCATATTATATCTTATCTTTCACTATTCTTGTTCTCTAATATACTCAGAACCATATCATGAGAAACATTTGTGGGGAATCCCATTTGCCCAAGCCTTTCAGAGATACAAAAATAGTATATTTAGGTTTGGTATTTATATAAAGCCATCAATAATTTCTTTCATTCCTCTACCCCTGTGAGGTTGAATACAAGTTTTAATTTTTGATGATACATTTTAGTAACAACCTGATTGACACATGTCACCACCTCCTAGTACTTCTCTGACCACTTGTCTAGCACAACTAAGGGCAAAAGTAGTATGTTGGAATTCAGGTGTATTCCACCTATCAGCTGAAGTACTCAACTACCAGGATCCCATCTTTAGGTATCATGAGCCACCACCCACAGTAAACAGGTGGGAAGTGGGGGTGTCTTACCCCTCTGCAGAGGTTTCAGTCGACATGTTCTACAGTCCTGGCAGACAAGCCATAAATCTGCATACTTCTTTCCAATTCTATATGTATCAGCCATTTTTTTGTTAATTTTTTAATCAAATACCACCCCAGTCCACTGTCAAGGTCTCAGCTGAAATTGATGTCATAAATTAGGGTGTGGATATTTTTTCTTATTTAGTCAGCAGACTGTTAACAGTGAGATAATTTGACCTACTATAAGAAACTCACGGTTAGTGCATGAGTTTTTCCTGGTCCTCTCCTTCATGTGGTATAGATTCTCTCGGATATAAAAAGAAAGAAAAAAAAAGGAAAATAATACCTGTTGGTTTTTCTATTTATCACACTTCATTATTAGAGTGCAACAAAACTTTTTTTTACCATTGTCAAGATAGTTTGTCCAACTGTAAGAGACTTGCAAGGTTCATTTTCAATTTTTTTTTTCATGCATTTTTTAAAAATTTAATTTAAAAAATAGGCAGATAGAGAATGTAAGGTGAAAACGGGCAGTGAATCACTGACTGGCCGAGATTAACTAAGGAAATACAGGAGTGAATGAAATGCTAAGTAAAGAAGATTCTAATCTCATGTTATAATTTTATCGGCACACCCACTTCAAAGATGTCTGGATGATGTAATGAATACTCAACTGGAATGAGAAATCAGAGTTGAATCAGAATTCCATTCATGTCTGTCGCATTTACTTATGCACCCGTGAGTAAGGTATGAATCCGTCTGTTCCCCCAACCAACCAATATGTTAATAGTTAGACTTGTATCTTATTCTCAAAGAAAAAATAAATGTTAACGCAATATTAACACAGGAGAAAAAAAAAAGAAAGTTTTACAATCCAAAAATATATTTCAGCTTTAAATAACCCACAAAAGGTTGATAAGCCATAAAAACCAAATCAATTAATCATTACACAAAAACAGAAAGCCTAAGCTACTCTATTGTTTAACCCATATATGTGGGAAGAAAATAAACTCAGGCCTTTCTCAAGAGTATTAGTGTACACAACAGAAACAATTTAATTCAAGCTCATCTGATTTACCCTTGTGCTGTTAAGCATTTGCACATCATAATCACAATTCTTTTTAAATAAGATTGATTCAATTGGCAAAGTGTTTTTAGTCAAGTGAATCTATTGTATAATATAAATAGTAAATCTGATAGTCTTATAAAGTAATGCTAAAAGCTGATCTCAAAAATGATCTTCAATCTGTTGTTAACTAGGGCAAGAAATGGCTTGTAGATTTTAATGCCACATTAAAGAACCATTTTTGTCTTTCATCAGCATGGCTGATGCTAACCTCCAGGAGAGCAACTCATTACACATTCTTGGTCTCATATTTTCCACTGACATCAAGTGGAGTGATTATAGTGAATCAGTTACTAGGTCTGCTGCTAGGCAAGTTCACCATTATGTCCGATAATTTTTTTTTTTGCCAGAATCCATATTGTGTATTTATAAATCTACTATTGTTCATGTACTGAATATTGCTCTGATATATCTGGTGTAGCGCCCCTGCTATATATCCCAAGATATTTGACAAAATCCGAAGAATGATCTGCAATGCTATCAATCATGACATGGCATCTCAACTTCAGTCGCTTTTCCCAAAAATGTGATGTGGCTTTCCCTATGTCTTTTCTATAAATATTTTCTTAGCAACTGTTCTCATGAGCACCCTTCCTTGGTACCTCAACTGCATGAATTAACCATCCAACTTGATTAGAAAATAGGTTGCATTTATTTCTGTTGAAATAACTTGATATAACTGTATGTTCTATTCTAATAGTTTTTTTTTTCTTGCACTTCCCACCTCTAGAATTGAAGTACAATGAAAGCAAAAATCATACTGTAAATCTTTTTATCATCATCATTTAACATTCATTTCCATGCTAGCATGGGTTGGACCAAATTTCTTTATGGCTCCATAATTGAACCCTCATGAAATATTGGAGCGAGTTTTACGGCTATATGCCCTTATTAACACCAACCAGTTTAGAACACTGGAAACTCAGTGTTTTTATCAAGACACCATCTCTAGGAAGATTACCTACAAAGGTTGCAGAGTTCAGCCTACCCTGAACTCTCTGAGGAATGAAACTGCTATCTTTTAATTATAGACAATCATTTTTACACTCCATCAGCAAGGCTGATGCTAACCTCCAACAGACCGACTTAGTGATTTCTTGGTCTCACATTTTCCACTAACATGAAGTGGGAAGATTATATTGAATCAATTGCTAGGTCTACTGATAAGAAAGTTGGTTCACTGTGAACAATTTTTCTTACATGTTTATCAATCTACTATTCATCCATGCACAGAATATGGCTGCCATATCTGCAATATTATCAGTCATGACATGGCATCTCAACTTCTTTCACTTTTAGACTTCATGGAGCTTCTTTAGAAATATTTTCATGGCAATGAGCTTTCTTTCGTAGTAGCTCAACCACTTGAGTTTAAAAATATTACTAGATTGGCAACTAGGTCTCATTATTTTATCGTTGAAATAGATGTAATTGTAAGTTATAGTCTAACATTTCCTTTTCTCACACTTCTCACCCCTAGAACTCTCTTCCAGTTTCTTACTTTCAGGTCACCTACGATCTTCAAAAATTTAAATGTAACACCAGTCACAATCTTATCCTGAAACCTATTCTTTTATTGCCCTTTCTCCTTACTTATGGGTTCTAATTTTGTTCTCACTGGCATTACTTTTTGCTTCTCTTTTTTTCTTGAATCTTAGTAGAATTATTGCCTTGCTTGGTGTAAAAAGATTTTTAAAGAAATGAGAATGATAAAAGAAAGCATAAGGTAAGTTTTTAATTTACACACAGCCTGATCTTCCCTTCTGCTGCTCTAATTCCTAAACACCAACCTCCTTTAGTAGATCTCTACCTTGAGTGACTCTTGGGCATCGTACTGGGAAAAAGACAGTAATAAAATTTTTTTTTTTTTTAAATATAAATAAAAATCTTAGATATGGGTACAGTTTTTACCAGAAAGTGAACTCATTTTTGGTGGGTATTTTTATCCCCTTTGCAGGGAATACAGTCAGCTTATTTTAAGCCCCACCAACAGGAAAATTCTGAGAATATTTGTATTTTTTAAAAAGGGGAAAATGAAAGTTGATAAAAGTGTAACAGTAGTTATTTTTATCAGTATTTACTGGTATGTTAGAAAGCCTCAAATGTGGGGTACCCAATGACCAACAATCTCAAATGTGACAATAGTCTGCCAGGCTAGTATACCATGTCATTACACCATGGGGATGTAAGAAAAACATATTGCAGGAATAAATATTAGGAGGTACTTGTATTGTTATAAAATAAATTAAATAATTCAAAATCTTACTGGAGTCAAGTTCTGTTGTCAGCCATATATTAAAGCCATCTTCTTGCAGCCATTGTTTTATTTGACAACCCTGAAAAAGATAAGGTTATCAGAACAGATAATATTGAAAATAGGAAGAACTCAGATACATAAAGAAATTTCAAACAAATATAAACTGAATCAGTTTTAAAAAAAATGTCTAATGTTCTGAAATGAAGATTTGACATTATTTACATTTCGACTAATGTCCTCATTTTTTGCTGTCATCAAAGTTTTGGTTGTTGTGCCCACTAGACTTCTTCAGGTTGATATTAGTAAACTTCTGCAAATTTCAAACAGATCCCTTTATTTAATCTACAAAGGTAGATTCTTCTGTCTATATCTTTAAATATCTTGTCTTGTTCATGTTTTTAGAACTGATGCCCGAGAAAGGCAAAAGAGTACAGCAGTTAAATTATTGGATAATATCAACAAAGATGGGGACATTAGTTCAGTTAAAAATTATGTAAGTAATGCTTATGAATGGAGAAAATATTTGCAAAAAGTCAATACTGAATACAAGGACCAATGATTACATTATCAAAGTTTGAGACTATTTCTTTGAACAAGAACAATACTAAAGTTAGTTCATGTAGTTAGTACTTAAGTATGTTTACATATTATTCCTGTATGTATATTTCAGAAATTATCTGAACACTGACACTTACAAAAGCATATTGTTCTTGGTGAAGACTAACAACTATAAGGGTTTTCTGGTTATATGTGGAAGGTCCTTCTCCATAAAAGTTCTGGAATTGAACAGCATTCATCGGGCAGTTGTTGATCTTCGATGTCTATAAAAGATAGAGAATTGATTGACTGAGTTGATTGATTTTTATCAATTATCAACATAAGGCCAGAAAATATTTTTAGATTGTGAGAATTTTTTGGTCATAATAATGATTTACTAATACAAGTCCTAGAAAACTATGAAGAGTCAATAAGATTTTTATTTTTAATTTCTGAGATTTAAATTCCATCAAAAAGAATTGGTAATGTGATAATAGACAGTACACACCTTGATCCCCAAAAGATTGGGTTCACCAGCTGGCAGAAAACCATGAAGCGATAATATAATCTTTTATCCAGAGATTGGCCAAATTTTTTGTAAATTTCTAAGATTTAAATTTATTTCAGGAGAATTGATAATATGATAGATGGCACACACTTTGAGCCCCAAAACATTTGGTTCACCAGCCATCAAAAATCCATGAAGAAATAAGATTTTTTTATCAAGAGACTGGCCAATTGTTTTTTTAAATTTCTAAGATTGAAATTCCTTCAAAAAGAATTAGTAATGTGATAGGTGTAGACAGAACACACCACAAGCTCCAAAAGATGGGGTTTACCCACCAGGAGAAAACATTGAAGAGTTAAGATTTTTTATCTAGAATCCAGCCAATTGATTTTTTTTAGGTTTTTAAGAAGAATTGGCAATGTGATGAGAGTAGATGGCATACATCACAAACCACAAAAGTTTATGTTCACCATCCAACAAAAAACCACAAACTGTTAATATGTTTTTTTTATTTTTATCTTGAGTCCTGCCAATATTTTTTTTTAATTTCTAAGATTTAAATTCATTCAAGAAAAATTAGTAATGTGATAGGAACAAATGGCATACACCTCAAGTAACAAAAGATTGGATTCATAACCAGCAGAGAACCATGAAGAGTTAATAAGATTTTTTTTATTTAGAGACTGGCCAATTGTTTTTTTTAATTTCTAAGATTGAAATTCCTCCAAAAGAATTGGTAATGTGATAGTAGATGTCACACACTTCAAGCTCCAAAAGATTGTGTTTATTAGCCAGCAGAAGCCATGAAGAGTTGATGAGATGTTTTTAAATAGAGACTCACCAATTTTTCTTTTTTTAAATTTCTAAAATTTAAATTCCTTCAAGATGAATTGGTAATGTGATAGGAGTAGATGGCATACTACTCAAACCCAAAATGATTCGTTTTACCACCCAATAGAAGCCATAAAAAGTTAATAAGCTATTTTTTTTTTCATCTAGAGACTGCCAATTCTTTTTTTTTTTTAATTTTCTAAACCAAAACAAATTTTCAGAAACCTTACAAATCTTATTGGGTGTACAAAATTTAATTAGTGCTATAAAATCCGACATATTTATTTGTGAAATAAAATATATCAAATAAAAAAAAATGGAGGTAAAATTTTTTTTTGAAAAGCCTAGTTCTCGTACCTCTCTGTTTTTATAACATTGATTTCTGAGATGTACTATCTTTTTGGCTGACATTTTTTAACTGTATCCAGCATGTAATAATGAATATGGATAAAGAAAAAAAATGATTCTTAGATCTCATCTGATGCCATTTGAATTAATTTATAAAACAAGGCCTGAAGTATCAACTGGATTAGGTCATTCAAATTCTAATTATCTTAATCATTGCTGAAAAAATAAAATTATTACAAACTTTTGGCAAAGTGTTAAAACTGTTAATGTACCAGCATAATTGAGAATTGTAAAATTTGCTCAAACAATAGTTTGGTCACATTCAACATCCACAACTGGTTAATATAAAACTAAAAAACAAAGATGAAAGAATGTGAAACATACCCGTCGAAATAAAGATGGTTTCCGTTCCAGAGCATGCGGTCTGTTTTCATTTAAAGATTTCAAACACTTGTGAATCTCCTTAGCAATCAATTTTACATTAACCGGAAGACCGTCAGGTTTGGGACTTAAATTCTGTACAGAGTGATGAGGAGACTTACAGGCTAAAGAAGAAGTAAAAGCTATGAAAAAGTAGTGAAAGAAATTTTTATGAGAAGACCAATTAGGGGAGGGGGCAAAAACACAACAACAATAAAAAACAAATCAATTAAATCAACTTCATAGGTTATCTTTATTAAAACTTTATTAATAATAGTCAATTCTTTTTTGTTGATTGGTTGATTTTGTTTAGCTGCAAATGGTTCTATGGCTTTTTTTTAAGGCCAAAATCTAAATATTTTGTATGCAATTTTATGATTTCAACTACAGATTTTTCAACTACAGATTTTTTATAAAGTATAAAATTTTCTTTTAAGTATATAGTTTGTAGATGATAAGAAAAATATCTTGCTGGCAAATTCACTACAAAAATGTACTTTAGGTCAATTATTCTTGTTCCACATGCCATGCTTCTTCTGAATGTCTTAGTATCAGTTATCTCCCTTTAACTCAACTTTCCAAGCTTTTTGTTCACCACTGCTGTAAGTATGAATTTTTGAGACTTATAAACTTAATATCTCAGTTACCATTTTTTTTAACCCTAGCTCATATTACAATCTTGTTTGTAATTGTTTTTCTCTACTCACTATATTACTGTTTCCCATATTCAATTCTATACTTGGCCAACTTAGATTTTTGTGGCCTAGCATATGCACTGATTCCTTAAATTTTCATATTTTCTAGTAGCTATACCTGGCTACAGCAGAGGTCAACAAAAAAACTTAGCAAGTTGAGTTAAAAGGAGATAAGTAATACTGAGGCATCTGGAAGAAGCATAGCTTATGGAACTAGAACAAACTACCCTGATCCGAGATCATCTTCAGGGATGTGAGTTATGGTAACAAAAAATAACTGCGAAACTGTGTTGCTAAACATTACTGTAAATTTTTTTCTGCTTCAAAAATAATGGTTGACAAATTGCTTAGTATTCATTAAAATGTGATATATATATATATATATATATATATGCAATTCTCGCAAATATTATGCCATCATTTTTTATGGCAGAGGAACACTTGCTTAACAATGAATCTTTTGGCTATGGAATGTTTGCAGCAATTTAGTAAAGGTAAATAAAGAAATAAAAGTAAGCATACTTAAGCAAAGAAATTTGGCACTATTCAAATTAACTTGTCTACTTATAAAAAAACAAACAGAGAAAAAGTGATGAAGATTTTTGCAGATTACTAACCTTCCTTTACTCACATTTTTTGAAATTGAAAAATATTAATTTTTTACCATTTTAGAAGGGGGTCTCCTGTTCATAATATAAATACATGGTCAAATTGGTCCCTGACATTTTGAAGTTTTATCTGTACTTAGTTTTTATTAACAAATGTCAAGTCTACGTCTCCATACTTTACCTCCCTCGTTTTCCTCCTCACAGTTTGATAAAAGCACATTTTGTGATCTCTTACATAATACTCCTAAATTTGAATTAAATAGATGTCCATGTCTGTTTGTTCTTCACTGAAGATAATTATTATGGCCAAAAGTTTGTGCAATGTAAAAAAAAAATATATCTTTTAAAAAAATGTTAAAAAAATTTGTTTAAAAATCTTTTTTCCAGAACATCAGTTGTATGCAGACGTCAATGATGTGGGCACAGTTTCAAACTTGACATTTGTAAATAAAAACAAGTACAGATAACTTTGTAAAAAGTCAGTGATATATTTGACACTATATTATGAACAGCCCTCCCTCGCCACTTCCAAACTGATAAAAAAAAAAAAAAAAGATCAATGCTTTTTATGTCTAACAAATGTGGTGACCAAACAAAGGTCTAATAGGTATTTTTCAGTGTGCACATGTTGCTACTAAAGGTGACACAAGGTCATTTTACAGTGGGTTTAACAGCAATACCATGGAAAAATTGCCCAAGTCCCTTCAACACTATTGTTTTAAAGGATACCTCAAATGTGGACAATTAAACTTTTCCCAAAAAAAAAAGGTACTGTGGGAATTCACATGTATTTCCACACAGTTCACCCACATCTGCACTCACACATGTACATACACACACAAGCAACTATCACACGATGTTCTTATGCGTTCCTGTGTTTTCCTGGGGCTTATAAAAAAGCAGGAACACATGTGTTACCGAGAGTTCCAGTTCAAGTTAGAGTTCCAAACAAGGCAGTTGGCAGTTTCAGCTGCCTGCGTTAGCATGGCGCTATCACGGAGTTGCGTTCCTCAATCTTACCTAATGCACACCTGCACTAATTGCAGGACGTAATTAGCTGCCATTTATTTCTTAAACTCACATGTGCACAAATCTCTCACACCTTCCAATCGGAACTTTCATCAATTCATCCATGTTTACATTGCACTCTTTCTTTCAGAGACATTAATCTCAACTAACTTTTCATCATGTTTCTTAATGTTAAAAGGGAAACAACTTTCCTTCCACTATTAGCACGCTTAATCTCAACCTTGTAAATTTATCATTAACACAATTCATTGTTTGTTTTATTCATGCATCATTGTTGTCTTATTTCCAACTTCAATTACATGAGAACAATTTGTAAATATAAATTGTAACAAACCTAAAAATCCTCTACAGTACTATGTGCAAGAGTGTAATACATTTTTTAGCAAAACCTTCTACAAAAATTATTATCTAAAAAATTTATCTATCATTTATTCAAGCATGAGACTTGTCGATATTTGGGAATAACAACACGCTTTTCCACAGCACCTCTAAAGATTTGTTTGGTAAAACTCAATTATGAACAAGTCAAACATTTTCTTTTTACTAACTGTTGACAGTGTATACTACTTCTGATTTCCTAATGTTTTACTGAAAGAAACTTTTATATTCTGTTTTGTAGAAGACCAACCTTTTCTACCCTAATTGTAAAGTATGAACTCATCTACCCACTTTGAGTACAACATTCACTTACAGGAATGTCCGTCGCAAAGTGGGCCACAGAGTGTAGTTTTTGAGTTAAACTACAATATTCTCTATACAGTTAAGTGTAATATGTGATACACACTTGGGTAATCATGTGTTTAAAGAGACATAACTGACTGGACAGAAGATTTTCCCACAGTAGGTTGCCATTACTTTCTGCAGTAGACTGGTTGCCAACAAAGGCTATAAAACCCAATCTGTCCTGCTTTAACCCATAGCTAAAGAGAGAAGCAACAGATTAATACCTTTACCAAGCGTATTTGTGCATAATTGAATACAACAACCACAAATGCCAGTTTGGTTTTCTTGTTCTTGGTTCTTCATATTGTGTCCTATTGTGCTTCAAAATGAATGACTTAAAAGTTGCAAACATTTTTTACCAGCTGTTTTGATGAATGAGAAGTTGACTATCATGCTGTAGAACAACACTAGACATTAAGCTTAAAAAGAAAAACAACCCTACAAAAATTGATACTGTTTGCCATTGAACCTTTCCCAGTTTTCTGTTCACCGGACATGTCCTTTAATGTTTAATACATTTTCCATTTCAGCAGATGTACACAAATAAAGAGCAGGTCAAAAATGTCTTCCAACAGTTTGTCATCTCTGGTGATCCCAATTCTTATTGGGAAGCAATAAATTCCCTGCCAGATCTTTAGCAACATTCAGTTAAGTGCCATACATGTTACACGCTTGGGTGATCATGTCTTGAAAGAGACATGACTGATGAGGCAGAAGATTTTCCCACAGTAGGTTGCATTACTTTCTGCAGTAGGCTGGTTGCCAATCAAAGCTATAGAATCGAATCTGTCCTGCTATTTAACCATAACTGGAGGGAGAAGTAACAGATTAATACCTTTCCCAGGGGTATTTGCGCATAAACGAAAACAACGAATTCAACTGGAATTTGAACTCGGCTCTCTGATTTCTCATTCAGAGCCAACATCCATGGCACTTACTTTGGTTAATAATATTGGGTTGAGCCAAGTTATAGTTTATGAGTGATTTCTGTTGCCTTCTCTATGATTCTGAATTTGGTATAGTCGTTCTCCAAGAGAGCCAATCACCCAATGCCTGGGCTCAGTCTGTTATAGCTGGGGTGGGGGCGATGAGATAGTTATTAACTAGAACTACAAGCATTACACAAATTTTATAACAATTTACTTTGATATTGTTTGGATTTTCAAATCATAAATTAAGAATTTTTTTTAAAGCAGACCAGACAATTTAAGAACCAAATTTTTAAAGCATTAAAAAAAGTAAAACAAAAATATGTAGATACTAGCAGTATAGCCCGGCGTTGCTTCGGGTGTAATGAAAGCTTTAAAACTAATTCATGGTCCTGGAGCTCAGACTTTTTGGACGTTGACACGAAAGACTAAAAAGCAATAGTTGTTTCTAGTTAAAGCGAAACTGTAGACTGAAAGAAAAATGAATGGATGTAAGTCAAATTTTCATTTCCTGGTATCGATATCAAATTTTCTGTACTATTGTAAGAACTGCAACCTTGAAACTTTTGAATATCGTTTCTTATGTCTTTGTCTATGAGTGTATCAATCAGACCACTCCTTCTATAACCCGATTTTTTTGATTATCGATTTTCAATATTTATCGGAGGTACCTCAACATAAAACCTAGCTAAGAACACTCGCAGACATTTATAGTACAACTGTGTAAATTTTCAAGAAAATCAGTTCAGCCATTTCGGAGTCTATAGGTAACGGATACACACACACACAAAGTTCCATTTATAAATAAGTTTAGATACTTACCCTCAGAAATCTTGAAACCATCAATATACTGAGTAGTAGCCAGTTGTATAGCCAAGCAACTTGGTGGCCACTCATTTTGCAGGTTTATAGGCAGAATAAATTTTCCCAGAACATCAGCAAGTTTTACCTGAAAGCATCCATAAAAGGCATTTTTTCTGAAGGATTAATGGATTTTACATTTTTAATCCAACATATTTTTATTATTTGTCTATATTTCTGAGATGAGGTAGTATTTACACTATTTACATTATTCAGACTATTGTACCCATCTTTTGTTGCCATTTGTACGATGTTTTGGTCGTTGTATGCTCTGGCCTTCTTCAGGTGCTAGGAATTTCAAACCAAATACTTTATTACAATCACTGGGGTATATCACTCTCATTCCTTGTGCAAAGCCTCTTTTAATAGTCATGAGTTATCTCCCTCAAACTGGACTCTCTAAGTTACTTGTTCACCACTGCTGTGGTCTGGTATTGGACTCACAACTCTTTGGGTCAAGTCCCTGGAACTAACCAACGTCTGTATCTACTGGGCCATGTGTTTTTAAGGACAAAATCAACTGACTTTCTGAGACTTATAAACCTAATGTTCAGTAACCATTTTTTATAGTTCATATTGTGATTTTTTATGTTAATAGCTTTCTCTAGTATTTTTGATGTTAATGGTTTTCTCAACAAAGATGAGGACAATTGTCTGAATTATGTAAATATTTTTATTACTGCAAGAGTTAGTTTTAGTGGTTACCTGCATTTGAGGAGATACTCTGTTTCTTTTAAACAGGATTTATTTCATCTACTGGCCTAGAAAACTTAATAAAGAAAATGTGCCAACCAACATTATTCAAACCTGTATCTCCCTTTATGGGAGGAATTGCTATTTGATCTACCATGCTTTTACCGCTTGGACATGAAGAGTGTCATCATAAAGCAACATTTATTTTTTTGCTTTAACCTATTAGAGCCCCAATTCTTTTTTTTTAATTTTTTATCAAAAATCTTTATTTTGTACAAATTTATTTAATACTAAACATATTTATTGCATTATTGTAAGAAAAAAATAAATTTTTAGTTTGGTTCTTATTTTAGGACCAAACTTATAGAGCATGGTATATATGAGCATAATTACTTTCGTACATTTTCTTGGCTTTATAGGACAGTTAGAGCATTGATATTATACTATATACAAATATGCGTTATATATAAGTACTACTTGCCAAAAAAGTTTTTGCTTGAATGATAAATGAAAATGAGTGTATCCTCCTCCTCAAGATTTCCACTCTATATTGAAGACTGAGATATCAGTGTTGCCAATATACATCAGACAGTAAGTGATATATTTAAAAGACACATCATTCTTTATGACTAACCAAAGATATATCTGAAAACTGTAGTAATTGCTGAAATATGGTAAATTATCCTTCTGGTCCTAAAAAAAGGACCATGGCTGCTAATGGGTTAAAGCATTTTTTTTATTAATTTTTCTCAAGTGGTAAAAAATGAAGCAAAGAACAATAAAATCTGTTAAGTCTCACCAGTTTAAAGAAGTTTTACCAAAGACCATGCCTCTGACAGGAAGTGAATTTATATACCCTTGTCCATCAGTGTAACCACTTCTATTGCTAAAATAAGCCTTTCACGAAACTTAAGATAGCTGATATAAATTTATAGAAGATTTCCTAATGAGAAATGCACATTCATTAAATTTGAATCTTGCGCCATCAGTGCAGCCTCCATGGACAAATTGGTAAAAACACACTTCAGTTATAGCAGTGATTTCCTTAACGGAAAAGAAGATATGGGTTGGATTCCTATCTGAGGTACAATCTTTTTTTAGTTGGACTTTTCAATCTAGGCCAGTTGTCATTTATTTCGTTATTTAAGAAACTATATTAAAAACAGGAATAACAACTCAAATAGTGTAGCCAAATTGGAAAATGCATGTTTCAGCTACAGGAGTGCTTTCCCTAAGAAAAAAGGGAATACAGGTTTGATTCCTGCCCAAGGTACAATCTTCCTTTCATATGACTTCTCAATTTAAACTGGTGTTATTTCATTGTTTTAGAAACTATACAAAAACAGGCATAACAACTCAAATAAGTGTACCCATTGAAAGAAAAAAAAAAAACTTTTATACTAAGATGATACATATATATATATGCATAAATGCAGAAAATTTTAAAAAATATAAAAACTTACTTCACGGTTAGTCCAGCGTGTTTGACCATAACGTGGCGTCAGAAGGGGAATAAAAACTTCACACTTTGTGACTGCTTCATTCAGAGAATCCTGCCAGTCGACACCGGTCTTTATCTCATCCACATCCTAGCAGAAAAAGAAAAGAAAAATTCAACTTTTGGAGACTGCAGTGCACAAGAAGTAGTGTTTCATTAAATTCTTAAACCTCTAATTCAGTCATTTTCTCTTTAAACTCAAAACAAAATTGGGTTTGAAATATGCTGAAACAGGTTATCTATGCTTTTTTTTTATAAATATTTTCATAGTAATTGTTCAGATGAGCTTTCCTCTACAGTATTCATTGCATTTTTTTTTTTTTTTTGGAAATATTTTTTATTTTTTGACACCCCTCCACAGACAAATTGTACATATGGGAATTAGTTAGAACTACATTGATACTTTGTGATATTATGGTGGCATACTAGGAAATGGTAAGAATGAGTTGTTTTAGTATAAGAAAAACTGTGGGTCAGTAATTGTGGCTAGCTAACTTTAATTATAAGATAGATGAAAACCAGCCTTTCCCTATCCGACCTTTTGACCTTGTGCCACATTTTTATATATTTCAAAATAGATATTGCTTTCCACTACAGTACCTTAATTTTATGAATTTAAGCATACTACTAGATTGGCAACAAGGTCTCGACATTTTACAGTTGAATTGGCTAGATGTAAACCTAAGTTCTATGCTAAAAGTTTCTATTCTAACATTTCACTTCCAACTCCATGCTTTCAAGCCAACTTTGATCTTTAAAAATTTAACTGTAATGTCAATCTATTGTCTTGTTCATTACTCTTGTTCTTGCTCCTTAATGATGTTCCTCTTTTCTCTTTTTTCTTCCACATGCAGTAATCCCTTGCATCTTGGTGGCTTTACTGCCTTGTTTGGGTTGAAATGATTAAGAAAAAAAAAAGTATGATTTATTCCAGCACTTAAAACCTGAAGATCTAGAGGCTGAAAATTTTTCTTGCCAAGAGCTGCTGTTTGTTGTTATGGTGGTGGAAAGTCACTGAAAATGAAATGTCAGGTCAGGACCAATAACACAGCAAATTCTTCTTTGGATTCCGAAATATATTACTGATCGTAACCTTGAGTCTTGGCTTCAGTCACTTTCCCACTACCATAATGTATCTTCCCTGTGCCTTTTCTAAAAATAAGTTCATGGTAATTGTTCTGGTGAGCTTTGCATTAAGGTACCATGGTTTTATGAATTTAAGTGCAGTAATAGATTGGCAACAAGGTCTCATTAATTTACAGTTGAATTGGTGAGATATAACTAAGTTATATACTAACAGTTTCTCCTTTTGCACTTCTCACTTGTGGAACTCTCTTCCAACTTCATGCTTTCGAGCCAACTTTGATTTTTAAAAATTTAAATGCAATATCAGTCTATCATCTTTATTATTCTCCTCTTATTGTTTTTCACTCCTTAATAATGTTTCTCCTTTTTCTTATTGTTCCACATGCAGTGATTGCTTGTGTCTTAGTGGCTTTACTGCATTGCTTGGTTTGGAATTATTAAAAAGAATAAAAATAAAAAAACACAGTGTGAGGACTATGATCTATCCTAGCACTTTGTTGTATCCTACCCAAAGGTACAATTTAACAAGGTGTAAATCTGAGTGGAAAGATTACCAATCCAGTTGTAATAGAATAAAAGGTTTATTCAGCACAAGAATAATTACAGATGAGAATAGTACTACAAGGTTCTAATCTTTAATCAAGAGGTATTGACCACCTTCCCACTAAGGTGGATGCAACACAAGGTCAATTACTGTGAGGATTCTGAGCTCTTAAGCTCAACCAAAAATATTCCATAGACGCAGCTTAAGGCTGCGTTGGGCTTTTATTTTCTTCACCTTAAACGAGACTACCCTTTGGCATTTCCTCTCTTGGGTTCCTTTCTGCTCAGAAGCAGAGAGCTTAACAAAAGAGAGCCTGATCAAAAATGGTAACAACTCAATCTGTAAGCAAGGGTATTTGCCACCTTCCCACTGAGGCAGGTGTGACACAAGGTCAATTTATGTGGGAATTCTCAGCCCTTAAACTCAGCTAAAAATATCCCATGGACTCAGCTTAGCATTCATAGTGGGTGCTGGGATATTCCATTATAACAACATCAAGGCTGAAATTTGACTTGCCAAGAGTTGCTATGTTGTTATGGTGCTGGGAAAGTCACTAAAACAGAGATCCCTGAGCCTTAACCTATATACACTTCCATGGTAATTGTTCTACTGAACTTTCCCCTAGACTTTATGATTTTAAGTCCAGTACTAGATTGGCAACAAGGTCTCATCATTTTATAGTTGAAATTACTAGATACAACCATAAGCTTCTCTTCTTGTGCTTCTCACTTGTGGAACTTTTTTCCAACTTCTTCCTTTTCAGTCAACTTTGATCTTCAATCATTATCTCCTGTCTTCTTAATTCCTGTTTTTTTTTTGTTTTTTTTTTTCATTAATAACTTTTTTCTAATATTCTCTCACTCAGTAATATTCTGTCTTAGGTGTTTTTTTTTGCCTTGCTTGCGGGGAAATGAGTAAAAAAAAAATTAATAAAAATAATAAACACGTTATTTTATAGAGACAAATAGTTAATTAACAAGACTATACATTTGTTATGTTAACATGGAGATTAGCTGTTTCCTTATAAGGAAACATTTGGTATTCATTGGCTGAAAACTAGTGGTACTTTTGGCTGAAATTTATAAAAAATATGAAAATAGGTTTCTCAAGTCCACTGTTATTACTCTTTCCAATACTGATATTGGGGGAGGGGATCCCTACTCTTTCATTTGATGTAGTGTGGCATTTCAACAGTTTGGTTATGTTATTATTTTCTCTTTGAGTTATATGTACTCTCCATTTTAGTTGTTACTAATGTTGAAAATCAAGTGACATGATTTATATTATTTGGTACAGTTCTTTGTGATTCTATCATGCCAGCAACAAAATAACTCGATATCTGTATATTTTCGAAATTAAAAACCCCAATAATGGTATTTAAAAGGTTGAACTGTTCAATCACCCTATCACTTGCACACTAAAATACATGATCCCATTTACTTTCAGTGTACAAATTTAAATATAAAAGTCTAGCGTGAAGAAGCAGTCATTTTGAAATCTACTATATTGGAGAAAAATAGAACGGTGACGTATCTCCGGTCAAGAGTCCAGCTCTTGATCAGAGCAGATGCTTGATAAGTTTAAAATATTAAACAATCAAATAAAATTACCAATAAAAATGATGTAAAACATTCTAAAAATAATCATTATCTATCATTTCGCAGAAAAGCAAAAAACATACAAGAGACATACAGTAGGTCAACTTAAGTTATACAAGGTATACAAAGAAAAAAAGTCCTTTTGCTGGCAAAGTGATAGAGGTTGTCATCAAGAAATAAAAAAATCTTTTCTTTTCTATTATAATAAAGGTTGTTGTTGTTGTGCGTGTATATATATATATATATATATATATACACACACAACCAACCTTTATTATATGCTCTCACACCCTGACTGAGCACTCTGGAAGAGTCGGAAACTTTGAAAACAGTAGCTACTCCGGCATATACGCATCACTCATTCAATAATGAATTAGAGCACTCTAGCTATTGGGCATGTTTATACACGCTAAAAAGTCTGCCTCCTTCTACCGGATGCTTGTGGCCCAGAGGTAGAATCGCCGACTGATGCCGATTTGGTCAGGTTTCGATCCTGGGTTAGGAAGTGATCAGAGTCTAACCATACTGATCTGTCTGCGGATGACTATAGTATATATATCACATTAGAAAGTGAAAGAACAGGTAGATTATAACCCACTGTTCAAGCATTTACTTTTATAAAGAGTGCTTAATAACAATGTAGAACTTAATATTGTAATTTTGTTATTACAATGGTTTATAAAAGCATTATATCACTTCACAAAAATTTTCATGTTTCAGAACAATACTGTTCTTCTTGATATTTTAAAATAAATGGTGGAAAGGATTTATTTAGAAAATATAAAATAAATTCATGGTTAATTAAAAAATGAAGGGGTAGTAGTTGGAGAATGTGCTCGTAGGTGTGTCAATATTGTTCAATATGAAATGAGAATTAAGTAACTATAAAGCTGAAGATTTGAGTTGCAAAAGGAAGCAGGCATAATTCTCATTTCTGATCGAACAATATTGACACACCTACAAGCATATTCTTTACCTACCCCTTCTACTACTCACAGAGCTCAATAACTGATGCTTTTCTAATAATAAACATATATCATCTATATTAAAACTCGTTTTTTAAGAATATTATAATTTGAAAATTATGAATGGCATCATTCAGATTGAAATATGCTAGAAGCCTTAAAAAAGAAAAGTTTTAGACGATGTTAAAAACAGATAATAAAGGCTCAAGTAAAAACCAAACTTGATGAAAAAGCAAAAAAGACAATCTGCAGAACCTTTAGGAAAAAAAGGGGGGGGACAAAATAAATTTCTTTTCTGCTACCATAAAAAAAAGTTCAAACAACCTTCATTCTTTAGTTTTGCTAGTTCTGAACTTTACAGCTAGGCTACATCCACAGTGTCAAATCATCTACATTTCCTCCATATTCCAATTGTAAAGATGAAGGCCTACTGAGATAAGTTTTTCCCAAGAATTGCTAATTTATGGATCAAACTGTGCTGACACCCCAATGAATACTACAATATTAACCTCTTCAAGAGTCTATCATTATCTATCCTCTTTATTCCTCACTTTTTCCTACCTCTTCTTACATTCATAACACACACCTCATTCAGCAACCCTCTATTTTGAGTGGCTCTTAAGCCTTGTATTGAGTTAACTCTACTAAAATAAAAAAGAACAACTTTCTTTTGTATAAATTAATTTAGAGTTTAAAATTTTCAGACATTTAGCATCACTCGCCTCACTATTTTGTTTAAGGATAGACATAAAAAAGCACAAAAACAATTGTGTTGCATATTCTGATACCAGTCAGTTCATTGCTATACATAATATACACTTTGGCAATCATGTCTTGGAAGAGACATAACTGACTGGATAGAAAATTTTCCTGTAGTAGGTTGACATTACTTTCTGCAGTAGACTGGTTGCCAACCAAGGCTACAGAACCTAATCTATTTAACCATAGCTAGATGGAGAAGAAAATGGATTAATACCTTTCCCAAAGGTTTTTGTATGTAAATAAATGCAATGAATTCAACTGGAATTCCGACATACCAAACTTAAAAGTAAACAAAGCTAAAATTTCATAGTGAAATACGTTTATGGCTGTTGAATAAATCTCCCTCATTTAGAATGGAATGATGATCACCATTACCAGGAGTTAGGTGGGGGAGACAGTGGGTAAAAATGAACTGATTCTGACAGCAGACACAGAAAGACAACAGCAAAAAGTGGTCAGAAAAAAAATAAAAGGTAGAAAAAGAAAGAGGGAAGAAAAGACTAAGTATAAGTTGTAAAAAAACCAGAACGTATGGTTGTAAAGAAGAGGGACAGCATTTATGTGAGCTACACATTGGAAGGTGCCAAAATCAAGCAAATATTTCAATGTAGATATTTGGGAAGTGTCTTAACTGATGTGCATTGTGGTGCAGTGGATATCGATTTCGAACTAGAAATTGGAGAGCTGAGTTCAAATTCCAGTTGAAATACACTTGGGAAAGGTATTAATACATAGCTATTGGCCAAATAACAAGACAGATTGAGTTCTGTAGCCTTGGTTGGCAACCAGTCTACCACAGAAAGTAATGGCAACATACTGCGGAAAAATCTTCTGCCCAGTCAGTCATGTCTCTTTTGAGACATGATCGCCCAAGTGTGTATCATGTATAGCACTTAACTGATGACAGGAAAGGAAGTTAAAATTTCTAGGACACAAGGAAAGAAAGCTTTGTTTCTCCTGCAAAGACACAGGTTCAATTCTTTTTGGAGAGCATATATTAATTATTAAGATTTTTCAAATACGCAACCTGATAGACAAAATACACTGTTTAAAGTAAAAAAGAAATACAAGGGACATCTACTTCTAATAATAACATTGGAGGTAATAATAATGTTCAGTTAAATAACCGTTAAATTGTAATAGTGCTTAGTACCAAACTTGCTGTTTTTTTTCAGTAGTTTACTGATGGAAAATCATTTTAAGCAAGGAGATTTTATTTGTCAAAGTGCTTCATATCAAAGCTAAGAATAAAGCATTAAAATAATGTAAAGAAACTGGCAACTTAGCTGAGCAGTGTTATTTCAGTCATACCAACTTTGAAGTTTTGTGCGGGCATTATTCTAATGTATTCACTCTTCAGGGTCATTTGGTTTTTCAGACAAAATTTGTCAGCTCAGCTAAGTGACATATTTTTCCACATATGACAGAAAATTATTATATGTAATAACAAATAAAGCAATATTCACAACTGGACATCAGTGTAATGTTATTGCTGTAAAAACTCATGAGAACAAGAGACAAATTCTCTCATACATAAAACTAGCATCATAGCCCAGTGTTGCCCGTGCAACTCAGAACATTTTAGTAGTAGGAGAAGATGTCAATGAGAGGAATAGATGGAAATCATTTATTGAACGTTGGAAAGGAGAGCTGAGGCTGTTAGTAACCATTTTCAGCATTAAAAAAATCTATTTTCTTTTGTTTTGCGTAAACGTGATTTGATGTTTTGTGTGACATTGTAAACAACATTGCATTTGTTTCAAAATTATGGGGGAAAATATTTACATTTTTTGTTGATAATGAATTTAACAAAAAAATAAAAATTATTTATTTTGTTTTACTGAAATTAGAAATATAAAAAGTATTACACTCTCATTTCAGAAATTTTCAAAGAATATTTAAAAATGTAGACATTTAATTTTAGAGGAAAAAGTTACATTAATGCCACATAAATTACAGACAGTTGATTTCCTGCATGAAATACTTAGCGAAAAAAAAAATGTATTTTTTTTATTTTATTTTCTGAAATATGAAATATTAAATCTGAAAAAAAAAAAAAAAAAAAAAAAAAAAAGACTTAAATAATTAAATTAACCATTGGCACATTTTTTTTTTTTTTTACATATTTTGTTTTTGTTTCAAAATTACAGGGAAAAATATTCACATTTTTTTGTTGACCAAATGACTTTTTAAAGCGTCGGAATTAAAATTAATTATAAAGGCTCGTTTTTTTTAATAAAAACATATCTTAATTGTGTTTGACACATGTGATTTGATTTCTGTGATGTAATGTAGCAACCATCTTAGGTCTTAGATGTTTTATGGAGCAAATGTAAACAATCGGCTCCATTGGCCAAAAAGTGCAAAAAGGAAAATTGCTGAACTTAAAACTCAAAAAGTATGTGTCTACCTGACTTCGCTGTAGATATGTGTCCCTAGAAAGTTTGAATGGCATAGCTTAAAAAATGTAGGCATGCATAGAGAACAGTCACACACAGACTCACAGATTGACTTTTATATATATATTTTTTTTAATCATTTCACCCCGAGCAAGGCGGTAATGCCACTGATGTGCGGGGGGCTACATAACTGAAAAAAGATTAATTAGAAGAAAGAGGAGAGGAGTACAAACCAATTAGAAAAGAGCAATAGAAAGATGATAATGCAGGTGTGATGACAGTTTCAAGGGTGGAGAGAAAGGGAAGGATATATGGGGTGGGGGAAGGGCTAGAGTCAAGTGGTTAATAGATGAGTATTGACATTGCATTTAAATTCCTGGAGGTTGTAGCCATCAGGAAAGCAAGAATATGGGAGCGAGTTCCACAAGTGGGAACTGCGAGAGAAGAAGCTGCTGGAGTAGAATTGTTGTCTGCATTTGGCTAACCTAACTGTGAATGGGTGGGACCCAGTTGCCAATCTGGTTGCACGAGTAAAGACCTTTTGAGGAGGTACCAGTGACTTGAGTTCGTCTGAGCAGAAGCCATGAAAGTATTTATAGAACAGACAAAGGGAGGCCACATTTTGTCGGTGGGGAAGTGGTTGTGGTCGAGCCGCCAAGTCAGCACCTATCACGTTACTGACTCTCCTTTGGAGCCTGTCGAGAACACTGAGGTGAACGGCAGGGGCGCCTGACCATAAATGGCAGCAGTACTCTATGCATGGTTGAATGGTAGACGTGTATATATGCAGGATGGATTCAGGCGGAAAAAACATCCTGGATCGACACAGTGACCTAACCTTGTTAGCAGTGGATGTAGCTATGGATTCGATGTAGCAATTCCATTTGAAATCAGAATAGAGGGTAAGGCCGAGGAGGCGCAGTGTATTGCTCTCAGGGAGAATCGCTTGGTCCATGCTTATGGGAGGCAGGAGAGGTTGCCTGTGATGGTTGACAGGCAACAGCTTAGTCTTAGACGCATTGAAATTGACAAGCTATTCTTGCCCCAATTCACCACAGAGTGTAGATCCCGTTCAAGGTCAGCAGTGAGATTATGTCTGTCCACCACGACAGGTTTCTTACTGATGCAGGAGTATATTGTGGTGTCATCTGCGCAGATGCCTACTAGGCACTTTATCTCATCTGGGAGGTCGTTGATGAAAATAAGGAAGAGCATTGGGCCCAAGATAGAGCCCTGGGGGACACCGGCATTCGTACTGTAGGATGGAGAGGCTTGCCCATTCAAAACGACTTACATTTTGCGGTTGTTTCAAAAAGATTGGATTAGATCAAGCAGGCATCCGGTAATGCCGTAACCCCGTAGCTTGCGAAGAAGGCCAGAGTGCCAGACCCTGTCAAAAGCCTTGGAGATGTCCAGAGCAACCGCACAAGCCTTGCCTGACTCATCAAGGGTCTGGAGCATGTACTCCGTAATGGTTGTTAGCATGTCGGCAGTGGACCTGGCAAAGCGGAGGCCATATTGCCTGTCAGAGAAGAGTTTGTGAGCAGTAAGATGTTGAATTATTTCAGCATTGATTATGGCCTTGAATACTTTCCCGAATATTGGTAGAAGACTGATAGGGCGAAAGTTGGATGGGTCCGAGGGTTCACCACAAATCTTAAATACAGGAAAAACTGAAGAGAACTTCCAGCATGCAGAAAAACAGGAAGCAGAAAGGCAGTAGTTAAACAGTTTAGTGAGGACAGGGGAGAGTTCAGGAGCACACCTCTTAAGGACTATCACCGGGATTCCATTGTCACCGCTCGCCTTATGGGGGTCAAGTTTTGAAATTACTCGGGATACTACCATCGGGGTAATATATACATTGTGCAGTTTGGCCTCAGTTCTAATGGGGAAGTCGGGTGAGCATACTCCAGATGAGTCAAATGTGGAGTTGGATGAGAATCTGCAGGCAAAGCACTCAGCTTTGTCTGCAGATGATGTGAGAACCTCAAATTCATGGATTAAAGGAGGTATTGAGGATTTGCAGTTGTTCAGCACCCATTTGCATATCCGCCAATAGTCCTTGGAGCTGAACTTGTGGTCAGCTATGCGCTGTCGCATTCTCTCAGCGAACAACCATTTGGCGTCATTCAGGATTCTATTGCACTCATTGTGAGCAGATATGAATAGGCGCCTATTGTGATCAGATGACTGTCTCTGGAATAGTCAGAAGTAATGGTTCCTGTGGGCAATGGTGGCCGAACAGGCAGGAGAGAATCACAGAGAGGAATGAGGTTTTAGGCAATACTTCCTGGTGGGCATGAAGGCATCAATGCCAGCTTTCACCCATTCCGAGACATCAGAGGCACAGTCATCAACTGGGAGATTGAACACTTTTCCCCAAGGGATGTCGCAGAGGAAATCGCGAAATGCATCCCAGTCAGCTTTTTGGTAGCAGTAGGAGGTCATTTAGGTAGGAGGTTCCTGGTGGGAGTGAGGGTGGAAAGAAATACTGAGAGAGACAACAGCATGATCGGATAGATTATTGTTTATCTCTAGACTAAGTGCGTGGCTTTGTGAGCTTTCTCCAAAAATGGATTCTTCTTACAAGGAGAAAAGAGAAAGCCTTTTTCCATCTTACATGAAGGTACTTATAAATCTTCTTGTCATCTAGATGTCCCACATGAGCACATTCTAAGCTCAGGTGCATCAACCTGATATACAGTGAGACACAACATTGCAACAGGATAGATGGTTACATTTTAGATCAATGCTCTGATGCACTTGACTTCATGATGTGCTTGTGTGACACTAACTGTAAACTCTGTTTTAGGACAAGCCTGTTATATACTGAAGTCACAACAGATCAGCTACTTTTAGAACAAAGGCTCATTATTGACTTTAATTTCAGTTCAGACAATCTGGTATTTCCTGGCAGCAATCGCATACAATATCAACACAAACTTTGAGTTTTGTTTCATGGCATATCAACCTCTGTGGGTTATTTAATGCCAAAAAGGTGAGGCTTTAAGGTATTTTTTAATGTTTGGTCATAATGAGAAGGTTGATTTAGTCAGATTTTGATGAAATATTTTTTTATGTTAGAAAACTAAAGATGTCTTCTAGTTTTGTATTCAAAAATGTATTGCTGGCAATATTTTTCCTTCAAAAATTTATATTTTTCTATAAAAGTCTATTTTTATCTATATATTTCTATAAATGTCTATTTTTATACTTTCATAGTGTTTTGACTCCAGTTTGAGGTTAACTATTTGCCTATAGCTGGGACCCTCACAGGTGCTACCATGCCAGGTCAGGGTGGACCTGGGAGCCAACAGCAATTAAGAGGTGATTCCAATTCACCTCACAACCTTCCAATCAAAGACCTTTCTGCCAGATGCAGTTTACTGTCATACCCAGGACCTCAACATAAACTGCATTTGAACCTTTACAGATGAAAACATATACACAAACACATATAACAGCTGGTTAGTTGATTCCAAGAATACCTGTCTACTAGGGTGGCTAGCTAAACCCCATTGTAGACACCTGTACATTTGTGTTAGTTCAATATCCAAAGAGCACACCTGTAGTTTATGCTGCAACTATGCTGCGTGTATCTTAGTTACAGTTTCTGAGAGAGAGGGTGTTAACATGATCAACAGTCTGAACAAGGCCAGCATGCTCAAACCATAGGTCCCGATGACATGTGAGCATGCTAGCACATCCATCAATAGGTCCAAAATGGTTCTGTTAACCAATTTTCACTCATAAGGCTTTAGTCAACCCGTGACATGGTTTACATACAGGCACTTTCCAAAGATGTTGCATGCTGGGATCACTTCCTCCAGACTAATAGCATCAGAAAGTCATCTTAGTGATACATCAACCGGCCATAGTGAGATTCAAACATGGGTCTCATGGTCAAAAGCAAACATGTGTGCGTATATATATATATATATATATATATATATATATATATAGATATATAGTAATATTTTTTTCTGTTAGGGATCATTATATATAGAAAGTACAGTAGTTTCTATATACAATGATACTATAGTGTATAAATATTGATTTAAAAAGGCACAAAAGCATTTTCAATTTTTTTTCTATGAAATTTACAGCCAACAATTTACTAAAAGGAAACCATTGGCAAAGATATTTTTCACAGAAATATAGTAAACGAGGAAGGGAAACATGGTACATGATTAAAACAATTTATTAGTAAAATAATTCACAAATAAAAGAATAATAAATGTTCCAATAAAGTATAAAAACAGAATAATTTTACTCCCAACCTTTCAAATAAACAAAGGGAGCAAGTAAAGTGCCTGTTTTGTTTGCTCAGGCCTAGTTTGTGTAATTTAATATAAACTGCTTTGAGTACATATATATGGTGTGCAGACTGGGATCTGTGCAAAACAGTAGAAAAAATTCAATATATTCCTCAGTACAGTTCAGATTGTCTAGTAAGAGTTGGTCTATGGCAGAGTCATGTGCAGACTAAGTTGTCCTTGAAGGGTGACTGAGATTTGCTGTCTTAATCTGGCAGGAACATGTTAACAAATTCGGGTTTCCAGTCTCTGATTGGTCTGTCCCACACATTCAGCATCACACTGACATTTGAACTTATACACTATAGAACTATTTTGAAAGTAGGAAAGACCTTCCTTAATAAAAGGAGGGAAACATTAAATTTGTCTAAAACCGGACAGTCAAAAAATCTGCTGTAATGCAAGCTGACACCCTCTCAGTGAGCATTTGACTCTTTTAAACTAGACATGTGAATTTCAAATAAAAAGAGTAGGTAAAAACTTGGTTTTTCTTTAAACAGTCTGATCTTATACGCGATCACACACCTTTTAATATTTACAGAATATGCATTGACACATAAAATGTGATAAATGATCTCAAGTTCTTAATCAAGTGGACAAGACAAAAATCAGGCTAAAAGAAAAAAAACAAAATAGATATTGCCTTTGTGCCTTTTCAAATCAACGTATATATATCTCAATAAATTACAAAATTTACAATTCTTGCTTTATCAGCAATGATCAAAAATGTATTAATTCAAATATGGTAGAAAAATTCAGATACCAGAAGCCCAAAAACAAATCCATACACAGGAAGTTAAAAAAATATAATGTGTGCATATATATGTGTAAATGTGTGTGTATAAAGGTATGTGAAAGTATATATATATATATATGCGTGAATGTATGTGTATGTGTATACATATGTAAATGTGTGAATGTATGTATGTGTGTGTGTGTGTGTGTATATATTTGCATATGTGAATATATACGTATGTGTCAATATATATTTAAACAGATTTTTTGTGGTACAGAACTTGAGTATTGCATTAAGAGTTATGATTTTTATGTTAAAGGGCATAATGAGTATAAAATATAAAAAAAGAAAATAACTGGTTTTACTATATATATTTATATGTGAATGTCCATGTGTGCATGTATATATATATATATATATATATGTGTGTGTGTGTGTGAATGCACATATGTGTGAATGTATATGTATGCATATATTTTACTGTGTGTATGAGTAAAAATAACATTCAGATATTGGAGGCCATGTACATTAAATCCAAACAACCCACACTTAAAATCACGTTTAACTCCGGTCATAACACATTACGTTGCATTTGAATACATGGTTCTGTTGTCATTTCACGCGGTGTAACATCATAAAACTGCATTGCAAATTTGCAAACTGTGTTTGTTATTTTTGGTAACTATTGCCTTTGTCTAGCGGAGTTTTACGTCAACACAAAATAAAATCGCCGGTGATGATGGATGTTATTGTATTACCGTCTTAATAACCTCTCTGAAGATGGCTCATGTGAGCTGAAAGCTTAGAACCAACTTAATAAAAATTTATCCATATGTTGGAGGAGTTTTGTCTATTTTCAACTGAAATTAAAGCCAAAATACAACGTTTAGAACGGCTCATGATTAAACATAATAGACATTCATTGCCTCTTATATTTAACAGTATATGTTTAGAAAATTATTTGCTACCTCGACACACACATATATATATATATGTACATGCGAAGATGTATGTAGCTGTATGTGCACATATATATGTCTCCAGATAGCTGAATGCATACATGTGTATATATGTGTGTGTTTCTCTGAATGTGTACATATATGTTTGTGTGTATGAGTGAGTATATTTGTGTCCATGTGGATATAATTATATATTTGTATGTATATGCGTGTGTTTAAGCACATATATCTATGTTTCTTGTGTGCATTTATATATATATATATATATATACACACATACACATGAATATATAAACATTAGGATACACATTGTGATGCAGTGGATATAGGCTCGGAATGAGAAATCGTGGAGCCAAGTTCAAATTCCAGTTGGATTTCCAGTTATGTGCAAATACACTTGAAAAAGGTATTAATCCATCTCTTCCCTCCAGTTATGGGTTAAATAACATGACAGATTGGGTTCTATAGCCTTGGCTGGCAACCAGTCTACTGCAGACAGTAACTGTAACCTACTGCAAGATAATCTTCTGCCCAGTCAGTAATGACTCAAAACAAACATGATTGCTCAAGTGTTTATCATGTATGGTATTTAACAGACTGACTGGCACAAAACATATATATATATATATATATATATATATATATATATATATATACACACACACACATACATCGATATACATACAGATATATACATGTATATATATATATATATATATATATATACAGACATCAATATATATATATATACACACACATACATCGATATATATATACAGATACATATATATATATATACACACACACAGAGACATCAATATATATATATACACACACATCGATATACATACAGATACATATATATATATACACACACAGACATACAGATACATATACATAAACACAGAGACATCAATATACATATATATACACAGACATCAAGATATATATATATATATATATATACACATCAATATATACATATATATATATATACACATCAATATATACATATATATATATAGACATCAATATATACATACAGACATTAATATATACATATATATACACACACACATCAATATACATATAGAGAGAGAGAGATCAATATATATATATACACACACAGACATCCATAGATATATATGTATACACACACATCCATAGATAGATATATACACACACAGACATCCATAGATATATATATATATATACACACACACAGACATCCATAGATATATATATATATATATATACACACACACAGACATCCATAGATATATATATATATACACACACACACAGACATCCATAGATATATATATATATACACAGACATCCATAGATATATATATATATACACACACACAGACATCCATAGATATATATGTATACACACACATCCATAGATATATATATACACACACACAGACATCAATATATATATATATATATATATATACATATACACATACAGACATCAATATATATATATATACACACAGGCATCAATATATATATATATATACACACACAGACATCAATATATATATATATATACACACACAGACATCAATATATATATATATATATATATACACACACAGACATCAATATATATATACACAGACATCTATCTATATACACAGACATCTATCTATATATACAGACATCTATATATATATATACATACAGACATCAATATATATATATATACACAGACATCTATATATACATACATACATCAATATATATATATATACACAGACATCTATATATACATACAGACATCAATATATATATATATACACAGACATCTATATATACATACAGACATCAATATATATATATATATATATACACAGACATCTATATATACATACAGACATCAATATATATATACACAGACATCAATATATATACACATACAGACATCAATATATATATATACACATACAGACATCAATATATATATATATATACACAGACACAAACAGACATCAATATATATATATATATACACACACACACACATACAGACATCAATATATATATATATACACACACACACATACAGACATCAATATATATATATATATATACACACACACAAACAGACATCAATATATATATATATATATACACACACACATACATCAATATATATATATATATATACACACACACATACATCAATATATATATATATATATACACACACACATACATCAATATATATATATATATATACACACACACATACATCAATATATATATATATATACACACACACATACATCAATAATATATATATATATATACACACACACATACATCAATATATATATATATATATACACACACACATACATCAATATATATATATATATATACACACATACAGACATCAATATATATATATACACACACACATACAGACATCAATATATATATATACACACACACATACAGACATCAATATATATATATACACACACACATACAGACATCAATATATATATACACACACACATACAGACATCAATATATATATACACACACACATACAGACATCAATATATATATATACACACACACATACAGACATCAATATATATACACACACACATACATCAATATATATATATATATATATACACACACACATACAGACATCAATATATATATATACACATACAGACATCAATATATATATATACATACAGACATCAATATATATATATATACACATACAGACATCAATATATATATATATATACACATACAGACATCAATATATATATATATACACATACAGACATCAATATATATATATATATACACATACAGACATCAATATATATATATATACACATACAGACATCAATATATATATATACACATACAGACATCAATATATATATATACACATACAGACATCAATATATATATATATATATACACACATACAGACATCAATATATATATATATATATACACATACAGACATCAATATATATATATACACATACAGACATCAATATATATATATACACATACAGACATCAATATATATATATACACATACAGACATCAATATATATATATACACATACAGACATCAATATATATATATACACATACAGACATCAATATATATATATACACATACAGACATCAATATATATATATATACACATACAGACATCAATATATATATATATATATATACACATATACAGACATCAATATATATATATACACATACAGACATCAATATATATATATACACATACAGACATCAATATATATATATATATACACACACAGATATCAATATATATATATATATATATACACACACAGACATCAATATATATATATATATATATACACACACAGACATCAATATATATATATATATATATACACACACAGACATCAATATATATATATATATATATACACACACAGACATCAATATATATATACACACACACATCAATATATATATATATATATATATATATTTGTTAGAGCCAACTAAATAGAAATGTTTTCCCCATTGTATCTGACACATTCACTTGAAAATGAGGAGTGTTCATTTAGACAATCCATAAATGCTTCCTAAACTGCAGCCTCCAGTGCTTCAGTGATTAATGAAGAACTTCAATTTAGGTTATTAATAAAAGTAAAGAAGAAAGCAGACACTCGAGCTTTAGAGAATGATGTTCAATGTAAACATTGTTTGAGCAGAAAAGTTGCTGCCATGACAGCTGTGCAAGCTTCAGAGAATGAGGCTCAATGTGAGCTTCATTTAAATGAAATTGCTACAGCTATGGCCGTGACAATAACTTCCCAGAATGATGTCTAGCATGAACATTGTTGTAGCAGAAATGCTCCAGCTATGGCTGCTGTACGAGCTTCAGAGAATTAAGTCCAGCATGAACTTCGTCGTAGTAGAAATGCTACAACTACAACTGGTGGATGCGGTTTTAGCTGAAGCTTGTCATTTTGTATGCTGGTACTGTCTATGAAAATAAAGAGTATATTTTAAGCTTTTTTTGTAACTTCTACCTTATATGACATAACAATGTCACATTTTCTACAAGGTGCCAACACCTCCAAAGTTGGAGGGAGAATGTATCCACTATTTCTGTGTCACAACCTTATTATATCACATCACATGCTCGCGTAATGCCCACCCTCATTCTTCTAACCCTGCCCACCCTCATTCTTCTAATCATACATACACCATTCCTGTTTATTGTCAAAATTGACCAAGCATGAATCCAGTTTTACAAATATAACAAAAACCAATACTTACTTTGCATGTTTTTAACTTATGCATCACAAAAACCTCATACTGGAGCTTTTTAAATAAGCACTTGACCTTACCATTTCAACATAACCACTAAAAAACCACAAACAATGCAAGGCTATACTGCTAGTGTGCATGTATAAACACAAATATATATACATTTATGCACATATAAACATATAGACAAATACAAACATATACAAACTGACACATATATATTCATATACACATATATACAGATACACTCACACATATATATTCATATACACATATATACAGATACACTCACACATATATATTCATATACACATATATACAGATACACTCACACATATATATTAATATACACAAATATACAGACACATACAAAGACACACACACATATATATAGATATATATATATATAATGAAGATTAATGAAACTTGTTATAAACCACCGAAAATTTGAAATGATTTGTTTGAGCATTATTTTTGGTCGATACTCGTATTTAAGTAGATATTCTGTTCATAATGAAACAGTATGATATATTTATTTCTACCAGCCTGATTATTTACAATCAATTTTTATTACGAAAATTTTTGCTACAAAAATCCTGCCGAATGACACATTTTCATAACAAAAATTTATCATAAATAATCAGGCCTGTAGTAATATATAATACTGTTTGATTATAAATAGAATATCCACTTAAATACAAGTATCAATCTAATGAAATAATGTTCAAACAAATCATTTCATATATATATATATATATATATGTACACAAAATGCAAAAACTTCCAGCTTTTCTTATTGTTGCACACTGGCTTGACTGCAACTAATCAGCTTAGTTTCGACCATATCTTTCTACTGATAACTTTAATACTTTCAGGCAAATGACGATCATGAAAGTCAATTTGGAAACTCCTCACATTTGTTTTAGTAAATTTCAACACTCAAGTGTTGCGCATTGAAAATCTAGAAAAAAATGGTTTGAAATTAAGGCAAGCAATTCTGATAGAATAAGGCTGTCACATTTATTATTATATTAATTATTATTATTATCATCATTCTGCAAAAACCTCAAAAACACAAGTGGAGAGTAAAACAACTCACCAAAAATACACTGACATTGAGGGCAAGGAGCTCTGCCTTCAGACAACTTGCTAACTGAGAAGATTCGGCCCTCACATAGCTGAGGAGGATTTGTTTGCCTTGATTTGTATAATTCAGTGATTTTGCCCTAGAACTTTCACCTTCACAGTCAACAGGTTGCATTTGATTCAGTGACATTTCCGAACTGAAGGTGAAAAAGAGAAACATACCGGTTAGAGGAACACATAAAATAAAAAAAAAAAAAAGAATATTAGCCCGATACATTTTTTTGTTAAATGTAAGTACACAGAAATTAGCTTCCAATTTTTAAGTCATAAAATATGGGATTTTTTGTAAGTCATCATTTTTTCTTTTTACATGAGCGCAAAGTGTATTTGATTGATTCATTCATTTTTTATGTCTTTCTACCAATTGAGGTTATTTAAAGCCAGAAATTATTTTTACATTGTAAGAACTTTTTTGAGATGAAAATGATTTAGTGATACAAGTCATACTAATTAATACATAGCTGAAAAGAGAAGATTTGGGTTTGTACCTAATTAAAATTTGATAAACAAGAAATTATGTGGATATAAATTGGGGAACCCATTCTATATTAAAACAACTATATAAAATGCCCCTCACTTTGTGGCCACAGTAGTTTTTATACATTTATATTCCAGAGAATCTAAATAAATCTAAGCTCATCAGAGCAGTAGCCATGAAAGTATTCTTGAAAGAGACAGAGGGAAGTCATCTTATATTGGTGAGAAAGTGACTGGAGTTGAGCTACCAGGTCAAGATCAATTACATTACAGATTCTTTGTTGGATTTTGTTAAGAAGCCTGAGATGAATAGAAGGGGCACCCAACCAAATGTGACAGCAGTATTCAAGGCACGGGCAGATGGTAGATTTATATATGTGCAAAATGGATTTAGACAAGAAAAACTTCCTAGTCCTACAAAGGAAACCAACCTTCCGAGCAGCAGATTTAGCTATGGATTCAATGTAGTCATTCCACTTGAGATTGGCTGATAGATTTAGGCTCAGGAGACACAGTGTTTTCCTTTCAGGGAGACTAGCCTGATCCATTCTGAGAGGGAGTATAAGTGGTTATCTATGGTGGTTAAATGATAGCAGCTTTGTTTTGGAAGCATTAAAATTTACGAGTCATTTTTTAACCCAGTCCACCACAGATTGGAGGTCCTTTTCAAGATCAGCAGTGAAGTTTGCTTTGTCAGCTTTAGCAGATTTCTTATCGAGGTGGGAGTAAATTGTTGTGTCATCAGTATAAATGCCCACTTGGGATCTGATTACATCAGGGAGATCGTTGATGAAGATCAGAAAAAGCACAGGACCTAGAATAGAACCCTGAAGGACACCTGCATTCATATGATAGTATCTGGAAGCATGCCTACTCAATAATACCTTCATTACATGATTTGAAAGGAAAAACTGGATTAGGTCAAACAATCATCCAGTTATACCATAGCCATGTAGCTTGCATAGAAAGCCAGCATGCAGACTATATCAAAAGCTTTGGAGATATCTAGTGCAACAGCTTGAGCTTTGATGTTCTTATCAAGAGCCTGGTATATATACTTTGTTGTTAACATGTCAGCAGTAGACCTGGTGAAGCAGAAACTATACTGTTTATCGGAGAAGAGGCCATGGGCTGTGAGATGTTGAACCATTAATAATAGCCTCAAGCACTTTGCCAAAAATCGACATCACACAAGAAATCACAAAATGACTCAAAGTCTGCTCTTTGCTAGCAGTAAGATATTCTGCTGATTTGGGGTTCCTGGGAGGAGGAGATGTGAAAAGATATATAAATGGAAACCACAACATGATCAAAGTTTCCAAGAGGGCAAAGCTGCATAACATGGCAAGAGTCAGGGATAGAAGTGAAACAGAGATCTAGTAGTGAGTCATTTCCATTCGTGTTAGAGAAATGAGTTGGGAAATCAACTACTTGCCTAAGGGATTGAGTGATTGAAAAGTTCATGGTATGGATACCAGCAAGACCTGTGACAGAGTTTTCCAGCCATTTTGCATGGTGAGCATTGATGTCTCCAAACACAAATATATGAGCAAATAGATAAGAGGAAATGGCCTTATCTATAATTTTAGAGATGCTGTCAAGTACAAAACAGTCAGGAGATGAAGGGGGAGTGGTAAAGAAAGAAAAGATAGCTAACCGAGCTTAGTAGAGAATTACGAAGACACATGTAGGAATGATCAGGAGATTCAAGAGATATCACCCTAGCTAGGGGAAGACGTTCGCTGACATAAATACCAATTCCATGCATATGAACATTGGAGTCCTTCCTAAAAAGGGGAAGGTAACCAGGGATATAGAAATCAGAGGAGGGAATAGAGGGGTCAAGATTAGTTTCACAGAGGGCTAAGATATTAAGTGAGTTTAATTTGATGAACGATTCAACACTGCAAAATTTGGTACAGACGCCACAGACGTTCAAAAAGAAAAGATTTTAATAGGTTTAGGTGATTATGTTTACCTGGTTTAGTCTTAGTTCTTACTTTGTGTGATAATATAATTAGTGATATTTTTTGGTAAGGTATGGCCTAGAGTAGTAGTATCAGTCGATCATCAATGCAACATGGAAAGGGAGGAAACTAGTGCAGACTGCAGCATAATGTGGCCTCAAGATTGCCCATCAGAAGCACTTGCAGGGATGCCCATGCGCGACATGGCACTACAAGATACCCTGATATTATTCAACTAATTAATTACATTGTAGTGTTACAAACTATGACTGAGGTGAGGCAGGGGTAAATATATCCCCTAGTTCTTACATGCTAATTTTTATCCATACATCAAAGATTACCAATACTTGTAAATTGGGGGCTGGGAGATTCCTATATGCCATCATACATTGTCCTTAGCCACAAGAGACCATCATGTGTCCATTAAAAAAAAACACCAAAATTTTTCTAACGATTCCATATACTTGCTTAGAAATTTCACCTTACATTCTTTTTTTTTTTTTCCTTAATTTTCAACTGATTGGAATTACAAAACAATGCCTACAAAATAGTTCATGACTGGCATTTTTTTTGTTCAACAATCAATGTAATGTAACTAAATAAAATATGTCATAAGCAAACAGAACACCAGATCTGTTCTGAATTTCAGACAATGCTTTTGTCTCCCAAACAACAATGGCTATAAATGTTCAAAATTATTTCTAGTTGATTAATTAACTCAGTCTTTGTCTAATCCAGTAAAATTCTTTTTTTTTTCATGTAGATAAAAAAAACATTTTTTATTTGGAATTTTTACAAATACAAAAATATTCATTTTGCTTTAGCAAACATCTGCTAATTGTGTATATATATATATATATATATATTATTTCATAAAATAATATAAATAAATGAAAATATAAACAATATTTAATACTGTGTGAATAAATGAATAGTTTACGAATGATTTACAAGTAAAAAAATAAATAGCAACAAAATATAGAAAAATTTCTATCAGAATATTTTACTATGCCTTTTGTTTTATTTTTATATACACACATATATATATAATTTTTTTTTTAAAATCATTTCACCTCAAGCAAGGTATTCCACTGCCACTGTTGCACAGGGGGTTACATCGGGGAAAGTGATGAGAAAGAGTGGTTAGATATGGGAAACATCAGAAGGAGGGTGATAGATGGGTAAGGATACCGAGGATGAGGGTTAGGTAGATGGGAAGAGAGTTTGAGAGAATGGATGCAAGTTAGTGTGTTAGGAGGTGTCTATTGACCTTACATTTAAACTCCTAGGGATTGTAGCTGTTGGGGAAGCAAGTGTATGGAAGGGAATTCCACAAGTGGGAAGTGCAAGAAAAGAAGCTGTTGGAGTAGAAATTGCGGTTACATCTTATCTGTTTCACTGTAAAAGGGTGGGACCTAGTTGCTAATATAGTATCTCGTGCAAATTCATACCTAGGGAGCACCAGTGATCTAAGTTCATTGGAGCAGAAGCCATGAAAGTATTTATAGTAGAGGCACAGGGAAACCATGTCACGCCGGTGAGAGAGTGACTGCAGCTGGTAAACAAATATACATACTGTCCTACACCAAAGGCACAATTGAGTTTCATGTGTTATGCAATCCCCAGGTGCATTTTTAAAACTGACAGTTTAATGGATTTGAATTTAAGTTCACTCGATATTCCTGAAGTTGGATTTTATAAAGTTAGCTTTTTTAATAAAAAAAAAAAAATTAAATATACTAAGGTTACATGTAGATTAAAAATTTAATGAAAATTTTAAAATTAAAAATATTAAAAAATATTAAAATGCAGGGAGATGAAATCAAAAGGGGTGTAATTCATGACTAATAATAGTAATATTTGTGGGAAAAAGAAAGAAATAAAGAGGAAGGTAAGGGAGTGAGAAAGAAAGAGAGAAAAAGGGGAAAATGTATAGAGGAATACATATCAATCAGGGTCTAAGAATTTAAGTATTTTTCTCTATGACAGCATGTGGTCATTAAATCGCTTTTTTTGTTAAGCAGACTAGGGTGATTTATATGGTTTTAAGATAAGTTTTTCTAAAACGCATAAGATACATCTATCTTGTTTTCCATTGTAAAATTTGGATTTAGCTACAAAATTTCAGTTAATAATAGGGTTTTTGTTATTGTTTTTTAATTTACAATAATAAAGTTTTTTAATTTACAATAATATATGGATAAAGCAGTGCTTTTGCTGTATTTACTGTTTTTTTAAAGACAACGTGTGATTATTAAAACTCAGCTTCCACCTATTAGCCATCGCTTCAAAGTAAAATTTGATGATGGTAAATTTAAATAACTCCAAGTCATGCCAGTGATATAGGACAATATGCATAGTTAATATATTTATATAAAATGGCTCTGTTACATACTACATTGAGCACCATTTTATTAACATCTGAAGAATAATATATGTGTACCCTCATGTGTATATTTATTAATTCCTATAACTACATATACATACACACACCCACACACATTTATATCCTAGTAGGTCATGGGCTCACCACAATTTCACTTTTCTTTAACCCTTTTGCTGTGGAAAGCAGATATATTCGCTCACAATTTCATTAATGTTAACTGCAGAAAATGTATTTACCCAACAGCTTTGAAAAAAAGCTCCTCATGCTGTGAGAAACAGACATTTATTTTTCTAGCAGATAATTATCAATTATGAGAATGACCATAAAATTCAATTATGCAGTGAAATGGTTAATATTTGTAAATTGTAAATCACCATTATCATTCACTTGAAAAGATTTCCTTTAATTGCCTTCACCTTGATTTCAAATTCAGTTTTCTATCTCCTAGATCAGTCCCCCTATCAAGGCAACAGAACCAAGTCTCTCCCATTTTAGCCTAAGCTGGTGGGACAATATAGATTTATGTCTTTCCTAAGAACATTACTGTGAAGTGAACTTAATAGTCTTGCCTGGAATTAGTATGCCAAATCCATTTTTCACACTGATAACCACCTACTACATTAAATATTACTTTTTACTAACTCAATTCTTTGTACTCAATGATGTGTAAATTATATTTCAAATTGCAAGAAAGAATAGTTAAATCAGAACTGTTGAAATTAATTTATCTTGCTCTCTTATGTTAGTTATATTAAAATTTTAAATAAGATTTAATAGAGAGTTTAAATCTTTACATGATGAAAGTAATTTTCAGGTACAATCCATTTGAAAATACAATACACTAAAATGCCAAAATGATATAATAATATGTAAAGAGAATAAAAAGTGGCATCATCATGCATTGATGTTATGGAAATGACCAGACTAGTATTGCTGTTTTTCTGACATCTGATGTATAAGTGCAATATTAAAAAGTGATACAATAAAATGGTCGTAAAAATCAGTCAGCCTGGTCCAGATATGCACTGACTTGCCAAAAGGTCATGGGATATATGTCTAGCATCAGGTAAGAAACCATCTAGCCTGGCTATCCACCATGTTTCATGAATGCAAATTTTAAGAAGTTGTGGCGGACACACCATTCATTGGAAGTCTCCAAAATTTTCCTCTGGAATTTGGAGCAACTTGGCCTCAGTAACACAGTGCATTATCCTGTTAAAATAAGTGTTCATTGTTGGAGTACATGAAATCCATGTACCAATGCAAATGGTCATGAAGTCACTGGCTAGGCTGTTCATTGCAAAGTAACATAAAATGCAATGTTAACTGTTATCTTCTGTCTTAATTCTTGTTCCTTTATTGTTCTTGCTCCTTCAAAATGTTTTCTATTTCTCATATTTTCTCACATTTGATAACTCATGCATCTTAGTGGCTTTATTTTCTTGCTTGGAATGAAAAGATTTTTAAAAAATTATTAGAATGCAAATAAGCCAAATGAATGGGTTATTCCATTTCTAAAATTGTGGGAAACATTTGACATCCCTCAATCTATAGTGTCAAATGTCTATTGGGAATACCTGATTTAAGCAGCCAACCACAAGTCCTTAATGATCCCTGACCAAAAGGTATCTGGTTAGAATTCTTTATGATATTTTAAATCCCATCCACGTTCAGTATACTGGGTACCAAATGCATATCCAGCACAGAAGATCCCTGGAGGTGCTCCTGTTAATACTATAACACCAAATACTACACCTCACACTAACTTGATGTGGAAGCCTGTCAATATATAGAATGGTCTGATGAGTCATGGTCTCAGTTGTTTTAAGTTTATGGTAGAGATCAAGTGGGGCACAGACCCCATGACCCTCTTACCTTTTCTATAAATATTTTCAAGGTATTTTTTTTTTTAACAGGCTTTCCTCTTTGATACCTCAACTTAACAAATTCAAGCATGGTACTAGATTGGCAGCTATGTCTTATTTCATTATTGATATTGCTAGGTGTAAGCATAAGTTCTATGCTAATTTCTTCTTCCCCTACCTTTCTCGCTTGTAGAGCTCCCTTCTGGCTTCCTGGTCAACTATGGTTTTCAAAAAATTTAAATACAATGTCATCATCTATCCTTTTACTTTTTATTGTCCTGTTTCTTTCATTCCCAGTAACGCCTTGCTTTTATAACCTAGCTTGGAATGAAACAAAAAAGTAAAATTGCTAACAAACCACCATGTAGGCTGATGGTGGTTTTATAATGATATGAGGTTTATTCACATTAGAATAGCTTGGTTTTGCTGGTCTGCTGAAATACATAATCAATGTACTTCAACAATGAAGATTTATTTCAACAGGATTTATTTCAATGCACTGTGTTATTGAGACCAAGTTGTTCTGAATTTTGGAGGAACATTCTGGAAACTTCCAATAAATGATGTGTCCACCACATTTACCTAAAATTTGTATTTATGGGACATGGTGGAGAGATGTATTCACATGCAAGATCCTGAATCTACAAATATCAAGGAGCATTTAAAAGCTCTTCTTACCACTTGAAGAATCAATGACATCTTCAGTTAATAGACAAAGCCAGGCTAGATGGTTTCTTACCTGATGCCAGGCACATGCCCTATGACTTTTGGCAAGTCAGTGCATATCTGGACCAGACTGACTGATTTTTACGACCATATTTTATTGCATCACTTATTAATATTCCATACATTGACAGAAAGTTTCTACCTAAATTTCTGGTATGAAAAATTATTTACAATCAGATTATTGCACTCATCATTGTTATTAATATCACATTTCAGATACTGTGTTCTCTGGCTTTTTTAATGTGTGTCAATTCAGGTAACCTTCAAAGAATTTTAAAAAACCCTTTTATTTAATCTACAGATTGTTTTTGTCATTACAATGGCCATGTCTAATGATACTTTCTCTAGTTCTTATTTAGTATTGTTTAATTATTATTTCCATGAAGTTAGTACTACCCAGCCCAGAGATTGAACTCACAATTACTATGTACCGAAACTCATGTGCCAAACTCTTTAGCCTTCGCATTACATGCCTCTCTCTCTCTCCCTGTGTATGTGTGTGTGTGTGTATATATATATATATATATATATATATATATATAGTGTGTTTTGAAATATGCACCTGATGATTACATAATGCATGAAACTCAGAGTTGTACCATAAACATACAACATTATATATAGACTGTTTAATTACTTAGTTTTTGGTCATAATAAAATTAAACCAGTACACAGTTGTATTAAAAAGTGTTCAATACAATTATTTTGTAGATCTTTTAAATATTCTTCATTTGTAAACAAGTTATTACACGACCTAGGTTTCTACCATGTGGTGTCTTCAGGTGATTTGCAATAACTGATTTTACCATTTTTTTTTTAAGAATGCTCATATAACGGTGATATTTTTAAATGCTCACATAACAGGGAATTTTTGAAGGTGCAATTTTTAAAATTACAAAAAATTATAACGTTTTCATTCATGGTTGTATGAACCTAATAGGTATTTTATGGTATGGTTACACTTAGTCATAATTTCTGTTCTTTCATTCAATAATTCATTTTGTTTGGGAATAGTATAATCGCTAACTTTTCTTCCTGGCACAGTCTACATATTTTGCTACTGTTGTAAGACTTGGCTGTTTTTACTATACTCCACGTTATGTCTGGGTTTTTTCCATATTTTAATTTCAATTTCCACACATGGTTACCCAATTTTGTACAATTTTTTAAGTTTTCTATTTTAAATGTAGACCTGTGGTTGAACTACCTGGTCTTAAAAGTGTCTTTGGTTGATCCCAAATATATTTTGTTTTGACCATTTAAGTCATGTACTTTTGCTTTGTAAATGATTTCTTTTGTATTACAAAGTCCTAGAAGTGGGCATTTATTTTTGTCCCTGCAGTTGCATTCTTTATAAGTGATCTTGTTTTGCACAATGCTATTCTGGCATTTTGTTTCTTTATGAAATTTTCTAAATTACTAGTACACCTATAACTTAGCTTGATTGTATTCCTATTGAAAATTTTTTTTTTTTTAATCATATCACCCCAAGCAAGGCGGTAACGCCACTGAGGCGCAGGGGGCTATGTAAGAGTAAGAAGATTGGAAAAAAGAAAACTGGAAACCACATCCTAAACAGGGATCAAGGGATGAGCCTCTTCACCTGTTCAATAGATGTGGATGGAGTGTGAACCGGGTGATAGTTTAGTTCTGAGTTTTTTGGAAAGTGTTTATTGATCAGTTTAAAAAAAAATTTGTCGTATTTTGGTTTTTCCCCTCTAAGTTAAATGGCTGATTGAACCAGATAATGTTTCATTTTCTATCATAGTTTTTTGTCTTTTTGGTTGAGAATTGTATTCTAAAATGTTCTTATGGCTAGATTTTCTTCGTGCATCTTCATAGTTTTTTTTTTTCTTTTCATTAAATATTGTTTTGTTTGACAAATTTTTTGATAGCCTGTGTTTTATTCTTTTGTGAATGTGCTTGATTATGCTTTTGGGATGGTTAGATCTTGTGCTTATGTACTTTAACTTTGTGTTCGCTTTCATGTATGGAGAGACCTTGCCAGTTTGTAAATTTAATTCCACATCTAAATATTGGACTACTTATCTATTTGTTTCAACTATTATCTCAAAATCTAGTTTTTGAATAATTTGAAAAGTTCTTTCTTTATTTTATCATTTTCTCTTTTGTTGTCTGGTGATATCATTAATCTGTCATCTCTGTATAATCCATGGTTGTCTATATGAATTATTTTGTTGATTTTATTTAAAATGTATATACCTATCAATTCTAAAACTTCTGCTCCGTCATATGATCTTTGTGGTACATCAAAGTGCCGTTGTTTGATTTTTTAATTCATGCTTTACCTTTGGGGAAAAGAATTGATTTGTGGCAATGTAGGATTATATCAACATGTTCAGATGGTATGTTTATATACCTTTTAGTAAAATTAAATGCTTCCATCAAACCTTTTTCAGAAATTGATGGGTAAAAGTTTTTTATGTCATATTTAATGAACATTTATTTATTTTTGCATTGGAATTTTTGGAACCCGGAAATGCAATCACTTTTGTTCTTCCACTAGTTAGCTTGAGTGGTTGTTCTTAGCAAGTCACAAATATTTTTTAATATTTGATGGTTTATTTTGCCCACTTGTGTTTTTGTTGGATTTATAAGTCAGTATGATGGGTTGTTAGGAAAATATTCTTTATGGTCTTTGATTGTTAAGAATATATATATATTTAATTTGAAAGTCAGTTGGTTATGCAACCTTGGTTTTAACCTTTTGGTATCTTCACGCATTTTATATCAACTGATTCTCCAGCATTTTATTTCAAATGTACAACAGGGATTTAGAACACATGATTGGAAGTTTAGAATAACAGAATTTTAAATCTAAAAATTTTTAAAGCAGGGAATTGTAAACATTTTCATCCAGGTTTTGTATGATCCTAAAATACATTTTCTTATGTGTTTAAATCTGGACATAATTTTGTATCTTTCATTTAGTAAATTTTTTTCTTTCTGGATATTATATATATATATATATAGATATCCCAGAAACATTCACACTATTTTTTCCTGTTGCCAAATTTTAAAAATCCGTCAAAAACTAAACAGTCAACTTGCCTGGTATCCTTCAACAATGCCTGGCATCCATTCGATTCTAAAAAATGATGGCAAATTGATATTGTAGAGATCACTTGTCTGCACAAGGTCTGACACAAGTGTCAACATTATTATCCCCATCTGAATCAATCAGTTTGTGACTCTTAATGTCAGAAAATATTAATATCCAAGTCATCATACATATCTTGTAGTTTTTACTTTTTTCCCTTTTATTCTAGAATAACCTGGACTGAATATCCTTCAAATGAGCACTCTGAATCACTAGACTTCATTTCATAGTGATACTTGATTTCTTATCAAAAAAGACTATCATAAAAATTTAAAATTTCCATTGCTAATTTTCATCACTACTTGAACAAAGATATAGCAGAAGTGGTACATTGTCAGTGGCTTCCTATGTTATTTGTGATGATGATATGTATTAGGGACAATATTTACAGGATGGGTTTGAGCATGCTGAATGCTAAAGGGTTAATCCACTATCTCTTTAATCCAATTGACTAGTGGATGAAAGTGTTAGTTTGTGAATTTGATGGCATAGAGTTCAAGCCTTGGGTTGAATAGTGGAAATAAGGTCAACAATAACAGAGAAGTACAAAATAAAAACAAGATGAAATATCCCTAAATATAGGAAGAAGAACAATAGCAATCTACCCCACCTCCCACAATAGATTATAAATAAGAGTTTGGTTTGAAATTCCACGAGGTTTGCCTGGATTGACAGACCTCTAAAATAAAAAAACTGCATGACGAAAGGACTGATAATAACAACAGAGATGAGAACATTAGTTCAAAATATATGTAAAGAAAAGGTTATAAAGTAACATTGAATTAGTTTAGATTTTAGCGATATAATAAAATTTGAAAACTTTAAATTTAAAAATCAAAACACTTTTTTTTTTACAGTCATAGATCCAGATGAGGACATTAGTATAAATGTAAATAATGTATAAAACAGTTAAAAAATTTGAAGCCAGCTCCAGAATTAGCATGAAATGAACTTGACAGAAAAATGAAAAAATGAAAACAAAGCTCTTACAATCATTGAACAGTGAATGGAATGAATTTAAAAACTTATACTTTGAGAAACTTTCATAATGAATGTCAAAAATTTGTACTGCAGTAATTAAGGCGGATATTTTGACAAAAGTAAAATTTAATCATAAAATGCTTTTTTTTTTGTCATAATATATGTTCTAATAAAAATCATATTTCACTTTTTTTTAAAATCATGTATAATATTTTTCTCTTATCTAAAGTACAAAACAACAAGTGCAGGACAACCTAACATTGCCGAGTGAGCACTGGGACAACTCAACACCAGAAAAACATTATTTTATAAATAAAAGCGATTTCTTCAGGAAAAAATAATTCAATAAATCAATTATTTTTTAATAAAGTAAATTAAAAAATGCAAAGTAAAATGAAGTAATTTTTTGTCTTTGATCATTTTTAATAAAGTAAATTGTAATATAATTTATTCATTAATAAATTAAATTGACATTATAAAATAATTTTATAAAAAAATAATTTAATAATTTGCAATTTACTCTACTAAAAATAATTAAAAACAAAAATCTGTCTAATATTTTACAAAATGCCTTTTCAAAAGAAAATAAATGCTTTTCTGAAGAAAAATATTCAATAGTTAAAATTTTAATCCTTCAAAAATTACTTTTTATTTAAAAAATTACGTTTTTCTGGTGCTGAGTTGTCCCAGTGTTGAGTTGGCTCTACCCACAAAACAACTGTTTTTTGAGCCAATTTAAAAACATTACTAGGGGTTTCCTCAAACTTTTGAACTCTATTGTATGTAAAGAGAGGGTTATGGAGTAACAAAGAACTAGTTTAAATTTCACTGATATAATAAAATATGCAAGCTTAAAATTTAAAAATGAAAACGCCATTTCTGTTTGCAGGCATGGATTCAGACAGATGCACTTACAATTTTCTTTTTCGCCTAGTGTCCATTTTTTCAGCGCTGTTCTCTTGTTGGATACGTTCCTGGGCAGAATGACAGACTTGGAGGCGTATATAACTATCCACCAGAACATCCATCACCTGCAGAGATTTTTCCTGAATAATACTCACTGGCCACTGGTTGGATGTTAAAAAGATGAATGGAACTTCTCTGCTGATGATTCTCTACAACCAAAAAAAACAACTAATCAATGGAAGTATCATAACTTGAAAATAAATGAAAAAAATATACAGCACTTCCTCAATTATCCAGACACTTTGGGACCAGGGTTGCAAAGATATGTTAGGATGCTTCCCGATAACTGAGATACCTTAATTATTAAAGAAAAAAATCAATGAGAAACAAAAAAAAAAAAAAACAAAGTCATTTTCTGAAAGAAATTTATCAAATCATTAAACAACATTTTTCAATCTTTTTTTAATCAAATTCACCCCATGCAAGGTAGTAAAGCCACTAAGATACAAGGGCTTACTAAATGTAAAAAAATTAAAAAGTAGAAACATTATTAAGCAGCAAGAAAAATAGAAGAGTAAATGGAAAGACAGAAGATAACAACTGAAATTGCATTTCAATTTTTGAAGAACAAAGTCAGCTGGAAAGTATGGAGACAGATTTTTCTCTAACCAATTTTTGTGCAAATGCATTTAAATAGTGTTATGGGGAAACACACCTATTCTATAGTGAATAGAATCTCCCACCTAATATAAGTAGGAGTAGTAAGAAGAACAAGGGTCAGTCGATGTTGGACGATAGTAGTCGACAGTTAGCCAAATATGAAAGTAGTCGACAGTTAGCCAAATATGAAAGTAGTCGACAGTTAGCCAAATATGAAAGTAGTCGACAGTTAGCCAAATATGAAAGTAGTCAGCGACCTGGCAAGATTACACTGCATAATACATATTATATCAAGTTCCTAACATTTTGTACATTGAACCTATTAGGACCGACTTTAGCACAACTACTAGCCTCTACTGCGAAAATAACTCCACAACAAATAGTAACATAATTGAATTTCTCCCACTGTTAATCGAAAAGATAAGTATGTCACATTAACACTGGGTTTTAAAAAAAGAAATATAGAAAATATCCTTAATAAAATGTTTTATTTTATTCACGACCGTGCAGTTTTGGGTAACTTAAATTAAATTGAAAAGCAAACAGTACAAAAATATTTCATTTAAAATTCTATAAACTATAAACAAGTTCAAGCTTGTTTTAGGCGGTTATTTTTTCAGTCTGCACTAGAAATATCTTTATTACACGTTTTTTTTGTTTACATTTGTTTCAAGTTTATTTAGCTGATTAAAAACACAAAAATAATTAAATCTATTACTTTATTTTATTTTAATAAACTTAATTATTAGAAAAAAAGAAATAGTTTTATATTCACTGTGATATTTAATTTTTTTCATTTTTGAAGATATTATTTTTCATTTGCGAGTTTGTTATTTTTTTTATTGCCGAAAAAAAAAAAAAAAAACCTTCGACATAGAAAAAAATGGGGAGAACCCAGAAGAGAGCAGCAACAGCCTGGTAAGAGTTGCAAAATGAATCCTCCTATTGCGACCCACTCTAACTAGGTCTAGTAACAGAAGAAAGAAAACAGTAATATTTTTCGGCACGACAATTAACCAGTCACATGTCGACCGTAAGAACACTAACCCAAAGTGTACGGAGAATGATTTTTGTAAGGCGGCTAATGCTTCTCACAATCCTCCTTACCAAGACCATAAATATCAATAGGTCACTTGCTTCCAGTTTAGCTGGGCACAATTTCCCCGAGGCTGAAGCAACCCATCCGTAAGTAATCCCCACTTTCTCTTCCTCCTTCCTTTTCTTTACACATTCCCAACGGCAAAACAAAAAAAAAAGTGGAAAAAAGGAGAGAGGGAAAAAAAAAAAGTTCCTCTCCAGACAGGCAAATTCTTATTTCTGACTGGCCTGCCTCACTAACCGATTGTAATATGCAAATCAGGCAAGAAACAGACTGGGTCTACCTCTGCATCGTCTTTGGGGCATACACTCAAGACAGTACCACTTCTGTCTTTTAGGAGGCTCTTTGTCAATGTCAACGCATTGAAAATGGAACCATTCATCACAAGAATCACACCCAATCATGTCCAGATTTTCCCACAATCACAACCAGACATGATCCTCATCGATGGCAGCAGGACATAATGGATCCTCATCCCTCTCTGCAATTAATGCATGCCCAGGAGTTGACACAGGACCACTAGTTGGTAACTCAGCAGAACGGTTAGCTGTCAGGGAAAGTTCCAGGGCGTAGAGATGTTTCAAAGAGTGTACCTCTTCAAGACCGTTCCTTTTCGGACACGAGCTGACCTGACCACACCATCATCACCGGGGATGAGATCTATTATTGTCCCAAAGACCCAAAATGGCTGTGGTTTTAGAGAACTCTTAATCAGGACCACATCTTTCTGAAGCCAATTTTCCATCCGCAACCATGTTTGTCCTGGGACCCTTTTCCCCAGCTCCAGAAGGTATTCCTTGTACCAGGACTCATGAAACCTTAATAAATACTGGTTCCTGAGGTCCATTGCCTTCATGAGCCTTTTTCTTCTGTCATTCCTGTTCAATCACGACAACAGCCCCAGACTCTTGTTGGGCCTAAAGAACATGTTGGATGTGATAGCCGCAGCATTGTTATCAGCAGACACCTGCTGTCAGAAGAATAAAATAATCCAGTTTACCTCTGCCAAGAATCTTAAAAAGGCAATACTTCACCGCTTTAATGCAATGCTCCCATGTTCTGTTATGGTTACATCTAACCAATTCAATTGAAAATTGAGAAGACATTATAGCCACTCTAGTCATTCAGTTAAGGTATCATACATGCTTAAATGATCATATCTCAAAAAAGACATTGACTGGGCAGAAGATTTTCCTGCAGTAGGTTGCCATTATTTTCTGCAGTAGACAGGTTGCCAACCAAGGCTATAGAACCCAACCTGTCCTGCTATTTAACTCATAGTTAGAAAGAGAAGAGATAGATTAATACCTTTCCCAAGGGTATTTACGCATAAGTGAATGCAACAAATTCAACTGGAATTCAAATTCAGCTTTCCAATTTCTCATTTTGAGCCAATACCCACCACTACACACAGCCAATCCAGTACTGCACTTAAATTCAAATCCTCCAAGTACCATAGCAAAGAACTCAAACAAACAAATCATGATAGTAATTTAGAAAGGGCACAGGGAAGTAACTTTACAGGAAAAGTGAGAAAGTTACTAATGTTGAGGCACTATATCTGAACCAATAATATTACAGATTCTTCTTCATATTTTTTTCAAGAATTTTTAAATATATAGCAGAAGAAACAAACCTCTAATTAGTGGTCAACTGGGGTAGGAAATGGTTTATAAGTTTTAATGCCTCCAAAACAAAACTGCTCACTTTTAACCACCATAGAGAAACTTTCCTGTCAGCCATCAGCATGGCTGTTACAAGTCTCCTTTAGAGAAACACACTGTGCCTCCTTACCTTAACTTTTTAACTAACCTGAAGTGGAGCAAATATATCAGATCTATAGCTGCATCTGCTAGGAAAGTTCGGTCTCTGTGAGTACTGTTGCCAAATCTGGTCGTGTGCTCCTGTTATTCATTTCAAGGTTCTCAATAAAATCCAAAGAAGGATCGTCAATGTAATATTGCAGATCTTTCTTTGTCAACAACCTTGAGATGAATAGCAGGAGCACCCAACCAGATATGGTAACAGTATTCAATGCATGAACAAATGGTAGATTTATAAATGTGCAAAATGGATTCTGACAAGAAAAAACTTCTGTCCTGACACAATGATCCAACTTTCATAGCAGTAGATGCTGCCGTAGGTCAATGTAGTCATTCCACTTCAGTTTAATTTAATACCATCTTTGGTTGTGCCATTCAACTTTTTTGCTTTTTTTTTTCAGTATAACAAGAATGCTGTTGAAAAATATATTATTCAAATAACCATGTTTTATTGTTTAATTTGATAAAGATGCAGAGCTAAAGTTTATTCATACTAATGAATTTGCTATGTGCTGAACAAACAAAAACCTTCCATTTCTTATTGATGCATGGTTCACATGTGCCACGTGCATTTGAGAGTTGAAAAAGTCATCTCTGGAGAGACAAAGCTGGGATAATTCAAATCTATGTTCTTTGTATAAAAACAATGAGAGAATTAACATGGTTTAATAGAACCAATTTTACCATTATTTTTAAGAAACGTTGACTATGGTTTTCTAAATTCTCAAAACTCAAGTCACATTAGAATGTGTTTAGTTCAGATAACTAACAAATGTTTGAATGGTTTCAATTTTTCTCTTCATGGAAAACAGAAGGAGGACAATCTGTGACATTGGGACCTCAGGGGAAGTTAATTGGGAGAAAGAAAAAGAAAGAGACCACTAAATGTTGAAATTCACAGGAAAGTAGATTGGAAAGTTAAAAAGAAAATTAAAAACAAAATGTATTAAAAATTATGTTTCAAAATAATAAAGGAAATCCTGAACAGTTTCAAGGAGAATCAAACCCAAACTTAACATCCCAACAATAAGAAAGAGAATTAATGCATCTTCCAAGATGTTGGTTCTAGAAAATAGAAAAAACATGTTGTCATTAAAGAAAATGGGTGATCACCAAACAACTAAATTTTTCTGAACAAATAGCCAGGTAAAACATCTGTTTTGTGTCACTAACCCCACACCCTGTGACCCAGGAGTGAAAGGTCATGAAGTAGACAACCCCCAGCTAGATCAAATGAAATCATGCTCATCATCATGATAGCAGTGACAAACCAGCATTAATGGGTGAGGAGTCAGGTAGATGATTACCACAATGATCTGAAGAAACTTGAAGACCAATGCGGTGAGAGAGTGAGTCACAAATCTATCCTTGAAAATTGAATAAAGTGTTCAGTTCAAAATTACAAGATTGACTGATTTATTTTTTTATGACTTATCAACCTTCTATAGGTTATTTAAAGCTAGAAAATATTTTTTCAGATTGTAAAATATTTTGAGATACTGATTTACTGATGCTAATTCTAACCAATCCATAGCAAGAGGATATATAAGGTGGATTCATCCCTTTCTCAAGGGTATTTTGTATAAGTTAATATAATGAACCTGACTGGAATTGGAACTTAGCTATTTGATTAAAAATTGCAAGCCATTGTCCATTACTCCAGCTGCACATCCAATCTTACAGCATCTGGTATTCTCAAGTGATCACACATCTAGGAACTGACCAAGCTTGATGTTGCTTAACCTTGGTGATCATATAAGAACTTGTGTTTCAACATGATCTACTGCAAGAAAAGTTAGGTTACTGTGACAAGCTAGAAAATTTTTTTTGTCAGAATCCATCTTGCACTTTTAGAAATCTATCATTTGTCTGTGCATTGAATACTGCTCCCATATCTGGTCTGGTGATCCTGCTACTCATCTTGAGGTTCTTGACAAAGTCCAAAGAAGGAATCTGTAGTCTAATCAATCCTGACCTGGCATCTCAACTTCAGTCATATTCTCATCGATGTGGCATGGCTTTCCTGTCTTTTCTAGAAATATTTTTGTGGCAACTGCTCAGACAAGGTTTTTTTACCCTGGTCCCTTGATTGTCATCTACGTACCACCCTTTTACTGTTGGAATAGCTAAATGGAACCGTCACTTCTACTCTAACAGTTTCTTTCCTTGTACTTCCCACAAGTGGAACTCCCTTCTGTTTACTTGCTTCCCTGATATTTACAATCTAAAAAAACTTTAAATACAATATTTAGTATGAAGAAGATGTAGTTTCAATTTTGGAAAGTTGAAACATAGACCTCTTACATTGGTGTAGGAGATGGGATCTTTTTTTTTAATGTTTTTTTAATAACTGTTTGTTTGCAAATTGATTGTTTTCATGTCCATTTTTTATGGTTTCATGAATGACTGGTAGGCAGTGACACAGACATCCATTAGAGATGCATGCACCAACCACCCAGGTTGACTCACCTGGAAATACTGCTGTAACAGTACCCCTTATCATGACATCAAGAAACCCCATCAGAAACTACTGAACGGTCCAGAAACCACTCACAAAATGGCAGTACAATAGACCTGATTATATGCACCTGCTGATAGGACTGCCTCCTTCAGAGTTACTTGAAGGTTTGGATTCCAATCAGGCAAATAACATCAAACCCAGAAAACGTTAACCCCCCCCTCACTCTTAATGAGGAGACAAATAACCCAGGATATATTCAGGAATGAGTGCATGTGTCTCACCTGTCTAGATGTAAGACAACAAAACTCTTCCTTCGGTATAAAATATCACATCTGCCAGGGAACCAGAGATCCCACAGTAGGCTCACTCATATACAAGAGGACTAAAAGACCCATTGAGAGAAGCAGGAATGACAAGGGTTGCTTGGTGGGTGCATGTGCATCCACTACCCCTATTTGAGTTGTTATCAGGAGCATAGTTATTAGGCTGAGGGCATATGTAGGGAATTATTTCTTCTACTTGAAAGGTGAAAAAAAAAGAAAAAAGGGCACAAAAAATACTAAGGAATTCATATTGAGTAATAATGTTTATGGTCAACTAAAAAAAAATCTGGATAGTAAGCCTTAGTTCTCAGCATTGATAGACAAAGCATATCTAAATTTAAGCAAATTGGGGTGGGGATCTGGAGTGAGAAGTTTTTTCATTAATAGCAATGGACATAAATAAAAAACATACAAAGAGGGAAAGTGAAAACATCAATCATAAGCTACAAACTACAAGCATAAATAGAAATCAAAAGTGATTGCTTCTTAGTAATTACATTATGATTTGTATGATACAAGTGTGCAAATAGCTTTATTGCAGCAGTCCTGAAAATTTATGTTTCAGAATAGAATTGTAAACTTTCAGAGCTGCTGCCTCCCATGTTGAAGAGGTTAATCTCTGATTAACAAGATAATCAATTAGAAAGAAAAATAAGCGTAAGTAACTTCAATGTTTACTTACACGAGATACAAGTAAATCTCGAAGGTTTGATAAGGACATTGTATACTCAGCCAAGGTGTAGCCAAGGCCCTCACCCATTTGGTTCATCACTCCAATCCTAGGAACTCCTATAGAAAAAGAAAAAAAAAACGAACTTGAAAAACATGTTTTAGTGGCAATCAGGTGCATCTGAGATCTTAAAAGATCAAGGGGATTTTACAAACAAGGATATGGAGCGAAAGGCAAACGTTTGCCTTAGCAACTTCATTTCACCAAAATCTATATTAAAGGAGGAGCTGATTCTCTGTCCATCACTCACTGTTTGCATATGACTTTGCCTGCATGTATACAATGTATATGTATATGTATATGTATGGGTTGTGTGTGAGTGACTTACATGCCCTTTTGACATTTAATGTACACACAAACACATACACACAATTTTATAACACTGTAAGTGTTCCTTGTGCACACACGTTAAACAGATATTGACAGACCCTGGATTCGAACCCAGGAATAGATATTTGGAAAATATTTCTGTGTGTATATATTTTTTTCTTCCCAGAAAAATCAACATTTTTCTTTTCTTAGTGGGGGCTGAGGGAGAGAGGAAGAAATAAACGCTAGGGTTGCCAAGAGAAATAGAGAGGTGAAACACAGGGCATTTATTAGATGACATGTTGACATGATAATTTAACAATGTCCAGCTGATCCAGCGAGAGGAGAGAATTCTGCTGTTTCTTTCTTCTGCATTTGTCTGTTATTCTTTCTTTTCTCTCTCAGAAAAAGAAAGAAAGGAAGGAAACAAATGATGAATTGTAAAATTATTGGTACATTTTTTAAAAAGATCTGTAGGTGATCTTTTTCAAAAATGTACCAATAATTTTACAATTCATAAATTTGGATGTAATTGTAATTAACGCTGAAAGGTGAATGTATAAAGTCAACAAAATAGAGCTGGTATGACAGGAATTGTGCACATCAAAAAGTTGACGCTATATTTTAATGGGAAGACATTCCAATGTCCATCCCACCCCGCGCCACATTGAAACAATTTCAACAAAATTACAACAAATTTGAAAATCAGCAGAAGAGAGACTGAAGTCGACGGCAGAGGTGTGTCAGACAGACAAAGAATGCATGAAATGAAAGACACAGAAAAATTCTCTCTCTTCCACATGCTAATAACAAGACATATCAGCAGTAAATTGTGGGCACCAAAAAAGTTGGAATGTATTTTATTTTTAATTCTGTTTTTTTTATTTTCATTTTTACTATTCTCTCTTGATGTACAGAGAATTACAATATAATCATTAGTCCACATAGACTGGCCTTCATTTCTGCCTTGTTTTTTTTTGTTCTGGCCTGTTTCCTTTATGTATGTATGTACATCCAACCACCTCTTGATGTCATTTGTTAAGAGAGCACAAAAATTCAACCATCCCTTTTTTATCACAGATCTGTAATTTCCTCTGAGATCAAAAATCACAACCTGGCAGGGGAGGTGAAAGATTTTCAACTGATCATTTGACATCTTTGATCACCTGCAGCAGAACGGAAGCGAACAGCTGCAGACTCAGATGCAAGTAACTTATGGCCAGTTAGCACATGTAACATAATTTTGGGACCAGGAGGGGTTAGGGTGTCATAATTTGATAAAGTTTGAAATAAGACAATAATAAATTCACATCACAGTCAGTATAAACAACTTATACAATGAAATCAAAGTTAGAAACAAAAAAAAGAAACAATTTTTTTACAATCTAAAAATCAGATAACACATCATTCAATAAGTCCCAGGCATGACATATAGATGGCGCCACTAATAAAAAATCCATACAATTTTTATGTAGTACTAACCTTCAAATGGCACATGACAAAATTTGGACCCAATCAAATTATTAATTTACAAATTAAAGTTATTCAAGTGAAGCTACTGTTGCAAATTTTCTAAACAATGGAAAAATCTGAATTTCATGTGTTGATAAAGCATTGCTTTTTGATGGGGGGGAAAAAATACTGGTCATGCAAAGCAACAGCTTCATTAGTGTTATTCGAACTCTGCTCCATTGGATACAATGGTTAAGAGGTGGCATGCTTACTTTAAACAGACACAAATGATGCTGAACACTTAGGTGGTCGAAAATCGGCAATTGTTCTGGAAAACACCAAAAAATCCACAAACTCATTTTGGATGATTGTAAATTGAAATTGATCATTTTGCACGTGTTTAAAGTGGGTGCCGCGTTTTGCTTACAGTTGATAAAAAACAGCAAGATGTCAACGATTCACAGCATTGTTTGCAACTGTTTCAACACAACAAGATGGAGTTTTTGCATAAATATATGACAATGGATAAAACATGGATCAAACATGTCAATCCAGAGTCAAATTGGCAGTCAGCTGAGTGGAAAAGTGAAAGCCGTCCAAAGCAACCAAAGATGCAAACGTCAGCAGGCAAGGTTTTGGCCTCCATATTTTATGATGCACAAGGTGTTTTGCTCATCAATTACATTGAGAAAGGAAGAACTATCAAAATTGAATATTATATAGCATTATTAGCATGTTTAAAGGAAGAAACTGCCAAAAAACTGCCACAAGTGAAGAAAAAAGAAAAAATCTTTCACCAAGACAACACACCGTGTCACAAGTCAATTGCAATGATGGCAAAACTACATGAATTGCACTTTGGATTGCTTCCACATCCACCCTATTCTTCAGATCTGAACCCCAGTAACTACTGGCCGTGTGCAGACCTCAAAAGAATGCTTCAGGGAAAGAAATTTGGCTCCAATGAAGAAGTGATATCAGAAACTGAGGCATAATTTGAAGCCAAAGATAAATTGTTCTACAAAAAAGGCACTGAATTAATAGAGAAGCATTGGAATCAGTGTATCACCCTAGAAGGAGACTATGTTGATGAATAAAGTCGAATTTTACCTAAAAGCTGTTTTATTATTTAGGCCTGGGATTTATTGAGTGATGTGTTAATCATAAAATTTCATTGAGCATTTCAAAAATTATTTTGTAACAAATAAAATTACTTTTAAAGCATTTTCTTAGAAAAAATATACGTGCACAAATAGAGCTGTACATACACACACAACTTGAATGAAACTGAAATGCACAAGAGATTATGTGTAAGAAAATTAAGCTAAATCATAGCAAGAGTAACTCACCAAAATAGCGCTCAATATGGATACAGCAGTCACTGGAGACAATTTCTTCAATTGGGACATCTTTCTCTTGCTCAGGGAGTATTGGCCACCTGTAATGAGCAATACATGATAATTTGAAATGGCTTTTGAAAACAACATTAATGAAGCCAAACATAAAAATGGAAAAAAATGAAGAGTTGTTAACTGTTCAAAGCAATGGGGAAGTGGTTAGCATCATTTAGAACATTGATTATTAAACAAAAACAAAAATAACAAAAACAGAAATTAAATCCAATAAAAGAAAGTATGGAACAGGAGAAAGGATAATATAAAATAATCTTACTGCAGGGATCACCCCACTATTTCTGTCCACTAGGTGTATTTCTATTCAAGACTATCTTAGCCTCTGGTTAGTCCTGGGTATGATGAACTACATCTGGCAGCAAGGCTTTCAATCAGGAAATAGAGTCAGTTGGCATTTGTGCCAGAAGCTCCAATATGAAGATTTCAGAGTGTATGGATGTCAATCTGAAGACAGTGCAAAAGATTTGGAAAGAGGTAAATGAGTCTAATGGTGATTACAAAAATATGGTAACTGGGAATACTTACTCTGATAATTCTGATCAGAAAAGAACTACCAAATTTGTTGGTCAGGGCCTCAGTTTAAACACAGAAGTCTACATCAAGTGTCTTGATGAGGTAGTGCTGCTCTGGGTCAAGTGGGTGGTTGCTGGAAGATCCTATATCTGACAAAATTTTGCACCATGCCACACAAGCAGGAGAAACCAGTCACAGCTGTCAGACAATTTTTGCAACCCCATCCCCCCTTGTATCTAACTGTTCAAATCACAACTGCCTTGATTATTAAGTGGCCAAAAATGGAGTTTTGCTGCTATATCTGGGTTGGAGCTGTATTGTTTCATTTCATCACTTCAGAAAGTACCTGACTCCTTCTGCCATGCTTTATATTTAAAAGAGTCAGATTAGACCAAAAACGGAGTATTGCTGCTATATATGAGCTGGATCTACCCAATCTTCTCTTTCCAGCTTTGACAGAGTTCAAAAGTATTTATGTGGCACTGTGAACTACTTCTCCAGCCTACAGGCACTTTCCTATACATGCCGTAAGCCTATCACTACATCCATGGCAAATATTCATATGAGCCATCTACTCTTTCCTATCAAGACTAACCTTGCTACTGCTACAGGATTGAATCAACCCCATTGCCTACATATTTCTTTGACAAGATGGGCATTCAACCTATGCAGTAATGCTTCCTAGAATACAATAATCTTAATCTCTTTAATTCTAGAGTTGATAGCTATCTATCCACCATATTTCAGTAATCTTCACTTTTTTTTTTCATCATTTTACCACAAGCAAAAGGGGAATGCTACTAGTGCACAGGAGATTACAGAGAGTGAAAGGAAAAAAGAAGACAGAGTATAGGGAGGATTGAAGAAAGGACAAAAGATGAATGAAATTCAAGAAAATAGAAGATAGCAATTGATGTTGCATTTAAATGTTTGAAGATTGTAGTTATCAAAGAAACAAGTAAACAGAAGGGAGTTCCACAGGCAGAAAGTGCAAGAATAAAAACTGTTGAAGTAGAAGTGGTAATTGCATTTAGCTATTTTGACAGTAAGCAGGTAGGACATAGACCAATCAAGTAATGTGCTTAAATTCATGTAGTTAGTGTACCAGAGACAAAGGCTCTTCTGAATAGTTACATGAAAATATTTGTAGAAAAGATAGAGAGAAGTCACGTTGTGTTAGTGTGAAAGTCAGGATCTATTACATTACAGAGCTTTGGATTTTGTCAAAAACCTTGAAATGAATAGCAGGAGCACCAGACCATATATGGCAGCATTTTCAATGCATACACATATGGCAAATTTGTAAATGATGGATTATGATGAGAAAAATTTTCTGGCACACACAGTGATCCAGATTTCCTTGCAGTGTTTCCCCCTCTTATGTTTATATCACACACCACCTTCAGTGACTCTAGGGACTTGGATGAATTTTAATAAAAAAATAAAATAGTTAAAAGAAACTTTTTCTAAGAAATCTTTTTTCCAGTAAAATTAAATCTAGAAAATTCTTTTGTTGATCTTGGTCCTGCTTTGAACATCAGGTCTTTTTATAAGTCTTTCAAAGCTGAGAAGTTATTTGCATTTAAGTAATAACAGGGAAAACTTGTTCCTTCGTCTGGATAAGAGTTGATTAACCGGTCATTTGCTAAACACACCCAAATATGCTACAGTTAACTCTGACATTTTAGCATTCATCTCCACAGACTTTTAAGCAATTATGACCACAGATTCTCAAGAGAGGGGATGTCAGCCATGAGAAATTACTGGAAAACATTTTTCCCTCTAATTGGTTGATTTTTATTTGAGAAAAAATACTGAATAAAAATTCAATCCAAATAATGTAAAGTTATTGCAAATCTTAATTCACTCAGAGAAATTTTAAATCAAAGTTTGTTTTTTATTAAATTTTTGTCACTCTTGAAATTTTAAATCAAACTGTTTAGCTTACCCCACAAAAACTCAAACTCTCAGAATGAAAAATTACTAAAAATCAGGGAGTTAATCACATTTCGTAAGTGTGGATGATATTCATGATACTTGCAAGAAATTTTCACAATTTAAAAAAGAATTTGTTTTTTAACTTATCTGGGTGAGCATGGACATAGATTTCACATTTAGAAATAGTGCATCAGTCACCCATATTTGGAACAGTAACAAAAGTATAGTGTTAAATTATAGAGCAAGTGAATTTGGCACAAAAAAAAAAAAAAATCAAGTTAATGTAAACAATTCTTTCCTTAGCTCCATAGGATGTGTTTTGCCAGGGTCAGTTTTGGATTCAGAATTTTTTTTCAGCAGAGGTTTATTTTTGGAAAAAATGATTTAATCCATGCAGTGAAGTAAAAAAATACTAGTAGAAGAACCTATTTCAGATCAACTAGTGAATGTTGGTAAGCATCCATGTTTTTCTTTTTTCATGTTCAAGTTCAGAGCCCATACAATAATGATCTGAAAAACAGCCCACAGACAAAAGAGAGTCTTTTTTTTCACTATTTACATTGTTCCAACTGCTGTTCTCATCTTTATTGTCATATTCACAATGTTTTGGCTGTTATATGCTTTAGCTGTCTTCAGGTGACATATGTTGGAATTTTGAAGTGCACCCTGTTGACCGCACAACAGGATTGCCGTGCATTACCAAAGATTTCTGTTCATGTTACCCAGCATTGTTTGAAATTCATTCATCCTTTCTTGCGTTTCCAGTCAATGTCTCAGCTGCGTTTGTCCCATACATGTGGTATTATCTTAAAAAAAAAAAAATATCTTGCACACAACACTGCATAGCAAACAAAACAAAACAAAAATATATGCGGAAGGAAATAAAATGCAGATGGTGCTGCTTACCACTACTGATAATGGTACTGGCCCCCATCAGTCAAAGAGATAATGTTTAGTGTGCTGTCTCTTCAGAAAGAAAGAAAGTCAACGACTACCATGTTTGAACAGGCCTATTTTCGAATCCTGGGACATCTGATTATGAAGTGTTTACCACCTTCCCTATGAAACCAGATGGGGAGAGCTAAGTGGTCTTGACTATGTAAATGATTCCTTTTGCTAGCCAACCACTAAGTCTTAGGCTCCATAAAAGCAAGCACATTTTCTGAAAAGTAGCAGTCTGCTGTGTTGACCATATAATGGGATTGCAGTGTGCTACCAAGGATTTCTGTTCGTGTTACAGAGTCATTTCAAATTTGATTGTCCTTGTTTGTGTTTCTAGTGCCTTGGCTACGTTCATCCTGTAAGTGTGGTGTTCCCGTGTGGAAGTCTTGTCTGTGCCCTGCTCGTCATGATCCAGTGTTTAATTCCAGTGCTGCTGAGTTTTTTGTCTCTCTCTGTTTGCAAATACCCAAACAATAAGAAAATCCCTTAACAATTCCAGAAATTCATTAAAAAATGATTAATGCTCTGTAGTTGAAAATGCCTGGGAAAATAAACACTATGGACTATTCCTCCACTCACTCAGCCTTCAAAAAAAGGAAAAAACTGAATAAGCACTAAGCTTTAGGCTCCATAGAAGCAAGCACATTTTCTGGAAAATAGGATTCTGCTGTGTTGACCATATAATGGGATATATATTTTGAATGCAACTGTATGCTTCAACTACAGATAAAATGTATTTTTGGTCATTTTACGACAAATACATGTCGTTGATAATTTATTTTTTTATATAAAAAGTATTACTGGTATTTTTACTATAAAAATGTATTTTTATACTTTCATAGTGATTGTTTTTGTTTGGAGGTTCACTATTTACCCATAGCTGGGAGATTAACAGGTACTACCACTCTGAGTTGATCAGAGACCTTACTGCCAGATATAGCTTATCATCATACCCAGGACTGTACAGGAAAGAGAACATTTAATCCTTGACTTGAAGAGCTTAAGATTGTATTGATCAGGAAAGCATCCTCTCAGGAGTCTGTTCCACAAAGTAGCGGTTCTTGGAAAAAAGCTGTCCAAATTGAACTTCCTACCTATTAACAGAAAAAAAGGGAATAGGGATGATTTAACCCTGCCGATGTGGCCTGGCAGGTCTTAGCATTGAAGGTCTGAATTGATAGAATAAATGAATGTAGCTCATTTGAACATTTGCCATGGAAATATTGGTAGACTATGAAGAGGCTTGCAACAGTTCCTCTGCAGGGAAAAGAGTGTCAAGGAGAGAAACAAGTCATTACCAACAAAATTATATGTCAAGGATGTTTCAATAACTTGGACCGATTTTAAATGTGAATTAAGTTTAGGCATCTAATTTCTTTCAGATTTAACAACTTCAGTTTTTGGCAATTTCAACCATGGAGAGATTAACAATCAAACAATATGTAAAAGTTACCGAAGCCTATTACAAAAATAGACATTCAAACAGAAATGCTTTATTGAATGAGATATTCCCAGGTCGCATCATCTCTCAAAACAGTGATAGCAATTGGCCACCACAATCGAGTGACTTGATGCCTTTAGATTTCTTCCTTTGAGATCATCTCAAAAGTAAGGTCTATGCCAACAAGCCAACAATTCAACAACTGAAAGATGAGATGATAAGGCATATTGGTGAGACTGAAGAGCAACTATGCAGAGACATCATCAAAAATTTTAATCATCTACCAAAGTCTTGCAGGCATTTGGACAATATTATTTTTCACACATAATTGCCATGACTCAAATAACATGATCCAATAGTGAAATCAATTAAATTTCACCTATATTTTATTTACTGCTAACGTCGATCCGTCTTAATGGAACACCCTATAGATGATTTTAAATTCCACCAAGATTGAAAAGTGAAGACTGGGTTGCCCCACCCCAGATGTGACAGCAATACTCCATTTTTGGTTTGATCTGGATTTTATAAAGACAGAATATATCATGGGTGTCAGGTACTTACTGGAGTTGTACACAGATTTTCAAGCATCTTTAGAGATGGATTGTATAGATGAAATCTGGAGGGAGCTTGTATCCCTATAGGCATTCAGGTTCATGAGAGTCTCCTTGAGAGTGCACCCATTATCATGATGAGTGAGAATCATGAGCTGCGATGATCGAATGTTACAAGCCAGCTATTACCACGTTGAGCCGTGGCAGGTCAGAGAAGTGATCAGCCACTGGTTATCACCCTTTGTCTACATAAATATTCACTAAGGGCAGGTGAACTGTCAAAGTAATCATTCACCTACTTGTTGAACAACCATTGCCATGTGTTAATACTGTGTTAAGATATCTAGCACTTGAGCAGAGTGCAGGGATAAGTAGATTTATATTTTTGTCAAGGTCATTAGTACAAAATAAATACAAAACTTCAGCTGGAATTTGTACTTAATTTACCAATCATCTTTCATCCTGTCAACAACTTATGCCACTCCTCGTCTACTTGTATGAGCTTTTGGTACTTTAACTTATCAATGCTTTATTGTTGGTGTGGATTTTATAAGTAATTATGCCTATATTTGGTGCTGGTTGGAATGGGAATTAACTCAAAAAGCCTAGATAGGTAAGCTAGGTAATTCTTGTAAGATTTTATTAACATACACGAAATACCCTGGCATCTAGTTTTTTTTTTCTAGTGAGCTGTTGCTGTGTGGATTATCCTACTTGGCTTTTCCAAAATGCCTGCTAGGGGGCACGTTTTTTAGACCTATAAATAGATAAGCTTATTTCCTCTCTTTTTAGACATGTGTCTATTACACATGCTTGTTTTAGACACACACACTTATAGTTAGTTTTAATGATTTTTCTTTTCATTTTAATTGTACACACCTGTAATTCCTTTTGTTAGTAACATGCATTTTTATTTGTTTTAATTCATTGTTTTGTATTAGTTATTTTTACCTGGATTCAATGTGAGTCCAACAAAATTGTTATTGGTATAAAGAGTATTAAGTGGTATTAAGAGACCATGAATATTTTATATCCAAAGTGTTGATTCTCACAACATAATGGCAACTAATATTTCTACCTAAATATACAAGTATCCCACAACAGGAGAAACAAAAAGCATAATTACTAACTGAACATCCGGAATTGTCTGGGTTTGAACTTATGACTTAACAGGACTTCAACTCATAGGACTGAAAGAAACAAATACTCATTCCAATTGAGGTCGTTATATTCACTCATGCACAAATACCCATAGGAAAGATATGACTCCACCTTTCCTCCTTCCAGCAATGGGTTAATTAGTAAGACTTTTATTACTATACCATTATTATCTCAAAAAAATAAATAAACAAAAATAAAAAATAATATTACAATCTCAAATTATTTTCTGGTTTTAAATAACCTGCCAAAGGTTGATAAAATATAAAAAAAAATTAATCAATCAAATAAACTAGCTGATCCATGTTAGGTCAGATCTTGGCCAAAAGTCAGTAAGAGAATTTTGTTATTTTTGAATACCATCCACTATTCTATCTTGATTTTTTTTTTTTAGAACAAGAAGTCAGTTAATCTTGGCTGAATATTATAAGGAAGTGATGACAGTCAACCACTTCCCCACTTTGCCACCTACTCTAGCACCCCTACCATGATAATATTATCAACTAAAGAAATTTTCCACAGCTTAAGAAGTCTTCATTTGCAGACAGACAATTGAGAGAAAGAATTGGGAAACAGGTTTTGGACACCAACTCTGTAGGCCTGAAACCAGAGTTCTCTGTTTGAACTGTTGAACCAACTACTATTCATCATTCCAGGTCATTGTTGTTATTGTTGTGATATGTTGTGAATAAGGCTGAAACCAATTAATTAAAAAAAATCTATCGTAATTTTTTTTTTTAATCATATCACCCCAAGCAAGTCGAAAACACCACTGATGCGCAGGGGGCTACGTAAGAGTGAAAAGATTGGAAAAGAGAAAAACCGGAAACCACATCCTAAACAGGAAACAAGAGATGAGCCTCTTCGAGATCTCTGCACTGCAGAATAGGGAATGGTTAAACTGTTAATTGTAATCTTTGACAAATAAACACAATTTTTTTTTTTTTTTTTTTTTTTTTTTTTACAAAGGAAGAGTCAGTTATTACTTCTGAAAGTTGCTTACTTTTACTTTTCTTGTAACTCGCTCTTCATTCCTGAAGGCATTTTAACCAGCTTTTTTCAAGATTGGCAGTATAAGATGCCCAGCCAATAGCCATAGGTTATAGAGGAGATAAGCATTTTCATCATAAATAGTGTCATACTAACCAGTTGTGTGACCAGTATAAGAATTTGATATTTTTACTTTTCTTGTAACTCATTGTCTTCATTCCTGACAGTATTTTGACCAGTTTTGTCCTGGCAGTGGGAGATGCTCAACCAGTAGCCATAGAGGAGATAAAAAGGGTTTTGATCATAAATGGTGTCATACTGACCAGTAAAAGAATTTGATATTTTTACATACTATCTGCCACCTCTCTTGATTGTCTATTGCATTCAAGAATTTGGCTATGATAAATGAATTGTGTTATCAAGATTCTTCCCTTGATTATGGTTCTATACACATATGTAATTCAACTTATAACTCATCAGCTGAAAGAAATATATTATATATAAAATGTCCCACCAACTATGGAGGCATGTGGGTGACATCAATAGAAATGCAAGCAGACGAGACAAGATGTAGCAGAGTAGTTGACATCACCACACCTCTTTGCCACCAAATACATCCTTGTAATAGTTTCATGGTAATAGTCTTGATGAACTTTCCTCTATGCTACTTAGACTTTATAAGTTTAAGTGCAGTACTAGATTAATGAGGATGTGCGCTGTGGTGCAGTGGATATCGGCTCGGAATGAGGAATCAGGGAGCCAAGTTCAAATTTCAGTTGAATCCCCTGCATTCACTTACATGCAAATAACCTTGGAAAAGGTATTAATCCATCTCTTCCCTCCAGTTATGGGTTAAATAACAAGATAGATTGGGTTCTATAGCCTTGGCTAGCAACCAGTTCGCTGCAGAAAGTAATGGCAAACTACTGCAGGATAATATTCTTCCCAGTCAGCCATGTCTCTTTCAAGACCTGATCACCCAAAGTGTGTATCACAAATGGCACTTAACTGACTAGATTGATAATGCACCATAGTGCAATGGATGTTGGCTCGGAATGAAAAATTAGAAAACCAACTTCGAATTCTAGTTGAATTCATTGCATTCACTTATGTGTAAGTAGCCTTGGGAAAGGTATTAATCTGTCTCTTCTCTCTCCAGCTACAGGTTAAATAGCAGGACAGATTGGGTTCTGCAGCCTTGGTTGGCAACCAGTCTACTGCAGAAAGTAATGACAACCTACTTTGAGAAAATATTCTGCCCAGTCAGTCATGTCTCTTTCAAGATATGATCGCCCAAGCGTGTATCACATATAACACTTTACTGACTAGATTTACAGATTTATGTCTTATCATTTTACAGATGAAAGTTAGATGTAACTATGCTAACAGTTTCTTTTCTTGCACTTCTTGCTTGTGGAACTTTCTTCCAGCTTCTTGTTTTCCAGCCAACTTCAATCCTCAAAAATTTAAAAAGAAATGTCAAATGCTATCTACGGTCTTTATTACTCTTGTCCACATTCAATAACCCCTTGTATCTTAGTAGCTTTATTTCCTTGCATGTGGTGATATGACAAAAAAAATTTTTTTTTTGTAAATAATCGGCATTCATTGACTGAATAGTTGGTTAGTTAAAATTTATAAAAACTTTCTCTGAAAATAGTTTTTCTCAGTTCCCCCAACTGCTATTGATCTTTCAACCAGTTCCACTAACTGCTGTTGATCTTTCTAGTATTAAAAAGAATTTCCTTCCTAACCTTTTGTTTAAGGTAGTAAAGAATGTTAGCATCTTGATTATATCATTATTTTCTCAATGGGTTACATGTGTTATTCATGTTATTTTGGCTTCTTGATTTCCAGCCAACTTTAATATTCAAAAATTTAAATGCAATGTTAATTGTTATTTACCATCTTCTTCATTCCTTTTCTTTTATTGTTCTCACTCTTTAATAAAATTTTTATTTTTATTTCACACTCAGTAATCACTTGTGTCTCAGTTGCTTTAGAGTGCTTGCTTGGAGTGAAATGGAAAACAAAAAAAACTAATAAAAAAAACAAAGACATATGCTATAATAATACAAAGAGAAAAATCATTTGGTATACACCCCATTTAACCAGATGATAAGTACTATGTTAGGGCATAAATTCCTCAAATTAGTTGAAAAACATTTCCCTAAAAATAACCCCCTTAACAAATTTTTTAACAGAAATACTCTTAACTTGAGCTATAGCTGTATGTATAGCCTTGAGAAGATCACCAAAAAACATAATAGAATTTTAAGCAGATATAACAACCTAAGCAATCAACAACATCCTAAAAAATTAGTGATCACAATAACAATAATTGCAAATGCCGAAAACCTATTGAGTGACCATGAGAAAAGAAATGCCTAACTGACTCTATAGTCTACCATAGAAAATCCCACAGTAATAAAATTTTATATCGGTTGTACCAAGAATCCTTTTAAAACCTGCCATTATTTTCACAACTTATCTTTGAATAATAAAACTTCCTGCAGTAGCAAATCACTTTCTACTTATTGTTGGCAATTAAAAGATGCCAGTAAAATCCCTAACATAAAATTGAAAATATTAAAAAAACAAAGCTTATAAATCTTTACATGAACCATCTTTTCTATATTTACACTACAGAAAAAATTACAAATTATCAAATTTCCAAAACTAAACTTGCTCAATAAACATAAAGTAACTTCCATTTGTCATCACTGTCTAAAATATACCCTAAAGTATAGTTAATTTTTCCTAATATAACTTGATGATCTATATTCTATCTCCTAGCATAAATTGATTGATTGTTCACAACAGCTCATGATTAAACATAATAGACATTGTCTGTTATATTTAACAATATATATATATATATATATATATATATATATATATATATATATACAGATCCTAGCCAAAAAAATTAAGTCAATCACATACTACTCTAAATCTAGTATATCTGACTCAATTATTAGCAATGATTCTTCTCTCCCAGTTAGCAATTTGCAAAAAACCAACATAGTTTACAAATTGATGTTGGTCACACCACAAACTCACTTTCATGATGCTTGACACTTCACTTGAATGATAATTTTAACATTTTTAAACATTTAAAACAACATGCCAGGCTGCATAAACAATTCTGGAAGACCCTAACTGAAAATACGATACTTAAACATGAAAACAATAAACAAAAACTAAACATTCTCGAAGCTATATACATAAAACAGTTGAAACCTAATCTGGACAAAAACTATGAAATCTTCACAAATATCCTTAAATGCCTATAATTAATAACAGAAGCCACTGGTTTATTCCAATGGCTTCCCATACTTAATATTTCTTGTTTTTACTCTGTCGCTTGGTCATGTATGACATCACGAGCTGTGCTGTGATGTGACATTCGCTTCCAGCGTCTTAAATGCACAAGTTTGTTGTTGCTTGGAAATCTTCCATGTAAACAAAAACAGTTTGTCATTATCATTTGTCCATGTTTATAATATATAACATAATTTGACATCTTTGAAAATGGCTTATGTAAGCCAAAAGCTTAGATTGGATTATTAAAACAATTATGTATCAATATTGTAATTTTCTTTCTTCATTTAATGATAATGCTATTAAGCTTATCAGAGAATATGAAAAACATTTACATAAAATAGACAAAATTTGTCTATATTATTTAATGAAACATGCATTAATGAAAAAATACTGCCTAAATATATATATATATATATATATATATACACACAAATATATACACAACAGCCTTTATTATAAGAGAGAGGAATATTTTAGATAAGAAACAAAAATAACTAAACTAAAAGATGGTGAAACAAGCTGGATTGTGAAGTTTAAATGTTTTTAGACTAAAAATAAATATGATGATATAGATATTTGTATGTTTTACAGTTCAACTACTAAAGAAATAAGTCATTTTATTTTTTAATCTGACAAAATATTATTTTTAGTGGATACTCATATTTGAGTCAATCTTCTGTTTTTTTAAGTGCGGGTGTCCACTAAAAAAAAAAAAAAAAAAAAATAGAGAGAACATTCAAAGTAATAAAAATGTTTTTCTAGTATATTTATCTGAAATAGATTCTTTATGACTGAATAAAAAGTATACACACATACATGCTGGGTGGTGCATGTGTACACCCACGCACACACAATGAATGAAAAAAAATCTATCTTGAGTAAATGAAAAGCGTATATCTAAATGTGCATTGTGGTGCAGTGGATATCAGCTCAAAACAAGAAATCAGAGAGCTGAGTTCAAATTCCATTAGATATCCGTTTCATTCACTAACACACAAATACCCTTGGGAAAGGTATTAATCCATCTCTTCCCTCCAAGTATGGGTTAAATAACAAGACAGATTGGGTACTAAAGTAATGGTTAGTAACCAAGTCTACTGCAGAACGTAATGGCAACCCATTGCCCAGTCAGTCATGTCTCCATCAAGACATGATCACCCAAGCATGTATCACATATGGCATTTCACTGACTGACTGATATATAAAAGAAAATAAGAAAATAAATGGTCAATTGCTGATACTCACTGACAAGTGAATAAAGTAATTACTGGAGAGTCTGTCTATGAAACTCAGGATTCTGAAGGTAACACCAATTAGCTAAGTGACAAAATAAATATATTATGGGTGTGTGGCCAAGTGGTTAGAACGTTCACTTTCTGACCGTGAAGCCCGTGTTCGAAACTCACCATGATTGATTTGTCAGGAAGGTGACTTCTTGATGTTATCAGTCTGGAAGAGGAGATCCCAGCGTGCAGCACATTTGGAAAGTGCCTGAAACCATACCACAGGTTGACCCAAGCCTTGTGAGTGAAATTAGGTAGACAGCTCCCTTTGAGGAGTCTAGGTTGATGGTTGGGCTAGCTCAAAGTCACAAGTCATCAAGACTGAGGGGCTGAGCATCTTGAGCATCTTGTTCAGACTGTTGTACTTGCTAGATAATGCACTCTCTCCCAGAAACTGTAATTATGGTCCGCTCAGCATAGTTGCAATATAAACCACAGGTGGGTTCTGTGGGTGTTGAACAAAGACAAGTTTGCCTGAGCAGGTGTCTACATTGGGGATTAGCTAGCCCCCCTAGTAAACAGGTATCCTCAAATAAGAGTGTCCAGCTATTATATATATATATATATATATATATATATATATACACACACACACCTCCAAAACAAATCTCAATAAATCACAAATTTATTGACTTGAAGAGAGTCAACGTTGAACTCGAAACGTGTAGCAACACAAATACCATGAAGGATACTTAATGTATTATACAAAAAATAAGTAATATTAATAATAACAATAAATCTACACTTTAAACAAAACGTTCATCGCTTCTCACACTTTTTCACCTATTGAAACAAAACCTATTTCTGTTTATATATATATAAAAATTATACATAATTATTTTTGTTAAAAAGAAGTAAAAAAATTTAGTATAATTAAAATGAAAGAAGACAATCATTTTATCCAATAAAGGGCGTATTTGCTTTTAATTGACAATCATCAAAGAAAAAAAGGTAAAAAAAGGGGATTTATTGAAAATAACTGAACTAAAATGAAAAATATTTTAATTCGCAAACATCTTAAAATGAGCAAGTAGAGTAATATTTAATTCTTTATGAAAACCTTCCTTGGAACATGTTGCATCAGAATATATAATATAAAATACTGATAGGAAAACAACACATAATTAAATTATTTAATTATGTGTCGAGTTTTCCTATCAGTATTTTGTATTGCTCTGGATAGTTTCCATTGAGCTCTCTATTTTTATCTAATTGATATTTTATATGAATTAAATAAAATATTTTGGATTATCCACCCAGTCTTCATGGGTTGGCATTCTCTTCTCTCTACACTACCGGCCATAATTATTAGGCCACCCCAGTTTTTTAAAAGAAATTATGTATTTCATACTATTTTTAGTATTTATTGCCAAATAAAAATAGAATGGTTTATTTGTTATTACTTTGCAAAATTTTACAAGGAAAGGAAGCAAAGATGAACTCGTTTGCATTACCCTAAATTTTCTTCATTCTTTCATTGATGAAATTGCAATATCAGTAATCATTAAATATTTATAAATTCATTTGATGCACATGTTATTGTGCAGTATTAACAAAAGAACCATTCTATTTTCATTTACAATTATTCACTTTGCAATAAATACTAAAAAATAGCATGAAATACATCATTTTTTTAAAATCTTGGGGTGGCCTAATAATTATGCCCGGTCGTGTATATCTATGTTGTAACTCTAATAGGTTACTGTGTGAGTAATCACCAAAACAGGGGTTGGAAATAATAGTATATTAATAAGTACAAGACTTGCATGCTGCATGACATAGATACACTGCCAGTGAGTATAATCACTCCCCTCTACTCCAATAGTGTCCATGTATTTAAAAGGATAGGAACATTCCATTCTTGTATACAAGTAGGTATATATGCGCTAAAAAGACTGCCTTCTTCCACCGAACGCCCCATGGCCCAGGGGTAGAGTCGCCGAATGACGCCAAATCGGTTGGGTTTCAAGCCTGGGTTGTGTAGCAATCAGAGTCTAACCGTACTGATGAGCTGTAATACAGCGAAACAGATCTGTCTGCGGATGACAATATATATATATACACACACACACACACACACACAGCATTTGAGATTTGAAAAAGAAATCACTCAACTTGTGGTTGAGAGCAAGGAATAATTTAGTCGCTCCAAAATCATTTACTCGACCAACTCCATTTTCTTAATAGTCGTCTTACATAAACAAAAAAATGACAGAAAACAAAAAAATGACAGAAAACAAAAAAATGACAGAAAACAAAAAAATGACAGAAAACAAAAAAATGACAGAAAACAAAAAAATGACAGAAAACAAAAAAATGACAGAAAACAAAAAAATGACAGAAAACAAAAAAATGACAGAAAACAAAAAATGAAATTTTAATTAAAATTTCAAACATGTTAGAAAGGATTTAAAATATTTTTAAAAATAATAACAAAATTTGATCTTTCATCTTAATAACAGCATAAACATTTTGATGATAAAACTTTGTTTTTATTAAGTTTGAGCCCTTTTAACATGATATGCTGTTTTTTGGGGTTTTTTGGCAATTGAGTGGAGGTACCTAAATTCAAAGTTTCTTTCTTCTGTTTGACTACAACCTCCATCTCATAGATAAAAATAACTAATCTGATTTTCTGAACAATTTTCTATATTACTTGTATAATTCGTTTTTCGGTGTGTGGTTGAAAGAAGCATGCGTATCTTGTTTTTCTTTATTCAAATGTTTGTTTTTACTTTTCATAAGCAGGGAGGAAATATAGATGTTGAGTCAAGGATAATATTTTTCCAAATCAGTTTCTAAAAATCTGTGAACATCTTTAATCTGGGCAACAGAGACATTTTGGCTCTAGTTTGGAATCATTAATTTAATGAATGTTTACACTGAACGGGATGATAAAAGCAAGATAGGAGTTTGTCAATCTAAATTCCATTTGTCAGATCTTGCTTTATGATTGCAGGATGTCACTTTCTTTTGTTTAACCACACATTTCAATTTAAATCATGCACCATGCATAAGACCAAAGAGTTCAACAATGTCATTGTAGGTCATTCGAAGTAACTTGTGAATCTTCAATAACATACTTTTGGGTTGTAAAAAGTGTGCAAATTTGTGCCCAAAACTCAACCATTCCTTCTCTATCAGAACTTCAAATCCTTTGAGAGTCCGATAGTAAGGGTCAAGCATAATCATAGCCAGAGACGTAAGCTGAGCTGTTCTGTCCCAACCATCACTGCAGTGGACCAAAACAGAAATCTTGTAATACTCTACTTTGTCAGCAATGCGAATGGCACCAGCCAGAATTTGCTTCATGTGCTCAAGCCAGTGTGTAGCTTCAATATTGGACAGCCAATGGGTCTCATTGATATTAGGAAAACAAAAAGAATCAGATTTTTTTTTTATATTTGAAGGTACATGTTTCATTGCGAGATTTTCAAATTGTGGTGCATTAGATATCAACTCCAAATAAGAAATTGGAGAGCCAATTTCAAATTTTAGTAAACTTTATTTCATTTACTTACGCACAAATACCCTTGGAAAAGATATTAATCCATTTCTTCTCCTTCCAGCTATGGGTTGAATAGAAGGACAGATTGGGTTCTAGAGCCTTGGTTGGAAAACAGTCTACCAGAGAAAGTAATGGCTACCTACCGCGTAAAGATCTTCTGCCTAGTTGGTCATGTCGTGAAAGAAACATGATTGCCCAAGCATGTTAACGCAAGTTAATATTTTCATTATTTTAGTTTGAGGTTGAGGTTATATACTTTAAATAACATAAGGTTATGAATTTAACTGTTTTATTTCAACTTTTTAACATATTTATAGTCATGTATGTTGGCTTAGGAAAGTAGTAATTCTTTCTGGAATGGAGCTATTGGAAAAAATCTCAACGTGCAGATTTATATTTTGATAAGATTCAATAGTGGCACTCTTCAAAATTTTCCTTCTAAATAAGTTACTTTTTCTTTTAACCTGTAACAAACTGCATTATTAATATTACTTCCCTTTCCACTGCATTCTTTTTCAAGGCCTCTCAATTGCAATATACTTAATGTTAATTTCACTCAAAGTTGTTTTGTGTTGCCATAGCAGAATATGACAACACAACTATGAAACTCAAACTCACTATTGTTCAAGGATGAAAGTCACCTTCAGTGGCAAGATAAACTTTTTGTGCAGTAAATGAAGTGACATACAGAGTGACAAATGTTAAGTGTGACATTCTTCAGATCAAAATTATGGTTTAATTCATTTCTATGTATAAATAATGCATTTGATGTTTATGAAATCTCTTATGTTTACAGATATGCTTTTTTTTAAAATTTCTACAAGTTTCCCCAATGAATTGTGAGAAGCAATTCTAGCAATTTACTTTATATATACCTGTGTCAGAATTATTATTGTTTTATTTTTTGGCATTTGGATTATATCTATAATAGTTTTGGATGCAATTGTAGCTGTTTTGTCACACACACACAAATATATATATATATATATATATATTGCTCCTTATTTATTTAAGTTGAGCTCTCTTTAGATTAATCCTTACTGGAAATGCTAATACGAATTTTACAATACAAACCATCTATGTATTGAGATATTAAAGTGTGTGTTTTATCAGGTATACAAAAGATTAAGAACAGAGTTAACAATTATTTTCTTTATTTAAATAGTGACAAAGAATTAAATTGCCATAAACATGGTTATAATGAACAAAATGACATGGACTTTAAACATATATTCTGTCTGAAGTTATTATACAAATCACATAAACCTGCTTTACTGTTATAGTTAATCACCTTCATATAATTTCATTTTCACAACTGACCATAGATTTTCAATCAGATTCAGATCAAGACTTGATGGTGGCAGTTTCAATATCTTTTCTCCTGTAAACCTTTTAAGCTCAAAAATATTCATGATAAGATACACAAGAATGAGCATTGTTGTGCATAAATACATTCTTTACTTTGAAACTGCAAGGCTAGGATTTGTACTATTCAAAGAAAATCTTGTCCATAAAATTGCAATAGTTAACACTTTTCTGTTTAACTCTTTCATTGACCTTGTATGGTTCAATAATGGTTTGGTTGACAATTCCAGTCCACATCATTATATTGCTACCTCCTTGCAGCCATCTCTTAGACACAGGTAGATCTGCATTGAATAAATTCCATCCTTAGGTCCATCAATTGCCACCAAGATTCGTTTGTGAAAATTACTTTAGAAAAGTCAATTTTCCTGTATTTTTAGGCCCAATTTTGACACTTTAAAATGTTTGCTTTACTTAGAAAAGTTTGCCAAGGAGATTTCTTAACAGATCTCAATTTGTGAAGTCTTCTACTTCTTTTGTCCTTCTTGACTCCCTCAATTCCACTCTGCTCAAAGATATGACCATTTGTCAAAAGTGTTTTTTTTTTCCCAATATAACTCACTTTAGATTACATTCCCCTTGAGGAAACCAGTTCTTAAAGCCTTTTTCTTTGTTTCTAGCTCTCAACTTAGTGATCTTTTCAACAGCCTTCTTTATTGTTCAGTAATCTCTATAAAGCTCCTTTGATAACTTCAATGTGAATATTATCTCACTCAATAACTTTGTTATTTTTTGTTTCTCAGCAGTTGTTAGATCCTCGCTGTGTACCTCTGATGGTTGCACCTTGCTGTGGTGGAGGAGCTTGCATGGTCTAATGACTGAGAACAAGGCCATCAGGAGTTCTAAAATTCTGGTAAAGCCACTCTTGGTGGCAAGGTTGAAGACAAGGACCCAGACTAAACAACCCCAAAGACCCCAACAGTGGAACAAGTGAATGACAATTACAACAGATCTCAACAGTTGAACCAGAGGATGAAGTGGGCTATGCAGGATAGACATGCTACAGAAGGCACCACTCAAATTAAAATAGAGTCAGCATTGCAATTTTGTAACTGGATTCTGAATGTCTCATTTCGCATGTGCCACAGAGGAAGGTCATGAAATCAAGTGTGGGTCTCTTACTGGCAAGCTGATGTCCGCCTTAAACAAATTCACAACATCAGAACTTCCTTCTACTTTGATTTTCTTTCACTATAACAGGAGCAGGTGTAGTTTGTTACAACACAAAATCAGTTTCCCAATTGTTTCTTTCTTGTCTTTGCTCTGTTTCCTTTTTCATCTAAACAAGTCACCGCTACTTTTTCTCAGTCCTCCTTGAGAGTACTGCTGACAGGGCGTTGAACTCATCTATATATATCAATGCCAGGGCCCACACATCTGGGCACCTCCCTCAAGCCAGGTGTTTACATTACACCTCAGCCATCTTTTAGAAGGACTCGTATGTTCTTTGTTTGTTGTGCCCAAATATCCAAGCCCCAGTGAGTGTAAGATTTTTTTCTGTCAGTTTTGCATAGACACCACCCGATGATGCCACAAAACAAAGATTACAACCTATAAACTCATTTTTTAATGTTGGTCGCAGTCTTTTAAGGAAACTTGACACACTAAACAGACATTTTGTGGGAGGTAAGTCATCTCATTCATCACAGCAGGTTTTGATGAAACTGGAAGCTTCTAGTTCCAAACCTGTATGTTGGTGGTGAATGTAGTCATTACCATAATCAAAGTGATCAGTATGAAAAAAAATTTTTAAATAATTTTTATTGAATTCCAGAGGCTTTAAACTAATATTAGTTTAATCAGCATAGTAACTTCAGACTGATGATTTTATAAGAAATCCAATAGCTTTAATAAAACACACTGAAACTATCCACTCAAATTTGTTTCGATTTCTAAATTGATCATTTAAAATTATTCAAAGCAAATTTTGAAGTATTAAGTTTTGTGATTTGCATAATAACTTCAGATGGACCGTAAATATTACTATTAATATTGTTTAACATGAATTTGAATATCAGTAATGATAATGGTGAGTTTAACCCTCACCATACAGGAAGCATTAGGCATTCACAGACCAAACAGTAAGCATTACTATCAGTTGAAATTTATGAAAATGTTTTCTCTTAAAACAGTTTTCACTTTTTTAAAATATTTAAAACCTTGTATTATTATTTAAAATATTATAATTATAAATATGAATAATGTAATATTAATAATGAATATTAATATAAATGAATACATGCAGAACAAGATATTGATTCATATATTATATTCATTTATAAATGAATATTAATATAAATATCAGAAAATATAATTATACTATCATTTAAAATATTCTCGCTTCAAACAGTTTTCAGGGTCGTTTTTAATATTTTCTCTTAAAACAACTTTTTCAGGATTTAGTTTCTCAATTTTGCAGTTATTATTCTTTTTAGTACTGATGTGGAAAGTCATTACTGGTGTTATTTTGAAATCAGGCAGAGGCAATGCCAAGAAGACTGAGTCATTGTAAAATATCTCAGTACCATTCCTGTAATCATAAGCAAAAATGTGAAAAAAAAAAAAAAAAGGGGCTTACCCTCTGCAAGTACGGAATGTAAAGTTTGTGGGCAGATGCTTGTGGAGTTGGGTTTGCAGCAGTGAACGCATATTACTGGTTGTGTGATTACTGAGCATGTACGCAGGCACAGAGAGAACCCCAAGACAGAGACTTCGGGAAGGACCCTGTACGAGCTGAACACCAAGAATGCGACGGTCACAAATAACAGCTCCTATAAAAAGAAATAATAATTAGTAATGCTTGACAAGTAAAAGATATTTTGTTGTTAAACATACATTTGCGTCAGAAAAATGCAATACAATTTGTTTCTCCTTGAAGCATTCATGGAGAAAAACACGCACACACACGTACGGACACACAGGATGATCCAAAGGTAGGCAGACAGGAGGTGGAATAGGTCTGTGTATCGATTGTATTTCTAATAAAATGGAGCCCCTCCACCTTATTAAAGAGCAGTCTGTGAATATCTTGATGAAACATTACCTGAGAAAAGGACTGGCTGAAGAAGTCCAATTGATTGGCCAACACAGTCACCTGACTTGACCCTAATGAAGTTCTTTTAAGGAGTACTCAAGGACAAATTTTAGAATCAAAAACCAAGAAGTGTTGGTAATTTTAAAAATGACATAAGAGATGCATTTCAAGAAATTTATATACAAAGAGACTTGTGAAAAAATGTTTTTCAAATCATGAAAGGTAGATAAAGCTGTGTAATAGTTTAGACACCTGTGTTGATAAAATTTAAGTGTTTTTGTACTATTGTATACAATAAAATTTAATTGTCATTGTGATAATTGTATTAGTAAAATATAATTGTATATGTAATCTCAAAATAAATGTTATCATTTACTGTCCACCTACTTTTTAACTACTCTGTGTGTGTGTGTGTGTACATAAACAATAACAGCATCACAAATTTCCACGAACCAGTTCATTTCTATGAAAGCAGGTAATCTATTCTGCTTATTTTCTTTTCAATCTGAAGCGGAAACAAATCACTTTATATAGTGTCAGAAATAATTAAAACATTTTGATAATAAATAAATGTTTTCTATTAAATTAAGATATTTCTAGATTGAAATTCTTTTCTCATCACATTTCTGTTCAAAAGTATTATGCTTTTTGTATCATCAGCTGCGTTATGGTTTCTTAGCCACATTCGAACTGAATCACTGCAGTGCCAAAGACCCAGTGGAAAACCTATCAAATTTTTTTTTAACTAGAAGCTTCATAATTTCTTTTATCAGAATAAATTATGTTCATAATTGAAAAAACCTCTTTCAATCACCACAAAACTTACAGCAATGGCAGTAATTATATTTTCAGCTATTATATATCGGCTGTTAATATATAAGATTATTTTTGGATAATCCAACAACCGGTTCACTAAGCTTTTATAATTTTAAGAACTAGTTCACATGAACTGGTAGGATGCCACCACTGTATATCGACACACATATATATTTTCTGCAAATATGGAAAAACAGAAAGAAACGGAATGATCAACTTAAAATGGAAATATTTTTTCTAACAGATTTGCCAACTGTCATTTTTATTTGTTACTATGTTTACCTTTCTTAATACACTCATTCCTCTTCCCCTGACAACCATCAAAATGATGAAGTCAGTAATGTTTTAATACATCTTCCTTACCAACTGTGTACTGGTCTAATTTAATTAGGACCAAAAACTAAGTAATTAACTAATTATATATATATATTATTTCAGTTAAACAAAAATAAAACATCCTACATAATGGCTAACAGATTAGTCCAAAGCAATCAGAACTACAGATCATTCAAAAGGTTTTCATACACTATAACCAGAAAAGAAATCATTGGAATGAATGCAAAAAAAAAAAAAAAAAAAAAAAAAAAAAAAAAAATTAATAAAAAGCTTAATTGCAGTGCATTGTCTTCAATGAAACCTGTATAAAACAGGGACTGCTGCCAATTCAGAATCCTACCATCTAATATACATATGAATATGAAATAGGCAAATCTCTACCTTTCCTGATATCTTAATATATAATAATAACAAATTAAATTTGCCAATTAGATTTCATAAAATAAATGGGAGTTAATCCATATGGTAATGGATTTCGTAAATAAACAGTCTTTGTTTACATTAGGATACGAAAACAGAGAAGATATAAATATTTTGAAAAAGATTTTCGAATGTGTGCTTCAAAGCACTATTCAGGCTTTGTTTGATAATGAGTCCTACATTGAGCAGTTAAGACACATCAGATATAATGCCAGAGGATGCATATTTTCCTACAAGATTTCTCAATTATCCAGACTAGTAAATGTAAATAAATATACTGTTTAATTATAAAAAAACAGCATAATAAATAACAGGACAGAGTGGGTTCTATAGCCTTGGCTGGCAATCAGTCTACTGTAGAAAGCAATGGCAACCTACTGCACGATAATCTTCTGCCCAGTCAATCATGTCTCTTTCAAGACGTGATCGCTTAAGTGTGTATCACGTATGGCACTTTACTGACAGATATATATATATATATATATATATATATATATATATATATATTGAATAAAGGAATAGGGTTGTTCCAATATATATATATATTTTACAGCTTATCAACTCTGTGGGTTATTTAAAGTTGAAACATGTTTGAATTATTGTTATAATGGCAAATGTTTATGCGAGTTTGAGCAAAATCTTTGTTGCCAAAATGTTGTATCCTGGACAAGGGTACAATTTTACAAAGTGTAAATCCGAGTGGAAAGATTCCTAAATCAGGTATAACATAAAAGGTTTATTCAGCACAAGAATTATTACAAACGAGAATAGTCCTAACAAGTTCTAATTTGTAAGCAAGACAGTATTTACCACCTTTCCACCAAGGCGGATGTGACACAAAGTCAATGATGTGCATGTGAGTCTTAAGCTCAGCAAAAAATATCACATAGACCCAGCTTAAGGCTGGGTTGTGCTCTTGTTTTTCATCCCTAACAAGAGACTACCTTTCGGCACAGCCTCATTTGGACCCCCTCTCTGCTTGGAAGCAGAGAGTTTAACAAGAGGGAACCTAACAAGAGAGAGCCTGATCAAAAATGATCACAAGACCCAATAGTAAAAATACTCTTACTCATTTATTCATGGTAGTGTTCATAGAGGGTGCTGAGATATTCCATTATAACAAATTGTAAGAATATTTTTTTTAATTTTGCACTAACAATTTTTTGGAGAATAACACTGATTTTTCCAAACACATCTTACTATTTAACCCATAGCTGGAGAGGGCAGATGGATTCAATCCTTTCTGAAAGGCATTTGTATGCAAGTCAATGTAATGAACCTGACTGAATTTCTTATTCCAAGCCATTATTCATTACACCACCCACACATACTAGTTGAATACCAAAGCAAATACTAAGTGGTTTTCATATTTATTAATTACAACAACTATCATTTACCACATTATTATGCAATCACATGACTAATCCACAAACAAAATTCCTTTTATATAAATCTGCACTTTTCTCCTAATTTCTAATGTAAAAGAAAGTTGAAAAGGTGATAGAGAAGCAATAACAGTCTCGAGAATGAGATAAAGATTGGGGTTTAAATCACTCAGATCTACAAACTACATAGAAGTAAATAATGACAGAAAACCTACATTTATGGAAAATTACTTCATTTCAATGAGACATTTTACATGAACCCTTAATTTTAAAAAAAAGGTATCAGTAATGAAAACGCTGCCCTTTACTTTAAAACTTCTAGTGCAGTCCTGAGAATTATTTCGTAAGATGTTGAAAAAGTGGTTGGCTCCTTATACCATTCCAGAAGGTACCTGACACCACCTGCCATGCTCTATTCTTACAAGTGTCAGATCAGATCAGATCAAAAATGGGGTATTGCTGCCATATCTTCAATTTCTGGCCTTGACAGAGTTCAAAAGTCTAAAACATTCCATGCCAAGTTCACAAGATCAAATCATCTTCATATTCCCTTGGTAAAGAGGAAATTCCATTCAGGGAGTTTCTTTCTGTAAGTTTCTGCTTTGTGAACTCCCTAACCAATACAATATTAACCTCCTGAAATCTAGGATCAACTATTATCTACAGTAGCAAGCATAAAGATCAGAACGACATTAAGAAAAAGTCTAAATATGAAATAATTTTTTATTTTAAAGCTTCAAAGAACATTTTATCAAGGAAAAAAAAAGGATATAAAGGTAAATTATATAATTCCAAAATAAACTTATTTTGATAAAGTTATAAGAATAATTATATAACATTCAAAAAAATAGATGATCAAAAGCATCAAAACGATTAACAAAATCATACTATTATAATGGATACATCATATTCAAATGAAAATAGTGTTCATAATTCTTTAGTAGTTGATGTGTAACCCTTTACTTTCAATAACAGCTTGACATCTTTTGCTACATGTGCGAATTAATGACTTGCATTCATTAACAGATATTTTCTCCCATTCTCCTTTCAAATTAGTCCATAGTTCTTCAACGTCTGTTGGATTCTTTTCCTTAGCTCTTTCATTTAGTAACTTCCAAATATTCTCAATAGGATTCATGTCTGGGCTTTGAGCACTCCATAACAATAACATCCTCCTCAGAAAGAAATGTCATAACGGACTTTACTGTGTGACAAGGCGCGTTATCTTGCATAAATGCAGTTGGTTGATTAATTGCAGTTCTCAAATTAGGTACAACATATTTCTTCAATATATCTTTGTATAGAGTTGCGTTAATTTTACTGTGTAGCCTAACAAGAGGTCTGATCTTTATGCTCGCTACTGTATTTTACATATCTTCAGAATTTCCACTTTTTACATTCATGAAAAAAAAAAATTTATTCAATAATCATCTATTATGAGTGGTTATTAGGGCTCATATCAGATGAACAACACAAGTCGACTATTAAGAATTTTCTTTTGCAAGTACCCTCATGAAAAATGTACTTTTCTTCAAATTATGTGGAAACATTTTCTTTTAAACATAATTCCACCCCAAGTAAGATGATAATACACTAAGATGCTAAGGGGTTACTTTGAACGAAAGAGAATGAGAAGTGATTAGTGAGGATAAAGGACAATAAAAGAAAAGGTTCAGGAAAAGAGAAGATGGTGATTGACATTGTGCTTAAATCTTTGAAGAGCATAGGTGGCAAGGAAGCAAGACACTGAAAGAGTATTCCGCAGATGAGAAGTGTGAGAAATGAAACTAAATATATTTATATTATTTTTTTTTTACATCTTTTCCTTATTCGCTTTCCTCAGTGACTTCTACTCACGGCTCCTTTTACCACTTCAGAAAGTACCTGACACTTTCTAGCATGCTTATCTTTACAAGAGTCAGATTAGACCAAAAATAGTATTGTTGCTATAACTAGGCTGGATCAGTCAAGTCCCGACTTTCCAGCCTTGATAGAGTCCCTGTGTCATGCTTCACTTTTACAAGAGTTAGAACATTCCAAAAACGAAGTATTGCTGCCATACCCTCAATTTCCAGCCTTGACTAAGTTCATAATGTTTACATGGCCATGTAGATGATGAATTAGTTTTCACTCTGCAACCTCCTTCTCCATAAACTTTTACAAGCCTTTCAATAATAGCTGATGTTCTGACAAATTAAGTTAAAAAAAAAAAAAATCTTTTGTTGGTCTTCAACCAAACTTGCATAAATCAGAAATTGCTGCCCAAATAGACACAATATATATCCTGTAAATGTTTTATTTTTTTTAGTGGGTACACATATTTGAGCAGATATTGCATTTGCCGTGTCTGAATCAGCAGCCAGGTTTTTTTAATCTTCCTTTAACTGCAAACAGTGTAATGGATATGTACTGGCCTAGAAACTTGAAAGATATAAGATGTGGTAATATATTCTAATGATTTTTTTGGACAAATTATTTTAATCTGAAAGTATTCACTGAATAATAAATATCAGCTGTTGCAGAATCTATTTCAGTCAGATTCAGTCACAAAATTTATTGTACTTAAACGACACCAGTTTTCTTTCAAACTTTTATACATAAGAAATAGTAACACAATATTCATCTAAAACTGATTCTGTTTTATAGTCTCTTTTAAAATTTGTAGATTCATTTTCCACTAGCAGTACCGATGAAAATTTGATTTTCCTGTCTGAATTTTCCAATTTAATCATAATTCTTAATTTAATCTATGTATAAAATTTTGTGATTTCCATCAGTTCGTCCATCCATCCACCACACTCTTTAAATTAACCATACAGTGAGCAATCAAAACCAAATTTTGGAAAAAAGTGAAAACAGACAAGGATGTACAAAATACAGTTGGTTTTGCTCAGGTACATCGCTTAGTACAATAAATTTTCATTCATTTTTTTTAGATTATAAGTTCTGTTATTTATCATATAAAATATTCCATTTCAAAAACAACTTAATGATTAGAATGACAAATATTTATTTAATAAAAATACAATATTGTTGTTTTTTCATCTTTTCTTTAAAGTTTTATATATACAAGAATCCAGTTTATTAAGAATACACCTTTGTGCCAAATCTAGGTGCATCGTCAGTGTTGTTGCTCCCATGTTACTAGAAGTTTTGGGTCTAAATAAACAACAGACTTCTTCAATAGGTGACCCGACGAATATGATCAGTATTTGGCCCACACCCAGAATAAAATTTGCTACTAGCTTTAGGACGTGAATTATATAAGTTCCCCCAGAAAACAGCAACCAATCAAGATTCACTTGGGCTATTCAATGTTATAGATCGGGTATGCTTGGTTGTACTGAGCTTCCTACACACAGCCAAGAGAGGGTGTTTTTTGTAAGAGAAGAAAGCAAACCTATATATATATATATATATATATATATATATATTAATAAAATGATTTATCATATTGGCTCATCTTACGACTTACTTTTCTTTCTCTTCCTCCCCTTTTAACTTCTTTATTATATCTTACTAGCAGTATAGCCCGGCGTTGCTCGGGTGTAATAAAAGCTTTAAAACTAATCCATGGTCCTGGAGCATGGACTCTTTGGACGTTGGCACGAAAAACTAAAAAGCAAAAGTTGTTTCCAGTTAAAGCGAAACCATAGACTGAAAGTAAAATGAATGGATGTAAGTCAAATTTTGATTTCCTGGTATCGATATCAAACAAGTTTTTTCATTGTAAACTGAATTTTGAAGGCTAAATAAGTCCTCTGAGTAAGTGGTATCATGGCTGAGACCTACAAGAACTATAATTATACCTACTTAGAGCCAAACCCAAAGCAAAAACTAAAATAAAAGGACTGAAAAAAATACAGACATACAGGCAGATAAACAGACACACACACAAACATCTTGCCTTTTATATATATATATATTATCTATTTTCTGCACTATTATAAGAACTGCAACCTTGAAACTTCTGAATATTGTTTCTTATGTCTTTGTCTATGAGTGTATCAAATTTGATTAAAATCAGACCCCTCCTATAACCCAATTTTTTCCATTATCAATTTTCAATATTTATTGGGGGTACCTTGACACAAAACCTAGCTAAGAACACTCACAGATGTTTATAGTACAACTGTGTAAATTTTCAAGAAAATCGGTTTGGCAGTTTCGGAGCCTACAGGTAACAGACACACACAAAGTTCCATTTATAAATAAGCTTAGATTAGATAGATTTAGATTTGTTTTGTCTTTCTCTTTTATAACTTTACTTTTTATTTTTATTTTCCTTAACTACACTTAAAAAATTGTTTACAATAGAGTAATTAAAATGACTTAAACTATTTACAAGAAGAAAGCTCCTAAAATGCGGTATGAATTATTCGGGATACTGATTGATACGCTAATAAATTCTGTTTAAAAACTAAAAGAAATAACATTTAAAAAGAAAAAAAAAAAAGTTTCCAGTTTACCCTGCATTTGCAAGAACTTTAGACAAATCACAAGGGTAAATGCTTCTTAAAAATTGGAATTTGGCTCCAAAAAGAAATATTTACACATGACCAGTTGTATGTTGCATACTCAAGAGTAAGAAATCCTATAAATTTATTCTTCACTATTAAAAAGGAAAAAAAAATTCTTAAAAAATACTGTTTCAAAAATTATTAAACCATGAAATAGGGTTTTCGTCAAAGTATTTTTACAAACAAATCACCTTATTCACATTTCATCAATTGGTTTACAAAATTTAACAAAACAGAATTTGTAAATCTTAAAGTGTTAGTGATAATGTCATCAATACTAACTACTGTGAGGATTCCAACATGCATCAGTGTTTGCCAAAAAATTCCTGTAGTCAAAAAGCTCCTTACATTTTCCACAATAATAAAATAGCTATAGAAATTCCTCTAATGCATTATCAGATATTTGAGCTTAACAATTTTAATAAAATGTTACAATAACAATCATAAGTAAGAATGTAAGTTGTTTAAGAAGGAGGTACATATAAAAAGATTTGAAAATGACAATTTTTTTCCATTTCACTGAAGCAGACTTTAAACCCAAAGATATTATCATTTCTTTTTGCTTTATTATTTTTCCTTTTCTCACTTTAAACCAACATTTCTGATATATTTTTTGTCTATCTTTCTTTGCAATCAGAATAGAATGGCTCATTTTTTTTTTAAGTTAATAGCTGAGGGTAACTTATTAAGAAAGGAACAAGCAAAATTATAATCTACAGAATAAATTGTGCTTGTTCCTCCATTCATGAGTTAATTCACATTACTGTTATGCCCTGCCACTACCTCATAAATAATGGACTATTCCATTTTGATTATTGGAAAGAAGGGAAAAGACACTACTTGGTTTCAGTGAGAAAAGGAAGAAAGTAAGAAAGAAGTGTTTAACATCCATTTTAGTAAAATGGAAAAAAAATTGTTAATTTCAAATCTTTTCATTTGTACTCACTTCTTAAAATAATTACCAGCATTCATATTTATGATTGCTATTGCAATATTTTGTGTAAGTTGTAAAGCTCAAACATTTCACAATGTCACACGAGAATTTTTATGGACATTTTATTGTTGTAGAACTTCCCATTAGCTTATTCAAGCATAAGTTTCATCAGAAATTTCAAATAGGTAAACGGTGAAATTATCACAGGTTTTTCTAGCATGAAATCAAAGCTCTAAGTGGCTAAAATTGGACTCTTCAGATCACTGCTGAGGAATTTCAGTTTCCTTTTTAAATACAAGAGCCACTATTTGTACTTGATTCAATGGTCATGATTATTTTAGACAACCAAAATTTAATTTTGTACATAATCTCCACTCTTTTCAATGTATTTAATTTTCACATACATTATTTACATTTATTTTAAAGAACATGAGGAAAATACTTTAATTCTCCATTTATATATAGACTAGCTGTATAACCCAGCATTGCTCAGTGTTTTGTAGGGGTTATGTTGAAATGGTAAGGTCAAGTGCTTATTCAAAAAGCTTCAGTATGAGGTTGTCATGACACGTAAATTAAGTATTGGTTTTTGTTTCATTTCTCTAATGGATTCATGCTTGGTCAGTTTTGTCAATAAACAGGAATGATATATGTACAATTGGAAGAACAAGGCAGGCGTTATGGGAGCCTGTAATGTGATGCAATGACGTTGTGATGCAAAAGTGGATGCATTGTCCTTGAAATGTCAGAAGGGTTGGCACCTTGTAGAAAACATGAAATTGTTATTGCATATGATAAGGTAGAAGTTATAAAAAAGACCCAATTTTTGTTGGAATACAACTAAGCATTTCAGAGAAATAAACAAAAAGCAACATTTTCCATTAGTTTTTGCAGCACCCTGTGTGTCAATTGAAATTTTTGTTGCATATCAAAGCATCAGACGTTGATCTACCAGTGACTCAATTTTAGTTAAGTTTGAGAAATTTCTTGGAGAAATGCATAAAAGTGTGCAAAAACCAACCCGAAATTATGTTTCTGATAGATTTTTGATGATCCCTGGATGTTGATTCAAAAGATTTTTGTGTACATCAAAGGTTTGGATCTTCATCTACAAGTTACCTGATTTTGGTTGAATTTGCAAAAGGCATCTCGAAGGAGAAGAGTTTATAAATTTTAAGCATTTCAGTGATTTCTGCTGTACCATGAATCAATTCGAAAAACCTTTGTGTACTTCAAAGGTTCATGTCCTGATTGACAAGTGACTCAATTTTAGTTGAAATTGAACCAAGGGTTTTAGAGGAATAGAGTTCATTAGAATGGAGACACACAAACACACACACAGATTATATATATATATATATATGTGTGTGTATGTGCGTGTTTTGGTGCAGTAAATATCAGCTTGGAATAAGCAATCAGAGTGGAGTTTGAATTCTAGTTGGATTCGTTGGGTTCACTTTTGTGCAAATAACTTTGGGAAAGGTATTAATCCATCTCTTCTCCCTCTAGCTATGGGTTAAATAGCAGGACAGATTGGGTTCTGTACCCTTGGAACCAGTCTACCACACTTGATGAATAAGCTGATTTGTATAGGGTCAATACCTCTACCTGTAAAACAAAAGAGAGGTTACAGAAGCATCAACAGCCTCCTGATCAATGGCCTAAACACCACTGGGAGTGATGTGGGATTTTTTAGGTTATGGAATAAGAGGAAAATTCTCTTTATGTGTTCCACGTCCCTTCTTGGCATGAGAAATCATAGTTCTTCACAACTTCCTATCCTTTGCAGCTCTTACAAGTTTTTTTTTCAGTTTGCTTAGTCTCATCAATTCAGTACTAATTTATTTGTTTCTAACGAGCTCCATTCATGGAATTCTCAATATCCTTCTGTAGAAACACTCCCCATTTTGCCAATCATTCACACAAGCTCATTCTGACTTCTAACTCTCTTGCCCTCAATATACCCTGTGACAGTTAAGTCTTCTAAGCCTTCCTTCCTTATTAAATGTCTAAATAAATGTCAGCTATCTCTTCTTGGTTCTGAATAAGTGTTCTTATTGTTGCCCTTTTTTAAAAGACTTGCTATTTCTTTACTCTGTCCATGGAATCCTCAGTATCCTTCTGTAAAAACATTTGTGTTGCCTTCAGTTTTCTCTTCATCTGTGGGGAGATTGTCCAGCATGATCTCCAAAATCCTGGATCAAAGTTATGTTCTTCAGGTTGAAGTAGGTAATTTAGTTTCTTCAGTATTAAATTTCTCAATAACATTTTATGCCATAACAAAATACACATCACCAGAAACTTAACTTTATTTAGCAAATTTTCAATACAAAAGATGACAAAATTAAAACAGCCATTTTAAAACCATTAACATAGGTATTCCACATTTTTGTGATAATTTGCAATACCTAAGTTTTAAAATGAATTTTGATAAATGAAAAAGATTTTTAGAAGCTTTCATTGAAAGTTAAGGGATTAAATTTACTATTTCTATTAAGCAAAATACTTTGTCATATATTTTTTTTTAAAGAAAAATTATATTGACTGGAATCCAAATTTTTTATTTTTTCTAAAATAGTTGATTAGAACCACTTTTTAGCCATTTTTCATTGCAATGTAATTTTCTTTATAAAAAATCTTGCAAAAATAAAATATACTTTTCTGAAACTTTAAGGAATAATAGCTAATTAAAGTAATATTTAAGGTAAAAAAAGCAAAAAAAAAAAAAGAGGATTTTAAAATGTACAGTAGCAGTGATTCATGTATCTTTCAACACCCAGCAAACACTTCTCAAGCAGTGATAACGTGTATAATGCTGTCTACAGAAAATTTATCTTTTAAAATATAATTTTAGAAAATGACAGGTGAACGCTTTTTTAGATAATTTTTTAGAACTTGAAAATCTTAAAAATTAGATTATGGAGAATATTTCTCCATAATCTAATTTTAGGAATGTTGACTTCAAAGTTACAATAGTCATCAATCTTATTTTCTGATAATGTCATGTATTGTCACCCATACTTTCAAAATAGCACATTTTATGCACATGAAAAAAAAGAAATAAAAATTATTTTAAAAATCTTAGAGCATGATGATTTCCATGAGGTTTTTCAATTTTCACTTAAATTATTAAGTAAAGACTATATTTACTAACAAAGTTTTGAGAAATTTTTTCAAAGATTTTTTGAAATTATAAATTATTATAACTTGAAAAAGAAAAAAATGAAAACAATTCTTGCAAAAAGTCATTATTCATAGCAAAATTTTTTTCTTCAAACAATAATGTCCTTAATATATATTATTTATAAAAACAATTAAAAGCTTATCTAATTAAATAATGTAATGGTTTTATTGCATTTTTTATTTTACTAATGGAGCAGATATTCAGAAAAGTGGCAATTGTTTGAAAAAACAAAATTGATGATTTACATTCTTCAAGGAGTTCTGTGTTTAACTAATTAATAAAACAAAGTTTGCAGATAGAATTAATTTCTAGAAATTGCTTGAACTTAAGTTTGGTTGGTTACTCCCCACCCCCGACCAACCAAACTTAAGTTGTAAAAAAAAAAAAAAAAAAAAAAAAAGAAGTAATATTTCTAAAAATAATAAAGTTTTATTAAAACTGACAATTATTTGAATTTTGCAAGAATTTCCATATTAATGTGTTTTTCACCAGAAACAAAGGTGCTAAAATTCCCATAGTCAACATTGGTCCCACACTGACAAATAAAATAAATTTAAAAAAATAAAGAAAAGATTTTTAACCAAAATTTTGAACATCTTAGAAAGGATTAAAAATTAATTAAAAATACTTTGGTCTTTCCCCTTAACAAGAAACATTTTGATGATATATTTTCTATTAAGTTTGAGGTCTTTTTTCGTTATGCTGTGCTGTTTTTTTTAGTAAAAAAAAATGGAAGTACCTACATAAAGAGCAATTAAATTGTGAATGACTAAGAGGGCTGACAATGTGGCCTTCTAAAGTCTACTTCAATCCTATACTTCTAACATCTCTACCTGAACTCTGAATTTTTTCTTTTTTTTTTTTTTTTAACTGATTATTTTTATTTTTCTCAATACAAGTAGAAAAGTTTCCTTGTCGTCTGGTTCACACTCCACCCTGGGCTTTTGGATGAGAATAGAGGTTTATCTCCAATTTCCTACTTAGGGTTGAGTTTCCAGATCCCCATAAAGTCTACTTCAATTCAATACTTCTAACATCTCCACCTTAACTCTGAAATTTTATTTAATGATTATTTATTTTTCTTTTCAGTAAAATAAAATATACTTTTCTGGCTTATAGCCATAAGCCAGAAAAGAAGAAAGCAGACAAAGTGTAAATTCAAAATTTTTATATTTCTGAAATTGTTGAAATTGTGATATACATGTTTTCTTATCTAAAACATACAATATAAAACGAACTATATTTGTTTGTTTGGAGTTTTATGGCATATCAACCACTATGGGTCACTTAATGCCAAATCCAGTCTGCGCATATATATTAAAAATATATACACTTTGTATACACAATTTAGGGATAATGTCCTTGAGCCACGGCGTATTTATTCTTACTCGGGTAAGTGATTTCAAATGTTTCTATCTAGCATGCGTTAGTTATTTATATCAAGCAGTTTGATTTGTTTCTATAGTCAATTGATGCAGTTTTCCACTACCAGTTTTATTTACAGAGGGTAAAAGGCCAGTGTAGTTTTATCCAACAGTGATTTGGTTGTTTAGTTTTTTATGGTATATCAACCTTGGTCGGTTGATTATTCTGGGTTATGACGAGAGATTATATTTTTGGATATAACTGTCTCTCTCAAGAAAGAGAGAACATCATCCATTTCCACCTTCTCAAACAAATTTCTCATATTATCTGTTTTAAAATCCCGCTCTCTGGTTCTAGCTAGTGCGCCACATTCCATGAGAATATGTTTGATTGTGTAAGGTGTTTGGCATGTCAAACACTGTGGTGGTTGTTCCTGCGTGAGTATAAAAGAATGAGTGAGTTTTGAGTGGCCAATATGCAAGCGTGATATAATGACTCGTTCTTTCCTTGATTTTCTGAAGCCCAACCTCCATTCTCCCAGCATAGGCTTTATTTGGTAGAGTTTGTTGTTAGTGTTGCCATTCCAACGTTGTTACCATTTTGTCAAAAAGAATTTATATAATTGAGGTTTCAAGTCTGTATATGGAATACTGATATTGTCCAGGCTGAGCTCTAAGGCCAATTTTGCTGCCAAATCAGCTTTCATTTCCATGCACTCCAATGTGGCTAGGTATCCAGCACATAATTATATCTTTGTGACTAGACATAGAGTCTAGTCTACTCAGTAATTTAACTATTAATAGGTTTTCTAGACGTTTGTTTTTCACTGATGTTAATACCGAAAGTGAATCTGAAAATATGATAAATTTGTTGTGTTTGTCATTGGAAATTATGTTGAGAGCAAGATCAATTGCACAGACTTCTGCTGTAAAAATGGAACTTTTCACAGGAAGGGCTTTTTGGTATACAATTTTATTAAGTACAGAAGCACATGCTGATCTATTGCCATCCTTGGATCCATCCGTAAATATATATTGGTGATCCGGATGGTTTAAGAGTATAGTATGAAATTTTTCCAGAAAGGTACTGGGGTGTGTTTTTGCTTTTGGTAGCTTGTTTAATTGAAGGATTACTTGAGGTTCTTTGATGGTCCAAGGTGGAACTTGTGTGAGTGTACTTTTATGTATCCTTTTAATAGGAATTTTGGATTCATGGAGAATAGTCTCCATTCGAAGGCCAAATGGTTTGATTGCATTTTCTTTTTGTTGAAACTGTTGCTTATGTTTAGAATTGAAAATGCAGTCATAAGCTGGGTTGGTTGGACACAATTTCAATTTTAAGTAATATTGGAGAGCCAGCTTTATACATCTAAGTTGTAGAGAAGCTTCATGGGTTTCAGTGTATAAACTTTCAGCTGGAGAAGTTCTGAAGGCTCCTAGGACCTGTCTTAGTCCTTCATGGTGAAATGGGTCAAGCTTTTTAAGGTAAGATTTCCTGGCAGATCCGTAAATAAATATACCGTAATCTAATTGGGATCGGATTAGGGCTCTGTATAACTTGATGAGGGCTTGACGATCAGCTCCCCATTTTGTATGGGCGACTACTTGTAAGAGTTGTTGAGCATGGGCTGTTTTAGATTTTAAATGTCTTATATGAGGTATGAAAGATAATTTCCTGTCGAATATAACTCCCAAGAATTTATACTCATTAATGACTGGTATTTTCGTATCTTCCAGCTTTATGACTGGGTCATTGTGCATTTTCCTCAGCTGACAAAAATGCACACATTTTGTTTTGCTTTTAGATATCTTGCATCCATTTCTGTGTACTCAATGTATTATTTTATTGATGCATTGTTGCAGTTGGCGTTCTGCAGTCCTCATATATTTTAATCTAGAAGTGATGCAGAAGTTGTCAACGTAAAGATAGTCATCAATTCCAGTAGTGAGGAACTTTGTTATACTGTTAATTTTTATATTGAAAAGTGTCACCAATAGGATACTCCCTTGTGGGACTCCCTCTTCTTGCTTGTGAAGGTTTGAAAGTGTGGATCCAATTCGAACTCGGAACGCCCTATTCGACAGAAAACTCTTAATAAAGTTTGGCAATCTACCTCGCAGTTCAAGTTTATGGAGAACTTTCATTATTCCAAACTTCAAGGTGGTTTCATAAGCCTTCTCCAGGTCAAAGAAAATTGCTATAAGATGTTGCTTTTGGATATTGGCCTCTCTTATGGAGGTTTCCAATTTAACCAAATGATCCATTGTTGATCTCTGTTTTCTAAAACCACATTGAGATCTGATGATAAGTTTCTTGGATTCAAGGTACCAGATCAGTCTTTTGTTAATTATGCACTCCATTGTTTTACAGAGGTAACTTGTGAGAGATATTGGACGGTAGTTGGATGGGTTTGTGTGGTCTTTTCCAGGTTTAGGTATAGGAATGACAGTTGCTATTTTCCATGTTTCTGGGACTGTCCCATGTGTCCAGATATCATTAAATATTTTAAGGAGGTAGGTCAGTGATTTGTTTGGTAGATGTTTTAGAAATTCATAATGAATTTCATCAGGGCTGACTGCTGTACTGTGTGATGCTTTGATTGCTTCTTTCAGTTCCGCTAATGTAAACGGAAGATTATATTTTTCAAGATTATTTGTCTAAAAATTAAGTTTTTGTTTTTCAACAAGGTTCTTATAAGTAATGAATTGTGGGTTAGAGGTGTTAAGTGAGGAATTTTGTGAGAATGTCTTGGCTAGTATATCTACTATGTCTTCCTTTGTAGTTGCTTCTGTCTGATCTTTTCTAAGATGTCTGAGAGTGATTGGTTGTGGTTTTCCAGATATCTTCCTTATTATCCTCCAAATATTGTTTGTTTTAGTGGAGGAGCCAATTTGATTGACATAGTTTTGCCAACTTTCCTTTTTTGCTTCTTTAATGATTTTTCGGGTTTTTGCCCTGAGCTGTTTGAAGGCGTTGAGATTACTGGTGGTAGGTTGTTTATGAAATTTCCGTAAGGCAGCCTTACGAAGGAGGATAGCTGTCTTGCATTCATCATTGAACCAGGGAGTTCTATGTTTGTCTGAGCTTGAGGTTTTTCCGATGGATTCATTGGCTATGGAGATTAGAGTTTCGGTAAAATATTTTGTGTGGTCTATAATTTTAGAGTCTGGAAAAAGTTTTTGTTCACAGAGGGTTTCAAAAACTTCCCAGTTTGCCTTGTTAAGTTTCCAATGAGGGAGTTTTTCATCTTTAAATGGTTGTAGAGTTTCAAGAAATATGGGGAAGTGGTCACTACCACATAGATTATCATGAACTTTCCACCCATAGTCCATATAGCTTATGGGATCGCATAGAGTGAGGTCAATGGCTGAGTAAGAACCTGTAAACAGGTTGAGGTATGTTTTTGATTTATCGTTTAGTAGACAAAGGTTATTTGATTCAATGATTTTTTTTAGGTCTTTACCGTTTCTATTGGTTTTCTGGCATCCCCAGACAGTGCTGTGGCTGTTTAAGTCTCCCAACAATAAATAAGGTTTTGGTATTTGCTCACGTAGTTCATTCAATTTAAAGTCACTGATGGGGTCATGTGGAGGGATGTAGATGGAGCAGATGTGTATTGGTTTATGCAGAGTAGCTTTAATAACAATTGCTTGGAGGTCAGCATCTATCTGAATTTGACTTTGGGGTATATCTTTCCTAACTAGGATCGACACTCCTCCAGAGGCTCTGTTTCCATCTTTGTTAAAATAGTTATACATGTGGCATTGTTTAAATTTAATAAAGGTTCTTTCTTTTAAGAAGGTTTCTTGTAGGCAAACTATTTTGGGTTTATGGTTGGCCAGTAGTTGGTGAAGTTCCTCATAATTAGCCCAAATTCCTCTGCAATTCCACTGTAGGATTGTATTACTTTGTAATTTCATTGTTTGGAGTGAACTTTGTCTGAATTGGTGTTGTTGCTCTTTTTAGATTTGTTTTTAATACTTAGCTCATCAGTTTCCATCCTTTCCAGAAAACTAAACCTGTTTTCTGTGTCAATCTTCAGAGTTGATGGTTCTGCAGTTTGGCTCGCCAATCCTGAGACCCTTGAACGTTCCCATGAGGAAGATGGAGTATGGTCTTTCTTGGATTGTGATAGGCATTTTTCTTTGTTCTTGTTTGATTCAGGGTTTTGTGTATTATTTTTCCTATTGTTATCACTTTTAAAAGTTGAAGGACAGATTGGTGATTGTTGCAAATTCTGTTTTTTGATAGGAGTGTTCTGTAACGTTTTTTTTTTCTATTTCTTTTTCATTCTTTATTTTATCATGAGTTTTGTTGTTCTGAGCAAGGACTTCCAATTGAAATGTTTGTTGGATACTATTGGTGTATTCTTTTTTTAATTCTGCTTGGAATTTTGTCCATTCGCTTGAATCTAATTTTATGAGTTTTTCAATTAGTGTTCTATATTTTTTATTTTTAGAGCCAGCTCTCCGTGTAACCGAAGCATAGCTAATCTCACCCATATAGCCCTCTACAATTTTCCTGGCCTCCAGGAAAGTTACATTTTTCTTATGTTTTACTGCAATTATTTCTTTTTCTTTCCTGTAGACATCACAAGATCTTGCATATGCTGGATGATCCTGTTGACAATTTGGACATCTTGGTGATTTCAAACATTCCTCCTCTTTATGGTTTGGTTCTTTCTCTCCACATTTAGCACATGTCTGTCGTCCTCTGCAAGGATCCCTGTGGTGTCCAAATTTCTGACATTCGAAGCACCTCAGGGGAGCTGGAATATACTGATCCACTTTCTCCAGATAGTATCCTATTTTGACTGTTCTAGGGATTTGGGCCTGATTGAAAGTCAGTATATAGGTATTTTTATCTTTTTTTTTTGTCACCCTTTCCTATATTTATTCTTTTTATATCTATCACTCCCTGTTTTCCCAGGGCCTCTCTTGTTTCTTCTTCTGAGAATAAAGCCAACTCCCGCCTTCCAATTACACCTTTGAAAGTGTTTAGTTTCTCATGTGGATAGGCTTTGCATTTGGTATCATGAAAGTTTTTCATTTTTAGGAGATTTTCCGCTTGTCTCCTGTTATCCACTCTGACCAGTAAATTTCCATTTCTCAATTTTTTTACATTTTTTGGGGTTGCTCGTATAGAGATAACTTTTTTGATAAAAAATGGGGAGAATTTAGCCAGAGAAACCTCTTCCAGGGATTCAATGATAATGAATTTGGGGAAGTCCACTGTTTCACCTTCAGAGTTCGATTCTAATAAATTTGTTTTAGATTTTTTATTTAAAGATGCCATGTTTTGATTTTTATTTTCACTGACCCTGTGCTCCACCACCCACCATGGAGTCCAACTTGGGAAGGGAATGAACCAAGGGGGAAACCCATTCACCTTGGCTGAGATGGGGATACACAACCAGTATACTCATATTAAGAGCGAGTCTTGAGCCCCTGCAAAATTTTGGTTGTATAACTCTTTAATTTAGCAGTGATGAAAGAGTCTTTTGCTCTCAACACAGCTGATACTCAGCCCCCACCTTCTAGCTCATGTAAGATAAAGGGATGTGAGATGTTCCACTAATATATTTCAATAATACTTTTGAGATAGAAAGAAATATATATGAGCTAGGGCATGTCAGGACCAGCCGATTGATCAGATTGGGCCTCTCCGACCACCCGTCTAGCCCAGGTAAGGGCCAAAGTGGTGTGTTGAAGGAACATGACCTCTTTGCACCCGGGTCATGAACTTCTCAACCACCAGGATTCTGTCCCCAGGCATTATGGGTTGCCACCCACGGCCAACAGGTAGCCCCCTTGGGGAACTTTTACCCCCTGCAGAGGTGCAGTCAACGTATTCTGAAGTCCCGCTGACAGGGCATTAAAACGAACTAATTCAACGACTTAAACAACATATTTTTATTCAGTTTCTTTAGGGTGATGATCAAGTTCTTTAGTATTCGGTATAGCAAAAAGTTTATTAATAAGGCAGCTATTGATAGCAGTCTGGTGAAATGTCGGTTTGTGGTCGTTTAAAGGTAAGACCATGGTAGGCATATTAGTAAGCTCAAAACTTATGTTGATATCTGCTGTGTTTTCTCAGTTCTTAACAGGATAAAAATAATAAAAGATGACCTTTTAACTGCTTCTTCATGCGTCAACATAGCTGCATTCTTTTGTTCCGTCCTCCTCCACTATCATTCTCTTATGGTTGATCTAGAGGGATCATGTTTTTATCCTTTTTTCACAAGGCTTATGAATTTGGTGCAAACATCAAAATGTTTCTTCAAGTTAATTTTTGTGATTGGCCAAATTATTTTATTTTACAGCATTCTTTTGGGTTTTTTTTCATAACGGATGTTACAAGTGGAGCCTCCTTGATTTTTAGTATTTTTTCAATCACAAGTAAGTTTGGCTTTTACAAACTTCTGACATTTTTGGTCAGGTTCAGTCTTTTCTTGTCCTTCCTCTTTTTATTTGAGGGTTGCCTTCTCGTAAGTTGAGAAGTATAGAAGGAGAAGTTTAGAGCAGGAGAAAGAAAGAAAGAGGTAAGGGTTTTAAAGGAAAGCACAACTTCTTTATTTTAATTTGAATTCTTTTTATTTTTGTACATATATTTTCAACTGCTTCTTATTGTATGAAGCAGTAGTTGAAAGGTCATCTGTTACTGACATTTCCACCCTGTTAAAAGTTGAGAAAACACAGCAGCTAACTGCAACTCAAACTCACATAGTTCTGGTTCTGGGTATGACAATAAACTGCATTTGGCAGCAAGGCTTTTATAATTGGGAGAATGTGAAGAGTATGGAACCACCACTTAATTGCTATTGTTCCCAGGTCCAGAATTCTAGTTGTAAGTAGCAGAATGTGTGTACGTAGAAAGATTAACGGATTACGAATAAAATCTGTGTTCCTTTCCTTTTTTTATGGCCAGCAAGAAACTGAAAAGGAAGGTAAAGCAATAAAGGAAATTGTACTTAGCAGATGTTAATTTTTAGAAGTCAGTTGAAATATCTTGTTGTTGTTGTCATCATGTTAACTGCAAGAATGTTGAGGATGGAGAAGAGGTAAAGGAAAATAACGCAGGTGAAGAAGGAGAATGAATGTGTTTCAGGACCTTATGTCCTGGTCAGTGTTTGAAGTTTTTGTCACATGTTGCTGGTGTATGATATCGCCGCTTTCATCTCACTGACTGATTCTGACTGTTTTTATAGCCATTTAGCTTTTCACACTGGATTGCTAACTTTTCTCTCAGTTTTTCAAATTGCTTCCTTCCATTGGTTAGAAAATTAATTTAACAACAGATCATGAATTCTGGCTTCGTCTTTTTCTTTCAAGAAAGAATCAATCCTTTTCCTATTCGTCAAAATCAGGATTTCACAAAGAATTGTGAATTTTTGTAAAAATGAAGAAGAAAAATTAATTCCCTATCCACCAAAAGACTTACCTCCTAAGTGTCACAAATAAATTGCCTCTTTAAATGATGGAGATGTATGTTTAAGATATGCTCTGAGGAAGAGTGCATAATATGCTGACTGAGCGTTTATAGATAGACTTGATCTAATTGAAATGAAATGTGAAACCGACAGTCACTAAGTAGTGTTGATTCCTATATTTACACTGTTCTATAGTAATAGTAAGAATAAAATGTTAATAATGTTTTTTGTCGAAATTGAGCATTCCATTATATAAAAATAAATTAAGCTATTTTTAACCACTTTCAAAACTGCCATATATGGGATTATTTTTTCAAAAGGTTTATTGTGATTTGCATTTGAATCATTTATCTTGAAAAAAAAAAAAAAAAAGCATTCAGAAAATTAGTAACCTAGATATAAAATTTAAAATTAGCTGTGATTTAGATTGTGTATTTAATGTACTGGTTGTTTTTTTTCAGTCAGTAGACCAACGGAGTGGATTTATTAATTGCTACTGTAGCCTCAAGAATTCCTAGTTTCTGCTGACAAAATGTTTTAAAACATTGCTTTTACTGCGAACAAGACGCTTCTTTCTTCACTCACTTATTTTTTATCATTTCTTCTCTTCCTTATTCAAAATGACATGAATGACTGCTGAAACAGCAGCAGCAGCGAATTATTTAGCGAAATAAACAAAACAAATGAATTAAAAATTCAATAAGTATAAAGAATATCAGCGCTCTGCTATAAATTAATTTGTCTTCTCGCTTGCCAGACAAATTGGTTTTTACTTTTTTAATATTTCACAACTAACCTAGTAATACAAAAAGGAAAAATATATTTCGATTTCATTTGTTTGTTTGTTTTTACTTTATTTTTTTTTAATTTTTAGAATATTTAATTTTTAAGAATGAACTTCTTAAGGGTGGAAGAAGAAATGCGATTCTTAAAACAGCCTATCCCAAAAAAATGATGTCAGATGATTTTATCAGAGCGTGAAGCGTTTTTGAGTGAAATTTATGAACTGCACTAAAAAAAAAAAAATAGGTCTCTCTAGTAAAAACTACTAATAAAAAAATAAAAATAAAATAAGATAAAATTAAAAAATTAAATTAAAAACAATATGCGCGCACCTTACGACGGAATTTAATTTGTTTTAAGAAAAAGAGAAATTAATGAATGAAAAAATAGTTTAAAATGTTTAAACTTAGTCATTAAAAAAAATCAATTTTTTTTTACTTTCTTTTTTAAATAAGTAATAATTTTTTCTTTCTCTTGTCTAGTTTTTTATAGGAAATTTTAGGCCCTAAATGTTAGAGAAATTTTTTTTTTTAATAATTTTTAAAATAATAGCATTTTCTGCCCAATTGGGAAAAAAAAACAAAAAAAAATCAGGAAAATATAATTCGTGGTTTAAACTTTTAAAAATTTATTGATACTTAGTTTTGATTTGTAAAATAAACATAGCTAAATTTTTTTTTTCCGGGAAAAAAATATTCATGAAAAAAAATTATCAATATTTAAAACTAATAAAAATAAAAAAATATTTTTAATTAGATAATCTTCCGTTTGTGAGCGTGTATGTTTAAGAAAAATGTTTTTTTAAAGAAAGATTAATAATCTTTTAAAAATTTAGAATTAATTATAAATATGAAAAAATATTAAAAAATCGGTAATTCATTAAAAAAAATAGAGAAGAAAAATACAACGAGAGAAATAAATTGTTTCTATTTAATTTCGCTTATTTATGTAAATGAAGCATTGTCATTTATGTTTTCTTCAATCTTTTTATACAATTGGAAAAGGGGAAGAAATTGTTTCATTAAAAAGAAATAGTTGAATTTAAACAAGTACTTGACAAAAAATATAACAATTAAAAAATAAATTTTAATTTTTAGCAAACAATACTAAATAAAAAAATTCCTCAATTTTATATCATATTTCTAATTTATGAACAATGAAAATACTTTTTTAAAAAAATATTGATTTTTAACGTGATACTGTCTTCTTTTCTCCTCCTCTCAATCAATTCTTTAGTGTAAGTGTTGTACTACTACTGCTACTACATATGGATAATTTTGCAAATAAAATAATGAATTCAAAGATATTTTATGACGATATGACTATCTTCACCCTGATGATAATAAAAACGACAAAAATACAATTCTACTCTAATAAGAAGCTGGAAACTAAACCACCCCATCTCTTCGTCATTCATTTATTTTAGGTAAACAAAAAAAAAAAAAAAAAAATTACTAAAAAATGGTTTCTAAACTGTAGTTTACAATAGATCAAAATTGTGCAATATATCAATGTATTAACTTCCTTCAGAAGATTAAAAATGTTAAGAAAGAGATCAGGAATCACCGAACTTTAACAAGTTTCAAATATAACATTTTTTTAAATAATGAATGAAATTAAAATAAATGACACAATAAAACCTCAAGTGTCAAGTTAAGAAATGTACTTTTAGTTTTAAAAAATACGAGCATCACAATTTCTTAATGGTAAAAACAAGTGATCAGGTACAAACCTCCTGCCATTGTGTTGGTTCCTTGTATTAAATGCACACAAATTTTGTCACTGTTCTTAAATGAAGTCTAAACATCCTGGAGAGAAAAATAAAAAAAAAATAAACATCGTCTCCTTTAACAAAAACACATGGTAGGCTGAGGCCGGAAGTGAGGCAACCTGCCACAAATAATTCACCTAAATTAACGGAAGTGACGTCACGACCCGGTTGTCATTGGAGGTCATGGGATCGTTCGATGAATGGGACAAACTTAAGATTTAGATAGATAGATAGATAGATAGATAGATAGATAGATAGATAGATAGATAGATATGAAGAGACTGAAATAGATATAAAGAGATAATTAACAGACTGATATAGATAGAGAGATATGAACAAACAGAAATAGCTATGAACAGACAGAGAGATGGGAACAGACTGAAATCTTATCCCAGTTTCTTATAATTATGATAAAGATTTGATATATTTACAATAAACATTTATATGTCAGTTAGTTAAGTGCCATATGTTATACACACTTGGGTGATCATGTCTCTTTCAACCCATGACTGGCTAGGCAGAAGATTTTCCCGCCATTTTTTTCTGCAGTTGTTTGGTTGCCAACCAAGGCTATGGAATCCAATCTGTCTTGCTATTCAACTCTTAGCTAGTGGGGAGAAGAGATGGTGTAACGAACAAAATAATATCCAGATTTAAACTTCAGATGCTAAGCATACTGATTGGTTGCTTTTTATTAAAAATTAGAATAACTCAAATTTACAAACTTTGCTTAGCACACACGCGAAAGCAGATCCAAAACAAAACTCAAGAAATTTCTTCTATATTTCACACCTTGATGTGAAATGTTTTTTGGACAATAGAAAGCCAGGAAACATCTAAAAGCAAACTTCAAATAAAAACTGAATAAAAACATGGGTAAGCTCACCTGTCACCAGAGAGAAAAAAGTAAGCATCTTAATCCATCCCTTGACAAACGTCAAGCAATTGTTATTCTCTCTCTCTCTCTCTCTCTCTCTCTCTCTCTCTCTCTCTCTCTCTCTTTTCTTCCCTTTTTTTAAAAATGTTCCACTTTCACTTACCCTCTGCGAAGACATCTGCCTCCTTTTCTACTTGGTAACCAAACAGAACATTTTAAGATTGAGCAATTACTTCAAAGACATTCCGACCCAACTATAAACTTTCATACATACATACATATATATGTCCATGCATACATTCCTGCCTATGTACACATGAACTCATTCTTACAAGTACTACTTTGAATCTTTTAACAATCCTGTATCAACCAAAATACATATTAATTTTTATTTGTCCATTGTATTTGAATTAATTTAGATGTATATAAATTGTTGTTTCAATTTACAAGCTTGATTTTCTTGTTTTATACCCCTCTTATGGTGGGCTATCTAACTAACAAGGCCAAATCAAACTAATCTGTTTCAAAACACACACATCACTATAACTGATAACCCAGTATAATGGATTCATACCTTTCCAAAGGGTATTTGTGCATAAGTGAATGCAACAAATTCAACTGAAATTTGAACTTGGCACTTCGATTTTCTCATTCTGAGCCAATATCCATTGCACCACAATGCATATCCCACATCATAACAGTTATATATAGAATTTATTATTTCCATAGATTAGTTTTATGTTAATTTTCGTTTTACTTTTTATTGATTTTTTCTCAGTGTATGTATATTGTATAATATAGCATTCATTTATTCATATATAAAAAATATAATTAGTTACAGAAGACCCATTCTTGTACCGCCCCATTGTACTAAATGTCTAGAGCCAGGGTTATTCACTGATGCCTTTTGACAAGCTAAAATCTAGGTAAAAGAAAAATAGACAATTTTCATCTCTTTCTCTACCTATGCATGGGTTCCTACATTAAAAATGTTCACATCCCAACCACATTCTTTTTAAAAAAATGGTGTTCCTTTATTTAGCTCTTTCTATCTTTGTCTTTTGTTGAATTTGGAAGGTAAAAATCAATGTCATTATCAATTATTTCATATATCTGTAGTAATGAAAGTAGTCACTTACCTCATCGAACAAGATGCCCATAATTGGACAAACCAAAGTTTGCATGTCATACCAGGTTCTATATGACAGAACTAGAAATATGGCCCGGGTTTATTTACATTTTTTTCTTATGGCAGAGAACTCCTCAACCCATCAGCATTTCATTCAACAAAGAAAGAAACTACTTTTAATGCTACAACTTCTGGAGCATGATCAGAAAAGGTTACAGTAACTTGTAAACATGCACCTGTAAGTACATTTTTCTTATAACAATAGGAGTAAATAGGTTTGTCTATTGCCCAGCTCACACTCATCCTTGGTCTTCTGAACAAGACTCTAAGTTTATCCTTTGTTTCCTGTTTAGGATTGGCTTTCTAGTTCATTTTTAAAGTCTTCTTAATCTCTTACAGTCTTAATAGCCCTTTGCACCATAGTGGAATAATTGCTTTGCTTGGAGTGAATTGATAAAACATTGTTTTTTAAAATTCAACAGAAATACATTATTCCCTCACTTCTGCACTATTTTCTCAGATTGTGCCTAGTTTTATTGATTAATTTATTTTCTGTGTATTATAAATCTTTTGCATGTTATTTAACTCCAGAAAATATGTTTACATTTTAAGAATTTATTTGAAGATAATGATCTTTTACTGACACAAGTTCTACTAATTAACCCATAGCTGGAAGGAGATGAAGTGGATTCATACCATTCCCAAGGATATTTGTGTGTAAGAGAATATAACTGTTATGTCTGGTATATCTTACACTTTCAGTGCTTGATATGTGATACACTGTTACGCTTGACATAATGGAGTGCCGACAGTTATCAGCTTAGCACTTAAATACAACTCAGTTAATTTGCATAGGATGCTACAGTAATGAACCTGACTGGAATTGAAACTCAAATCTCCAGTTTCCAATTCTAATCTATTATCCATTACACCACCTGCACATCCAAGCTGATAGCACCTGGAGTGGATATCGGTTAGGAACGAGAAATTGGGAAGCCGAGTTCAAATTCCAGTTGAATTCATTGCATTCACTTACACTCAAATACCCTTGGGAAAGGTATTAATCCATCTCTTCCCTTCAGTTATGGGTTAAATAACAGGACAGATTGGTTTCTATAACCTTGGCTGGCAACCAGTCTACTTCAGAAAGTAATGGCAACCTACTGAGGGATAATCTTCTGCCCAGTTAGTTATGTCTCTTTTGAGACATGATCGCCCAAAGCATGTATCATGTATGGCACTTAACAGACTGACTGAACTAGCTGTACATGCATTATCATCTATGTGGTAGAATTATAGAAACTCATGATACTTTTCAGCATGAGTGACCATGGTTTGGTATGTATATTTGGAGATGGGGCTGCTAGACCAGGTGAAGTAGCTCTTTCTTATGTTATCCAGGATGGATGTGCTGATCATTGACTAGTTGCTGGCCCAACTCTATGCAATAATGTATGATGAAGTGATTGAAATGGATCTAGCAGTAGCTAAATGGTGTGGACACAAAGCAAACAAAATTAATTCCACCTTGTGGATCTACACAGTAACAATAAAATCACATGCTATAAATGTAACAGCTTGAGCCATTGGAGGAGGAATCAAGGGTTGAGAACTGGGACTGCGCAGGGTCTTGCTTTATTTTCAATGCTGGGATGTATAGCTTAAAACTGCCTAGGAGACATGTCAAAGGAAAAGATATCCACATTGCGTGGTGGACAGCACATTATAGTTATATATGCGGCTGGTATGGTGATAACATGGCATTACTGGACAGAAGTCACCGAAAAAGTTAGAGGTTCATGCCTTCAAGTTGGAGGATATCATCTGTGGTTTGACATGAATGCCTTTAAGGCTTTTAGCACAGATATGTGGAGGAAACTGATAAGGTGCCTCACTAAACAGTAATCCCAAACAACACCTGACTATGGGTTTGATGATCAAGGCTGGTGCAAGGTTCTCATGACCCCCACCACTGAATCTATATGGGGTTCCCACTCTATTATATCTCAATTTTCATAAGGTAATATTCATATAAAATACAAATTTTATTGTAACATAATGATGTACAATGATGGAATATGCAATTGAGGTGAACAATTCAACTAGAAAATTTGAAAATAATTACAATTATCTGGATACAAATCAAAAACATATCTTAATATGCCATTCCATCTTAAATAAATGTTTTGCAGAATTTTTAGCAACAATTTGAGATGTTTTTTTGTTAAAATGTTGAATAATTTTAACACATTCAACATTATGAAAAAAAACACTGAATTTTATTTTGTGTTTTTTGAGACTTAGCATGAGCAAAATAAATTCATTGATTTGGATGAAAAATAAAAAATCCCAGAATGACATAAAAATCTTCAAAAGTTCTTAATTTTTTAATAGTCAGTTTAAACTGTTTGTAGGTTAAACTAAATGTAGATAGAATAACTTAAATGTTGATGAGATAGCAATGGTCAAAAGCACTTCTCAGGGTCTTCAATCAGGGTGTATGGTGATTGTATGCACAGACCCTACTGCTTCTTGTGGTAGTGATAATGATGATTATGATATAACAGTACAGGAAAGTTCCTGGACTACAATCTCCTGGAAAACTCCATAACTTATCTTAGTCATGTCAGTGCGTTGGCAGATTGTTTGTTGATGGGCTTCATTGACAAGCTCACAAATTTTTTGGTATGTTTTAATATTTGACAAAAAAGAAAAAAATGAAGTCTGTTGTCTATAAGAATTTGAAAGGGATAGTAAAGGGAGCTAACTCTTTACTGTTCAAAGCTCAACCTTCAGCCTGAAACTATTACTAATCCATGACTCTGGCTAACTGCTATCCAATCAGAATCCCTTCTTGGAGCCATGTGGCAAATTCAATTCTGAATTTTTCCTCTTTTGTTAGTAACAGTCGTAGTGATGACACTTTTATTGCAGCTATCTATTCTAATGTCCAGAAGCCACAAGGCTGCAAACCCCACTTATTCCTTGGACACTCTTCTAGCAGTTAAATCTGCAAATATAAATTATATTTGCAAACATTTTACCTTTCTGTGCATATACCCATTTGTACATTAAACCTGTCACTGAGTTGCTTCCCTTTTTCAAGTGTGTTTATCTTTGCCTTTGACTTTGTGGAATTTAACTGCATCCAAGGAAAATCTTTATAGTCGGCATCATTGTGTCAATTTGAATGATCTTTTTCTTAACTGAAATAGTATGTACTTTGCCAGGACTACATAGAGTTTTGAATTGAAAGTTTTCCTTCTCCTAGACTGGTTGCCACCCAAGTCTATCATGCTATTTACTAATAGCTGGAGGGAAAAGAAATGGATTAATACATTTCCCAAGGGCATTAGCACATAAGTGAATGTAATGAACTTGACTGAAATTCAAACTCAGCTCTCGGATTTCTTAATTTGAGCCACAATTCTATTACTCTATCATGCATCCTAGCTGTTGCTCTAAAATCTCATCATCTTGAACTGAGGCTCAAATTTTTATTTTCTTTAATCATTTCACCCCTAGCAAGGCAATAAAGACACAAGGATCCAGTTTAGAAATGATAGTGGCAACCATGGACAGAGTTATATACAGATCACACAACAGTAAGTTATAAATGAAAAGTTGACCATGTTTCGCTGGATGATAGATAAATCCTGCCACATTCCACTGGGGAAAACAGCTTACAAGCTACAGCCACATTCTGCTGGAACATTCAGATGAATCAAAAGTAGAAGTGGGAGAGAATTTACAAGCAAAACCTTTTATGTTATCAGCCAAAGATGTTAACACCTCAAATTGAATGAAGATTGGAAGGACAGAAGACATACTTTTCTTTAGCACACTATTACAGAGCTATCAGTAGTCACGAAAACCAAACTTGCTATATGAGGCCTCATTCTATCAGCAAAAAAACTTTGAGGACAGGTTTAAAGTTATTGAAAGCAGACACAAATAAGCATCTGCTGAGCCTAGAACTATCATGCTAATACACCTAGAAAAAATGTTTACTATGAACTATAGTGGCTGAACAGGCATTATGGTTTTACAAGGTATTTCCAAAAAAGTATAAAAGCATCAATGCCTGCTTTAACTGAAGAAGAAATATCAGTAGCACAATTCACAATAGGAAGATTAAAATTATCACTCCAAGTGGAATCCCAAAGAAAATCACAAAATGAATTCCAATTGTTGCTCGACAAGAGTTAGAAGAGAAGATAAAGAAATAAATCCAAGAAAGAAAATAAACTATTTTTATAATGTGTATACCACTTATATTCTTGTGTTTTGATCAAAAGAGTCTTACCAGAAGTCTGACATAGAATTGTAAGGATTTTGCAAGATCTGATACAAGTATGTTGCTCAAATTTTTCAAAGAGCGAAAAAAAATCTATAACCAGTTAAAACATTATGGATTAGAAATTCTAGCAGAATCTTGTTACAAAGACACTTCTTTTATCTACTGAATCCATTTGGAACATTGGCGATTATGGCTCTTCACAACTTTCTATTGTTATTTTGAAACTTTTGACCCATTACCAAGTCTCTGTAGTGTATGGATCAATTATAACAAATTTAGTATAGAAAAAAAGGAAATTGAACATAGAATAAACTGTACTATAGAAAGTTTCTTGCAACACCATAAGTTGCTACACAACCAAAACATCAACCTGAAAAATTGAGTCCCATTCTTAAATAGCTTTGTCAGATCAAGACTTTCATATGGATGATTTATATCAAACCCAACTAGAATTTGAGCTTGGCTATCTGATTTCTCATTCTGAACCATTATTTATTATTCCACCTGCACATCCAAGCTTACAGCATCTGGTATTCCCTAACAGTTAGCCACTCAGATTCAAAGGGTTAGAATTTCCTTATTACTCGTATGCTCAGGTTATGGTACTCAGCATCTGTAGGTTAAAAACCACATCTCTGTTGTTTCTAGTCTCCTTTTCATGTATGACACAACCATTTACTCTTGTCTTAATAGTAAGTCTGATTGGTTTGATAAGGTCAAATTCCAAGCTGATCTCTTATGGTCTCTTATTTTACTATCCACTTTATATTGCTTCTACTTAACATAGGTACAATCCTATTTATGAATTCACTGCACATTGCTTACATCATCAGTCTATTGTATTTTCAGTGTCCATCTATTGAAGTCAGTCAGTTAAGTGCCATATGTGAAACACGCTTGGGCGATCATGTCTCGAAAGAGACATGACTGACTGGGCAGAAGACTATCCCGCAGTAGGTTGCCATTGCTTTCTTTGGTAGACTGGTTGCCAGCCAAGGCTATAGAACCCAATCTGTTCTGTTATTTAACCCATAACTGGAAGGAATAGACGGATTAATACCTTTCCCAAGGGTATTTGTGCATAAGTGAATGCAATGAATTCAACTGAAATTCAAACTCGGCTCCACGATTTCTCATTCTGAGCCGATATCCACTACACCACAATGTACATATCCATTAATTCAAGTCTTGTTTCTTTGTAAAAAAAACTGTCCAGCAGTTCAGCTCTCTTCTTTATTTATAAATCTAGGGATAATATTGCTTGAAACCTGATAAAGATCAACAGATAAAATGACACTATTAAGGTTATTTACTCATCTATCTGTAGATCAAAGTCCATATATTTCTATATCCAAATTTTGAGTAGTTTATGTCATGTTGCTCTTAACAATGTTGTACTCAAATTATTATCTTAACTATGATAGCAATACAAGGATGTGCACTTATGTTTTACAGATTACGCAAGAGCATTTGACAAGGCACAGCTCAAAGTATGACACAACGATCTATTTGAACTATAAGGAAAACTCTATCTGAAATATATATATAGAATAATCCAGAAATTATACTAGAAGCAAACTACCTGCATACAGACAGAAAATAAATTGTACAGATATGCAAAAATGGAAATAGGTAAGAGGCAAGGATGTGTCTTCATGGATTTATTCAACCTCTACAATGAGGCATTTCTAAGTAAGCTGGGGTCCCTACTAGTATTTATTATAGGTGTGCGTAATCTTGATAATATAAAATATGCAGATGACACTGTGTTGGTTGCCAGCTCAAAAAGAAGACTACAGAACTCCATTGTATATATTTTGCTATTAACCCATTAATGACTAGTGTCTCTAAAATTCTCTTAACCTATTAATGACCACTAACCCCAAAATTCTATTAACCTATTAATGACAACTGTCCCCAAAATTCTATTAACCTATTAACGACTACTGTCCCCAAAATTCTCTTAACCTATTAATTACTACTGTCCCCCAAATTCTATTAATCCATTAATGATTACTGTCCCCAAAATTCTATTAACCCATTAATGATCACCATCTCCAAAATTTTATTAAACTATTAACGACCACTGTCCCCAAAATTCTCTTAATCCATTCATGATTCTTCTTATTCTATGTGCCTTGTCCTTTCAGGATATAGGCAATCTTAGTCTTCTACATCTCCCTATCCCTGGTGGCTCTGAGCACACTTTCTTCTGTTACACCGTGCAACCCCTGTTCTGTCATCCACCTGGTCAGGCCCTTCAAATATGTTATCCGCTGCTTTCCTCTGTCTCTTTTTCCCTCTATCTAGCCTGTTAGTATCTTCCTCATTGCATGTCCCAGGAACTTTAGTTGTCTCTTCCTGATTCTTAATATTAATTTTCTTTTCATTTCCATTCTTTCCAAAACATCATCATTGCTCATATGCTCAGTTCATGATGTCCACAGCACTCTTCTGTAGAACCACATTTCAGTTTGCTTCAAGTTTTTCCTTCATCTTTGATGATATTGTTCAGCATTCACTGCCATATTGAAGAACTAACATCACATAGCAATCCAGTACTCTCTTCTTTGTTTCTAGTGAAAGTTTCCTGTCTTTTAATACTTTACTGTTCCCAAAATTCTATTATCCTGTTAATGACCACTGTCCCCAAAATTCTATTAACCCATTGATGAGCACTGTTCCCAAAATTCTATTAACCTATTAATGATCACCATCTCCAAAATTTTATTAAACTATTAATGACCACTGTCCCCAAAATTCTCTTAATCCATTCATGATTCTTCTTATTCTATGTGCCTTGTCCTTTCAGGATATAGGCAATCTTAGTCTTCTACATCTCCCTATCCCTGGTGGCTCTGAGCACACTTTCTTCTGTTACACCGTGCAACCCCTGTTCTGTCATCCACCTGGTCAGGCCCTTCAAATATGTTATCCGCTGCTTTCCTCTGTCTCTTTTTCCCTCTATCTAGCCTGTTAGTATCTTCCTCATTGCATGTCCCAGGAACTTTAGTTGTCTCTTCCTGATTCTTAATATTAATTTTCTTTTCATTTCCATTCTTTCCAAAACATCATCATTGCTCATATGCTCAGTTCATGATGTCCGCAGCACTCTTCTGTAGAACCACATTTCAGTTTGCTTCAAGTTTTTCCTTCATCTTTGATGATATTGTTCAGCATTCACTGCCATATTGAAGAACTAACATCACATAGCAATCCAGTACTCTCTTCTTTGTTTCTAGTGAAAGTTTCCTGTCTTTTAATACTTTACTGTTCCCAAAATTCTATTATCCTGTTAATGACCACTGTCCCCAAAATTCTATTAACCCATTAATGATCACTGTTCTCCCACAAAAAAAAAAAAAAAAACTGAAAGAAATACATTTTTGCATGATGCAAATTATAAAAGAAATGGAAAGTGTTTTTGATTTTGATCTCATGCATAATTTTATGACCCCGCTTTCAGAAACGACAGATTCTTGCCCTTTTCTACTTTCCAAAAACATTGTTCAGATGTGTTTTGGCAGCCTTACTCATGAAGGAAAGTAGTCATTCTGACTCAGCACAAAGGTGACACAAGCTCAATCTTTTTAACCATTGTTATCTTAACTTACTTCCAAACCAAAAAGAAAATTAGACATTCCCAAGAGATACCGACAAGTTTGTTTCACTTCCGTCACCATAAAAGGAATAAACAACTTTAGTAGAAACACAAATTTCTGTATATTTCTATCTTCTTTTTTTTCATATTGAACATGTGAATATATAAAATAGAAAAATAGAAAATGCAAAAATACACACATATAAACATACAACTTACATATGGGTTATAGACAGAAACCAACAGTTTATACTAAATTAGCAGTATAGCCCGACATTGCTCGGGTGTAATGAAAGATTTAAAACTAATCCATGGTCCTGGAAGTTCAGACTCTTTGGACATTGGCATGAAAGACTAAAAAGCAATAGTTGTTTCCAGTTAAAGCGAAACCGTAGACTGAAAGAAAAATCAATGGATGTAAGTCACTTTTCATTTCCTGATATCAATATCAAATAAGTTTTTTTCGTTGTAAAAAACTGAATTTTGAAGGCTAAATAAGTCCTCTGAGTAAATGATATCATGGCTGAGACTAAGAACTACAATTATACCTACTTAGAGCCAAATCCAAAGCAAAAACTAAAATAAAAGGGCTGAAAAAAATACAGGCATACAGGCAGATAAACAGACACACACAAACATCTTGCCTTTTATATATATATATATATATATATATATATGTGTGTGTGTGTGTGTGTGTGTGTGTGTATATATATATATATATATTATCAATTTTCTGCATTATTGTAAGAACTGCAACCTTAAAACTTCTGAATATCATTTCTTGTGTCTTTGTCTATGAGTGTATCAAATTTGATTAAAATCGGACCACTCCTTCTATAACCAGATTTTTTCGATTATCGATTTTCAATATTTATCAGGGGTACCTTGACACAAAACCTAGCTAAGAACACTCGCAGATGCTTATAGTACAACTGTGTAAATTTTCAAGAAAATCCCTTCAGCCGTTTCAGAGTCTATAGGTAATGGCTACACACACACACACAGACAAAGTTCCATTTATAAATAAGTTTAGATATTTACAGACCAGTAATTAACAAGTAAGGTACCACAGAATAAAAAGTGTGTGAAAACGATGGCTAAATCATATGTTAAAAGTGAAAGTTATAAATCAGATTTTGAGTTAAAAGATTCCAAATTCTATATTTTTAATCTGATGCTTTCATAAAATGAATATGATTTAGACCAATTCTTTTCTGTCTTTCATCAGCATGGCTGATGCTAACCTCCAAGAGAGTGACTCATTGCACCTTCTTGGGCCAACATTTTCTGCTGACATGAAATAGAAAGATTATTTTGAATCCTTTGCTAAGTCTACTGCTATGAAATTTAGCTCTCTGTGTTGTGCTAGCAAGTCGATCCTTAATTCAAGCCAGTTTAGACCAGTGAGCAACAGAGGGCAAATAATTAACTCGTGAAAGTTCATTGCTAGAATTAAATTTAAGAAATTATTTTGTTTGCTAAATATTATTTTATATGTTACCTTTCAATTAACTTAAGTTTCTTACTTAAGATACTGAAGTAAGTATAATGTTTATTTATATTATTGAAACTTTGTAGATTTTATTTTTAAATAAACTTTTTTGATGCAAAATTCACAAGTGTCATTATTAATTTTATCACATAAAGTTAATTTAAATTTGATATTTTTCTCTGGTTTTCTTCAACAATAACCATATTAAGTATAAACTAATTTTTTATGTATCATTTATGGTTTTTTTTTAAAATAACAGGTAATTTTTTATAAGATATGTTAAATTTTTCTGTCATTTGTACATTAAAAAATAAAAATATGTGGTGATACCACCGACCGAGCAAAAGCGAGCAAACTGGATGTTGGCTCTATGCCAACCAGAAAGCTAATGAATAAAAAGTTGTCGTGCGCAAGTGGATTCGCGCAGATGTTCAGGTTGAAAAATAAAAATTAATCAAATATCAAATTCCCATTTTTATTTATCAGCCAATGAGAAGCCCGGAACCAAATACAAGGATGAAATGCGAAACGACCATCGTTTTGAGACAGAAGGAAAATATAAAAGCCGTGACAAAAGGCAAGCAGACAGACAGGCACAGACAGAGGAGAAGAGTGTAATTAGTTTCTTCCTTGATCTAGGTCGAGCGGCTACTATGTTCGCCTCTTTCTTCCTCCCCTGTTCTCAAAGTACTAACTGACCTTTTCTAAGACATTCCACACAAACCAACTTACTGACTCACTGACCTTAGAAACGGCAACTTGAAAATGAACATTCTTTTTTTTCAGCTCTTCATTATTTTCCATGAACTCTTTTACCTCCGTTGGACTTTTATTTAAAGCATTACTTATTTTGTAAAACATTGATTGAAATGTATATATGTATAAATGTTATTTTACACTCAAAATTGCCTTTCTTAAATTATAATCATTTTTGAATTATAGTGGGCTTTCTTCCCACAAGGCCAAATTCCATTAACATGCTACTGAATCCTACTACCCCTCACTACAAATGAAATAAGAGAAGAGATACCCGCTATAAATATAATATTTTTCACTGCAAAATTAATGAAAAATGACACTTCTTAAGGAATTTATCACATAAAGTTAACATCAAAAATTAAATTCAATAACAAATTTAATATTTTACAACTATTCTTAAAATTTAATATTTTACAACTATTCTTAAAATAGCAAATCAACAAATTTAATATTTTACAACTATTCTTAAAACGATACCAAAAAAATCTAAAAGAGACGGTAATGTTGGAATACAGAGGGCACTTATCTATCTTTGGTGAGGTAAGTCACATGGTAGCTGCTTCATGATGTTACACCAGATAGTGATCCAAGCACTAGTCACTCAGAAATTTTGTGAACAAATGAGAAGTTTCGTTTTTCTTTAACCCAAGCCTTTGGCCTAGGCGGAGCAGAATAAATCTACCTACACCAGAAGTTTGCAGAAACATAAACAAATTTGACCATGTTTTGCTGGAAGATAGATAACTCCTGCCACGTTCCACTGGGGAAAACAGCTTATAAGCTCCAGCCACATTCCGCTGGAACATAGATAAATTCTGCCACGTCCAGCAGGGACAAGCAGCTTACATCTCACTGGTATATAAGATAAATCCGAACTCTTAAATTGGGAGTCATAATAATTTCCCAGACCAGAAGTAACTTCAAACTCTATATAAGACCTTTCCTTTTGTTTCTCCTTATACTTTGTAGTAGATATATGCGATACGTATTTCTTCACGTCTTGGCACTTGTATATATTTATAATTCTATATGTCATAGTGTATAAAAGTCTCTTTGAGAACAAGCGTACATTCACCTATTTTCCTTTTCATTTTTGTCCCTCTTTCCACCTTACAACATTATTGTCTTGTCAATATCGTCTTTCTCTTTTTTGTGATTATTTTACAACTTACTGTTTCAGCTTTTAGTGTCATAACAACTACAGAAATTTGTCCATTTGAAAAAAATAATAATAAAAATTGAATTGTTTCTATGATATTATTCTTCATAACAACAAAATAGCTGTATAAATAAAGATTTATAGCAGTCAGGGATTCGGATTGTCATTGACACTCTGAGTGAATCGACTGCGTCTGTCAGTCGTTCACTTTGTCGGACTCTCTGTCTTTGGACGGAAAGGAACCCAGATGAAACTCAGCCGAAGGGTAGAGTCTTCTTTGGGGAATCGCAGACAAGAATTTTTGTCCAAACTTAAGGCCCACGTTAATTGGCCTTGTGCCGCATCTACCTCGGGCTTTTTCCCACGTAGGAAGGTCGTAAATAATTCGGAGAATCATTGACGATTATTATCGGACTGTGCTCTCTGCGATTCTAACACCTTAACCGCTCCTCTCTTCCTACTTATTGTTTGTCTATCTTATCTGTGTTTGTCTTGTTTGCACTTAATATCAATTAGCACGGATATTAACAAACAAATCTTTCTGTAACGAACAAACATTTGGCTATGTAGATTTCAAACAAGCAAATCTATAACAGATTCGGCATCGAAAACTCGGATAGCAGTTTTGCTTAAAAACATTTTTAAGCAGTTTTGCTTAAAAACATTCGTACAGATTCACTGACGAAAATGAGCAATTTGATGTTAATTTCAAAATAATCAGGAACAACAGCAAATTTAAAAATGGAGGACTTCCAGAAATGCTTCCTTGAATTTTTCAAACAAAGAATTAGCACAATAACGGCAAGAAAAGCAACTTGCTATATCGATGGAAATTTTCTCAAAAAAAGAAACGAGCCCAGATAAACTAGATACATTTTCTCAGGATGCTGTGTTTAAATCAATTGGAAATTTTACATATAAACCTGAAGTGGAGGTTACATTTGATGCTTATTATCGCAGTTTTGGGAAGATATTTATTAAAAACTACCCGAACTGGACAGACGGTAAGAAAATTCGTTTATTATTAAGTAAGTTTGGTGCTTCTGAACACGAAAAATACAGAAACTATATATTCTATCAAAACGATCTGGAGAAATTACGTATGCAGAAACTATCCAGATTTTATCTAGTTTTTTTGAGAATGTAGTTCTGTATTCAATGATGAAGACTACACAACGTAGGCAAGTATAGTGAATAAGGAGCGTGAAAAGTTCTGATTGAATGAATCAAGCATGGGTATGTTTAAGTATTTAATTTTTGTATAAGGATTAACCTCACTAAGCAAAACAGACGTACGCGCGAGACTGAAAGACCAGGAAATAACTCTCGAAAAACTGACTGAGGAATGTCAGACAATTATAAACTTAAAAAAAAAGATACCGCAAATATTGAACAACAGGACATATTATATATCCAAAAAGTAAAACCACAAAGTAGGAAAGTTAAAATAAATCCATGCTACGGTTGTGGTCAGTTACATCTATACAAGGATTGTCCATTCAAAGATTTTAAAAAATGTTTCAATTGTGGTTATAAGGGTCATAAAAGATCTTTTTGTAAAAAAAAGTAAAAAGAAAAGCAAAAAATATGGTTCGTTATACCATGGTTGAAAAAGTCACAGTAAAAATAAAATTCAAAAACGCCCGATTGAATAACACAAAAGTAAAAATGCAAATTGACACAGGGTCAGAACTGACAGTTATTAATATGGATACATGGAATAAAATTGGTACAGCGGCATTATGCAGATCTAAAAAACAAAAAAAAACAAAAGGCATATCAGGCAAAAACATCTTGAACTTGGTGAAATTTATTTAAACGTTGGTTTCGCTGAAAAAGAGATAAAATGAATAGCCTATAGCAAACGCAGAATCTCTTCGGTACTGATTGGCTGGAGGAGTTTGATTTATTCAACATTACTATAAACACATTTTGTAACAATGTTGTTGGATCATCTAATTACACAGAAAATTTGAACAGGATTTAAAGGTAAGATTTCCAGATATTTTTTTTCTGAAGGCCTAAGATTTTGTTCTAAGGTTGATGCAAAGCTTGAATTAAAAGAAAAGTTAACTCCAGTGTTTCAACCTAAACGACCAACATCATTTGCTGTACTAGAAGGCATAGACAAAGAGTTAGAAATCTAGATAAATTAGGTGCTATAAAAAAATAAATTAGTCAATATGCGAATCCAGCAGTATACATAAGGAAAAAAAATAAAATAAAATTCAGTCTTCACAGAATTAAATGAATGTCTGGAACAGCATAATTAACCTTTACCTTCGACGGATGATATATTTGAAAAGCTGAATCGAGGAAAAATATTTTCTATGTTAGACTTGTCAGAAGCGTGTCTACAAATTCCTATGGACAAGAGTGCGCAAAAATATTAACTATAAATACGCACAAGGGTCTGTTTAAGTTTAAGATTACTGTTCGGAGTAAAAGTAGCACCCGCAATTTTTCAACAAGTCATGGACACGTTGCTGGATGGTTTGGATTAAGCTACGGCTTATCTTGACGATGTGTTAATTAAAAGCATAGACCGTAATGAACATGCGAAGCACGTGCACGAGGTGTTTAAAAGGATTGTGGTTTTAAGCTCAGCATAGACAGGTGGATGTGCGTTATGGTGCAGCGGATATTCCAGTTGAATTCGTTGCATTCACTTACACGCAAATCCCCTTGGGAAAGGTATTAATCCGTCTATTCCTCCCAGTTATGGGTTAAATAACAGGACAGATTGGGTTCTATAGCCTTGGCTGGCAACCAGTCTGCTGCAGAAAGCAATGGCAACCTACGGCAAGATAATCTTCTGCCCAGTCAGGCATGTTTCTTTTGAGACATGATCGCCCAAGCATGTATCAGGTATGGCACTTAACTGACTCACTGATAGACGAGTGTGAGTTCTTTCTACCAAAAATTAAATATTTAGGTCAAAACATTGAGTTCGTAAAAAATCAACAACAGACATAATTTCAGTTGGTTTTTGCGCACTTTTATGCATTTCTCCAAGACGCTTCACTCAAACTCAACTAAAATCTGATGCCTTGATATACGAACACAAATTTTAATTGACACACAGGCCGCGGCAAAAATTAATGGAAAATGTAGCCTTTTTGTGAGCGTTTATTTTTTCGAAACGCTTAGTTATCATATGCTATAACAGTTTCACGTTTTCTGCAAAGTGCCAACCCCTCTGACGTTGTAGGGACAATGCATCCACATCTATGTCACAACGTCATCGCATCACATTACAGTCTCCCGTAATGCTCACCTCATTCTTCCAATTGTAGATACATCATTCCCGTTTACTGGTAAAATTAACCAAGCATGAATCCCGTTTTACAAATACAACAAAAACCAATACTTACTTCGCATTTTTTTTTTTAACTTACCTGTCACGGCAACCTCATACTGGAGCTTTTTGAATTAGCACTTGAGCTTACCATTTCAACATAACCACAAAAAAAAAAAACAAAAAAAAACCCCGCACAACGCTGGGCTATATAGCTAGTCATTGATAAAGCTAAAGTTTTAGAAAATTATCTCTATCAAAGAAATATATCATGATACTAAGACAAATGATCTACTGAAAAAGGTGATATCAGATTTTGATGATGAACAGCTGTTATTTCTTTTTAATTCTCGAAAATGATAAAGATTGGGAGAAAATCAAGGAAAAAGAATTAAATCATTAACAAGAGATAGTAGTTTAACCATTGAAAATACATGCAATGGCTTAATCGATGTTTGTAGATATTTTCTATGTGGTGAGTAGAATGGTAGTAGTAAAGCGTATTGAAATATAGCCTTTCCTCTTTACTAATAGAGTGACAGAGAAACTCTCTCTTTTTTTCTCAGCACATATTCTTTCTATTTTTCCATATTTACAATTTTCCTTCTTTCTATTTTTCCATATTTCTGTTAACCTAGATATAGCCTGAACATAGCTCATAGTCATGTAAAATCAACTAATGATTAACACTCCCACTAAAATCAAATCAGAAACGCGTAGGTGCTAAGTAAATATAAAAAGAACAGTGAACAAAAAAAAATCCTTTAAAAAATTACTGTTTTCTACAAGCAGTAGTTTATGTAAAATATCTTTCATGACCAAAGAGGAAGAGGTGTTGCAACCGACGTTAAAAAAAAAAAAAAAAAAACATTAAAAAATTACTGTTTTCTACAAGCAGTAGTTTATGTATAATATCTTTTTTTTACCGCGGGGTTGTAGAAAACACCAGGTTGGGAAACTGGCGTGGGATATCCTTCTCTTAATGAGGGTGAATGGGCCTCTCTTAAGCCGTGGTAGGCAACCCATCTAGTGATGGTGTCACAATAAAAACACCCTTGGTAGCTCTGGCAAAGCATCAAGTATTCAGCTACTGACAAGATTTTGAATCTCGGCCGAGGCTGCAAAATGATGATGATGATGATGATGATGCGAGTGGAGTTTTGAGTCAACCATCAGAGATTCAATCAACACACCAACCAGCCAAAAGAAAACTATCTCCACTCAAACCAGAGATGTACTCAAATAATATTCATGAAAACAATATGCAAAAACCAAGGAATAAATTTAAGCGTACAATCTACACACTCAAATGCCCGGGACATAATATAACATAACACAAACAGCAACTGGATACTACATTTCACCAGACACACACACCTAGGAACAAATATGTTATATTTACATGAACATACATACACACAGAAGAAAAAATTTTATAACCTGAACACAGCAATACATATATAATAATGAACATTCATATGAATACCAAAATGACTTATACAAGAAATGCATCAAAGACACAAAATACAAAAAGAACTGAAACGATAATCATGTACATATAATAAAAGATGTAACTTTCAGTTAGTTAAGTGCCATATGTGATACACACTTCGGCAGTCATATCTCAAAGGAGACCTGACTGACTGGGCAGAAGATTATCCTGCTGTAGTTTGCCATTACTTTCTGTGGTAGATTGGTTGCCAGCCAAGGATGTAGAACCCAATTTGTTTTGTTATTTAACTCATAACTGGAGGGAAGAGACAGATTAATACCTTTCCCAAGGGTATTTGTGCATAAGTGAATGCAAGGAATTCAAGTGGGATTCAAATTCAGCTCCCAAATTTCTTGTTCCAAGCCGATATCCACCGCACCACAATGCACATCCAATGTAAAATTTAACTTTATCAAGTCAAAAATAAAAATGATAGTATAGTTAATAATACTTGGCTTGTACTCCTTAATTATCTAAACCCCTTTCTATACAATACCTAAGTAGGCGGTTTAATTTTGTTATGCTTGATGAATTCACCACAGACTATTTAGGAAATGAATTTGGAAAATTAAGATAAACTTCTGGAGGTGAATATTTCATAACAGATGAAAACGTTTTTGAAAAATTTCAATAATTTCAACTTGCAACCATAATTGCTCAAAATGTAGACATTTGCTGGATTAAATGGAATGCCTAACATTTTTATAATGTACCAGACCTTGAAATGAGAATCTCCAAATATATTAAAACATCATTTTTGCATACACTAGGCAATGTTGCAAGAAAAAATTATCCCACAGAAGAGAAAATATTAATAACATTAATTTTTATTTTCAAGAATATGAAAACTTTTAAAAGAAATAGATTGTAGTAATTTAAAAATTCCGCTGGGATACCAGATATTTATTATTTTCAATTTTCTCTCTTTTTGCATCCTTTTAATTAGTCAAATCCCTAAATTATCCTGTTAATTAATTTTTTGTTCTAGTTAATGTAAATTGATTTTAATTTTTAAAATGTGGTTGTATCTATTATTGTATCATAGCAAAATAAGTATTTTCTTAATATTCTGTGGAATAAATTGTACACTTTCCTCTTTGGTATCTAGACTTTATGAAGTTAAGCATACTACTAAATTGGCAATAAGGACTTATTGTTTTACAGTTGAAATAGCTGGATGTAACGGCAAGTTTTATGCTAACAGTTTCTTCTCTCACACTTCTCACTTATTGAACTATCTTCCAGCTTCTTGCTTTCTAGTCAGCTGTAACCTTCAAAAATTTAAATGCAATGTTAATTGTTATAAATTTTGCGAAGATAATCAAAATTATTGTTTCTTTGAAATTCACATTTATAGTAAAGTATTTTCAGACTTTGTTGATACATGATTTTGTAAAATGCTGAAATTGCTTTCTGCTTGTATAATACAATTATATTTTCTGTGATCAATTAGCATAAACAAATTAACTCATTATTTTTGCAATATTATCTAAAAATGTTTAATTTATGAACAATAAAGGGATTTTTGTGCATTTAGTTTTTAATGGTATTTTTTATATTTTTTTGTACATTTGCTTTTATTGAAATAAATCAGTAATTGTAAGATGCTTCCTAATATTATATTTTGTTTCTAATTCAATAATTACTTGACATTACTATCAAGTTCTTTGCTACAAATATTATCAGTAATTCTTTAGTATTAATTTAGGTCTCTACATGTCCATCCCCAGTTATGGATCTGAGTTGCATGGTTACCAGGCTTGATATACTAGGCAATTTCTCAGAATATATTTTACATATTTATGAGTTTACTAGTCATTTTTGCTTTGAATATTGCTACCACATCTGGTATGGTGCTTCTGAAATGTATTTAGATGTTCTTGATAAAATCCAAAAAAGGATTTGCAATGTTATTAGTCTTGGTATGGCATCTCAGTTTCAGTCATTTTCCCACCACTGAAACATAGCTTCCCTGAGCTTTTTCTATAAATATTTTCATGATAATTGTTTTTATGAGTTTTCCTCTTTGGTAAATGAAACCCCAAAGAATATTAACAATTTTAATAATTGTAAATATTCATTTTTTAAAAGTTATTATTTTTATTCCCCAACTCCCTCACAGACAAACAGTCCGTAAGAGAACTAGTTAGGACTTCATAGAGATTTTGAGGCATTATGGTGGCTGTAAGTAAGAATGCGTTGTTTTAATCTAAGGAAACTGTGGTATGTTTGGGTCAGTAACTGTGGCTAGCTAAATTTATGATAACAGATTGAAAACCAGCCTTCCCCTATCCCTCTCTTGGCCTTGTGCCATATTTTTTGTATTCTCAAAATAAATGTTGCTTTCCTCTTCAGTCAATTTCCCACTACTGTAATGTATCTCCCCTGTATCTTTTCTAAAAATACTTTCATGGTAATTTTTCTGATGAACTTTCCTCTTTGATACCTAGACTTTATGAATTTAAGCACACTACTACATTGTTGTATCTAATGAAAGAAACCACATCACTTGAGAACTTTCAGTAACTGCACTTCAGGAAAACAGGTTTCTCAAGTCCAGTAGCTGATATCACTCTTTCCAGTAGTGATGGATGTTTCCTTTGTTTGAAGTAGAGTGGAACATGAACATCTTCATTATGCCATTATTTTCTCTTCAAATTATATGTGCTATCCATTTTAGTTATTGCTGTTGTTGAAAGTCATCAAATGATGTGGTTTCTTTTATTTGGATGTGCGCTGTGGTGCAGTGGTTATCGGCTCAGAACGAGAAATCATGGAGCCGAGTTTGAATTTCAGTTGAATTCCTTGCATTCACTTATGTGAAAATACCCTTGGAAAAGATATTAATTCATCTCTTCCCTCCAGTTATGGGTTAAATAACAGGACAGATTGGGTTCTATAGCCTTGACTGGCAACCAATCTGCCACAGAAAGTAATGGCAACCTACTGTAGGATAATCTTCTGCCTAGTCATGCGTGTATCACATATGACAGTTAACTGATTGACTGACTAGATTGGTGGTAAGGCTTTATTATTTTACAGTTGAAATAGCTAGCTATAACCATAAGTTCTATGCTAACAGTTTTTTTTTTCTAGCACTTCTCACTTATGGAGCTCTCTTTCAGCTTCTTGTTTTTTAGTCAATGCTAATTGTTAATTTCTGAATTCTTAATTCCTGTTCTTTTATTGTTCACACTCTTCAAGAAAGTTTTATTTTTCTCACTCTCATTAACATCTTGCGGGAATCTCGGTGTGGTGTAATGGTTAGCAATCTTGCCTCACTAGAATCTATTACAACAGAGTAGTGAGTTTGATCTTCACTGGGTGCCCCATACTTTTGGCCTTGTGCCACATCTAAGCAGCACTTAGAAAATCAACTCTCAATAGCACCTTGTGCTTTTAGTGGCTTTATTATCTTGGTTTCGGTGGAATGATTTAAAAAACTAATCTATTATCCTGCTGGACATATTCTGATTTTAAATACATTGGTGGTGGTGGTGAGAGGTGAGTGGTATTTATTTTCTTGAATGAGACCTATGGATTCTTTTCACATATGAGATTTATATAAACATTTTAGAGTCTAATGTTATAGTGACAAAAAATAGATTATCAATTTTTGTAATTTATTTTGAAAGTGAATGACAGTCATGATTTTAAACAAATAATAAAGCTTAGCTCAACAGCTGATTGAGGCCAAAAGAACAAATTTAATCTTCAGTTCAGTTCTGTTTGGGCAAAAACTGTGGGAGTGGTTCAGTCTCCACTCTAACCATCCCTATCAGACTATCAATATCAGACGTTTCATAAACTTATAATGAATACTAGATTCTCTTAGAAACCTATAACTTTTGCATGAATGCCATACTTGGTATGAAACCATTCAGAAATATCTAAACTGTCGGTTGTATAAAACTAATTTCTCAGATCAATGGTGAAAAATGGCTTCAATAAACAGAGCCTATAGCATATTCTCCAAACTATCATGTGGAAAATATCTAAACCTGATTTTCTAAGATCAATAGTAAAAAATGGCTTGGAGCAAGTGAAGCTTGTGGATCTTGGTGAATACTATTCTTCTTAGAATCTTATTGGCTGGTGCTGCACAATCACAAGCAAAGAACTGTATCTGATAAAAGAAACCACATCACTTGAGAACTTTTAACAACAGCTTTTCAGGAAAATAGGTTTCTCAAGTCCAGTAGCTGTTATCACTCTTTCTAGTAGTGATGGATATTTCCTTCATTACCCTTTGTTTGAAGTAGAGCGGAATGTGAACATCTTGATTATGCCATTATTTTCTCTTCAAGTTATATGTGTGTTTTGGCTTGCTAGGGTCAGGAAGAAAGACACAAAAAGAAAAATGTAGGTTGAACCAGTGTATTGGAATAACAGAACATATATACAAAATAAGAGTGTTATTAGTCAGCAGATAGAAGTGTCAAACTGTTAAGTTACACTGCATCTTGACTGCCTCCTCTAGGAAGTCTCACAGGTTAGTATTTATGAAGGTGGAAGAGTTCATTCCAATATAGATAGAGCACCATAACAATGTGCTATCCATTTTAGTTGTTGCTGCTGTTGAAAGTCATCAAGTAATGCAGTTTCTTTTATTTGATATAGTTCAGACCTTCACAGCTTGGACCCATCACACCACATAACACAGCTGGGACGAGCAATGTCATATACATAAGATTAACTTGCATTGTATTGGTAAAGAGGAAGGTCTACTACTATTTTTTCCCCAAAACTGCTACTTTATGGAATAGGTTCCTGAGATGATGCTTCCCCAATCAATACAATCTTACATGTCCTCATAATATGCTTTGGTTTACTTCCTCTCTTTGTAGAATTGAGTTGCTTGAATGAAAAAGTGAATATTCTGAGCAATAACTGGTGATTTTGCTATATGATGAAATTCTTCTACATGTAACATTTTCTCCAAACTATCATGTGAAAAATATCTAAACAATCACCAGTATACACCTACTTGCGCTACAGAATCACAAAGTGTTGTATCGTGGCTTGTATCAGGTGACATTCAGTTGCCCAGATGTTTTTTAAAGACAATGTGCATTTAGAACAGGGAGTTGTCCTTATCAGGGACTTCATGAAGTAGTACCTACTACTGTGAGAGACTGTAAATATTGTATATACCTCTTGGTTGTACCACTCTGGTAATATAGTTTATCTACATTTTACTGTGTATCTCTTCATTCCACGATACAACACAAAGCAAAATTTTTCAGGAAAATCAGTCGGTTAAGTGCCATACGTGATACATGCTTGGGCGATCATGTCTTGAAAGAGACATGACTGACTGGGCAGAAGATTATCCCGCAGTAGGTTGCCATTGCTTTCTGCGGTAGACTGGTTGCCGACCAAGGCTATAGAACCCAATCTGTATGTTATTTAACCCATAACTGGAAGGAATAGACGGATTAATACCTTTCCCAAGGTTATTTGCACATAAGTGAATGCAATGAATTCAGCTGGAATTTGAACTCGGCTCCCCGAGTTGTCGTTCCGAACCGATATCCAATGCACCATAAAGCACAGCAGCACATTCAGGAAAATAGGTTTCTCAAATCCAGTAGCTGTTATCACTGTTTCTAGTACTGAGGGATGTTTTCTTTCTAACCTTTTATTTGAAGTAGTGTGGAATGTTAACATCTTGGTTATGCTAATATTTTCTGTTTGAGTTACATTTGCTACCACCTTCTAAAATCAATGGTTTTAAATGGCTTGGAGTGGGTGAATCTTGTGGATCTTGGTGAAGACCATCGAACATTATGTATTGGTGCTACAGAATCACAAAGAACTGTACCCAAATAAGAGAAACCATATCACTTAAAATCTTTCAACAACAGCAACAATTAAAATGGATAGCACATATAACTCAAAGAGAAAATAATTTCATCATTAAAATGTCAATATTCCATACTGCTTCAAGGTTAAGAAGAAAATCCCCATCAATACTGGAAAGATTGATCGCAGCTACTGGACATGAGAATCCTATTTTTCTTAAAAATTGTTTCAAGAGAAAAGTTATACAAATTTCAGTCAACATCAATACTGGCTGCTTGGTCAATGAATACCGAATGTTTCCTTATAAGAAAACAGCTAATATTATTCTTACCATTTCAAAATAACCATGACCTTTAGTTAATCCAAATTATTCTTTGATATTTTTTATATACATATTCATTATTTTTATTGCCAGATTACTACCCATTGCTTGTGAGATTTTATATTTAATTTATAATTAAAAATTAGAGATTTATAAAAAAAAAATAAATAAAATAATACATCTGGTAAGTGTCTATTTCTATTGTCTGCCTCTTTCTTTATCTATATTCATATATATATATATACTAGCAGTATAGTCCGGCGTCGTTCGGGTGTAATGAAAGCTTTAAAACTAATCCATGGTTCTGGAGCTCAGACTCAGCCTAAAGAATATTTGTGTGAAGTTTGGTGAGAATTGAATAAAAATTGTGGATTTTTATAAAGGACATACAGACAGATAAACAGACACATACAAACATCTTGCCTTTTATATATATATATTATCTATTTTCTGCACTATTGTAAGAACTGCAACCTTGAAACTTCTGAATATTGTTTCTTATGTCTTTGTCTATGAGTGTATCAAATTTGATTAAAATTGGACCACTCCTTCTATAACCCGATTTTTTCAATTATTTATTTTCGATATTTATCGGGGGTACCTCGACACAAAATCTAGCTAAAAACACTCGCACACGCTTATAGTACAACACACACACACACACACAGACAAAGTTCCATTTAAATAAGTTTAGATGTGCATAGAAACACCAAAGAATTTTAGGAGATTGGGTGAGAAATAATTTTGAGAGATTTTTTGTTACAGCAGCATTAAAATCAAGCCAGAGTTACTTAAATGTATTCATTTGTTTTTATATATAAATATATATAATATGAATAATATAATCAATATGTTGATGTATCACAGTACTTCAAATAAAAGGTTAGGAAGAAAACCCTCATCAATATTGAAGAGTGCGATAACAGCTACTGGACCTTAAAAATCAGTTTTCCTGAAAAAATGTTTCCTTTTAAAATTAAGTAAATGAATGCACTAAAATATTTTTCCTAATTGCTGTAGTAACAAGAGTTTAAATCCATGTTTGTTGCTTTTTCTTCAGTTTCATCCCCAAATCAATCATTTATGTCTTAGTATCTTGGTAATTAATTATGCTGCATGTCGAAACATGTTGTTGAACAGGTTAAGTTACTAAGAAAAAGAAATATGTCTACAATATATATATATATATATAATGTTTTAAATAAAAGGAAAATGTTTGTCTCTAAGGCTTTTTTATCCAACATCTCATCAGGAGTAAATTGTTGACAATAAATTATACAAAAGAACAGTTGTAAAAAACGTGAAGAGCAAAAAGGTGGGGATACATGATAGGAAACCTAATCTAAATCTATCTAAACTTATTTATAAATGGAACTTTGTCTGTGTGTGTGTGTGTGTGTGTGTCTGTGTGTGTGTGTGTGTCTGTGTCTGTGTGTGTGTGTGTGTGTGTGTGTGTCCATTACCTAAGGACTCTGAAACGGCTGAAGGGATTTTCTTGAAAATTTACACAGCTGTACTATAAGCATCTGCGAGTGTTCTTAGCTAGGTTTTGTGTCGAGGTACCCCTGATAAATATCAAAAATCAATAATCGAAAAAATCGGTTTATAGAAGGAGTGGTCCGATTTTAATCAAATTTGATACACTCATAGACAAAGGCATAAGAAACAATATTCAGAAGTTTCAAGGTTGCAGTTCTTACAATAGTGCAGAAAATAGATAATATATATATATATATAAAAGGCAAGATGTTTGTGTGTGTGTCTGTTTATCTGTCTGTTTGTCAGTATTTTTTTCAGCCCTTTTATTTTAGTTTTTGCTTTGGGTTTGGCTTTAAGTAAGTAAAATTGTAGTTTTAAGAAACAATATTCAGAAGTTTCAAGGTTGCAGTTCTTACAATAGTGCAGAAAATAGATAATATATATATATATATATAAAAGGCAAGATGTTTGTGTGTGTGTCTGTTTATCTGTCTGTATGTCAGTATTTTTTTCAGCCCTTTTATTTTAGTTTTTGCTTTGGGTTTGGCTCTAAGTAAGTAAAATTGTAGTTTTTATAGGTCTCAGCCATGATACCATTTACTCAGAGGACTTATTTAGCCTTCAAAATTCAGTTTACGACGAAAAAAACTTATTTGATATTGATACCAGGAAATCAAAATTTGACTTACATCCATTGATTTTTCTTTCGGTCTATGGTTTTGCTTTAACTGGAAACAACTATTGCTTTTTAGTCTTTCATGTCAACGTCCAAAGAGTCTGAGCTCCAGGACCATGGATTAGTTTAAAAAACTTTCATTACACCTGAGCAACGCCAGGCTACACTGCTAGTATATAATAAAGACGAGTGAAAAATCACTAATAAAATAAATTTAATAAATGTAATTGAGGCAAGGGAAATCTAGTGTGTGTGTATATATATACTGTTTTTTTATAGTCAAATTGACTGCCAGTGCGAAACCATAGTTGCCAAATATACTTTTTCTTGTCTTCAATTTTTGAATTGTCAATTTCAGTCAGACTTCAATTTTTTCTCTCTGGATATTTTGAGTTTTTATGAAAACACTTTGTGCTTTTTTCTTCGACCAATTAAAAAATAAATCAAACTAAATGTTAAAATGTTTAAAGGTAAGCAGTCTTTGACTATCAAACAAGTAAATGTGTGTATGTCCCTCCTTGGCATGATAACAATTTCTTAAGCGATCTTCCTAACACATATGAATTACAACATATAGTTTAATAAGACTGGAGTTTACTTTTTTAGGTTTTATTTGATGAAGAACATTGTTTGTCTATATTTGTGAGATGAGGTAGTATTTACACTATTTACATTATTCGAACTATTGTCCTTATCTTTGTTGCCATTTTTACAATGTTTTGGCCATTATACGCGCTTGCCTTCTTCAGGTGTCCTCAAGGACACATGGCCCAGTGGATATAGGCATTGGTTAGTTCCAGTGACTTGACCCAAAGAGTTGTGAGTTCAATACCAGTCTACAGCAGTTGTGAACAAATAACTTAGAGATTCAGGTTAAAGGGAGATAACTCATGACTAGCAGAGGCAGCTTTGCACAAGGAATGAGAATGATATATCCCAGTGATTGCAATAAAGGGTTCAGTTCAAAATTCCTAGCACCTGAAGAAGACCAGATTGTACAATGGTCAAAACATTCATGAAAAATGGCAATGAAGATGAGAACAATAGTCAGAATACTGTAAATAGTGTAAAGAACATTGTTGATTGATTGATTTTTTATGGCTTGTCAACAGAGTGTAGGCTTATTTAAAGCTTGAAAATATTGTTAGATTGCAATAATTTTTTTGAAATGATGATGGTTTAATGATACAAGTTTTGCTAATTAACCCATTAATTAATGGGTTTATTATTAATGGGTTAATTATTAATTAATTCATTCATTTACCAATTAAAAGATGATTATTAATTATTACATTAATAATTCATTAATTGGTTAATTATTAATTAATTAATTTAATTATTAATTAAAAGATGATGATTAATTATTATCACATTATTAATTACTTTATGGGTTAATTATTAATGGGTTACTAATTTAATTAACCCATTAATTGCTAATTAATGAACTCAACTGGAATTGGAACTTCAATTAACAGTTCCAAGCCATTATTCATTCTACAACCCACACCTGAAATTCTTGGTATTCCTAAGTGGTTACTCATATTTTCTGACCATGTTTGATGTTGCTTAACTTCCATAATTGTTACAGAACCAGTGTTTCAACATAATGTGGCCTAAAGAGCATTGTAATATACATGATAGCATTCAAAGTAACCCTTTCAGTAAGGAACAAATTCTACTGCTGATTTTTTACAATGGCATTCACCTTGTACAAAGTCCAAGAGCCAGTTGATATAGAGTGTTACAGAGTAAGTGGCACATTTCATGGGGGTATATGGGAAAGATAATAGTTGACCCTAGACTTGAACAGGTTAAGATTGCGGTGATCGGAGAAGACGCCTCGTGGGAGTTGGTTCCACAAAGAAGTGGTTAATAGCAAGAAACTGCTTGAGTGAACTTACACCCTTGTGCAAATTAATCAAAACAACTGCTTTAGTTTCTTTTCTTTCACAATCAGTTTTAGACCCACTGGAATGAGAGGGTATAATTGATTTCTACTTTTTTCTCAAATTAGTTCATTTGCAGTGGTGTGCAGTAATATGAATTTATTTTTGGGGTGTATGATCAAATTTGTTTAGCCTTAAAAAATATTTCATCATGGCATCAGATTTTTATCACGCCCAGACACTATTGTCTCGACTGTTGATTAGCTGTCCTACAGTCATTGTCTGAAATGGATATTACTCCAAGAAAGCATATGAATATTGTAATGCTGCACGAACACACTGGCAAGCCTTACAGAGAGATGGGGGATATTGTTGGTATCAGCCTTTCAACTGTCAGCCATATCATCAAGGTAAAGAAAAAACTGGATCCATCAGTCCATAACATAAATGAAAATGTGGTTGGAAGAGAAAAACAATGCCGGTTCATATATATTTTGTATGTAGGGTTCATATTTCTTTATACACGTATAGATTGTAGTGATCATGTTTTCTTTGTACATGTACAGAAAGTACAAAACATTAATTTTACATGAAATTTTAATTTCATGACTTAAAATTTTGTGTGAGCATTAAATTACTAGTCTCATTACTAATATCTGTATGTATACAAAATGTATTAAATTTTGCATAAAACTACTTTCGGGGTATATGCTATTTATATAAATCGACCTTCAGAGTATAAGCTGTGTTATGAATTGTAAAAGGATATCATGTTTATGCTTGGGTTCCATTCACAAGCTGCCCCATTTTTATTTTTTTAGATGCTATATACAAATTGGATGTGGTGCAGTGGATATTGCCTCAGAATTGGAAATTGGAAAGCTGAGTTCGAATTCCAGTTGAATTTGTGGCATTCACTTACATGCAATTACCCTTTGGAAAGGTATTAATTCATCTCTTCCTTCCAGTTATTGGTCAAATAACAGGACAGATTGGGTTATACAGCCTTGGTTGGCAACCAGTCTACCACAGAAAGTAATGGCAACCTACTGGGGGAAAATCTTCTGTCCAGTCAGTCATGTCTTCTTCGATACATGATTGCTCAAGTATGTATCATGTATGACACTGATCTGGATAAAAACTGACTGATCTGGATAAAAGTATTTAATAGCAGGACAGATTGGGTTCTATAGCCTTTGTTTCCAACCAGTCTATCGCAGAAAGTAATGGAAAGAGACATGATCACCCAAGTGTGTATCATGTATAGCACTTAACTGACTGAGATACAAATTCAGTAGCCTCTATTCCAAAATACGAAAAAACCTAAACACTTCCAGCACCATGAATTTTTGGATAAAGGATTCTCAATTTGCATTACCTTGACTCATAGATAATTTCTGTTTTTGCTTATTAACCTTATCCTTCAAAATTTTATTTGTTTATTTAGTCAACAATTAAATATTCGCAAATGAAAAAGATGCAAACATGGGAAAACTGGGCTGGTAGCATCACTGAGTGAACTGAAAGGACATTTACTGAAATTCAGACACTAGCACACTACTGAGATATTTGGAGGGAGCTGGTCAGGTGCTCAGCTATGACTGGTGATGATGATCATGACAATGATTCCAATTTAATGCACATTTATTGAATACAAGTGACATCATATTACAGAGTGTCCCTAAATTTAGGGGATATAGGCAAAAATGTGTGTGCAATGGAGATGTGCATTGTAATACAGTGGAAATCAGAGAGTTGAGTTTATGTGCATGGTATCCGTCTCTTCTCTCTCCAGCTATAGGTTAAGTAGCATGACATATTGGGTTCTAGAACCTTGGTTGGCAACCGGTCTATCACAGAAAGTAATGGCAACCTACCACAGGAATATCTTCTGCCCAGTCAGTCATGTCTTGAAAGAGACATAAATGCCTAAGCATGTATGACTTATGGCACTTAATTGATTGTCTGAGGCAAAAATGCATATTTTCAAGAAATGAAATCTTCAACTACATTTTACTGAATTTGAATGTAACACCTTCAATATGATTTCTATCATTTGTGATGCAATGGTTGATGTGCTTTATAAGATTCACTTGAGTTTGATGCAATAATTCCACATTGCTGTCAGTTTTAGCAAATTCACTCCATATGCATTCAATTGAGTGTGTTGCATGCACTTTCTCCTTTTGCAGACACTAGAAAAAGAAGTCAGTTTGTTCTTCTTTCGACAGAACCATGTTTAATTTGTGGAAGTAAAAAAAAATATGAGTTAATGGGATTTCTTATGTGTCTAGACTTTAGGAGTAGAATAGTTTGTATTGGATTGAATCATAAAAAAATTTTGTTATTATTATTTACACTATTTATATTCAAACTGTTGTCCTCATCTTTGTTGTTGTGCACCACCCCCTGGCCTTCCTCAGGTGTATATTGATCTGGATAACCTAAAAGGAATTCCAATACTTTATTTAATTTATGACAAATATAAAAAGTTCTCATTACACTATATCTATGATATTGTCTTGTTCTTACTTTGCTTGTTTGTTTTTTTTTAATCATTTCACCACAAGCAAGGTGGAAGCACTACTAGTGCACAGGAAGTTACAGCAAAAAAAAAAAAAAGCAAAAAGACTGGGTATATGAGGTATTGAAGAAAAGGTAAAAGATGAACTGAATTTAAGAAGTTAGAATATGGCAATTGATGTTAAATTTATTTTTGGAGATTGCAGCTACCAGGCAAGCAAGTAAATGGAAGGGAGTTCCACACATCCACAAAAATGGATCAAAACAACTAAAAACGTTTTGGAAAAACCTAGTCTGAGGCGAATTTCACAAGTCAGTGTGAAAGTTAAAATTCTGGATTCTGATTGGATAGGAAATAGCAAATTGATCTAAGAATTCTTAACACCTAGAAAATGGGTATGTGGTTTTGATCCAGTCACATGTTAATTTCAAAACCACGTCTCTTAACTGGTCAAATCAGTCCGAGATGGGAGCATTAATCTGAAGGACCTGACACAATGTAAGGAAGAAGTTTCAAGAGGCCAAGGTCGTGTCTCGTCGACATGCATTCGTTCTACCTCTCCTTCCAATTTTCCTTTCTTCATCTTCACCCACACACTGTCAAAGAAAACAACAACAGCAAGATACTTCAACTGACTTCGATAAGTACAATTTCCTTTATTGCCTGAGTTTCCTTTTCACTTTTTCTTCAGCCATAAAAAGCAAAAGAACACAGACATTTATTAGCAACCTTTTTAATCTTTTTACATACATGCATTCTGCTACTATCAACCATGAACTCTGAATTTCTGTGGGACATTTAAATACTTACATTTCTCTTTGAACAACTAACTACATGCATTTTCTCTATTAACATTTTATTTTTCTTCTTAGAATTTTGTTATTCTGTTAAAGATTTTACTTTAATGTACAAAAGAAATATTTTATTCTTCCACATTTCAACATCCAACCTTTAACCTTCTGATATTTTAAACTGTGGGGACTTCGGTTGAGTTTGGCACAAAGCCAATTTGACAAGCATAGTCAAGGCTCCTACACTATATAAAGTACAACTTATGCACTTCCCTTTTTTATTTACCTCTTTTTGTATAAATTTTTCTGTATTCAAGTATGACTTGGAGATAAAAGATACTTTGTGTAAACATTATTACATAGTTGTGATGGCAAATGGTTCCAGCTTATTATTATGGACACTGGTAGTCAACTTCAGTTACTTGCATACTTTTTGAAACCGGTGAGACTAAATTAGGTAATAGCAACTTTCAAGCCTCAGTCTCTAAATTGTTTTGCCCAGTGTAATTATTTGTAACTGGGTTCAACAAGTCTAAATGGAATTGGCTAGATTATATAAACACAAAACACATTTTTTTTCAAAATTTAAAACTCACAGCACCCCTAGTTAGTGTGCATGTGTAATCACATCGACAAAATAAATGAACCTAGTTTGATGACGTCCTAAGGAACATTGCACACCATACAAAAACTTGTCATACATCTTTCTCCCAAAACTGTTCTTGACATATAAGATTTGTATATCATTATCCCATATATATATAAAAACAATAACATTAATATTTTTCTATAAAAACCAAATGCATATTTGAACATTATTTTTAATCGATACTCGTATTTGAGTAGATGTTCTGTTTTTAATTAAACAGTACATTTTATATATATTTCTACCAGCCTGATTATTTACGAGAAATTTCATTACAAAAAATGTGTGTTATTCGGAAAGATTCGAACCTGCGACCCCTAACAATATGTGGTGATACCGAGCAAAGTGAGGGACCAGATGTTTGCACTCTCACGACCAGAAAGCAAATGACCAAAACTCGTCGGTGAGCATCTGGCTCCATGAAGATGATCCGGTTGAAAACTAAAAATTAATTAAATATCAAATTCCAGTTCATGAGTCTACGCAATTTTATTTATCGGCCAATGAGAAACCCAGAATCAAATACAAGTGTGAATCCCCAAATGGTCTGCTAGGATCCAAAAGACGAAATAAAAAGCCAATACAGAAAGCATCGCCAGACAGACACACACAGACAGACTTGAAAGAGACGAGTGTAATTAGTATCTCCCTTGACCGAGGTCAAGCGGCTTACTATGCTCGCCGCCCTTCCCTCTCCTTTCATTCTTTGCTGTCCCAAAACTACTTACTGACCAAAGGAGCAGATACATCAAAGACATTCGTTATTTACAACTCTTCCATATACATACGCATAAAGTCTCTTTTCAGCATTTATTGCCATGAACATTTTAACGTCCGTTGGATCCATACTTAAAGGATTAGTTTAATTGTAAAAACCTTAATTGATATGTGTATATATAAAATGTTATTTCTAAACTCAATTTGCTTTTCTTGATTTATAATCTTTTATGACTTATAGTGGGCTATCTACAACAAGGCCAAATTCCGTTAATCTGCAACAACATTCAACTACTCTCCAAAAGAACGCCTCCCCACTATAAATATACATGTAGTGACACTGGCAATTAATATGCCTAATTTGCATGAGTGCAACAGAAAGCCTATATAACTCGTCACTGAGAATAAGTATGGACAAGTTACGACTGATTAGTGCTAAACCTCACTTCGTCTGTAGAAAGTTGTACACAGAGTTGCACTTGGAATTATTGTTACCTGTGAGTACGTCATTTTGTTAAACATTGTTGTATTTGTCTTTGTTGCTCGTCTGTTTTATTTCTGGACTTTTGTGTTGAAATTTTTGTGTTGTGAGTAGGGGGCAAACCCAATTATGGCATCGTCTCCCTAGCCTTCTACTTCTTCGGCAGTTGTGCCGATGGTGACTCCTTCACCGTCAGTTTGGAACCAGGCTCCCATAAAAAGGGATGCCAACTACTACCTGGCGATAAAAGAAAAATATAAAGATTTCTACAAAGAAAATGAAATTATCGTCATTCCAGAAGTTGGAAAAGAGATCGCCACCAGGATAATTTCCCTGTTAACATCCGACCCTAAAATCAGAAAGTTTGTGGCGTAAGTAGAGAAAATATGGAGGAAACCCTTAAGAGCTTGGGTATTAACCCGAGAGTACTCGCCGGAAGATCCCGTGCCATGTGGGATGTTCTCCTTGGCACGGAGGAGGAAGTCAAAAAGCTGGCGGGTACATGTTTACAAGCCAAGGGAGTGCGCCTACAGACTAAATATATGAGCACAAGGTACACTCATATCATGATACACAGAGTACCTCTAGAGATCTGTTGTGATCATGTGGGTGCATTTATGACCCAGTTCGGCACCGTGGTGGTAGTTAATAGAGTTGTAAGCGAGGCAGGTGTGTCAACGGAAGACGTTAGCGCCTACGTGGTCGTTGATAGAACTAACTTTCTGCGAGTGCCTGACATCATCTTATGCAATGACCGAAAGTTGTTTGTGGCCATGGAAGGTCGCAGACCGCATTGCTGGCACTGCGGAACGGCGGGCCACCTGGCAAAACTGTGTCCCACTAAGAAACCAGAAGGACAAGTCGAGGCAACAATAACGACTCCAAAAGGAAAAACACTGGAGGTGACAGGGACACCGGCTACGACGGTAGCGACAGCGGTACAACTTGGAAAAACAACCTCCACAGAATGGATGGAGGTAGTCAAAAAGGGGAAAAAAGACTGCTTCATCCCCTTCAAAGCAGGGCTCCCCGTCTAAGAAGACTGCTTCTCCCTCCAAGAAGCAACAACAACAGCAGCGACAGAAACAACAACAACAACAGCAGCAAGGAAAGCAGCAGCAGCAACTACAAAGCACGGAGACGGAAATGGAGGTGGAGGTGATGTCCCCTCCGTGATCTTCATCCCTGAAAAGAGGACATGAAGAGGAGGAGGAGGATGGAGCTAAGAAGAAGGGTAAGATAGAAAGCAGTGATCGTGGCCGGGTAGGGTCATTGATAAGACCTAATCCGCCCCTGTGTCTCCGGCAAGAAATCAAAACGTGATGGGGAGGAGTCAGTCTGCCTCCCCTGTTAGACGTATTTCGTCTTCTTTTCCCACACCCCTCTTCCAACCAGAAACACCCCCTGAAACAGCCCCCTCTTCAAGAAAACCCCTCCCAACAAGACACTCCTGCCCGGGTCTGAAGGGGAAGAAAAGGAAGAAGAGGGTAAATCCCTTCAACAAGCTAGAGGTCTGCAAAGTAAACAGGCCGGCCTTAGAGAGGGACCTCGCAGCGGAAGGCCTTCCTTTGTTCAAACTCACCTCAGTCGATGGAAAGTCGACTGAGGACCCAGCAAATTTCCCGGAGGCCCCCGGAGTTCTCACATTAGTAAGGAGTACAGGAGGTCATTTAAAGGTCTGGGACATTCCCTAAAATAACCATGGCCCAGATTGAGACTGAAAATCTAAATTGGTAAAATATTGTGCGGGGAGGGTCTCTGTTATCCTCCACCCCTCTTTTTATGGGACCATAAAGCTAACGTTTCCCACAGACGTTGGCGGCATTGTCCAGGACAGAAGAATTACGTCCGACATCGGATCAGGAAGCCTGGGAGAATCCGTCAGGGTACTCACTGCTATAGATTTCCGTCCTGTATGTGACCAGAAGTAATTTTTTTCTTGCTTTTTTCAGGTTTAAAAGATGACAATTAAGTTAGCCTGTTTGAATACGAGGGGCCTAAGGGATCGAAGTAAGGCTGCTCGCCTGCTTCGGGACCTCTTGTCCTTCGGCATGGATGTCGCCGCGATCCAAGAGACTCACTTTGTTTGCAAGGCCGATGCTTGTGTGCTGTCTAGCGACTTTGTCGTCTATTCAGCATATGGGAACCGGCTGGCCAGAGGAGTTTCTTTGCTAGTTAAGCGTACCCTGGACGCGAAGATGGATCTTGTCCATGTCGGTGCCGAGGGCCGGCTGATCTTGGCCGATATTGCAGTGAAAAGCAATGCGTTTCGACTGGTTGTGGTTTATGCGCCCAACGACCGGGAGGAGCGCGTCTCGTTTTTTTTCGGCGGTTGGAGCCCTTCCTGGTGGATTCGGCGCGACTCGTCTTCGTGGGGGACTGGAATGCCATCCTGAACCCCAAGTTGGATGGGAAGGGTGGGGAGCTAGCGGGAAGGCACGTGATCGTAGCGTGGTTGATCTCATCGATGAGTACGGGCTCGTCGATAGATACCGGGTCGATCACAAGGGTGGGAGAATGTGGAAGTGGGCTAATGGTTGGCCATCTACCCGGGTAGCTAGCTACCTGGATAGACTGTTAGTTCGTGAAGCCGACATAGATCTTTTAGATTGTCCTACGTTCCAATGGTTAGGCTACTCGGACCACAAACTTGTTTGTGCCCGGGTAGATTTAAAAAATAGGCCTAGAATTTCTGGTTACTGGAAGTTCAACGTGTCCTTACTGGACAGGCGGGACTTTCGGCGCCAGTTAATTAACTTAGTGCAGCGGGTGTTAACTGAGGGAGTCATTGGGAATAAGTGGTGGGAGAACCTTAAGAATAGTATTAGGTCTTGCAACACTAAGTTCAGCAAACGGCTTAAACTAAATAAGGCTGACAAGGTGAAGATACTTGGAGCTAATTACTCCCAGGCGGAGGCTGGTGGGGATCCTCTATAGATAGCCGTAGCTAAGAAGGCCCAGGAGCGTTCGACTAGCGATCGTTAGGGGTCAGGTAATTAGACATAGGTTAAACAAGATGTCTTCCGAAGCTGTGAATATGGGCGCAAAACTGCGTAGCGAAGAGATTCGCCGAGGCGGCGACCGGTACAGTCGAGAGGTTCGCGACCCGGAGGAACACACTCTTCGATCGACTGACAACATGTGCGAGGCGTTTCGGCGGCATTTCGAGGGCCTGTTTACCAAGAAGCCTGGTCTCCGTGATGAGGAGTTTTGCAGCTATTTGGCTGACTTACGGAGGGTGAAATCTACGCGGCTTTGAAGAAGGTCGGCAGAGGTAAATCGCCGGGTCTCGATGGTTTGCTCTATAAATTGTACTTGTACACATCTTTGTCACGATTTTGACTGTTGTGTTCAACAACTGGTTCCGACAGGGGTCCATCCCCAACCGGTTCACCAGGGGTGTGATTACGCTGTTGAGAAAAGGCAAGGATGTTGGGAAGGTGTTAGAGGGTTACCGACCCATAACTCTGCTAAACACAGAGTTAAAGATTTTGGCCAATATCTTGTCAAATCATTTGCAATTAGTTGCCGAATCCTGCTGGAACCTGAGCAGACTTGTGCTGTGAAGGGCCGAACAATTCAGAGCAACCTGCATCTGATACGCACGATCATAGAGGGAATAAAAGACGACGAAGAAGCCGCGCTGATCAATTTGAAACCAACTTCCGCTCCTGGATTACCCTCCTGTATCAATCCCCCACGGCTGTGGTACAGGTGAACTGAAAGTTGTCGGGCGTTCTGGCACTGTCTAGGTCGGTCCGACAGGGTTGTCCACTGTCGCCCCTACTTTATGCTTTGGCGTTGGAGCCCCTCCTTCGCCGACTAAGTGACAGGGCGTGCAGTCCGGCCCTACGTGGAATCGTTGTCCCTGGTGGGGCTCGAGTCAGGGTTTCCGCGTACGCCGATGACGTCACTACTTTCGTGTCCTCATGGAGTAACATCGAGGTGGTACAGAAGGCGCTTGAACGGTACGAACAGGTTACAGGGGCTAAGATTAACCGCAACAAATCGTGCGGCTTGCGGTTAGGTGCCTGGAAGGGTGTTACCCTCCCGGGGTCCTTCGACTGGACGGACGGTCCTGTCCGCATTCTTGGAGTGTGGTTTGGGCCCGACCTCCAGTGGGAGAAAAATTTGTCAGAAGTACGGGCAAAAGTCGGCGCGTCGGTCGAGATTTGGCGTCGAAGGGTTTGGCTGAGGCGTGTGTTACATACATCTTTCCCATTATCCTTTACCGATTGTCAGTACTTCCACTTTGTAAACAGCGTAGGAAGGCGATCGAGCGTATGCTATTCTCCCTTCTGTGTCGACAAACTTGTCTGTTACCAACGTCCGTGTCATGGGGGTCTGGGAATGCCGTACCTGATTGGCCACAAGGTTGCGTCAAGGTTGGTTTTTCTCAGACGAGCGATTTTGGAAGACTCATTGCTGGCGGGGATAGTGAGGGACATGTTCCCTAGCCTTACTATCACTCCCCCCATCTCGATGCGGTGCCGTAAGCCTCGAGGGCGATCGAGTTTTGCGGGCCATTCCAAGGTCTAGTGACCTTTCACAGCCTAGGAGAGTCTTCTATGGTGGGTTAGTGGAGGGTGTCGCCAAGGATTCATTACGTTATGTGCTCCACTTGTCGGAAGATGAGTTTCGCTCGTTCTGGTCCTGGGCGCCAGGTACCGATTATCTCAGCAACGCTGAGTTTTCGCTCACCTGGCGTTTGTTTCTCAATGACACGGCCTTCATATGGGGCCTGGAGGATTTGCCAGATTGTGAACGCGGCAACCTTGTTCGCGGGTTCGACCTCTATGGGACCGGGTCGGCGAGTTGACTACTCGTATCGCGCCGCGGTAGCTTGTGCTCATTGATCGTGCATTCGCTTGTGATAATGTGTCGTCCCCGTACTCTGGGATGAAGCGTATGGTGTTTCTGTCGCTGCTAGCCACGGCTAGAATGGTGGAAGAAGGAAGTCTTGCGAGGCCAGTGTCTTTCAGATCAGGATTTGATCCGATATTTTGAGCACCAGCTCAAAATGAAGATTAGAACTGATTGGAAACGTCTGACTTCGACAGCCTTCAGCAAAAGGTGGGTAAATGTGGCAAGTCTGGTCAACGTGAACGGGACTAGTCTTGATTTTCTCTTTTAGATCTGCTGGTTACATCAGGGTGGATTCCTTTGGAACCCTCCTCTGGGTAAGGTAGTTCATTTTTGTGTATCTAGTTAATGTGAATAAATGTGTTCCTAGCCTGTACCCGGCTCTCTCTTTTGCTATGATCAAAGTCGAGATTCCCAACCTCCCCAGTTTGTTTTGGCCTCCTTTTATCTCGGCTGGGTCAGATTTTGATTTTCCAAATCCATTATTTCCCCCAACCCACTCCCTTAGCGAGTGCGCTTCTTGATTTCGCCGTTTGGCGGAATACAGCGGCCACTCTTTTTTCTGGGATGGACGGGTCTTACTAACATTTATTTTATTTTAGTTTAAAAATTGTTGTATTTTAGTTTGTTTTGGGCTTCATCTCCCTGCCATCATTTCATTGTTCATTAAATGTTCTAAATATATTATATCATTGTATATAAATGAATTTTTATATCATGGGTTATTTTTCCCCTTTTTAGGTGTCCCTTGTAAATATGTGGTATTGTAGTGTATGAAGGAGTAGGAGGTGATGGATGGGTTTTTGTGGTGGATGCGCAAATTGTAATGAATGATAGGGTCGTGACAGTGTTTATCTAGGTATAAGATAGATTACTGATGACCATCCTGAATTTTGCCCCCCCCCCCCCAGTAATTCGACCTTGTGCCACAATTCTGTATTTTAATACGAATAAATACTGTGCTAAACCTCACTTCACATCAATGGAGTCGCCGATAGGATACATTTGTCTGTAGAAGATCCAGATTTTGTATCTGCATGGATTCGCTGTTTTTCTGCCAGTGTGAGAAGTAAAAAGCTGAAAGACAACAAGGAGAAGGGAGGCGAAAATGAAATTACGGATTTATTTTTGGCTACAGTGGGATGCGAAGCGATAATGAAAGTCTCCACCATAGCAAATTCCACAAACTTGGAAGATCTGACTTTCGAAAAAAATAAGTCAGATTATAAAGGAGAAATATGAAACCCAAGAAAAGACTGGTAGTGGCGGAAAGAACGAAATTCATGTCATTGATACAAGAAATTGACGAACCAATTATAAAATATCTACACCGTCTACTAAATGCGAGTAGATATTGCAAATTTGAAAAACTCGGAGAAGACGGACAAATTATTGAAGAAGACTTGATTCAATTAAGGTTAATTGAAGGTATGTGCAATGCATCACACCGATATAAAATAATGGAACAACTACAAATAGGAAATATGTCTTTAAATACATGCATTGAATTTATACAGCAACAAGAATTAATACAGAAATACAACCGTCATAAAAGCCAACCCAACGAACAAATATTCGCTGAGACGTACATGGTAAAAAAGATAAGAAAATGTTCGTATTGTGGACGTGATCACGAAATAAAAAAAGAAAAATGCCCAGCATTTGAAAAAACCTGTAAAAATTGCTTAAAAAAAGAACCACTTTCAAGTAGTATGCAAAGTAAAAAAAAATGTTGAAAGAGTTGAAGAAAACAAAACCAATATGGAGGTCTTTACATTAAAAAATGAGAATATTAAAAAAATTGAACAAAAGAAAAAAGATATATTAAAGGTTAAAATTAGCAACTACAATTTAGATATGCAAATGGAAACTGGGAGTGAAGTAACGCTGATACCAAAAAAATTTGGGGAACGCATTGGAAAGCCACCTTTACGAAAGAGCAGTTTACAACTCCGCCAATTTGATAGGTCGGTCATAAAAACTTTAGGATACCTTAAAGGTTCCTTGAAGTTAGAAGGTAAATTTGAAGTAATACCTATCATTGTCACAAGTTGTAAAAAGAACCACGGACTTCTTGGAAACGATGTGCTTAACATAAATTCTACTAAAGTAATTAATGAGATAAAAATGGAAAATACCGGAAAGTTAAAAAAAACTATAAAGCGAGTTTAAAATTAAAAGCAAATGTCTCCCCTTCTTATTATGAGGCGCTAAAAGTACCAGCACATTTGTTGCCATTAGTAGTAACAAAACTAGGAAAATTAATCGAACAAGACCTTCTTGAACATGTTCATCCTGGAGGTAGCAAGTGGGCATAATCCATTGTAGTGTTGAGGAAGATAGCTGGTGATTTACGTATTTGTGGAGATTACAAAATAAGCGTAAATCATAAAATCTATTCGTATTCCATACCGAATGTTGAAGTTGCATTGAATGCACTGGCAGGAATGAGCGTTTATGCAAAAATCCGCAAGCGCCATATTTCAAAGGGCCATTGAACAGGTTTTAGGAAATATGAAAAATATGGTTTGTTACCAAGATGATATATGCATCGGAGTTACTAATGAAATGGAATTAAAAAAGAAAACCGATATAATCTTGAACAGATTAAAAAATGCTGGAATGACAATAAGTGAAAAAAAAAAGCGTAATAACCTAAAAAATTAATTTGGTTATTCCATTTCAAAACAAGGTATATCACCAGACCAAGCCTTGATAGAAAAAATACTAAAAATAGCTACACCTACAGATAAGAACGAACTGGAGTCTTTTTGGGGATTGATAAATTTTTACAGGCAATATTTACCAAAATACACGGACTTGACTGAACTGTTTGCAAATTTAAGAAAAAAAAATGTTGAATTTATTTGGTCAGAGGAACAACAAAAAGCTTTTGACAAATTAAAAATAATTATGGCAAAGAAACCAGTAGTGAAAATGTTTAATCAAAAAAAGGACGTGACATTAACCACAGATGCAAGCGAACATTCAATATTGGGAATATTATCACAAGAAGGACATCCGATAATGTATTTATCAAGAAGACAACGAACACCGAATTTAATTATTCAAATATAGAGAAAGAAGCCTTAGCTATCGTGTGGACAACTACTAGAGCCCGACAATTTTAATTTTTAAAAAATTTGTTAAGAAGTGACTATAGACCATTTTAGTTTATATTTAACCCAAGGAAAGAATTACCTAAAGTCACGACATCGAGGATACTAAGATGAGTAATAAGATTAATGGCATTTGACTTTGTTATAGAATATGTCAAAGGAAATTCAATTCCACATGTAGATGCACTATCAAGATTGCGATTTTACAAGGAGGCAAAAGATAAAACAGAAGAAGAATTTGAAGATGCATTCTTACACTTGGTAGAGAATGATGTTTTGTCTTTAGATAGATTGGCTGTGGAAAATAGACATGATCCAGTACTAAATACTTATCGAGAATAAGAAAAAAAACTCATGGGGAAATTATTCAAGAAATAAGACAGAATTTAACGATAGAGCATGGAGTGGTTTGTAATGGGGGATCTGGTAGTTCCCCGTAAAAGAGCCAAAGAAAATTGGTAATAAAAAGTGTACATGACAATATACATTGTGGAGTAGCGGTCACACAAAAAAGGATAACATTAGAAGCATGGTGGCCCGGATATTCAAGAGATGTCGAAGAATATATAAAAAAGTGCAAAAAATGTAAAGAATTAAGACATTTTACGCAGACTACTTTACATTCGTGGCTCAGAGAAGTGGAGTGTATTAATGGAGTGGGACTCTTATCAATTCTAGTAGACTCTTTTCCAGACTGACCTGAAATAATTCGGGTGCCAGACAAGAAAAGTTCTACGATAAAACAGATTCTAAGGGCCATATTTTCCAGAAATTGCATACCAAAAACCCTGGTATCTGAAATTGCACCAGAAGTTTGTGATGACGATCTTAATTTATGGTTAGAAAAAATAGGATGTAAACCGTATATGACACCCCCATATCACCCTCAGTCGAACGGGTTAGCGGAAAGAATTGTGCAGACCGTAAAAAAGGGACTAAAAGCATGCTCTCAGCAGAAAGAAAAAGTAGTTTTCCTACCGAAGCTGCTTTTAAGCTATAGCACAATACCACACGCCAGAAGACTAGAAAGCTCATCAGCTTTAATGGGAAGACAAATTAGAGCTCCGCTAACGATGTCGTATTCCACAAATGAAAAAACGTGGTACAAAAAGAACAAAGAAGCTAATCCGGAAAGGGCAGAATTTATCACGCAAAAAGGCCACAATACAGCTATAATAAATAGAGAAAACGGCAACAATATATTAGCCCATGCATATCAAATAAGGACACAGGGTGAATATGAAGAGCAAAATGAGGATACAATTTGTCCGTTAATGATTCATTAAAACAACCGTTACAGAATGAAACATCAGAAGACGAAATAATGCAGGATCAAGAGGGCCAGAATGAATTGGAAAGTTCGGACGAAGATCAAATAATGCAAGACAATGCAGATGATTACAGCTGGGTGCAGGACAGATCTAAGTCTCCCAGAGAAAGAAATACGGGAGAGGGAGAAGTAGAGCAAAGTAATGAAACTATCATGAGAAGAAGTACAAGAACTACTAGAGGTAGTATACGTTTCAGGAAGATGTAGTGACGTTGGCAAATTAATATACTTAATTTGCATATGTGCAAGAGAGAACCTATATAACTCGTCACTGAGAATAAATATGGACAAGTTAGCAACTGATTAGTGCTAAACCTCATTTCACATCAATACGAAAAACCACTAATTGATCTGGTGCGTTTTAAAACCGGTAGACCATGAATAATTTCACAGTCTAATTGAAGCTAATTAAGCCTTATATACACAACATTCGATTTTTCGTAAATGACCATCTCTGTATCGCAATGTAAATATATGTAAACAGATAATGTTACGGAAAATTCCGGAGATTGACGAAATTAAATTAACAACCGACATATTTCATTTATTTCTTTGAACGTTATTTTTAAATCGATACTCATATTTGAGTAGATATTCTGTTTTTAATTAAACAGTATGTTTTATATATATATATATATATTTTTACTGGCCTGATTATTTACGAGAAATTGTAAATAATCAGGCAGGTATAAATTAACATAATAGTTATTTCATTTATAACTCATGCTCTAATATTGCCTAAAAATTATTTTATTAAAATTCATGACCCACACAATATTTTTTGGTTTTCGTAACTCCAATATACATGAGTATACCCTAATTACTTAATTGTAACTATAACCTAAAAAATCCAACCCCTTTAACAGATGAGGTAGTCAGTCAGTGAAGTGCCATATGTGAAACAAGCTTGGGAGATCATGTCTCGAAAGAGACATGATTGACAATGCAGAAGATTTTCCTCACAGTAGGTTGCCATTACTTTCTGCAGTAGACTGATTGCCAACTAAGGCTATAGAACCCAATCTGTCCTGTTATTTAACCCATAGCTGGAGATAGATTAATATCTTTCCCAAGGGCATTTCCAAGCATATACATCAATGTTTCTCAACCTTTTTAAGCAATAGCACACCTAGGAGAAAATGAAAATATCACCGCACAATTGGCAAAAGTTTGAAATGTTATGAAATAAAACCATAGATTAAAAAACAAATACAGACACAAATATGAAGTTACTTTTTTTCAATATTTCTGTACCTTATTTTGGGTAAAACCTGTACCCAGTGTTTTTTGCAATTTCTTCAATGTTTGAACAAATGTGCAATAAACATGCCCTCATTTTTTTCTTCAGTTCAGCATAGTCTTTCTCGCTTTTTTTAAATGTTATTTCAGGTTGAGAATTCTAATTCACATAATGTTATGGTATCCTTTCTATAGGAATGGACTCTTCCTCCATCAATATAATAATACCTGCGTAACTTCTGGGGACGCAGCTGTGAAGCAGTCGTGTGACAGTCAGGAGACAGTTGAGATGCAACATAACTATACCGTTCAGACTTACACTTCTTTTTTGCTGATTACTAACACTTATTATTGTATATATGTTCTGTTATTGTAATACACTGTTTGAACCTACCTTCTTGTATTTGTGTCTTACTTCTGGGCCCAAACAAGCCACAATAACTTGGCGGTGAAGATTTCACCACAACTCCACAACATATAAATGAGTACAAAATTTCAATGAAGCTGATAAAGCCTTTTTAGCTAATATGGGATATTCCTTTTGTACTGAAATTAAAAATGTATCAATGCATACCATTGAATGTTTTATTTTTAGCACTTAAAAAAGTAGAAATACTTTTTAAAAAATGAATATTAAACAAAGTATTTAAAATAACATAATCGAAAAATAGTTAAAAGAATTAGTTGAAAAAAGTTTTATACTTTATATTCAAATATTAACACCGTACCATGACTACTTCTGTACGCACATATGTATGCCATGAACATATATCACAGCACACTTAAGAGAATCGTGTGACACACCAGTTTGCCGCAGCATAGTGGTTGAGGTTGCTTTGTTTAGCCGCGTACAGGTTATTTAATGCCAAAAAATATTTTGTACACATTTTAAAATATTAATTACAGTTTTAATATGACTTATTAATTAACCCATAGCTGAAGGGAGAAGAAATGGAGTCATACCTCTCCCATAATATAAAAACCCCAACTAAAATTAGAACTTGGCTTTCCAATTAACAAACCTGAGCCATCATTCATTACTCTTTCTGCACATCCAAGCTTACTACACCTGGTATTCCCAGGTGGTCACCCATCTAGATACTGACCAGGCTCAATGTTGCTTAACATAGGTGATCATACTGAAACTAATGTTTCAACATGATATAACCATAAGTGTATGGCGGTTTAGAATCACTGATATACATTGACAGCAGGCAATGGAAATTCCATAAAAAACATTCAAGATGTTAATAAAAATGAAGATTTTACAAAAACAAATCACCAAAATCATTTATTACTTTATTTTTGATCACGTGATGGTTAACAAACACAGGTACATAGGGAGAGAGAGTGGTACATCTATTCTACATGGAATTGTAAACGAATCAGTCCCTGAATCAGAAAAGGCTTGAGTGAGTTTGGATTTTTTTTTTCCTTTTCCTTTTTAGAAACACCAAATACACAGTCTTTTCTTTTTTTCTTTTTTTCATTCTTTTTCTTTTAAAAAAAATGAGAAATTAAGCAAAAGGACAGTTTTTTCTTTCTTTCTTTTTTACTATATTTTTTGTCACAACTTTCTATGCAGCCCTGTCCTTTGAGAAAAATTCTAGAGAATTTAAAACAGAAAAATTGGTTCTGTGGAGTGATAGACAATCGTTACTAACCAACATTTGAAAGTTAAGGTTGTTTTTGCTATAATGGATATCAAAATTGTTGGAAGATAACATCTATGATTTCACAAGAAAAGAGATGTTGGCTTAATAACAACTTCAAGAGTCTTTTTAATTCAGTCTGCATGTGTGTGGTGTGTTTTATAATATATATACAAGTTTCATTAAACAATGACTAACAAGGTACTATGGTTAAGTTTTTTTTATCTAATTTTTCTTATTCTTATAATTTTTCTTCTTTCATAAATTAGGTAGAAATTGTTCAAATATTATTTTATGTTCTTGATAATGGCTAAAAGTAGAGCCAACCATGCTTGGAGATTAAAAAACATTTGGACAATTTCTACATCATTTTTATTCCAATGTATTGTGTATTTGGGCAGCAATCCCTCTTTTATACAAGTTTCATTAATAACGACCGACAAGGTTAAGTATTTTATTTCATTTTTTGTGTTCTTATAATTTTCTTCTTTTTCTGGACATAAATTATGTTGAAATTGTTTCAATGTTTTGTATGTCTAAGTGCTTTCAACTATACTTTTAGCCATTATCAAAGACATTCAAAACATTTGAACAATTTCTACATAATTTACATCCAGAAAAGAAGAAAATTATAAGGACACAAGAAAAATTAAATAAAAAACTTAACCGCAGTACTTTGTCAGTAGCTTTTTAATGAAACTTAAAAAAAGAACTCTGCAATTTTGGTCTATCCACTAACAATAGAACTTCATTAATGTGGCTAGTTAGGTAATTCAAACTTTAGTATTGAAAAATCCGTTCTTCAAATGTTATGTTTTTTTTTAGAGATGAAGTTTTTGAAAGAATAAGCCTAGCTTCACAAAATGGGAAGTGGTTCCATTACTTCATTCCAGAATATAAATTCTCTCAGAATTTATACTGGTCCTTTTTGATACAAGAAAGCTATAATTTTTTTTTTTGTGTGTGTGTGTGTGTGTGTGTGTGTGTGTGTGTGTGTGTGTGTTTTATATACTAAAGTGAGAAGATAAAATTTGCAGAATGGATTTCCAAAAGTTTAGACTCTTTCTAAAATTTGTATTCATTTTGACTTTTCTCTTTTAAACAGGGTTCAGATAATAAATAATCTTTCCTTATAAAAAAAAAAGAAAAGGAAAGATGCCATTTTTAAAACTTTTGTTTCCATCTATATGCATAAATAAAAAAAAATTAAAATAAAGTAATTTTAATAATTTTTTTTCCTATTTACATGAATCATAAAGAAGAAAAAGAAAGAAAAAGAGAAAGAAAAAGAGAAACAAAAAAAAAAGAAAAATGAAAAAGAGAGAAGAAAGAAAAAATGTCATTTTGATCATTTTTTCTTCTTATCTGTATGAAGAAAAGAAAAAAGAAAAATAACAAAGAGAAAAGAACAAAGAAGAAAAAAATCATTTTTATAATTTTTTCTTCTAACTGCATGAATCAAAAAAGAAAGAAAAAAGAGGAAGAAAGAAAAAAATTGCAATTTTTATAATTCTTTCCTTCTATCTGCATAAAAAAAAAAGAAAAAGAAAAAAGAGAAAGAAAGAAAATTTAAAAAATGTTTTTTTTACAAATTTTTGTTTCTTTCTAACTGCATGAAACAAAAGAAAAATGTACAATACATAGAGAACAAGAGAACAATATACACAGAATGGCAAAAGAAATTGACAAAGATAAGGCAAAGAGCATAGCCGAGCATATGACATATTCTACATATGACAACATTACAAATATTCTACAAATGACAACATTACAAACTATAACATATTAAGGCCTAGCAGTTACAGCTAGCCTACAACACAGGGCCCAACATTACTCTATAGACGACAGATACATGTAGGATTGGTACCCTTTTTCCTTAATCTCATGGAATTGCTAGCACCAAATAATACTGTAAGAGAAACAATAACTTTGCTATTTCTTCCTTTATTGGCTTCCATTTGCCCCTAACAAACACGTATGGAAACAGTGCAATTTAGCAAGAACAAGGCTGCATGAAACATGCAAAATAAAACAAACAAAAAAAAATTGGATGTGCCTACTACACAAAAATATCCATATCTCTGTATGTAGAAGTACAGCATTGCAAGGACTTTTTAAATTTTTTTATTTACATATTTCTGGGAGAGAGACTACCGTTTTTCATTCCTGGTCTTTTGAAGGCATCAATTGGGGACAGAGACGAAACAGAATTTTTGAAGAATGCTCTAAAATGCTAATCAAGCCGGATCATTCATTAATTTTCTTTGTATTAGCTACAGTAATACAATCTGATCTGCCCTCGTAGAGTTACCTCCCTTGGACATTATTTAAAAAAGTATTAAATTATTGATGCCAGATAATGTCAAAGAGGCTCAAATCCTTTTGCTAGTGAATTCAGATATGAATGTTGATAAGGAAAGGTTGATAAATTGTAAAATACAAACCAAGCATAAAGAAAAGAGAAGAATAAAAAAAAATTAATTTATATTATTAAAAAAAATAAAATAAAGAAAGGAAATAGAATATATAGTGATTTTCTAAGTATAACTTAGATGTGGCACAAGGCTGAATGTATGGAGCACCCAGTTAGGATCAAACTCACTATTCAGTCATAATTGATTTAGAAAGACAAACTTTCTAAACATTACACCATGTCAAAGTTTTCTAAATGGTTTTCTAAGTGCAGCTTAGATGTGACAAGGCCGAAAGTGTGGAGCACCCAGTGAGAATCGGAACTCACTATTCAGTTGTAATTTAGCCAGTGAGACAAACTTGGTAACTATTACAACATGTCCAAGTGCCCAAGGAAAGAGAATATATGAGCAAAAGGAAAAGAGAAATGTCTAATAATAAAGTGTGCGGAAAAGAACAGGAAGGTATAGGTAAAACCACTTATAGTTTTTTTCCGGACTTTAGTAAATGGGTAGTGCTAATTAATCACCTTAAATATATGAGCCGACAGGAGGATTTGAAGAAGCAGAAAGAGAAAAAAGGGGGACAAATGGGAAGAGAAAGAAAACAGGAAAGAGAAAAAAATGAATAATAATGAAGCATAAGAAAGAAAATGAGTGAAGTAGCATGAAAGGGAAAAGAAGTTGAAAATTGAAGAGAGGTAAAAAAAAACAAAGCAAAAAAAAGTGGATCAAGACTAATATTAGATAATTTATAAAAGGTTTGAAAAGAAAGCAATTTTCTCAACATAAGTGAAAGCTAACAAAAACAAAAAAGAAATGCTAAAATTTGTGAATCCAGTGAACCAAGATCTTTAGTATCTAAGAACAATGGCACTGTCTCCTCCTCCCCAACTTCTTCAGGAACAAGACTGCCAGAAAAGAAGCTAGGCAGTGTCAACCCCTACCGCACCAAAAAAAAAAACAAAAAAACTGATGAAATAGCCAACCAGAACAATTCCTGGATGGAGAGTTATGAAACATGGAACCATCATTTCAATGGAAAAAAAAATGGAGGATAACCAGTCACTCCCATGTCTAAACTGATTTCCACTGAAAAACTGGTAGTAAAGGTAAAACATCTATGATGAGGAACATCACCTACTCAGCAGGGACTTAATTGCTAGTAATCACAAAGAAAGACAGGTGAGACACTTACCAATAAGAAGCCATCTGTACAAGGTTTATCATAGTTTTTGGGTTCTGTTTCTGATTTAAATATTTCTATCCAAAACTGGTGAATTATTCTACCATAGATTTTAATTCCTGTAAGGCTTCTATCAATTTTATTACAAGCATATACTTATATATATAAGTATGTGAATTAATAAATTTACACATGAGAATTCACACATGTATAAAAATATTATTCAGGTGATAATAAAACAGTGATCAATGTAGTATAAACAGAGCTATTCATTATATATATTAATAAATATACATATTATCCTATGTTGATGACATGACTCAGAAGTTCATGTACTAAGCAATCATCAGGTGTATATTACAAACTGACCGTTTAAGAGATTTGAATTTAAATTCACTCAATATTCAGGGAAGCTAAAGCTTACCAGATTAGGGTACTATTTTTTAATTGTAAAAAATAATACTCTTGATAAATTAAAAAAATAGTATCTTAACGCTCTAAGATTTAACTTCCACAAATATCAAGTGACCTTAAATTCAAATCTCTTAAGTGGTCAGTTTGTAATATGCACCTGATGATTGCACAGTGCAATAAACTGAGTTGTACCACCAATGTAGGATAATATGTATATTTATTAATATATATATATATATATTCTTTAAGGCAAATGTTATTAAAGATAGACATTTTGTGCTGGTTAATTCATTGACTGACTTTTTCAAAATTATGAATAATCCTTCTCAGATGAGGAGGAAAATTCCATCAAAAATTGTCTAAAGTTCATTTTAAAAGAAATATAGTCGAAGCTTTTGATTTAAGTCATCATCAGGGTAGGTACAAACAAATGGTGAGTGTAGTGACATAGGCAAAAAGTGCTGTGATATGTATGTATGTTTTTTTTTGTATTTCCTCTGAAATTAACTTTGGAAAATTTCTGATGGATTTTCTTCCTCATCTGAGAAGTATTATTCATAAATTGGAAAAGTTGCTTAATAAAATCAATTGATACAAAAGTCTGTTGTTGTTAATAACATTTGCTAAATACACACAGTATATATATAATATATATAGATATGTATGTAATATATATATATATATATATATATATATATATGTATGTATGGATATCAATAAATATATATATGAGTATACGCGTGGGTACACACACATATATAAAGAGATATTTTTCTGGTGTTAATAAAACAGTGCTCAATGTAATAAAACAGAGCTATTAAGTATATATTAATAAATATGCATATTATCCTACATCTATAGCATGATTTGTTGTTTCATGCTCTATGCAATCATCAGTTGCATTTTATGAACTGACTGCTATTTGAATTTTTATTTTTGAACTAGATTTAAATTTTTATTTTTGGTTCTTGTGTTGTTCACGTTCATTATAAATTATAAATCTAGGATGCCATTTTTTAATTTATTAAATGCATAATTTAATTTGGTTTATAGTGAAATTTAAACATAGAATTGGGAAGTAAAATCTTAAAAATTAAATTGATATTAAAGGGTAAATTTTGTTAATATATATATATATATATATATATATATATATATATATATATACAATTTTTTAAAAATTTATTTGTTTAAACATTATTTTTAATGGATACTTGTATTTTAATAGATGTTCTGTTTCTTTATTTTATATATAATTAAACAGTATATTTATTTACAGATACTAGCCTGAATAATCAAAAAACTTTGTTAGGAAAATATGCACCTTCCAGCAGGATTTGAACCTGTGACCCCTAGAGGAAACCATCATTAGGTCTGACATGTCTTAACCACTTGATCATGCAGAACTAATGGTCAAACAAAGTTTGAATAAAGCTTTTATACACACATCTTCCTGATTTTTTTATATATTCATATCTGCTCTGTTTCCGTATCCTAATGAAAACAAAGACAATTTATTTACAAAATTTATCAATTATTCAGGCCAGTAGATGTAAATAAATATACTATTTAATTATAAAAAACAGAACATCTACTCAAATACAAGTATCCATTTTATATATATATATATATATATATATATATATATATATATATATGTGCTTCCAATGATTGCATAGTGTATGAAACTCTGAGTCTTACTCTAGACATAGGATAATATGCATATTTATTAATGTATATGCTTGAAAATACATACATATACATCCAATAATATTCTAAAAAATAAATCATAAAAAATTAGAACATTTGTGGGCATTAATTGATTGATACATTAAGTCAGTGATTCCCAATCAATGTGTTGACCCCTGACAAAAGGACATGAGGTCTTATAAAATCAGTGATCTAATTTTAGACATTTACAAGGACAAAAAAGTGGCTTGCAGTATAGCTGCTTTAGCTAAAAGCTGAAACGTTTTGTTCCTAGATTCTGTATATTATAATATTCATTATGAACTCTAATATATCACAAAGTCTGATTGTCTGTCCATGATATCAAAGGAAAGTTTGTTATGTAACTGATGCACCCCAAGCTTAGCTGATAGTTGGCTATTTTAAGGTGAAATCTACTTGTTTAGAAAGAGATATGAAGGTCTGAAAATGATTTTAAATTATTAAAGCTTTCTCTTTCAAAATAAAAATATAAAGTTTGTGTCAAAATTAACAAACAAGTTATCTCAACTTGATAAAAATTTTAAAAAATTAAGGGAAAACTTAAATACAAAACTCAAATAAGATTTTTCTGCTTTTTTTTGTAATTTTTAAAAAATAAAATTTTATATTTTATTTGTTTATGTAAAGATTTGAACAAATGAAGTTAACTTTTAGATTATTAAAATTTCCTTTTGCAAAATAAAATAAATTTGCAAAGTTAAAGAAAAAGTAAGCTTATCAAAAACGAAAAAGAAAAAAGGAAAAATTAAATAAACATTAGCATAAAATGTGGAACAAAACGGTTTATATTTGTCTATACTTTTGAGATGAGGTAGTATTTATATTATTTACATTGCTCAGACTGTTGTCCTTATCTTTATTGCTAAGTTCATAACGTTCCGACCGTTGTAAGCTTAGGCTTTCTTTAGGTGACTGGAATTTCCCAGTGTTTGAAATAAAGGGTTCGGTTCAAAATTCCAATCACCTGAAGAAGGCTGAAACATAACAGTCAAAACATCATGAATATGACAAAAAAGATGAATGTAAATAATGTAAAACTATTTTTGATTCTTTTCCTTTTTTATTTTTAAAATAAAATTTTATATTCCTCTGGCTTATATAGAGATATGAATGTATGGAGTTGATTTTAAACTACCAAACTTCAAACAAAATTTAAAAAATGTTTGCTATGTTAAAAAAAGTTTATCTTGGTAGAAAGAAAAAGATGAGGTTGTAATCAGATCAGTAGAAAAACCGTTTAATTTTCGTTAATTTTTTAATATTGCTAAACTTTGAGAAAAGATTGAATAAAAAGAAAAAGTCCTCACTACATAGTAATGGTTGGGAAACACTGCATTAGATCTGACAAGTCATTATCTTCCCCGTGGCTAGGGAACGCTGGTTGTCACAGCGATGAAGAAAAAAAATTTGCTGTCAAAAGACCCGTAGACAGGCTGGCTAGTCTGATGTGAAAACATATTTGCAGTTTAAGATTTATTCAAAGACTAACAGGAATAGCTCTGATCTGGCTTGACTTTTTATGGAACCTGACAAGAACACAGAGGTGGATCGTAAAAAGACAAAGACTGGAAGCCTGAGGGTAAGAGTGCTTGGCAAAAACACCTCGAGAGTGACCGTCTTTGCAAAAGTTTTTTTTTATATCATTTCTAATTGTCATTATTATATTTGTTGTTGTTGTTGTTGTTTTGGAGGTGAAAGTGAGCGCGGCATTATTTCAAATGTTGCTGTTGGTAATGTTGTTGGTTAAGGTGTTCAGTGTTGATACTGTAAGAGCGAATAGCAGACAGCAGCAGCAGCAGCAGCAGCAGCAGCAGTGTTAGCAGCAGTGAGACGAATGGTAGCTGCTTGCACTGTGGTCAGGTGTTTGGTAGCTCCACTGTGTCAGTAATGCTGGTGCGGCTGTGACGCCGAGTGAAGCAGAGGCAGCTACTTGTGCAGCGTGTCCATCGACTGAATTGTTGCTGTTTCTGTCGTTGCTGCTTCTTGGAGGGACTGTTGACAAGTCGTTGAAACATTTCCATCTCTTTTACATACCTGGCACAAAATGGGAAAATAATTTGTGGTGATACATAACAAGCTTCACAATATGACAATAATTTATTTATTTTCTTTGACATAACATTTATCTATTTGAAATTATGTATATTTTTCAAGGAGCTGCAAATAAATCTGAACATGATGAAATAAACTCACTGTATTTTTTTTTTTTTTACGCACACAAATAAATATCTTTTTGTACATTTTAAGGACTGAGTACAATTAACTTTTAAAAGCATACAATAAATTATTTACATAATTTACATTTAGACTAATATCCTCATCTTTGTTGTTATTATCACAACATTTCAACCATTATAACCTCTGGCCCTCTTCAGAATTCAGGGAGGTTTGAAGTGAACTCTTTATTTAACTTACATTCAAACAATACCCTCTCTTTTACATTTTGTAAGTGTTTGGCAGAGGGAAGTTACAGGTTCTTGGTTCAGCTTCTTCAGTTGAATCACTGGACACTGGTTGTGATCATTTTTTTCATTTTGGTATGTTATTTCCATCCAAATGCAGTATAGAACTTTTTGAGACTATTGTAATTGCTTCAGGTTTCGGAGATTTCATTCCCTCCCCAGATGATGCAAGGTGACGTAGAGAAACCATACCTTTTTTTCCCATTTTGTAACCTAACAAGGATTTGCCTAAATCAGCTCAACTTCCTGTACAGTAGTTTCATACTTGTTCTGAACATAGTTTCTCATAAGCACTTTTCTATGAATCATCAATTATGAAGGAAAAAACATTCTGGGGGTAGATTTTCTTGGATAAAGATTTGTTTGCTTTTTTTCTTAATTTAAAAAAAAATAAAGTCCATGGAGCATCACAAAGAAAATCCCATTAATGGGGAGAGGTCTTATGGATAGGGGGCTCCTGTTTAATAGATAATTGGAACAAAATATCAGTAGCTATCACAGAGTGGTCAGAGTTACCAAGAAGCAGTATTCAGTAGCCCAGCAAGAGCGAGAAGAGGAGATAAAAAATAAATCAAGCAGAGAAGCATTCTGCTCAATTTTGATAGAAAAATGAGTAGGGATGACCATGATTTGAGTAATGGATTGAACAATAGAAAAATTTAATATTTGAATACAAGCAACATCAGTACCTTTTGAATATTTCAGCCCTGTGTCATGGTGAGTATTAAAGTTACTAAAGACAAAGATGTCCTTAGATTGATGGAGTCAGAGTGCCTTTTCTATACTGTCAGCTATTATGTCTTAGTTCTGGAAAGAGTGGGAATGATGAAGAAAACAAGCAATAGCTAACAGTGTTTAGTATCAAACAACAGAAGCACATGAACGAGAAGTTGGTGACCTTGAGCGACAATTTCATGGTCATTGAAAGATTAACATCCGTTCACAAAGCGTACAATTTGTGGCTGTACTCAGTAAAGAATGAATCGAGTGGAGAGTGTCAGATATAATGGTTTCCCATTGGTTCACAGGCAAACCTCTCAATTTTAAGGCTAAGTTGATTGTCCTCTACAGAGTTCTGTTCAGTCTCTCTACTTGACCATTTCACCATGAGATGTATGCAGTATACTCATAGCTGTTCCTTTCTCATAAAAAATCTTAAGTCTCCTGACATAAAACTAGGTAGCGTGGATGTCCTTACAAGCAAAAACAAAAGGGAAATGACTATATTCATCAATGAAAGTCAATAAATAATTGTTTTCTTCTTGAACTGAAGAAAGCGGTTCCTTGTAAACTCTATTCAATCTTTCAAAGAGTTGAGTGGCTTTGATGATTTTGCCTCATCCTATCACAAATCTTGGCTTTTCTATGGCACACACATTACATTTCTCAGTCATTTTCTTTACTTCCACTGTTGGCAACAACATGATAAATTGAACCATCCTTGATACTTCCAGGATGACATAGATTATTATGTAATTCTTTAAGGTTGACATGACAGAAGCACATTATACTCTCTTTAACACATCTGAGCTTGGTTGATATCTGATACCACACTTGTAAGTTGAAAATTCAACTTACTACTGATGAATTGTCGTTTTTAGTCTTCAAAGCTTTATGCTTATTGAAAATGTAGGATATAGCTTTTGGATCTGTTACAGGTAATAACTCTATTCCTAGATTGCTTTGATAATCACACTAACTTCTTTCTCTACTAGGGAGTGGTTTTGTTTGGTATCAGTTTCAATTTCAAGGGTTTTTTCCTCATCTAATGTGTGTACTACAGCTCTTTCTAATTCTCTTTTCAAATATTCAAAGGGATCATTAATTTTTGCAGATAAGAGGAATCTGTTGATTTTTAGCATGTGAAGTCTCAGTGAATAGTCTGGGATTCAGTGACTGTAGTAAGTGAATATTTCAACAATTCTCTTCTGAGCTTTCATATTGACTGGAGGAGGGAGTTCCTGCAGAGGTTTCATCCTTTCAGGGTCTGTTCCAATGGTCTCTTAACTTACTTCATAGCCCAGAAATTTTATTTTTGTTACTCTATAGACACATTTATTCTCATTTAAGGTGAGACCGTACTTTTCAAATAGTCCTTTGAATTTTGTCAAATTAATGTCATGTTCTCTTTGTTTAATATCACAAATGGTCACATCATCTATTTAGAATATTAACAGCTTCTTAAAAGTTTGTACATTCGCTGAACAGTTCATATACATCATATGACACATAGTCTATAAGAATATCCAACTTCTCACCCTCAATATGCTTGAGGAATTTTAAAAATGTTTCGTACCAATGATTCCATATTTTCTCTGCCCCGAGGGTCTTACTATCTAGATTCAGAATTTTAGGTTTTAGTACCCTGTCCATGTTGAAACCAAAGCAAAACAAATTAGAATAGAATAGAATGTTATAAGCTATAATTAGCTACAAGTAGTCACTACTATTTCTCTAGTAGTTTAGTCTTTAAGGTCAGGATTTGTTTTAGCCTCCAGCTGTATCAATATATGAAAATTTGTATAGGAATACAACAATGAGTAATATATTTTTGATATTATAAGTAGTATATATTTTGATAATATATTTTTGATATTATAAGTAATATATTTTTTAATAATGTATTTTTGATAATATTAGTAATAAGTTTTTTGATAATAAAGTTAATAATCATATTTTTCAAATTGTGTTTCATAAAGTATGAAAATAACCTATTGACTTACAGATCTATCTTGACATATAATGCAAAAAAATCATCTCATTATTCATTAAGTAATATACTCATAAGTAAAATTTACTAAATAGCAATGAAAATGCAGGGCTCTTGTCTAAGAACCAAAAGACATTAATTCTGTACACAATTTGCATAATAAATAATGGTTGTTAGTTTTTACTTACCACTGTGGTGGCCAACGATTACTATTAATGTAGAGCTGATTCTCCAGACTAAGATTTTTGTAAAACTTGGAATACTGTGGAAAGATATCCAAAAAGTGGACACACAGGAAATGTAGGCACCATTTTGCAAGTTGAATTGCATTGTGAAGCTGGCAACAAAAATTATAAAATAGAGTAAATTAAAAAAAAAGAAGAAGAAAATATGTTAAAATGATTTTATTTTCACATAACCAAAGATAAAAAAATAAATCAAAGTATTTTTAGGTCATCACATATCTAGTATTTCATTTTATCAGATTCCAATCATGCAGTTATTTCCCCTTGTTCTTTTATATATTATTTGCTTACCTCAAAGTAAGAATTGAAGGGATGTAGTCCAGGAAGAGAGCACAAAAATCAGGCTAAGTTTCTATAATGCACCAATAGAATTTATGGAAACTAAAAGGAATCAGCATATATGCTAAGAAAAAAGAAATTAATGATCAATGAAAACCACTGTTATATAGAAGCAATAAAAACAATGGCACATGAGGTTATCATATAGAAAAGAGGTTGGCAAACTTTTGGGGAGAGCTTGCTAAATAACTATGCAATGTTTTAGAGGAGGTCCATGATATAAAATCTATTATAATAAATTGTTTTGACCTTAGATCACTCTGTCCAGAAGGCTGCCTTGGTCTGGAGGTTTGAAGAAAAACAAAGATAATGTTATGTTATTTAAACAAGGTTTCCTAATTTTAATGCAGAAATAACAGGATAAAAACTAACTCAATAAACAATGCAAATTTCTTACTACAGTTAAGTTGATGGGCTAGACAAAAATTCTCTGTGAGCCAGATATGGCCTGGGGCTTGTGGGTTGCCAATCTTTAATCTAGAAGAACCTATATGACTATATCATACAAAATACAGTTGATAAGAGATAAAAAGTTTACCTGAAAAAAGGTCAGGGAATAGTGATGGTAATATTAGCCATTTCCTTATAAGGAAAGATTTGGCATTCATTGACTGAGCAGCCACTACTCTTGTCAGTTGAAATTTATAAGAATCTTTCTCTTAAAATAATTTTTAAGGAAAATAGATTTCTGAAGGCCAGTAACTATTATTGCTCTTTCTAGTATTAACGGGAGTTTCCATCTTAAACTTTTGTTTGAAATAGTGTAGAATATCAAAATCTTGATAATGTCATTATTTTTCTTTTCAGTTACATGTGCTATCTTTTTTAACTTGCTGTAGCTAAAAGTCTATCTGCAAAGGATGCCACACTAATGATCAATTGCAAAGGACACTACACTCTAGACCAATTACAAAGGCCACTACACTGCAGACCAACTGCAAAAAACAGACTGCCAGAAGTGAGGAAAACATTACTCTTGTTCATGTGCTGATAGATGATGGGCTATTGACTATAAATCAAATAGCTTGTCAAAGAATTAAGAATTTAATGCTCATTGAATCTGGCATGACAAGGGATGCTACTCACTACACTGCAGATCAACTGCAAAGAACACAACACTGTAGACCATCTGCAAAGAACAGTACACTTCTGATCAACTGCAAAGAACACTACACTTCTGATCAGCTGCAAAGAACACTACACTTCTGATTCAACTGCAAAGACTACACTGATAACTGCAAAGAACACTACACTTCTGATCAACTGCAAAGAACACTACACTTCTGATCAACTGCAGAGAATACTACACTTCTGATCAACTGCAGAGAACTACTGATCAACTGCAAATGATTTCCTACAGTTGATCAACTAGTTTGTTTTCTCATACTTCTCACCTCTGGAACCCTTTTTGGGTTTTGTGCTTCCTGGCTGCCTATAATCTTCAGAAATTGAAATATCACATCAATTGCCATTTTTCTGTCTTCCTGAATCCAGTTATTTTATTGTCCTTTCTCTTTACTAAAGTTTTCTTCTTCTATTCCTACTCCTAGCAACCTCTTGCATTAGTAACATTATCTCCTTGCTTGGGGTTAAACAATTGAAAAATTAAAACTGCAAGGGGTTTCCCACGGCTGATCCCCTATAATGAATATTAATTGCAACCTGATAAGAAATTCTTTTTATTATTATTTTTATACACTTCAAAGTCATTAAATTATGGGAGATACTAAAGATTGCAGTAGTGCCTTAACTACAAAAGGCTTTGTACTGATCCAAATTTCAAATTCCCGAGCTTTAGTAAGTAACATGATGTAGCAATATCAATTAATATTTTATTAAGGAGACATCTGCAGCATGTTACAGAAATCTTTTTTGACAATTATTGTCTTGACAAAGAAAGTCATCTGAGTTGAGTGGACATCACAAGAACCAGATCAGTTGGCGCTGACAAAGTGGGTCAGCTGAGTAGAGTGGATTAAGAATCCTGGGTTCTTGATGAATGATTTTTTTCTTTAGATTAAAGCTGACAGGACAAAGAAGTCTGATTCTCTATAAGACAGCCTAAAAAGACAAGACCACTCACCTGACACATAAAAGGAGGAGACACGCCACTTACGCTGCTCATCTCCTCACCTTGTCTAAACTTTTCCTTGCACACTTACAGCCAGAACCTAACAAGATGGAACTGGAATAAAATTTGTGGGTTGGTAACAATCATTTTTCATTACATTAAGCCAGAAACATTTGACTGGAAGAAAGTGCTCTTCTGCAAACAAACCTGGTGTCTGGCTTGAGCTGCAACACTTTGATATGCAATTGTGTATGAATTCAGGACTGACTGCTTTGATAATTCAAGATACTAAACTGATTGAATTCTGGAGAAAAATTAAAAATAAATAAACGCAAGAAGAGGAATGTGACTCACCTGAGCTGTTTCCAGAATGCAAAAAACTTCTTCCATAATATCAGCATTGGCTTCATCCATTTTGCTTAGCTCTTGGACCACAAATGCTTCAGCAAGGGCAACAAGGCGAGGCAAACAGAGGCGGTTGGCCACTTCAATTAAATTCATACAGTTCAATCCTGTCATGCATGGTGTCTCACCTGTGTAGAGGTACTCCTGGAGGGCTTTGAATGCATCCTGGCAGATTCCTGGAAATGGGATCTTGAAGAAGCAAGAATAAAAGGAAGAAGCCTTGTACAAAATTCTTAATATTCAGATACAATGCCTGTGCATAAATTTTTAAAATTTTTGTTATTTCAGCTTTTTTTTTTTAAAAAAAATTTTTTTAAAAAAGTGTCTATGGTGGATTCAGTCTGTAATTTAATAGAAACGCTTTTGGGAAAAGTAGCACAAACAAACACATGCACACAGAAAGGGTTGTTCATGTTATCAAAGAAGAATCACTTTCAGGAAGTGGCTTAAAGATGCTTTGTTATCACCCATTAGTGTCAACTAAAAAAAAGGGACATTTTTTTATAGAAGTATTTATTGTGTCTTTCCTCTAACATTTTTATAGAAGTGTTTATTCTAAAATTTTGCCCTTTTTCTAACATTTTTCATAAAAGTATTTATTTTAAAAATTTGCCTTATTTCTTACATTTTTATAGAATTGTTTATTCTAAAATTGCACATTTTTTCTAACATTTTTATAAAAGTATTTACTCTAAACCTGCCTAATTTTTTTCTAACATTTTTATTCATTTACAGTGAAAAAAAATCATATTGTAATTTCCAGTTTTCACACATTAAGAACTTTTCATTTTTTAAACTTCCCTTGAAGAGAAGAATGTGGAAGAAGAGGCAATGAGAGAAAATACCAGAAAGTGCATGGAAACACTTGGGTCGCACCTTCAGGTTAGCCTGGTTTCATTTTGTAGGATAGTTTTTTCTTTTGCTTTTCTATTTTATTTTTACTATCCTTCTCGCCACTCCTGGGTCTTTAGATTCATCTGAGAAAATAATCATATTGCAATGCAAGCACTAAGCCAATAAAAATACTCTTTGAAATTTAATATGTGATGCAAAAAGAAGTCATGCTTTGATTTTTATAAAAATATAAAAAATGACTTTCTAAAAATCTCAAACAATAAACAGTAGATATTTTTTAAAGATAATAACTGCAATTGGCTAGTTGGCACTCAAAATTTTAGAAATATTTATGTATTTAATTTTCCTGTTAATACTAAAATTCTAATATTATTATATATTAAATATTTAATTAAAGCAATTTGCAATTATAAAACATGGATTGTTTGAAAAGCATTTTTAAATTTGATAAAATGTGTTTTTTTTGTTGTTTTTTTTAAAAAACAAACCAACGTAGTTTATTAGTGAACAAATGAATTTTGCCATTTTGGTTAATTCTGTGTTTTTAATTAAATAAATATAATTGGGTTTACAGGGTACAATGTATGAATTGTTGTCTAAATTACACAAAAATAACACTGATATCTCATTTTAACAGATATCAAAATTACACAAAATTATCTTGAAATACTAAAGAGTAAATTTATTCAATAAAATCATCATTGGTTTCAATCACAGGCTACAGACGTCTTTGAAATCTCTTGCAACTCTTCTGTAGTGTCTCTTTGTTTAAGTTGGTGAATGTTGCCATAATCATTGTCTTCAGTCCATCTTTAGTTTTACAAAGAGTTTTGTTGATCTCTCACTTAACTGTGCTCCACACATAATAATCAAGGGCGTTTCAGTGTGAGGAGTTAGATGGCCAGATGTAAGGGGTGATGTGGTTACAGAAATTGTCTGACAGCCATGACTGAGTTCTCCTGCTTGTGTGTCATGGTGCAGAGTCCTGTTGCCAGACATAGGGTCTTCTGTCAGCCACCCTCTTGATGTGAGCCTCTATGTTAGCTCTGAGGCCTTGTAGGAAGATAGAGATATAACGTCACTATCACTAATGATCACTCCAAACACCTTTGTAAACACCATTAGATTCATCCAACCCTTTCCAAATGCTCTGCACTATTCTCAGAATGACAGCCAAACATTCTGAAATGTTTGTGTTTGAGCTTCTGGCATGAATGCTAAGTAGTAACTTCCAGCATAGTGAATAGTGTCATGGTGCATGGTTACTCACATCAGGTGCCCAACTGACCCTACTGTACTATTGACAAAATCAAAAACAAACAATGCACATATGCAAAATTAGTAATATAAAATGGCTACAATTTACCCATTGCACTCTGTTATATTCCTTATATTTTATAGAAAATATAAAAGCAATTTTATTTATTCTAAAAAATAAATAAAAGAATCTTCCTGCTATGGAAAAACTAAAACAATTTTTTTTAAGGTTGAATAATGAAAATGTAAAAACAAAGAAAATTAATAAAAAAGAGGTGACAGAAAAAAAACATTTCAATAAAGTATTATCATTGAAACATGATTAACAAAAAAGCAGTTGAATTGGTTTATCGATCATTCTTCATCGGATCTCAGCTGAGGATGAGAAATGTGTAGAGCGACTAAAGAAAGAATATTCAAAATGATTTTTGGGAAACTGTGTGTCCTTGGCAGTAGCCAAGTTTTATGGAGAAGAAACAAAAAAGCAGTGGATGTGCCTAAAGGGAAATAACCTGACACAACCCATCCCTTTTTGGGTTGCTTTCTCAGAGACTAGTTGCTTCCTAGTCTATAGCTAGAGAAAAATGTTTGTACTATTTCCAAGATATTGATAATTGTAATGGTAATATCAAACCTTTCCTTATGAAGAAACTTTTTGCATTTATTGACTGTGCAGCCAGTAGTATTAAAGTTACATTTTTCTTCACTCCCTAACCATGGAGCTGGGATCAAAGGGTAGTATCTGCTCTCCTCATCTCTAATGGTAATATTAATTGTATCCTTAACGTTTTTTATTGATTGACTGAGTAGCCAGTGCTACTTGAAATAAACTTTTCTCTAAATTTAGATTTTATAAAATCTTTTTGTGTTTGTAAACCTGTGCTCATATCAGACAGTAGACTTTTGCGGATTGAAAAACAGATAAAAAGTATCTGTATTTTATAAGGTTAATTATTCTTCTATGTGCTTTGTTTTTTGATGATGCAGTTGATCATGGCTCTCCACAGCCTCCTATCTCAAAATGATTGATAATAGCAATGGTAATATTAGCTGTTTCCATATATGCAAACATTCAGAAATTTTTTTATACCAAGCAGCCAGTGCTACTTAAGTTATGCTTTTTATCAACTACTGGCCATCGGGCTAGGATCAGAATGTAGTATCTGTTCTTCACATCTTTAATGGTTATGGTAATATTAGCTGTTTCTTTACAAGGAAACATTCAACATTTATTGTGTGAGCAGACAGTTCAACTTGTATTATACTTTTCCCCACTTCCAGATTGTTGGCTAAGATCAAAGTTACCAATGGTAATATTACCCACTTCATTATAAGGAAATGTTTGGTATTCCTTAACCAAACAGCCAGTACTACTCAAGTTATTCTTTTCTTCTCTCTAGGCCATAAGGCTGGGATCAAAGTGTAGTATCTGTTCTCAGATACTCACTTCCTGCTAACTGGTCTGGAAGCAATGACCAGCTAAGATTAACTTTTGACCAGCTAAAACCAGCTTTGTACCCAGTTACCACTTAAGTGGAGGCTGGGTAATCTTTGACCAATGACCTGAGCTTACACGTTTAGGTTCCCCACATTAAAAACTCACCTTGTGTCACAACTTGCTCCAGTGGGGGAGTAGGGTAAATATCATGTGTAGTATCTTACCTACTTCATTATAAGTAAACACCTGACATTCATTGACTGAATAGCCAGTGTTATTCAAGTTACTCTTTTCTTCACTATCTGGATATCAAGCTGAGATCTTTGATAGTTATGGCAATATTAGCAATTTCCTTATAAGGAAACATTTGGCTTTAAATAACCAAGTAGCCAGTGCCATTAACAGTAGAAATTTAGAAAACCTTTCTCTTAAAACAATTCAGTAACATGCTCTTTCTGATCTACATTAATGATCTCCCCGACACCATTAGATCCCAAGTTGGCATGTATGCCGACGACACAACAATCTACTCTCGCATCGATCAGAAACCAGGTCTGGACGACAAAGTGAACCTCGCTGCCGTACTTGAAAGGGACCTCCAATCCGTAGTGGCCTGGGGTAGGAAATGGCTAGTAAATTTCAATGCCTCTAAAACAAAGCTGTTATCAACTAACCACCATAGACAATCGCATCTACCTCCCATTAGCATGGGACAGGCTAGCCTCCCAGAGAGTAAAATACTACGCCTCCTTGGCCTTACACTCTCGGCGGACCTCAAATGGAATGACTATATTGAATCCATTGCCAAATCTGCTGCTATGAAAGTGGGCTCCCTGTGCAGGGCCCGGAAATTTTTCCCACCTGAATCTATTCTGCACATATACAAATCTACCATCCGCCCGTGTATTGAATATTGCTGCCATATCTGGTCAGGTGCCCCTGCTGCTCTCCTTGGGCTTCTTGATAAAATACAAAGGAGGATCTGTAACGTGGTTGATACTGACTTGGCAGACCGGCTGCAGCCGCTCTCTCACCGGCGTGATGTGGCTTCCCTGTGCCTCTTCTACAAGAACTTTCATGGCTTCTGCTCCGATGAGCTTAGATCACTGGTGCCGCCTAAGCACGAATTTACACGAGATACTAGATTAGCAACTAGGTCCCACCCTTTTACAGTTAAACAAATAAGATGTAACCGTAAATTCTACTCCAACAGCTTCTTTTCTCGCGCTTCCCGCCTGTGGAACTCCCTTCCACAAGTCTGCTTTCCCGACAGTTACAATCTCCAGGTGTTTAAATGTAGGGTCAATAGACACCTCCTATCACACTAACTCCCAATTATTCTCAGAACACTCTCATCTACCCAACCCTCATTCTCAGTATCCTTACCCGCCTATCACCCACCCTCTGACATTTCCTATATTTAATCAGCCTTTCTCCACTCTACGTAGCCCCCTGCACAGTAGTGGCAGTGACATGCCTTGCTCGAGGTGAAACGCTTATAAAAAAAAAACAAAAAAAAACTGTTATCTCTCCTTGGGTGTTTCCTCTCAAACCTTTTGTTTGAATTAGTGTGGAATATTAACATCTTGATTATATCATCATATTTTATTCAAGTGAAGAGTTCTGAAAAAGCTATGGCTGGATTGCATAAACATTGAACAAGTCAAAATGAAAATGAAAACAAAGCATGTCAAAAATTGTGAATACACAATGTGATGCAATGAACAACAACAAGGAATTAGAAATCAAAGAGCTAAGCTTGAATTCCAGTCGGGTTCATTACATTCACTTATGTGCAAAAACTCTTGGAAAAAGTATGAACCCATCTCTTTTCCCTCCAACAAGAAAGACTGAACCATATAACCTTGGTTGGCAACCAGTTTATCACAGACAGAAATGGCAGCCTACTGCAGAAAATCTTCTACCTAGTCATTAGTCAAAAGAGTTATGATCAACCATGTATTGTGCATGGCACTTGACTGACCAATACTCAAAATCACTGACAGCTGACATTTCTGGGTCATTAAATGAGGAAGGGGGTCTTGGAGAATTTGACACTCACAAGGCATAATGAGGATAGGAGAAATAGTTAGAATCAATGAGTCAACTATCTAACAGGCTTGTGTGAATGGATGGTGGAATGCATTGTAGGATGTTTGGTAAAGGGACAAACATTGCTAAGAGTGATAAAAGATAAGTTGTGGGAAGCCATGATCAAATGCATCATCAAAGGACATGGCATATAGAAGAAAAATTAATGTCTTTGTTAGCGATGTTATATTTAAATTCATAAAATAACATTGACAAGAATAGATGGGTGATATGAACTTTATAAAATACAGAATATTTTTTTTTAAACTGTTTTTCAATCTAAAAAGTTTGCTGTCTGATATGAGCACATGGTTTGTGTCAGGTTATTTTGCTTTAGGCACATCCCCTGCTGTTACTGCAATGGTAGTTCTGGGTTATGAGATGTGTGATTGTAAGAATGAAAAAAAAAAAACTGAACTGAATAGGGCATCTGTAAGATACATGTAGAGAGACCTCATTCCCAACTGAACTCAGTTGTGTAATTTAAGACTTTAAATGAAGATATTTTTTCTAAATGCATCTAACAAAAAAAACAAAAAACAAACCTGCATGCATTTATTATTACACAGTTGATGCTTTTTTAGTTCAATTTTTTGTTTTGATGGCTGCCTTTTTTTATCCCTTGAAAAACAACAAAAACAAAAGAAATATTGTTACTGTGGTTTATCAGTTTTTTATCTAACAAATCAACCTATGTTAAATTTCTTCTCCACAAAATCTTGGCTAATGCCAAGGACACACAGTTTCCAAAAAATAAGATTAAATACTCAATTCTTTATCAAACAAATCAACCTATTTTAAATTCATTATCTACAAAAACTTGGATAATGTCAATACAGAGTTTCCCAAAAATTAGTTTAAATCCTTTTTTAAATTTCTTTTTAGGAAACAAGTCACCTTATTTCAAATCTAAATTTTATTTATTTTTAATCATTTGAAATGTTTACTCATTTACTTTCTCTTGGGGCACATCAATGTGGTGCAATAGTTAGCAAGCTTATCTTGCTAGATTGATTATGACTAAATAGTGAGTTCAATCCTCAATGGATGCACCATACTTTCATTCGTGTGTTACATCTAATCTAAGTTTAGAAAATCTTCATTTACATTCTTTTGGAAAAGTGGAAAATATTTGAGAAATATTTATGTTTATTGAATTTCAGTGCAAGGTTTTTTTAAAAATATTTATAAAAAGTAAAATTTAAAAAAATCTTTAATTTAATAATGTGCGTGGAGAAATATGATAATGTACTGATTTCTAGTTTCAGTGGATAAATATATTTAATATATAAAATGTAAAATCTAAAGTCATATCCTTAAATCATCTCCTCAGATCAAAATTTCATATGAATCTTACGCTAGAGTTAAACTGTATATAATCCTATTCACAGATCAATGGTTAAAAATGGAACCAAGCATGTGAAGTGTGTAGGTTTCTGTAAAGACCATTCTTGTTGAAAGTGCCACAGAATCACAAAGAAAGAACTATGGCAAATAGCAGAAACCACATCACTTGAGGACTTTCAACAGCAGCAACAATTAAAATGGATAGCAAAATGTAACTTGATTATGTCATTATTTTCTTTTCAAGATGTTCACATGCCACATTAATTCAACCAAAAGTTTGAGATAGAAGTCTTCATCAGTAATGGAAAGAGCAATAACATTTAGTGGATTTGAGAAATCTATTTTTCAGTAAAATTGTTTTATGGAAAAGGGTTTTTTTTTAGGATGATACATTCATTGCTAAAATTGGCTCTCAGAAACAAAAAAACGAATTATGGCTTAACCTAATAAAAATGCTGTAATTAACAACAGCACTATAGAGACTAACAGTCTGCTCAAAAATTATTTTTTAAAAACATAAACACTAATATGAAAAATGAAATAATTTGTCCAATAATGTTTATTATGTTCCCATAATAAGATTTTAATACAGTTTGAATTTATTTTTAAGATGGGGACAGGTTTTTTTAGCTCTTCCCATGATCATACTGAATTAAACAAGCCTGAACTGCATAAAATTGATACTTTTTTGGATAAATCTTAAAGTTTTATTAAAATTCAGAGACCAGTGAAAATGGTAACATGAATATTTCATATATTTTGTTGCTTTAGGAATGATCCACATTTTATAAATAATTTAAATAATAATTTATTTATATATATATTTATATAATTTATTTAATTATAAATACACACTGAACTCACCACTTTGGCTGAGGATTCAAGGAAATCATCACTAAACATAGCATACATTACTTCACATCGTGCCATGAGTAGAGGTTTGTGGGCATGAACCATCCCATCATCAACTTGAAATGTCACATCTGAAAATGACAGAACAACTGATACACAAACAATTTCAAAGAGTCTACATATTTCATCTTAAGCGGAAATAAAAATCAAAATATTTTTAAAAAATTATTATGATATCTTAACTTCTCTGAGGTTGATTCAAACAGTATTTTTTAATACAGTATAAAATTCTTACACATAAATAGTTGAGATGAAGTGATAAAGTGGAAAATTTATTAATGACGCATTTTACCAGAATATCTGCATTCTTTGGCTTCGTCAAGTTATAATGACAGAAAGACATAAATATTTATGAGAGAAAATGCCTTAGAATCTATGAGGATAAGTAGTAATTGTTGTAAATCAAATGAAATTAGATACCTTATCACTCCAAATATCAAGAACTCAAGAGTGTGTCTCACTGCCTGTTGTTTGTTTGTTTTTTCTATATCAGCAGCACTTAGTGTCTGTTGAATTTTAAATAAGTTCAACGAAACTAGAAAGTGTTTTATATATATATATATATATATATATATATATATATATTGTTGAGTTGTGATAATGTTTAGTGCCAAGGTTGTTGTTTTTCAGCAGTTTTACTGATAAAAATTATTTTGAAGAGCAGGTTTTTTTATAGACAAACTCTATATAAAGAGAAAAAACTGGGTTAGAGCAACAGACAAAAACCTTGCCCTGATGACATCATAATGGTGCCCTCACAAAATCTGAAGTTGGTATGAACCTGCTCAGTTCAATGAAAAACTTCTCAGCAATAATTCTCACCCGTAGCTCAGAGGGAAAAATTGCTGACTGGTGCCAATTCGGTTGGGTTTCAATCCTGGGTAAAAAGCAATTGGATGTCTAACCATACTGATGAGCTATCATACAGCAAAACAGATCTGTCTGTGGATGACTATTTATGCTCTCACACCCTGATTGAGCACTCTGGAAGAATGATAGACTTTGAAAAAACAGTAGCTACTCTAGCATCTATGCATCGTTCATTCAGTAATGAATTAGAACACTCTTAGCTATTGGCATCTGTATACATGATATATCACACGCTAAAAGTCTACTTCCTTCTTCCAAGCACCCATAGCTTAGAGGTAGAATTGCCAACTGACGCTAATTTGGTCGGGTTTCAATCCTGGGTAAAAAGCAATCGGATGTCTAACTGTACTGATGAGCTGTGATACAGCGAAACAGATCTGTTTGTGGATGACTATAAATATAGATATTTGAATATACACCCACCAAGGCATGTAGATATATTTTAACTTTTCTGTATGATTGTACATACATGTACACATATGTATTCCTATATATATATATCTGTGTATACATATATAGACACACATACACACACATATAGGTATCTTATCTATTATTTTCCCGTTGTAGTGGGAGTCCGTTCTAGTGAAGGGTAATTGTATACTGTTGCAGGTTAACGGAATTTGGCCTTGTGGTAGATAGCCCACTATAAGTCATAAAATGATTATAAAATCAAGAAAAGCAATTTGAGTAGAAAATAACATTTTTATATATACACATGTCAATTAACATTTTTACAATTAAAGTAATACTTGAATATAGGTCCAACAGAGGTTAAAATGTTCATGGCGAATAAAATGCTGAAAGAGATTTAAGCTTAGGAATGTGAGAGTGTCATGAGTAAGGAATGCCTTTGATGTAGTTGCTCCTTAGGTCAGTAAGTAGTTTTGAGACAGTGGAGAAGGTAAAGCGGTAAGGGAGGTGAACATAGTAAGCCACTTGACTTCGGTCAAGGGAGATACTAATTACATTCATCTCTCTGGGTCTCTGTGTCGGTCTGTCTGCTGGGTGCTTTCTGTCTTGGCTTTTTATATCTGCTTTTTGGATCAAAAACAGCTCATTTAGGATTTCACACTTGAATTTGATTCTGGGCTTCTCATTGGCTGGTAAATAAAATTCGCGTAGGCTCGTGAAATAGAAATTTAATATTTGATTAATTTTTATTTTTCACCCGGAACATCTGCGCAAATCCACCTGCGCAGAGACGACTTTTAGTCATTTGCTTTCTGGTCGTTATAGAGCAAACATCCGGTCCATCGCTTTTGCTCGGTATCACAACATATACACTATAGAGTCTCTAATTTCATTAGGATGATATAAAATCCATCAACACAAAATGCCTCTGATATAAATAAAACAAACAACAGGCAGTCAGACACTCTCTTAATTTCTGAACTTTGGAGGTGATAAGGCATATAATTTCATTTGATTTTAGATTACTTGTCTTTAGAGATCCCAAGGAATTTTCTCTCACATACAGATATGTTTTTCTCTCATTATAACCTGAGGAAGCCAAACACTCTGCTTTATCTGCAGTAGGTATCCCTCCAAATCGATTGAAGAGAGGAAAGACCAAGGATTGTTCAGGCAGTACACTCTTGCAGAGCTGCCAGCAATCCCTAGAACCAAATTTGTGTGAGATTATATGGAATCTCAGTCTATCAGCAAATAATGACTTTGCCTCTTTAAGGACATAATTACATTCATTACGAGCAGTGATCAAGTATCGTTTGTTACAATCAGACCTATCTCTCTGGTATGGGCGGAAGAAGTGATTCCTGTAGGCTATAGCGACTGGAAAAAAAGGAGTGAACCAAAGAGAATATTGTGGTTTTACTTGGCATTTCCATGCTGGCATGAAGGCTTTGATGTTGGATTAAACCCAGGAATATACCTCAGTTGCACATTTCTCAACAGGGTGATTAAAAATATCAATCTCAGGGGCATTGCAAAAGAAAATCATGAAGCAATCAATGTTTTGATAAGAGAAAAATGTTCTGTTATTAATGGGGTTCTTGCTTGATCAGAGAGTGGAATGAGATATCTATAGACACTACCATGTAGACAAGTTGTCAGAATAACAGCCCTGCAGAGCACAACATAAGTCTAAGAAAGAGGTAAGGAACAGATCAAATAGAGGAGTGTGTCTGTTAGAATTACTGGGAAAATGTTTTGTGAAGTCTACTATTTGAATTAGAGATTAAAGAACTGAAGTTCAAGATTTGGATGCCAGAGAGATCAGTGGCATTAGAGTGACAAAGATATTTGACATAATACCAAACAAGACTAGTATGGAAACAGAACTTATCTATACTATCAGAAATTTTATTTACTAAGCAAAAGTCATAAGAGGAACAATAAAGGAAGAACAGATAGCTGAGTTTACTAGTAAAAGTTGGGAGCACATGTAAGAACAATTGGAGACTCAAGAGAGAGAGAGAGTTTCCTTGCCAGAGGGAGATGCTTGGGAACAAACACCAAGGCCATGCATGTGAACACTAGAATCCTTTCAAAAGAGATGAGAATAACCAAGAAACAGAAGAAGAGACTGAAGGCTTCAAATTTCAGGAAGCTAGGATGCCTGGCAAGCATTCCAAGAGAAACAATTCTATACTGTAAAAATTGGTATGAATACCATAAATGTTGGAGAAAGAAACGTTGAGGGGGTTTAGATGTTTTTGTTTTTGTTTTTTTTTTTACATCTGGTTTAGTTTTATTTTATTTATTTGTTACAGTCATGATATATTTTTTAAGATGGAAAAGGCCAAGAATAATATTAGCTGCCAATTCTCAAAGGTAACATGAGCTGGCTGGGAATTTGCACAGACTGAATCATCATGTGGTCTCTGGGTTGCTCACTAGAAGTGCTTTCAGGAATGCCTATCCATGTACAATATGGCAATGCATGAACCTTGATATGCAAATGTTGATCAAATGAGCTAAGAGTACTGACTCCTTACTACTAGTCAAGATGCAGCAACTAGAGAACTGTCAACCCAGTACTTTCAGCATTAAGGTCATGGAAGAAATAACCGAAAATACTCTTCTAAACAGGAAACAAAGGATAAACCTCTACTCCTTTTCAAATGATAGAGAGAAGTATGAACTGGTTGATAGGTAGACATATCCACTGCTCTATGAATTTTTAGAAAAAGATAATAATGAAGATATCTAAGAACTGTTAACTGTAGGAAGATAGAATGTATAGTTGCAAGCAAAAGATACACATCAGGATCTATGATGCAAATTCGGGATGTCAGAATCATACAGGTACAGAAAACCAACTAACACAGAAATTGAAAGATACATAGAAACAGCAAAAAATGTTTTCAAAAACTAAGACATCTGAAAATATTGTCAGAAACATAAAATAAGTGATGAATAGCAAACTTTGCACTAAAAAAAAAGAGTGTCAAAAAGGAAGTATTTTTTTTTACCTTGACACGGCAACTATTTTTTCTACCTTCACTTGTCAATGTTTGCTGTTTCAAAAAAGCAATGATTAGAATTATAATAAAACCTAAACATATGATGGAAGTGAACTTATAATTGTTTGTTTTTGAAAATTTACAACAAAAGTAATAAACACTATTTATTTATTAGATTCATTCATTTACAAAACGAAATGTATATATATATATATATATATATATATATGTAAGCATGTTTTGTTGAAAACAACCAACAATGAAGATTTTATTATTTTTTAATTTAATTTTTTCAGTATTCAAATATGTTTCCTTCTTGCTGGTGATAAGGAATGTAAAAATGTTCCATAATTATTTTTTGAAGCGCTTCAGTTACTTCTATGGTCATTTTCAGAGGTGTTATGTTTCAACTGTTATTTTTTCCTCATTTTTTTTTACCGTAATGTAATTTATTTTGTGTTGTTTTGAAAATGGAGCATTCTTTCAAAGCTCTCACATGCTACATGTGACTGGAAATTTATATAAATTTTATATATATAATAGTGTGTGTATGTGTGTGTGGGGGGTTGGTTTGATTTTATTTTAAGACTTATCAACCTCAATTGGTTATTTAATACTGTTAAGATTTTTAGGATATGTTTGTTAGAATAGAATATGTATTCTTTGTAAGAAATCTGTTTATAGATTTGGTTTCATTGATGTATTGTTTTAAAGAATCTATTTGTTGAGAGTCAAATGTATTGCTAACAATGTTTTTTTTTTCAAAAATGTATTGCTGGTAATTTTATGATAAAAATCTATTTTTATACTTTTCATGGTGTATTTACTCCAGTTTGTGGGTTAAATATTTGTTCATAGCTGGGACCCTAACAGGTACTACTACCTCTGGACCTGGGAACAACAGCAATTAAGAGGTCATTCAACACTCCCAAAAACCTCATCAGAAGCCTTGCTGCCAGATGTAGTTTATCGTCATACCCAGGATGAGCATGGATTTGACTCTTAACGAGATGATAAAGAACAAAATATTAAAATTTGATGGAAATTGTTTTCCTGAAGCATTAGAAGAATTAAAAACAAAATGTTGGTAAAAATGCTAAGAAATGCAAAATTCTCTTGCTGTCCATCACTCAGCGTTTTTTCCATAAGAGATTTTACAAAGAATTTATTTATTTTTTACTTATCCTTTAAAATCTCTTATCCAGTAAGGCTTCAGAATCAAGCTGGTTGGAAATTGATATCATGCTTGCACATTTACTATTTTGTAAACATTTGAGTACATAGTCAACTTGGTGATCAAAGTGAGTATCATCATCATTCTTATAAACTTTGTATAGCACTCAAAGTTACTGTTTAGTAAGACTGTAAGGAAAACAATAGAAACAAAGAGTTGAGTGAAGAAGGCAAGACAAGATTTAAATTAAAAGAGGTCCTAGGCTATTCCACTTTTGAGGCCCTCTCCAAATCCCCTATTCTAATAAGTAGAGGAAAATGGAAGAATGTCAAATTAAACAATTTGAGTAAAGCAAAGGATGATGGGTGCTTAAAATTACTGATGGGTTGTTTAAAATCTACATTGCATTATGACAATATGTGTAATAATGACCTATGATAGTGTCAAAATTATAATTTAATTATTATAAATAGACCATGGCTGGAGGCCCCCTAAATTTTGAGGCCTTAGTCTAAGCCTATAGGTAAACCCAGCCCGTGAAGACATTATTTTCTCTTCAAGTTACATGTGCTATTCATTTTAGTGTTGCAGCTGTTGGTAGTCCTCAAGTGATGTGCGTTCTGTTATTTAGTATAATTCTTTCTGATTCTGTATCACCAGTTCACAATTTTTAAAGAAGATGGTCTTTGCCAAGACCAACAGGCTTAACTTGCTCAGAGCCATTTTTAAACATTGATCTTAAAAAGCTGTAGGATACAGCTGATGGTCAGGTCAGATTTAGATGAAGACAGGCCCTAGGCTATTCTACTTCTGAAGCCACTCCAAATCCCCCATTTTCACGAGTAGAGTAAAATGGAAGAGTGTTAAATAAAATAATTTGAGTTGAGCTAAGGATGATGATGGGTGTTTAAAATTACTGAAAGGTTGTTTAAAATCTACAATGCATTATAATAGCATATGAATATAAGAATGACCTATGACAGTGTCAAAAATATTATACACCATGGCTGGAGGCCCCCTAGATTTTGAAGCCCTAGGTTTCAGCTTTATCTTCTTTTATGTGCCATGTTTCTTTAGGACATGGGCAATCATGACCCTCCACATCTCCCTATCCCTTGTCGCTCTTAATACCCCTTCTCTTGTTATTCCACTCAATCTCTGCTCCATCATCCATCTGCTCAAGTTCATTAAGTATGTTGTGAGCTGCTTTCCTTTTCTACTCTATTTGTCTCGTGAGCATCTGGTTCTCCAAGCCCCCACTTTCTCATAACATGCCCCAGAAGTTTCTGGGACATGCAGTTGGGCTACATCCTACTAAGCCTATAGGTAAACCCAGCAAAGGAAGACAGGTTTAATCACAGGAGGACATGGATTGAGGATACATTTGTTTAATATGACAGAAAAGTGCTACACCTTTGCAACTCACTTTTTCCCCCTTCAAATCCCCTATTCCCATGGGTAGAGACAGATCAAAGACAGTTAAATTAAAAGCAGACCAGACAAAGGGAGAAAGAGATTTAGATCAATTTATAACAGGAGAATTGAGATATCAAAAGAAAACTTTGAAAGATGAAAAATATTAAATTTAGGAACTAGAAAAGATCAGGCAAATACCAAAATTAAAAATAAAACAAGTATGAAAAGGAAGGAAGAAAGAAAGACAGAAGGGACAAATATTGATATATCTTTGAAGAATAGATCACTTTACCAACTTCAGTTACATGCACAGACAGTAACAATATTCTAAGCATGGATGAATGGTAAACTAATAGATATGTAAGATGGACTCTGGAGAGAAAAATTGTTTTGCCTGACACAGTGTACTGACCTTCTAAGCAACTGATCTCGCAATGAATTCAATATAGTCTTTCCACTTCATATTAACTGAGAATAAGAGTCCGAGAAGGTGCAATGAGTCACTTTTGGGAGCTAGCATCAGCCATACTGATAGAAGGTAGTGAGAGGTCTCTCAGATGATTAATGGAGAAATGTTTAATTTTGGAAACATTAAAATTAACAAGCCATCTTTTGACCCAGTTAATGACAGACTTGAGGTCATTTGGGATATCAGCTGTCATTTTGACCTTGTCAGACTGATCAGCCTTACTGTCGAGGCAGGAGTAAATAGTTGTGTATCTGTAAATAAATTAAATTTTACTATCAAGTAATCAAATGAGTGGATAGCATTTCTGTGAAACTAAGTCAGGAAGTTAAGTTAGATCATTTTATTTGTTTACTATTAATTCGCTATCTTTTTTTTAATATTGAGCACATAACTCAAAAGGAATGCTTACCTGAAAAGCCTTATCCTCCAGAAATACAATGATTGATCATTTATTAGTTCATTGTATAAAATACAAAAATACACTCTCCATTATTATATACATAAATATATATTTTGCTTGATTTGTGGTGGACACTGAGTTTTAAACTGTTGTTAACCTGAAGGAGGAATTTACTCCATCGCCTGTAATAATTGTCACAAAAAATAGATAGTAGAGACCTCAAGGGATCTAAATAAAAGATCATATGAACATAAAAGGGACACTATTTTTGTTTGCCCACTTTTAAAATCACAATTTTGACATAAAAAATACTGCACTGATCAAAGATAATTGCAACATGTAAGAAATGAGCTGTAACATTAACAGATGATTTTATTATTTATTTCTCAATGTTCCCAAGTATTTTCAATCTTCTTCTGAGATCATCTTCAGGGGTGTGAGTTTTGGTAACAAAAAATAACTGCAAAACTGTGTTGCTAAAAAGTACTGTGAATTTTTTTCTCGCTTCAAACATAATGGTTGGTAAATTGCTTAGTGTTCATTAGAACATCGAGAAATAAATAATAAAATCATCTAGTTAAAGTTACAGCTCATTTCTTACATCTTTTCAGTATAATACACAAAAGATTATCCGTGAATATGAATGGATTTTATTAAAAATAAGCAGACATAATGTTTGCAATTTATTTAATCTGACATGTCCAAAAGAAAATTTGCTGCCTAAATACACAAATATATATATATATATATATATATATATATATATATATATATATATATATTGTGTGTGTGTGTGTGTGTGTGTGTGTGTCTAAAGAGAATGAGGAAACTTTAGTGTGGAAAATGTTTCAGGAACACAGAAGATGGCAATTAACATTGCATTTAAATCTTTGAAGATAGCATAGCGTGTTATCTAGTAAAGGTAATGAATTGCATTCTTCCATTTTGTATGTAAATTATATTGTGTTTAACTTTTTTTCTTTTAGCTAACCTGAAGGAGGAATTTACTCCATCACCTGTAATTGTCACAAAAAATAGATAGTAGAGACCTCAAGGGATCTAAATAAAAGATTATATGAACATAAAAGGGACAATACTTTTGTTTGCCCACTATTAAAATCACAATTTTGACATAAAAAATGCCACTCTGATCAAAGGAGAAAACAGTCTTGAGAGTGCCCTGATTGCAAGGTCATCTACAGTAAATACATTATATATATATACATTTTTTTAATCTATATATATATATAATACATATCTATATATCTACATATCTATATCTAATATATGTCTATATATCTATATATATAAAAATGGATATGTCTGTCTGTCTGTGCTTGTGTGTCTCCATTCTAATGAAACCTACTCCTCCGAAACCCTTGGTCTAATTTCAACCAAAATTTGGTCATTTGTTGATCATGACATGAACCTTTGATGCACACAAAAGTTTTCCAAATTGATTTAAAGGCTACGGCAGAAATCATCAAAACATTTAGAATTTAAGAACTCTTCTTCTCTGAGATGCCTTAAGAGAATTCAACCAAAATTGGGTAACTTGTAGATCAATGTTCAAACCTTTGATGTACACAAAAATGTTTTGAATCAATGTATAGAGTTATGACAAACATAATTTTGGGTGGTCTTTTGCACAGTTTTATGCATTTCTCCAAGATGCTTCATTCAACTTCAATCAAAATTGAGTCACTGGTAGATCAAGGTATGGTGCCTTGATATGTGAACAAAAATTTCAGTTGACACACAGGGTGTGGCAAAAATTAATGGAAAATGTTGCTTTTTGTGATAGTTTCTTTCTTTGAAGTTCAAAAATCGGGTCTTCTTTGTAATTTCTACATTATCATATGCCATAACAATTTCATGTTTTCTACAACATGCCACCCCCTCAGACATTATGGGGACAATGCATCCACTCTTCTTCTATGTCATAACATTATCGCATCACATTATAGGCTCCTGTAATGCCCGTCTTTGTTCTTCCAATGTATATATATCATTCCCATTTTTTGGCAAAATTGACCAAGCATGAATCTCGTGTTACAAACAAAACAGAAATCAATACTTATTTTGTATATTTTTAACTTACATGTTCATGGCAATCTCATACTGGAGCCTAACCTTACTACTTCAACATAACCACTAAAAAACCCCAAGCAATGCTGGAATATACAGTTAGTATATATATATATATATATATATATATAAATGAGTATAAAATATTGCATATTGAGTGCTAGTATTAATAAAATAGCACTTGATGCAATATCAAAGATCTATAATCTGTACACTGGTCAGGAAGAAAGTGTGTATATATATATATTTACTCATGTTTACTCAATACAAGGACTGAGGGCCACTCAAGGTAGTGGTTACTGAATGATGTTGTATGAGTGTAAGAAGAGGAGTTAAGAAGTGCAGTTTAATAGATTATGTAGGAGAGATAACGATTAACCTTAGCTCTGAAGTGGTTAACATTGTAGTGATCAGGAAAGTATCCTCTTGGGAGTTTGTTTCACAAAGTAGCTGTTCTTAGGAAGAAACTGTTCTGAGTGGAACTTCTTTCTCACTTATGGAATATGAAGAGAATGAGGATGAATTGTCTTAATGTATGTGGCAGGGTGGATCTCTCCACTGCAAAGATCAGGGCTGGTGGGATTAAAGAATGTAGCTTGTGAGAAAACATTTGGCATGGAAACAGCAAAAGAGTGACAATTCTACCAAGGCAGGACAAATGAAGACTGTGTAGCTCCAGCCCAGATATTTTTTTTAATCACTTCAATCCAAGCAAGGCAATGATGCCATTAAGATGCAATGTGCTACTGGGAGTGAAAGAGAATAAAAAAAAACTTTAGAAAGAACCAGAAACCCGGTCATAAACAGGAAACAAGGGATAAACCTCTATTTTTGTTCAAAAGACCTGGGAGAAGTGTAAACCGGGCAATAAACCTCTTGCTGCTCTATTTCTACTTCACAGAAAGTTCTCAGATGAACTACATTCCTTAGTTTTGCCAGTTTTAACCTTCATGGCTAGGACCTACAAGGCATACACATTGTAGCAAATCACTCACATTTTCTCCGTATTACAAGAAGTTCCACTTAAATGGCTTCTTCCCATAAACCACTGCCTGGTGGAACAGAATCTTACCAGGATGTTTTTCTGATTACTACAATCTACCTCAAGTGGCTCCTGGGCCTTGTACAGAGTGGACTTTACTGTAAAAATAAAGAGCAAAAGGAAATTGTAAAACTACTTCCATTTCCAATATAAATTTACAGTAAGCTAGTGAATCATGATACTGGATAGAAAACAGTTGTTTTGGCGCCATAGAAGAGCTGTAAACTTACCTGTTGCTATTCCTCTTTGTAAGGCTAGTTCTCGTAACCGTGCCATTCTGGCAGACTTAAATCGACGTTGCAACTCCAGGTTCAAGTATTCCTCACGAGAATGAAAATTCCGGATGCTCAAAATGAGGTCAGAAAGTTGCAACAATTCCGCAGCCGTTTTAACCTCGTCAAAGATATCATAATTCTCTTTTAGCTCCCCCTGTGTACAGGTACTCGAGAATGTACCGAAAGGCGGCGGGAGTAATGTCTGGGTTCATTGTAACAAGAATCTGCTTTGATTTTTGATTCGGATGGAATAGACTGCCAGTTGTTTTGATCTCAACTGAGTGAAATGCTGGATGACTGGGCACAAAGTTTTCAATGTCACACTCAGACTGTTCATCCGTCATGACATTCTCAAAAGCTGAGCATGTGAGTGGGGGCATCTCGGTGATCAGGCGGTCACTGTCCAAAAGTTTGTCTTTGTCATCTGAGTCTTTGCTCTCAGGAAGCAAGTCTGGCATTGATTGTTCACAAGACGGACTCTTGACTTCCATCAGGAAGAATTCTTCAAATACAGGGCAGGCAACCATGAGGCAGATTTTGTGGGCATAAAAACAGCGACCATGCACAATGAAGACAACATCCCCCTCAGTCTGGTTATGAAGAAGAGAGCTGAGGTCATCATGGAGAGTAGCCGATGGTACTGTCACCTTGGGGTAGCTAGGTTGTGGCAGTTCCATAGGAGGTTGGATCATTGGGGGCTTTAGTTTACGTAGCTGGCTGTCCCAAAACCTGACTTTGCGCCGATCTGTCAGGGCAGCACGGATTGCATTTTGAAATACATCCTCGATACCAAATTCTGTGAGTATGCTTACTTCGTAATAGGCAGCACCAATTTCAGTGGCCATGTCCCGACCCTGTTGTGGAGATATGATATCTTTTTCTTCAATAGGTCTGCAAAGAAAAATTTTTACATGATGAGTTTAGTAGTTGTATAGCTTTATCGGGTGCCAAATTAACTTGTATCTAAATAAATATATAAAGTAAATTTACACATACAAAAATAAACTGACTGTATTGGTATAGGAGAATAAAGAATGCTGAGATAAGTGTTGTCGTGTAGCAATCACATATTAGGATTAGTAAAATTAATTATTTTTTTCTTCAAAAATGAGTTATGGTAATAATTTTTTTTTCAAAAATGTATTGTTGGCAATATTTTTCCTTGAAAAATATATATTTTTCTATAAAAGTCTATTTTTATATTTTCATAGTGTTTTGACCCCAGTTTGGGGATTAACTATTTGCCCAGTGCTACCACTCCAGGTCAGGGTGGATCTAGAAACAACAGCAATTAAGAGGTGGTTCCATGCTCCTCACAAAATCCTAATCAGAGGCCTTGCTGCCAGATGCAGTTTACCGTCGTACCCAGGACCATTATAAAAAGAATAAAATGATGGAGTAATAGATAGTGACTTGAATTGAGAAATTGGAGAGCCAAGTTTAAGTTTAGTACATTTACTTACATGTTAATACACTTGAAAAAGGTATGAATCTCCCTTTAGCTATGAGTAAATAGCAGAACAGACTGGGTCCTATAGCTTTGGCTGGCAACTAGGGTAGAGAAAGAAAAATTCTCAAGTCAAAATCAGCCTGGAGAGGGTTAGGTTCCATCTGGCTGTCTAGTCCAGGAAACAGCACTGTTACTGCAGTCTGTGTAGTGCCCCTACAACTCTAATGAGTTATGGGATCATGACATGATCATGATCTTTAAGGATGTGCAAATATTTTTTTCAATTTGTTTTTAATCAATACACCTCAAGCAAAGTAATTATGTTGCTAAAATGCAAGGTGCTACTGGCAATGAAAGAGAATGAGAGGATTTTAGAAGCAATCAGAAGCCCAAACCTAAACAGTAAACAAAGGATAAACCTCTACTCCTGTTCAAAAGAATGAGAAGGTGTGTGAACTGGTTGAGTGTGATTTACACGCTAAGAGTTCAATTCCAACTTGATTCCATTTTGTTCACTTCACACTAATGTTTTTGAAAAAAATGTTGATCCATTTTCTTCCATCTATGGGTTAAATAGCCAAGCAGACTATGCGCTCTTGCATTAAGGTAGCCACCAGTCTTGGAGAAGAAAAACTCATAATTCAAAACCAGTCTAATGAGGGTTGGGCACTGTCGGGCTATCTTGACTTAGACACATCAATGCTGCTATGGCTACAGTAAATATGGTACCTCTATGATCCTCAAGGGATTATGAGACACACCCACCCACACCCACAATCTATAAATAGCTGATAAAATCATCTTAGGATCTTTGGATTGTGTTTGTAAGTAAAGGTATAAACTTCAATAATAGTTTGATTACAGATGGTGTTATATAACCATTAGGGTAATGATCATGACCCCCCCCCACCCCCACCCACCCACAAAGAGAAAAAAATGAAATCACATAAGTGAGTCAAATTCAAACATTTTCTTTTCATATTTTTCACTTAAATAAAAAGTGATAAAACTTTTTTTCCCACTAAATGTGTACACACTAGAAGGCTCAAGAGCCACCCAAGGTGAATGAGGTTCTTATTCAGATGTAGTAGGAGGAATTGCAGAATATGAGGATATATACAATAGATAATGGCTGACCCGAGACTTGAAGTGGTTAAGAACATAATGTTCAGGAAAGCAACCTCTTAGGAACCTATCCCATAAAATAGCAGCTCTTGGGAAGAATGGAACTTCCTTCTTACTAATGGAATACGAAGGGAGTGAGGATGATTTGCCTCAATGTACAAGGCATGGTGAATCTTATCGCTAAAAGCGTGAATTGGTGGAACTAGGGAATGTAGTATTTCAGGAAATTTCCAATGGAAATAGTGATAGAGCAGTGATAAGCTTGTGATGCATATGTAGGAGAGTGGTTGTAAAATGGAAAATTATTCATCACCTACAAGGCTGTACAAATACTTTTGAACTTCCAATATTTAAATTTCATTGGCAGATAATTTAGTTTGGTTTATTTTATGGCATACTAGCATCATAGCCCAGTGTTGCCCATGCAACTCAGAACTTTTTTTAATTAGATGATTAATGCAGCGTGTTGCAATTTCCGAGCGCTTGTAGTCCCTGCCTCAATTTAAAATTCATTTTTATAAAAAAATAATTATATAAAAAATTGTTGTTTAAAAAATTGTTAAAAAATTCCATTAAAAATCTATTTTCTTTTGTTTTGTGTAAATGTGAGTTGATGTTTTGTGTGACATTGTAAACAACATTATAGGGGAAAATATTTGCATTTTTTGTTGACTAAATGAATTTCAGAAATTTTAGAAGAATATTTAAAAATGTAGACATTTAATTTTAGAGGACAAAGTTACATTAATACCACACGAATTACAGACAGTTGATTTTCTGCATGAAATATTTAGTAACGTGGATCTGATAGTGGGGCCATAAATGAATAACTTGGACAACTGATAATAGGTTTAACATATTGTATTTACAAAGAAACATATAACTACAACTGTGGCAGTAAGCCATGCCTACCTGGCGGACTGCTTCTTGAACTACTGTCCTGAGAGTATAAACTTTATGGTTTAAATAATGACTGGAAGTGGTGTCTGTGGGTACGCGCCCACAACATTTAGCAAAAAAAAAAAAAAAGGCTTTATTTTTTTCTTAATTTTATTTTCTGAAGTATGAAATATTAAATCTGAAAAAAAAAAGACTTAAATAATTAAATTAACCATTGGCACTTTTTTTTACATATTTTGTTTTTGTTTGAAAAAAAGACTTTTTTTTAAAAAATATTTCTTTTGTTTCAAAATTATAGGGAAAAATATTCACATTTTTTTGTTGACTAAATGAATTTCTAAAATGTCGAAATAAAAATTAAATATAAAGGCTCATTTTTTTTTTAGTTGCGTTTGACATGTGTGATTTGATTTCTGTGATATAATCTAGCAACCATCTTAGATCTTAGACGTTTTACAATCGGCTCCATTGGCCAAAAAGTGTGAAAGGGAAAATTGCTAAACTTAAACTCAAAAAGTATGTGTCGACTTGGCTTCCCTGTAGATATGTGTCCCTAGAAAGTTTAAATGGCATAGCTTAAAAAATGTAGGTGTGCATAGATTACAGTCACACACAGACTCACACATTGCCTTTTATATATATGATCAACCTTAGTGGATTATTTAATGGTGACAAGATTTTTACAATAAATTTGTATGAATAGAATATATATTCTTTGTAAGAAATAAGTTTGTAGATCAGCTGTTTTGACAGATTTTTGTAAAGTGGTTTTTGTTGTGTGTAATTGCTGGTATTTTTTTTTTTTCAAAAATATATCACTAGTAATATTTTATTCTCCTTCAAAATGTATTTCTAGAATTTTTACTTTGAAAGTGTATTTTTATACTTTCATAGTGTTTTGATCTCAGTTTGGGGGGGTGTTAACTATTTGCCCATAGCTGGGACCCTAACAGATGCTACCACTCTGAGTCCGGGTAGACCTGGGAACAACACCAATTAAAAGGACATTCTATGTTCCTCAAAACCTCCCAATCAGAGGCCTTGCTGCCTGATGCAGTTTATTGTCATACCTAGGATTGTTGACAGATAGAACAACAACAAAAAAGATTTTAATTCAGTTAATGTAAGATGACATTGTGTTAATGGCTGACTTGGAAAGAAAACTACACAATCTTCTTGACAGGCTTGTAGAAGAAAGCAAGAAAAAAAGACTAATCATCAGCTGCAAGAAAACAGAAAATATGACCGCCAACAAGAGAAAAAGCCAAAAAAGTTAGTTGCAAAGTGAAGATGTCAGCATCAAGCAGGTGTGGAAGCTTAAATATTTGGAAAGTGTTTTAACAGAGGGTGGAAAAGGTGACAATGAGATCTGAACATGCAGTAGACTAGCAACAGAAGAATTCCGTAAGCTAAGCAATGTACTGAGAAACATAAAAATTTAATTAGGAATGAACAAAAGAGTGCTGGATTGCTATGTGGTATTTATCATCTTATATGGCAGTGAATGCTGGACAATCTCCCCATGGATGAGAAGAAAACTAGAAGCATTAGAATGTGTTTCTGCAGAAGTATTTGAAAATTTCATGGACAAACTGAGTAAGCAAGATGGAAGTCCTAAAGAAAATGGCAAGAGAAAGAACACTTTTACTCAGAATTAGCAAGAAATAACAAAAATTTCTTGGACACCTAATTAGGAAGGTGGGCCTGAAAAACTTAAAACTCATGGGTTATATTGAAGATAAGGGAGATAGGGGAAGGCAGTGAGCCACTTACCTGACAAGCTTGTGTGAATGGATGCTGAAACAGAGGGTAGGTGCCTTAGCAAAAGGAGAAAAAATGTTAAGGGATAAGAAGTTATAAAGAACCATAATTGCCTATGTCCAGAAGAGACATGGCACAGAGAAGAAGAATATAGGTTGTAATATATTAAAAAATAATAGACATTGGAAAATAGGTGAGACATAGCAATTAAAGTCAGCTATTAAAAATGTACAGTTATTTATTGAACTTAATCTTCTATATGACATGTCCCTTCTGGATGGAGGAAATCATGGCTTTCCACATCTCTCTATCTCTTAACACCCTTTCTCTCTTGTTACTCCTCTCAAACCATGCTCTGCCATCTACTTGCTCAAGCCCATAAATCTAGAATATAAATGTATAGAAACTAGCAAGGCTACAAAGTGAGGGATTAGTTTATATATTGATTATAATATAGAATTGATCCCCCACTTTATATCCACATTATAATTTCTTATTTTTTTATCAAATTCTGATTTGGTATGAATTCACCTCTTCTCAATACTCATTAGTTATTTATAATTCTTCTTCTATGTGCCGTGTCCTTTCAGGATGTAGGTGATCATGGCCTTCCACATCTCCCTATCCCTTGTAGTTCTTAACACACTTTCTCTTGTTACTCCTCTCAAACCCTGCTCTGCCATCCATTTGCTCAAGCCCATCAAGTATGTTTTATGTTGCTCTTCCTTGTTTCTCCCTCTCTCTATCTATCCTGTGAGTATCAGTTTTTTCAAGCCCTCTTTCCTCATTTTATGTAACAGAAACTTCAGCTTTCTTTTCCTGATGTTCCTGATGATTTCCTTTTTGTTTCTATCCTCTCTTCAACCTCATCGCTGCTAACATGTTTAGTCCATGGTATACTCATGAAGGAAATACTTGAATCTAATACACTTCTTTTAAATATTTCATCTTGCTTATAAATACATATTTTCATATATAATTCAAAAACATTGTGATACTATAATATTATGAATAGGCTATTTTGCTGGTCACAGTAAAATAGACAACAACAATTGCCACAGCTCAGAAGAAATTATCCAGTGACACTTGACTACTTTGCCAGTGATAAAGATACTATTTGTGCTACTGGAGGAGAATTTCTCTCTAAAATAATGTGGAACAAAACTTTTCTGCAATACCAACAGCATGTCTGGATGAAAATAAGTCAATTCAGAAGATCTGCAGATATTTTGATCCAGACAGTTAGAAAGGTGTGCAACATATTTATGGAACCTTGAGATCATCAGTACAGTGGTTGTGTGTGCTGTGAAGGCAGGACTTGAACAACATGGATTCTATGGTCTGTGATTTGTTGTCTTCAGTGGCTGCACCTGAAGTGTATTGGCAAGAGAACTATGCCAAAGAGTAAGTTTTGGATTTTCAGAGACTGTTATGACTGAAGTAATTAAAATATTCAGAGACTTCTATGTTTATTTTAATAATTGATGATGAACAAATGATTTTAACTTGTGTTTTAACAGTTGATGGTGGAGAAGATTTGAAATTGTTTTAACAATTGATGGTGAAAATAAATAAACTTTTGTATTAAATCTACATGTTCTTATTTTTAACATTACCTGCCTTCATAATAATAAAAATATTTATTGGCAAAACAGCATGGGGTTGGAGGTCTATTTTACAAAGACTGGTACAGTAAGGAAAACAATGCGTAACCTACTTAGTGAGCTTGAGTAAATGGATGGCAGAACAGAGTTTAGAAGAAATAGCAAAATACAAAATTTATTAAGAGCTACAAAAGACAGGAAATTTTGGCGAGTGATGTTTGTCAATATCCTGAAGGGATGCATTATCTTGAGAAGATCAAGAACAGTAGAAAGTAAAAAACGAAAACGTAATCGAGTCAGCTGCTGCTTCTTTTTGCAGAAGACAAAAGTAGAGGTGCTTTTACTAGATATTTTATTTTTTTTTATAATTGTTTCACCCCAAACGAGGCAATACTGTCATTGGTGTGTAGCAGTTTACAGTGAGTGAGAGGAAAGGGAGTTAAAAAAAAATGGAAGGTAAACACGGTACAGGGGATATCAAAGAAAGAATAAGAGAAAGATAGGAATCAAGGAGATAGAAGATGGCAATTGACATTGCACTTAATTTTTTGTAGATTGTAGGTATCAGGGAAGCAAGCATATGAAAGTGATTTCCACAGGTGGGAAGTGTGAAAAAAGAAACTGGTAGAGTAAAAGTGATGGGTACATTTGACTATTTTGACGGTAAAAAGGTGGGACCTAGTAGCAGGTGTAAATTCATGTGGTCAGGACACCAGAAAAAAGAAACTCATCAGAGCAGAAGCCATGAAAATATTTGTAGAAAAGACAAAGAGAAGCCACATTCCGTCAATGGGACTAAAGTTGAGCTGCAAAATCAGGATCAATTACATTGCAAATCCTCCTTTGGATTTTGTCATGACTTTTCACAAAGTGATCAATGAATTTGCCAAAAACAAACAAAGAATAAAATTAATTTACAAATAAATAAGTTTGAAATATGTCATTATCTACTTTGTTTTAGTTTTTTAGTGTCTTTTTTACTTTCAGTCAGTTAATTGCCATATGTGATACACACTTGGGAAATCATGTCTCTTTCAATCCATGACTGACTAGGCAGAAGATTTTCCTGCAGTAGGTTGCCATTTTTTTATGCAGTAGACTGGTTGCCAAACAAGGCTATAGAACCCATGTTGTCCTCTTATTTAACTCATAGCTGAAGAGAGAAGAGATGGATTACTACTTTTGTCAAGGATATTTACAAGAAAGTGAATGCAACAACTTCAATTGGAATTCAAACTTGCCTCTCCGATTCTCATTCTGATCTGATATCTTTCTTTATTCTACCAACAAGAGTTAGGTCAGTGGGTACATACATTTGTTTACTAAATTTTTTTCTTTTTACAACACAATTTGCACTTAATATTTGTTTAAAACATGTAAGGTAAATACTAAAATATGTGATTTTCAAAGAGGATTTTTAGTCAATTGTGAAAATGTGGTAAATGTGAAATGTTTTGACAGAAAAAAAGTAGCTTGAATAGTATTCAAGTTATTCAAAAAATACTGTGAAAATCATCCAAGTATATACCCCAACTTTGAAAAGTTCTGAGAAGCAAATTGAAGGGTTTATCTTGGTAGCATTACAGATAGAAAACAAATTACACTATTTTGCGGGATGACTTCAATGCAGAGAGGTGAAGAATTTGGTGTAAGAAAATTTGGAATAGGTAAGAAACATATCATAAAAAGTTAGTTCATTTCTACTAAATACAAAATGATTATGAGTTTGTTAAAAAAAAATAAATGAAGAAAAAATAGGCTATAAATGGAATTTGAAAAACCCTAAAACCAGTACCATTTATGATTTAATCAGTAAAAATAAATAATCATTCTTAGAATGGTAGTTTGCCAAGTCAGATTTTACTAATTCTGCTATATTCAATTTTATTTTTAAAAAAGGAATTACAAATTAGTAACTGTAATTAAGAATGTAAGCAGAGATAAGAAAAGCAATTGCAAATAATAAAAAAAATACTCAGTTGACGCAAACACTAATCAAAGAGGAGTACATATTAAGTGATAAAAAAGGAGGAGAATTATGTGTGTGAAAATTTGGAATAAGTAAGAAACATGATACAAAGTATTAATTCACGTCTGAGAAATACAAAATGGTTATGAGTGCATTTAAAAAAGAAAAAACGTATCACACATTAAGTGATGGTGGTGGTAATAAAACAGTGTAAATAGATTTTTTATATTCATTTCACCCCAAGAAAAGCTATAATGCCACTAAGATGCAAGGGCTTACTGGGAGTAAAAGCAAATGAAAAACTTATGAAAGAACCGGAAGGTCATGAAATCAAGTATGTGGGCCACTTTCTGGCAAGTTGAGATCCATATTAAACAAATTCATGCCATCAGCACTTTCATCTACACTGATTTTCATCTGCTTCCAAACTCTTGCAAAGCCAAATGGCAATAGAGAACAGGTTTTGGTAAAACTGGAAGCTTCTAGACCTGCATGTTACTGGTGTATCAACACCATCATCATAAAGGGAGTGATCAGTAAAGAAGAAATTAAATTTTTTGCAATTTTATTAAGCCTTCTTTCTCTATGTGTTGTGTCCCTTCAACATGTAGGTATTCATAGCCTTCCACATCTTCCTATCCCTTGTCGCTCTTAATACCCTTCCTCTTATCACTCCTTTTAAACCTTGCTCTGCCATCCAATTGCTAAAGTCCATCAAATATGTTACGCATTGCTTTCCTGTCTCTCTATCCCTCTGTCCTGTGAGTATCAGATTCTCTAAGCCCTGCTTCCTCATTATATCTCCCAGAAACTTCAGTACTTTTTTTCTGATGTTAAGTATCAGTTTCACTTTTTGTTTCGATTTTGTCCAAAAGCTTTTTGTGATTCACATGTTCACACCAGTTGCTTCAAGTTTTTCTTTCATCTTTAATGAGATTGTCAAGCATTTGCTGCCATATTGACGTACATAACAATTCAGCACTCTCTTGTTTGTTTCCAGCAAACATTTTCTGTCTTTCAGTACTCTAACCAGCTTCTGGAATGCATCCTGACCATGCCAATACAACTTCATTTCTTTTTCTGTCATTGATAACACTTATTAATGCATGTTTTATCTCTATTTTTCTTTTTTAAAATCATTTAACCCAAAGCAAGGCAACAATGCCACTAAGATGTAAGAGGTTACTGGGTGTGAAAGATAAGAAGGCTTTATTGAGGAGAAAAAACAATAAAAAAAAAACTCAGAAAGGCAGAAGATGGTGATTGACATTGCACTGAAATTTTTGAAGATCGTAGGTAACAGGGAAACAAGAAACAGAAAAAATATTCCATAGGTAAGAAGCATGAAAAAAGAAACTATTAGAATAGAACTTATGGTGACATCTAGCTAGTTCAGCAATAAAATGATGAGACCTAGTTGCCAATCTAATAGTAAACTTAAATTCATGTGATTGAGGTATCAAAGAGGAAAGCTTACTAGAACAACTGTCATGAAAATATTTAAAGAAAAGACAAAGGGAAAAGTCAAGTGGGCAGAAAAGTGACTGAAGTTGAGATACCAGGTCAGGACTGATAATATAGACAACTCTTTGGATTTTGGTGAGAATCTCAAGATATATAGTTGGACCAGATATGACAGCAATATTTAATGCACAAATAAATGGTAGATTTATAAATGTACAAGAAAGACAATGCAGACATAGGGATCAAAACTGCAGATCTAATAGAGTTGATGAAAACACTGCATTTTATATATATTGTTTATGACTTTTTGTAAAATAATTGATTTCCTGTATAATAATTCAATGAACTTTTAAAAAAATTGTCACCTCCAACATCGAAATTTCTAAAATTGTACATAAGTATAGTAGTACTATGACTTTCTGTATCCATCTAGAACTTTCTAGAATTTGTTCTTGTTTAATTGTAAGTTTCTATGTTATGCTATAGCTATAAACTGTTAAATGTGTTAAAAATATGTAAGTGCTATCTTGTTGCATCATTAGCAAATTGAAAAATAAAGCTTCTAAAATATTTAGATTTTTTTAATCTTATTGTGTATTTGATAAAATGGAAATTTTTTTAATATCCCAAGACATGGTTAGTGAAATAAAAACAATCTATCATGCCGGAAATTAAATAAAATTTTCAGTTCAAAATATTTTGGGAGCTTAGCTGAATAGATAAGCACTTGAATATGGATGGCAGTCAAAAGTGTCAGAAGCTCGTGATACATAAGAGCTATTCAATTGCATCATTAGCAAATTGAAAAATAATCTGAAATATTTTCATTTTTTATGCTTATTGTGTACATGGTAAAATTGAATTTTCTGTTTGGGACGGACCTTTCTCAAAAACTAAAACAAATTAAAGCCTTTTTCATTACTATTGAACAAAAGAAGTTCATTGATTTATGACACAAGAAAAATAGGGTTACAAAAAAAAGTCAAAATCTTAAATTGTTGATATATTTGATTATGTTATTGTGATTATGGAATAAATCACTTTCAAGTGTCATGTTTCAACAATATTTGCAGCTTTAAGTTTATAAAATATAATACATATGGAAAATTCTTATGCGATCAAATAAACAGTCTTCAAAGTGTAAATGCTATCTCTTTACGGTAGGCATGGGCAACTGAAATCCGAAGCTGCATTGGGATAGTGAAAGATGGCTTCTAAAAGCTAAACAAAGTATCAAGAAACAGGAAAATTTCATTAGAAACAAAGAAACGAGTGTTAGTCTATGATGTAATATCAATATGTCAGTAAATGTTGATGAAGACACCTGTGGCAACAGAGATGTGTTTCTACAAAAGGATGTTGAGAGTACCACTAATAAAGTATGTGAGCAACAAGGAAGTTTTAGGGAAAATGGAAATAAAAAGGACACTTATACTTAAATTAGAAAGAGATTTTTGGGACACATAATGAAGAAAGGGGGCTTGGAGAATTTGACACTCACAGGTTATATTGAATGCAAGAAGAAAACAGCAAGTAACTTACTTAATTTATAACCTTGTGAACAGAGAGTGGAAAGGACAGTAAAAAAACAAATATTGCTAAGAGCTACAAAGGATAAGAAGTTGTAGAGAGCCATAATTGCCCATGTCTTAAAGTGATATGGCATATAGAAGATATTAGAATTTAAGAGAAACAAATTTACCAGCTGTAGAGCAATAGTCATTGTAGCAGTCTAAAAAAATATAGGATCAATTTTATATGCTCTTTAAATGTAGTCTTGTGCCAAACTTTGCACAGTCAAACAGATATCTGATTGACAGCTTACATAATTTTGAACTGAATTCTTCATTCAAATTTACCAATGTAGCTTGTTCACATTTTGCTGACTAAGTCTAGGGATATTTTATTATGTTTTTAATATTAATGTTAATTACTTTTTAACATTAAAGCAAGGCAGTAAAACCACGAAACGCAAGAGATTACTGGGTGTGGAAGAATTAAAGCCAGAAACATTAATAAAAATCAAGAACAAAAGAAGAGTAATCAGGAAAACAGTAGATAGTGATTGACAAGTTTTTGAAGATTGAAGTTGGTTGGAAAGCATGGAGCAGCTGGAAGGGTGTTCCACAAAGAAGAAGTGTGAGAAAAGAAACATGGGAAGAATTTATGGTTACATCTAGCCAATTCAACTGTAAAATGGTGACATCTCAATGTCAGTCTAGTACTCTGCTTAAATTGAAGGTCTAGGTTCCATAGCAAAGAGTTAATCTGAACAAGTACCATGAAAGTCTTTATAGAAAAGGCACAGGGAGGCAACCATGTAGTGGTGGGAAAACTTGCCTAATTCTTATTTAGTACTGCTCAGCTATTGCTTGCCTTGTTTTCACTGTCCAAATCTGCAAAAATACAGTATATGTTTTTATATGTTCCAGAAATGTAGCCTTGTGCCAAACTTAGTACATATGATTTGCAACTTTTTTCTTTTTTTACAATAATGTTCACACTGAATAAGCCTAAGAACCACCCAAGGCAGAGAGTTACAGTTAAGAGGTCAGAGCCACAGTTTATCAGGAAATGTGGGGAAGATAACACTTAACCTTAAACTTGATCAGGTTAAGATTGTGGTGATCGAGGAAGCAACCCCTCAGGAGTCAGTTCCACAAAGTAGCCGTTTGTGGGAAATAGGTGAAAGATAAAAAAAATTTCATACTGTAGAGGTTAGCATAATGTTTTTGCAAGTCATTAGCAGTGAGTTTACCTAAAATGAACAGGGATGTGCCAAATTCAAAGAAGTGTTTTCCATGGAATTTGATGTCTAGTGCTTCCTCGCCCCTTCACCTAAGTTAAGCAACCCCACCATCCACCTACCAGATGGTAGCTGTAAAATGATTACTTTAACTGTCCCAGTAATTAACCTGAAACCTGAAAACTGAGCAACGACATCAAACCAACCTGACCTTCAAACCAGAAAAAGTCCAGGTATTTTGTGTCAGTTGCTATTTTGTTCTGTGTCAATTTTGGTATTTAAAATGTCTCCTATGTTATCTAATTCATTTTGCTGAAAGAACTTCAGAAAATACTTCACAGCACACTAAAATTTTTTTTTAAATCATTTTCACCCGAGCAAGGCGATAATGCTGAAGGACTGTCAAATATTTATATGCTTGTATTTGAATGGATGTAAATATATATATATATATATATATATATATATATATAGTTCTCTCATAAACAAATGGATTGCACTACTATCTTAACAGTAGGTTATAAACCAATATTTAAGTTTTACAATGGTCAGTTGTTCAATCCTCACCTGACGATTACATTTTGCATCAAACTAAGAGTTGTGGTAATGGTGAGAAACAGAGAGTATATTATTAGTATACATACATATACGCACAAACACACATAGAGACACACACACATACACACACACACACACATATATATATACATACAATCTTGTGCAAATTAATTGCAACAATGTGAATAATGTCTTTGTAAGATTTTCACACTTTTCACCCCCGATCAAGTATATGTCGACTCTTGGCATTGTTTTTCTTTTCTGACCACATTTTCTTTTATGTTTTGGGTTGATAGATCCAGTTTGTTTCTTTACTTTAATGACATGAATGATAGTTGATAGGCTGACACCAACAATATCTGCAGCCCCCCCTGTAAAGCTTGCCAGTGTGATTGTGCAGTGTTACAATTTTCATGCACTTCCTTGGAGAAATGTCCATTGCAGACAATGGTCCTAGGAAAACTACTCAATAGTCAAGACAATAGTATCTGGGTGTGATAAAATCTGATGCAATCATGGATGAAGCAATATTTTTCAAAGGTTAAACAAATTTCATTATACACCCCAAAAATAGATTCATATTACTGTACACCAATGCAAATGACCTAATCTGAGGGAAAAATAGAAATCGATTATACTCTGTCACTGCAGGGGGTCTAAAACTGACCATATATTGAAAGAAAGGAAGCTAAAGCAGTTGTTCCAATTAATTTGCACAAGGGTGTACATGTATATATATCAGATGAAATAAATTGCAAACATTGTGTCTGCTTATTTTTAATAAAATCTGTTCATACTCAAGGATAACCTTTTGCGTATTATAATTGCAACATGTAAGAAATGAGCTGTAACATTAACAGATGATTTTATTATTTATTTCTCAATGTTCCCAAGTACTTTCAATCTTCTTCTGAGATCATCTTCAGGGGTGTGAGTTTTGGTAACAAAAAATAACTGCAAAACTGTGTTGCTAAAAAGTACTGTAAATTTTTTTCTCGCTTCAAACATAATGGTTGGTAAATTGCTTAGTGTTCATTAGAACATCGAGAAATAAATAATAAAATCATCTAGTTAAAGTTACAGCTCATTTCTTACATCTTTTCAGTATAATACACAAAAGATTATCCGTGAATATGAATGGATTTTATTAAAAATAAGCAGACATAATGTTTGCAATTTATTTAATCTGACATGTCTAAAAGAAAATTTGCTACCTAAATACACAAATATATATATATATATTGTGTGTGTGTGTGTGTGTCTAAAGAGAATGAGGAAACTTTAGTGTGGAAAATGAAGATTGCATTTAAATCTTTGAAGATTCGAGATGACTGGGGAGCAAGAACCCAGAAGAACGTTTGGGAAAAGAAACCATTATGATAGAACTGACAGTTGCTAGTTCAACAGTAAATTGGTGACACCTATTTGCCACTCTAGCAGCAATGCTTAAATTAACACAGTTGAGGAATTAAGGATAAAAGCTCACTGAAACAGTTGCCATGAAAATATCTGTATAAAAGACATAGGGAAAAACGTCAGTGAGAAAGTAATGGAAGTTAGGATGACAAATTGGGATTGATTACATTCATTTTAAGTGCCATATCCCTTCAGGACGTAGGCAATCATGTTCCTCTACATCTTCTTGCCCCTTGTAGCTCTTAATAAGTTTTATCTTTTTGTTATTTCCCCCCCAAACCCTGTTCTATCATCCTTTTGCTCAAACTTATTAAGTATGTTATGCATTGCTTTCTCCCTCCCTCTTTCCCTTAATCTGTCATGTGAGTATTACATTTTCCAAGTCTCCCTTCCTCATTATGTACCTCAGAAATTTCAACTGCTTCTTCCTGATGTGAAATATAAGTCTACTTTTTGTTTTCATTTTCTTGTTTTTCCTCACATGCTTGTTCCATAGTATCTTCAGCATCCTTCTGTAGAACCACATTTATGTTGTTTCAAGTCTCTTCATCTTACAGACTCAATATAAACATCAGAAAATACACTGTAAACTGTTGTTTAGTGCAATTGAAGGTATAGCCGGGGAGAGCAGACACCCAGTGCTAAGGTTGACGTTTATATATTTAGTTATGGTTCTTTCCCCAAAAGTGCTGATTGATGCGTGAAGCATACTTGCCTATCGACTGTCCCAATCGGTCTTTTATGCATATTTCCCTCTTCCTCCAAGACTCAAGGTGGCTGTTTGCAGAAAAGTTTTGATAAGATACTTACTTAGAACATATTTCGAAAATCCAAAACATAAAATACTTACACTCCTATAAAAAAAAATCAGGTTTATGTTTCAAAAAATTTTATGCCCTTAGAGTAAACTGCTTTGGAGTTTAAGAAGCTGTAAAAAAAACAAAAAAAAAATTAAAAAAAACAATTATAATTATAACTGGATGGTTATTTGATATGGTGTAACGGTTAACAATCTTGTCTCACTAGGTCAAAATTACAACTGTATAGTGAGTTTGGCCCTCACTGGGTGCTGGTAACATATCTAAACTATGCTTAGTAAATTGCTATACTCAGACTCAGAAAGAGATACCTGAAATTTCTGAGAAAAATAATGAAAAAAGAGGGCTTGGAAAACTTAATGCTCAAGGACATAGGGTAAAAGAGATAGGGGAAGGCAAGGTGCTAATGGCTTGATGTGCTTGTGTGAATGGATGGTGAAATAGGGAAAGGGGCAGCTTTAGTAAAGGGGGAAAGTTTCTAAGAAACACAGGGTAAGAAGTTGTAGAGAACCATGATCGTCTATATCCTGAAGAGACACAGCACATAGAAGAAGAAGTAATTATGAATTTAATCCTTAGGCTCAGGGGAAAAAGCGAGCAATAACTGAGCAGTAATAAATAAGTACAAGATGGGAAATCTCTTAAAATGGATAGTAGAATGTGGTGGGGGTATCCATAGCAAAGGGAGAAAAACTTCTAAGGGACACAGATGATAGAAAGTTGTGGAGAGCCATGATTACTCATATACTGAAGGGACATGACAAATAGAAAAACTGGTATATAAAATATAAGCTTATCTGTAATATTTATGGAATTTTAGAATGGTTTTCTAGAATTTGAATTTTGGAAAGTTAAATTAATTTGAAATAAAATTAGGTTAAAAAATAAAAACTGAAAAAGCTGTCAGTAATGCGAGTATGCTGAAACCTAGTTAACTAAAATGCAAACCAGTAGTTAACAATACATTATCTATATCCACACTATTATCCTTACCTTTGTTGTTGGTATGACTATTTCAGCCATCCACCCTCAGGTGCTTGTAGATCTAAGTTGATAGATCAATTTGTTTTTTATGGTGTATCAACTCCTTGCAGGTTACTAAAAACCATAAAATATTTTTAAATCATAAGAACTTTTTAGGGATAATAATGATTTATTAACTAACATCCTGCTAATTAACCTATAGCTGGGGGAAAAGATGTGGATTCATACATTTCCTAAGAGTATTTGTGTGTAAGTGAATATAACAAACCCAACAGGAATTGGGATTTGACTCTTAAATTAACAATTCAAAGCCATTATCCATTACTTCACCAGTACATCTAAACTTATACCAGCTTGTATTCACCCATCTAAATACTGACCAGTCTTGACGTTGCTTAATTTCAGTGATTTCTTGGGAATTGCTGCTGATGAGCTGTTGTAAAGGCAATGATAGTTGTCTCCTTGAACTATAAAAAAAATGTTCAAACTGCACTTATGGGCTAAAGCTTCACTACAAGCTTAAACATTCATTGGTTTTTCTTTACATGAGCATTAACAATTTGTCATTGACTCTCCTGGTTTAAGGTTAAGGTCTATGGTTTTAATAGTGAGTCAATCCCACAATATGCTTGTGGTGCAATGGTTAACAAGTTGGAAAGAGAAATTGGTGGTCAGATTTCAAATTCAACTGAGTTTGCTTCATTCACATTTGCACAAATACCCTTTAAAAAAGTTTAAATCCACCAGCTACAGTTTAAATAGTAGAGTTGTCTGTCAGGTGGTAACTAGACTAGAAGCAAAAAACAAAAAAAAAGCAAATACTGAATTTAAAACTGGCCTAAAGAGAAATCACCAGATGGAGCTGATCTTACCCTAAAAGCAAAACGAAAAAAAAACTGAATTTAAAATCAGTCTGAAGTGAGATCACTGGATGGAGCTGATCTGGCTCTAGACACACCACTTATGCTATAACTGTTTAACATAACAGCTGTGACAAGTTTGCTAATGGCTGGAAAATTTTCCTGGTAAGTAATTAAAAGTACACAAACTTGTAATTAACCTTTTTGTTTGCACCTCAATTTCACTAATTCAGATACGGAAATACAGAGTGATCCAAAAGTAGCTATTTAAATTATTTACCATTATGGGGTCTCTGAATTATCTGAGAGGAAAACAGATTAAATTTAAATAAACTTAGTTATAAAATTTAAAATAATATAGCTAAATTAACATAGTTATAATGAACACCATTATAACAAGAGTAGTCAAAGACTGCAAACCTCTGCGAATGCAATACCGACATCATCTCAGTTATTAGCAACAGATGATTTACTATTATTAAAAAAAGTGCATTTGGAAAATATGACATAAAGCAATCTAGGGGAGGTAATTCAGTATTTGGCATGTGAAATGTACAAAAAATATTAGAAAAAAAAAGAAAAAATAATCCAGTGACTTTATCCCATTCTGGATCAAACCCAAAATCTAATCACTTCATGCCAGTCATGAGGTCAATTATCCCTGAAAGTTTCATCTGAATCCATCCAGCGGGTCTTGAGATATCTTGACCACGGACAGACAGACAGATAGACAAACATGAATGAATAAAATAACTCCACCTTAAGGTGAAAGTAATAATATAACAAATACACAAACCTATTACACCTACTGTCCACCTACTTTTGGACCATCCTCTATATTTGAAAAAATAATAATAAAAAAAATCATGGTAAGAATTAAATGTTGCTGTAATTTTTCTTTACCTATATAAAAGTCCTTTCTCCAAGTTTCGATAAAGCTCTGTGTTATACAGGTACCGCATGTCAGCCTGGGTTCCAACAAGGACAATTGGTGTTGTTGGGCAATATTTACGGATCTCGGGCACCCAAACCTTCTTCACATTAACTAGTGATGACGGTTTGACGACGCTAAAGCACAAAAGTACAATGTCTGCCCTGAAATTGTAAAACAAAATAGTAAGACAAAATTAAGTAATGATAATAATAAGAGGAATTAAAAAAATATATTATAAGCCCTGGAATTAAAGTGTAATATAGTATTTATGAAATACAAAGGTAGTATGTGTCTCATACCAGATCATGTTAGAATAGACTTTACACTCATTGTAACATCATTTAAGCCAGGTGGTCCTGAGGTTACCTCCCAGTCACTTAGAGCAGATTCAGTTGACCTGCCCAGCTGAAACTGGATTGTAAGTGTGAGAAAAACTCATCAGAGGAGATTATACATTAATCGTTTCACCCCAAGTAAGGTGGGACCACTACTAGTTTGCAGAGGATTACAGAGAGAGAAAAGAGGGAGAACAGGGAGTATTGAAGCAAAGATAAAAGATGAATGGGATTCAAGAAGATAGAAGATGGCAATTGAAATTGCATTTAAATTTTTGACAATTGTAGCTATCAGGGAAGCAAGTAAACAGAAGGGTGTTCCACAGGTGGAAACTATGAGAAAAGAAACCATTAGAGTAGAAGTTATATTTAACTATTTTAATGGCAAAAGGGTGGGACCTAGATGCTAATCTAGTCAGTCAGTCAGTTAAGTGCCATATGTGACACATGGCTTGGGCAATCATGTCTTAGAAGAGACATAATTGACTGGGCAGAAGATTATCCCACAGTAGGTTTCCATTAATTTCTGCAGTAGAATTGTTGCCAGCCAAGACTATAGACCCCAATTTGTCTTGTTATTTAACCCATAACTGGAGGGAAATGAAGGATTAATACCTTTCCCAAGGGTATTTGCGTGTAAGTGAATGCAAGGAATTCAACTGGAATTCGAACTCAGCTCCCCAATTTCTTGTTCCAAGCCGATATTCACTGCATCACAATGCACATTCTCAATCTAGTAGCACAGTTAAATTCACAATATAAAATGGGGAGGGGTTTATCTTTTTTTGGCATATGAGAATATAAAATTCATGTTTAAAATTACAGGCTTGGGGCCTATCACACACACTGGCTAAGCATAAGTGACAAAATCTGGAGTTGAATAAAAGGCAATGTTACTTATGAGAGATTAGACTCATGTTTTCATAAAGCAACACAGTGATATCATTACAACTAATCATCCTCATGGTTCCATGACTGGATGTGATCATAGGGTTGCTGCAGAGCTGAGTACCTGAATGGTTCCGTCCACATCAGTCAGTCAGTTAAGTGCCATACACAGTACACGCTTGGGTGCTCATGTCTCTTTTGAAACATGATTGACTAGGCAGAAGAGTTTCCTGCAGTAGGTTGCTGTTTCTTCCTGCTGTAGACTGATTGACAACCAAGGCTATAGAACCCAATCTGTCCTGCTATACAATTTTTTTACCCAGATCAGTCAGTTAATTGCCATAGATGATACATGCTTAGGTGATCATGTCTCTTTTAAAACATGATTGACTAGGCAGAAGATTTTCCCGCAGTAGGTTGCTATTCCTTTCTGTGGTAGACTGGTTGCCAGTCAAGACTATAGGACCCAATCTGTTCTGCTATTCAATTCATAGCTAGAGGGAGAAGAGATGAATCAATACCTTTCTGAAAGGTATTTGCGCATAAGTGAATGCAACGAATTCAACTGGAATTCAAACTCAGCTCTCTGATTTCTCATTCTGGGCTGATATTCACTGTACCACAACACACTCCCTCCACATATATGGGTTAAAAGCTGGAGATGTATTCATTCATACATAGCGTGCATCTGGCAAGCAGAACTGATGGTACTCATTCCTCTCCAGGACTGCAGATGGTGTCCTCCAACTTGAAGGCTCACCTTGATCATGGACACAAAATCATGACCATTGGTTCAATCAAATGGACACGCCACCCTGGATGTTAACTTCAGTCTTAAAAGCCTTCTGCCCAGTAATACTGCATCATCACTGAACTGTTTTCATACACAGCTATGAAGCCCAGCCTATCCTGCTGTACAAAAAGACCACCGACCCTATAAGAAAATCTTGTTTCTAATCTTGCTAGCTCTCTGAACACAGAAAGACCTAGTGAGGGAACATGTTTATTAGTATGATGACAGCTAATTAAACAAATTGAAATAAATGTTATAAATACAGGAGTCAAATTTAGCAAACAAAAGTATTTATGCAAATATATAAAATATAACAGTAAAGTTAAAATTAGTAGGTAGACTATTGATAGCAATCAAAATTGTAAAATTGCTATTTAATTTGCTATTTAATGTTAAATCAATTCAAATTTTAGGTGTTAGTATGGTCAAAAAAGGTACAATCAGTTATCTTATTGTATTATGACTTAGTAATCTGAGTATTTCAAGTTTAAATACAGATTTATATTTTCATTTTTTCTTTCTTTCATTTTTTTTCCAAAATTACCAAACTTTTTGATATTTAGTTTTTTTTATTTTTGTATGATTATTTTGTAATTTGTCTTGCTTTCTAGTGTTTTTGCTTTAAAAAAAATTTAAAAACACATTAATTTTTGGAGTGCTTTCAAAACATGTAATGTATATAATGTTTATAGATGTACATTATAGAGTGTGCGATGGATAAATTGTCGTCTAATTTATGCAAAAAAAAATTAAAATAGCACTGACATCTCAGTTTAACAGATATATTTACCAAGATTATGTAAAATTATCTTGCAATACTAAAGTGTAAATTTATTCAATAAAATCACCATTGGCTTCAACCATGGCCTCCAGACAATTTCAGAATCACCTGCAACTCTTCTGGACGGTCATCTTGTTTAAGTTGGTGAATGCTGTCATAATCGCTTCCTTCAGTTCATCTTTTGTATAATAAGGAGTTTTTTTGGTCTCTTACTCAACTGCACCCTACACATATTAATCAAAGAGGTTGGAATCTGGGGAGTTAGGTGCCCAAATGTAAGGGGTGATATGGTGCAGAAGTTGTCTTCCATGACTGGGTTCTCTTGCTTGTGTGGTATAGTGCAGAGTTCCTGTGGCCAGACACAGGGTCATCCAGCAGCCACCCTCTTAACCCTGGGCAGCAATACTTCCTCAAAGCACTTGATGTAGGCCTCTGTGTTGAGTCTGAGGCATTCACCAACAAATTTGAGAGTTCTTTTCTTATCAGAATGCTCATAGTAAGTTTTCTGAGTTGCTGTACCTTTGTAGACTCATCCAAATATTTCGGAATCCACTGCACTGTACTCAAATTGAAACCAAAATACTCTGAAATGTTTGTATTGAAGCTTCTGGTGTGAATGCCAAGCAGTACAGCTGGTAGCTTCTACATTTTTAAGGGAGTGAATTATGTCATGGTGCTCTTTCTCTTAAAGACAGTGCCCAACTGACCCTACTGAACAGTTGACAAAATCAAAAACGAACAACACACATGTATGAAATTAAAAATATAAAATGGCAACAATTTACCCATTGCACCCTGTATATATTCCAAAGTTTGTCATAGCTAAGGATGATAGTGGATACAAGCAATCACTGTCTATAAAATGTTTCCATGGCGTGTGTCTTAAATAGCCTCTGACAACTAAGTCCAACCAGCTACTTCACATAGAGGGAGCTCAACACACCATCTTGAGACACCATCTTGAGACACCATCTTGAGACACCATCTTGAGACACCATCTCAACACACCATCTTGAGACACCATCTCCAGATAGATTCTCAACTGCCTATCGGATTATATACTAGAATAACCATCTGTGGAGAAAATAGCAATGTAAGATCTAAAATCAGAAATTTTGGGTTGTAGTTAAAAAATTAGAAAAGTATAGATAAATAACACACACACACATTATATATATAAATATATATATTTATTTTTTGTTTTGTTTGTAATTTATTTAAAATTGTTTAATGATATATATATATATATAATTAAACAATTTAAATTAATTTACAAACAAAACAAAATAAAACAAAAAATAAATAGATAAAGCAAAAATAAAATAACCAGTATAATCATTAATAATATTTATCTAGTATTTTAATGTCCAAATATAGTCATGATTTAATACAAAAATGTTTAATAGTTACTGAAAAAATATATATTGAATCTATAATTAATCATTTAAACCAATAAGTTTGTATATTACAAATTATACAATACTTAGAAATTTGCAATAATAACATATATATATATATATATATATATATATAAACTTATGTATAAATGGAACTTTGTATGTGTGTGTGTGTGTCTGTGTGTGTGTGTGTGTGTGTGTGTGTCCGTTACCTATAGACTCTGAAACGGCTGAACCAACTTCCTTGAAAATTTACACAGTTGTACTATAAGTGTCTGCGAGTGTTCTTAGCTAGGTTTTGTGTCAAGGCACCCCTGATAAATATCAAAAATCGATAATCAAAAAAATCGGGTTATTGAAGAAGTGGTCAGATTTTAATCAAATTTGATACACTTATAGACAAAGACATAAGAAACAATATTCAGAAGTTTCAAGGTTACAGTTCTTACAATAGTGCAGAAAATTTTATATCGATACCAGGAAATGAAAATTTGACTTACATTCATTGATTTTTCTTTCAGTCTACGGTTTCTTTTTAACTGGAAACAACTATTGCGTTTTAGTCTTTTGTGCCAACGTCCAAAGAGTCTGAGCTCCAGGACCATGGATTAGTTTTAAAGCTTTCATTACCTCCGAGTAATGCTAGTATATAAAAAGTCAGGCATATTTTTCCAGATGCAATGCTAATATTCCTGGACTATTCTGAAGCTGATAAATGCATTTAAACAACATAAATAATGCAGTATCCCAGATGGGGCTTATATATATATGAAATATGGTAAAGTGGGAAAAAGTTTTTGTGTGATTCGTATTGTCCTTTAGGACTTCAGACTAAAGTGATGTTCACATTGATGTGACTATACACATGCACAAAAGTTTGTAATATTCAGCAATATAGTCTTAATCTCATGTAAAATACATTTGATAGTTAACAAAAATATATATATTGAATCTATAATTAATCAGGTAATTCAAATAAATATTAAGTTTGTATATTATAAATTATACAATACATAGGCCTTTAAAATGATGACAAAATTATATGTGTGTGTGTGTGTGTGTGTGCTAAAATAGTATTTTGTGGGAATATTAGTAGGGAGTTGTCTCTGAAATAAGAAGAGTTTTGTGGTAGAATGTTTATAAAATGGCCACTTTCTAGAAATTCTAAAAATACAAGTGAGAATGTCACTGAGAGATCCCATTGGCAAGCTAAATTTTTTCTAGAAATGGTTACCAAAAGTAAAGCAGGCTACCTTCTAAACAAAGTAAAAACAGGCATCAACAACAAATTTATGACCAGTTTAGAAATGAAATGTGCACGCACACACACACACACACACACACACACACACACACACACACACATATATATATATATATATAATGAACTTTCTCATCACAAACAACAAATGAAGGCTCAATGAAATAAAGAGGTGCATCCCAAGACTGGCTGGACAACTAAAATATTTAAATGCAATTTATAATAGTAGGTATGTCAGCTATTTTTACTACATAAGCATATACCTTAAAAATGGGGGAGAAGTTTGTTTTTTTTTCTTTGGAGAGAAGAATTTTCTATAATCAAAAAATTGAAGTCTTGATAAAATATCACTGATTACAGTGTGATTAACAGATGTTGCTACGAGTGATCTATTTCTAATTTATTTATCTGAAATTAAAAAAAAGTATATTTCTTCTCCAGAGAAAAAATTATGAATGTTTCCCCATTTCAAAAACTATTTACATGTATGATTTTCTTTAGTGAAAATTAGCAACGGTTTAAAATGATGAAAACATTCTTCTTCTTCTTCATGTGCCATGTCCCTTCAGGACATAGGTGATCATGGACTTCCACTTGACTCTGTCTCTTGTCACTCTCAAAATTCTTCCTCTTGGTATCTCTCCTAAATCCCATTCTGGCATCCATTTGCTCAGGCCTATCAATTAGATCTTGCACTGCTTTTCCCTGTCTCTCTCTTTGCCTCTATCCATCCTGTGAGTATTAAATTCTCCAGGCTCTCCTTCCTCACTATATGTTCCAGAAACCTCATCTGTCTCTTATGTTAATTATGAGTTTTCTACTTGTTTTTATCATCTCCAAGATTTCATTGTTAGTTATGTGCTCAGTCCATAGTATCCTCAGCATCCTTCTGTAAAATCACATTTATGCTACCTCAAAGGCTCTCCTTCATCCTTGAGGTGATTGTCCAACATTCACAGCCATACAAAAGGACAGACATCACATAGTAATCCAGAACTCTCTTCTTAGTTTCCAATAAGATTTTCTTGTTTTTCAGTACTCTAGTTAGCTTTTTTTTGGAGGATGTGCATTGTGGTGCAGTGGATATTGGCTCAGAACGAGAAACTGGGAAGCTGAGTTTGAATTTCAGTTGAATCCATTGTATTCACTTACACGCAAATACCCTTGGGAAAGGTATTAATCTGTCTATTCCTTCCAATTATGGGTTAAATAGCAGGACAGATTGGGTTTTATAGCCTTGGTCGGCAACCAGTCTACCGCAGAAAGCAATGGCAACCTACTGTGGGATAATCTTCTGCCCAGTCAGTCATGTATCTTTCGAGACATGATTGCCAAAGTGTGTATCACATATGGTACTTAACTGACTGACTGGTTAGCTTTTGAAATGTGTCCTTGGCCATGCCAATGTGTCTTTGGATCTCGACATTGCACTTTCCATCCTCTGTCAGTATACTTTCCAGGTATTTAAATTTTTTACTTCTTTTATTTTAGTTTCTCCAACTTATAGTTGGCATTTTCAGATCTTCTTTTAGCTGATGACTATGCATTCAGTTTTCTTGAAGTTTATGCTTAGTCCTTTCTTCTCACTTTGGTCTTTTTACCTTCTGGTCCTGAATTTTCCTTTCCGTGCATGTTCTCAGCATTTTGTAATCTGCATATCTTATATTGTTGAGATTGTGGCCGCCATACTTTCAATTAAAGGTTACACAATTCAAGAAAAATTTTATTTAATTAGTGCTCATGTATGTGGTTATATATGGGAGAGTGTGTGAGTGAACGAGTGAGAAAAAAATCAAGAAAAAATTTTAAATGTCATTTTCCTTATGAAATTAAATGTGCCATTTATAAATACCAAATGGGCTGCAGTTTGCCCATGACTTATGCAGGCAATTATGGAGTAGCAAGTAGAAGGAGGGAAAGAGTGTGTGACAACCCTGAGCATCTATATCGAGAGTGCATCCAATCAAAGAGTGAAATAAAAATTTTGTTTATATTTAATTTGAATAAAGCACTTTTATATCTCATCAGATTTTACATATTTAAAATGTCTTCCTTTCTTATATTTCTCATTACTTGGTTCTATAGCCTCCAACCTAACTGAGTCTTAGGGACATATAATCAAGGAGCTGGCCCCAGGCATCATCAATCATCACTAAACCTCCACACATCATCGCAATTATGAAATAGTATCTACTCTAGCATTTAATTACTTTAAATTTGAATCTTTTACAAAGTTCATCATAGAAACAGTAAAATCTTTTTTTTTTTGTTATAAATATTGCCAAAATAATTCAGTTTTCTATAAAACAGGTGAAAATATTCTCCTACCTGCCATATGCAAAATGCCTGTCTTTATCATGGTAACCAAACGTATCCCATAATCGCAAAGAGACACATGCACCATCTACTTCTATCCAAGATCGTTCCAAAACCTATTAGAAAGAAAGAAAAATAAAATTCACATAAATATTTAGCATTAAAAAAATGTTAAGAAAGCATTTATAATCATCATCAATCTCATAATTATGTATGGTTGGAGAGTCACTGTGCAGCTGAACACCTGACCAGCTTCTTTCGTGTGTCCTGGTTGCATGCCAAGGTTTGAGGTTTTGTGAATTAATTCAGTCCACAGTGATGTTGTCAGTCCATTTTTAACTATCTGCTGCACCTTTTTTTAAAAGGGGGCACTGTGGAGGTTAACAAGCTTGTGGGTTTTGCATTAATTATTTTAGGTGAAGATGCAGGTTCAATATGTAAACAAAGAGGGTAGAAAAGTATCAAAAAGACTTGAGTTTCTACTACAGATGTTTATTCTTTTTTTTTTAATTGTATTGAAAATAGGTTAAATATCTCTTGAGTATGTCTGTTTTTGTTTTTTTTGGTTTAAATTTAATTTATGGGAATTAAGGATAAAAACAGGTGAATATGGTTGATCTCAAGTCAGCCTTGCACTGAGTTGGGATGGCCAAATCTCTACTTCATGAGTAGGGCTGCTGAAAACATGTCTGAATGATTTCTTTGGAAAGTGGAAAGAGAAAAATTCTGTCCTTTCCAAAAGTGGGGTCATAAACTGTGCATATGACCAGAAAACTTTTCCGTTTTCTTTATGAATTGCACATGGAAAAATAAATTTATTTATTTTTTTATTCTTTATTATTATTTTATTTATTGGTTTTATTTAATTTTCCCACAACATTTTGCCAGATGACAGTGGAAATATTATGGAACTTATGACATGCCCATATCATTTCAATTTTCCTTTCTTGATGGGGGTTGTAAGGTCCCCCACTAGGCTTATTTTTTGTCTGATGGGGTCTTGCACTGTGTCAGTTGGGATGAGGTCTATGTAGGCAATACCTAGGATGGTTCTGTGGCATCTTATTTCACATACTTGGATTCTTGGCTGTAATTTTGCTGCCCAAGATTTGCAAGCATACAGAAAGATTTGTTTGGTTTAGTTGTTTAGCAGTATATCAATACCTCTATGGGTTATTCCAAAATATAAATACGAAAATTCATACTTTATAATTAATTCAAGAAAATGACATTATTTTATGATTAAATTTTGATTACTTAGCTAATGTATTTTTTTTTTACAAAATAATCTTACAAAATCAAATGCAAAGTGAGAACTTGTTTCTTCTTACAAGAAATGAGATTAAACATGGCAAATTGTTTTTATTGATAATGTATGCATATGTCTTCAATTTTACTATAAAAAGCATCATCGGTCATTTTGCTATAAAATAGATTGTTACCATTTTACTGTAAATGAATTATTGGTCATTTTACTGTAAAATGGATTATTGGTCATTCTACTGTAAAATGGATTATTGGTCATTCTACTATAAAATGGATTGTTGGTCATTCTGTTATAACATGGATTGCTGTTCATTCTACTAAAATATGGATTGCTAATAATTTTGCTATAAAAAGTTATTGCTGGTCATTGTGCTATAAAATATATTGTTGATAATTCTATTATAAAATGTATTGTTGGTCAATTTGCTATAAAATGTATTGATGGTCTATTTGCTATAAAATATTTTGATGGAAAATTTGTTATAAAATGTGTTGATGGAAAATTCACTATAAAATGTACTGATGGAAAATTTGCTATAAAAATGTATTGCTGGTAACTTTTACTAAAAAAAATTTTATACTTTTCTATTGTTTTGATTTTTCTTTGGCGGTTTACTATTTGCTCATAGGAAACCTAACATGTGCTTCAAGACCAAGTTAGAATAGACTTGGGAACAACAGTGATTAAGAGGTGGTTCCATGTTCTTAAAAGCCGCCAATCTCCCTGTCAGAGGCCTTGCTACGAGATGTAATTTATTGTCATACCAGGATGAAAGATTAATATGAATAGGAATAAAGAATAAAGCTCTCATTTATTGATCAAGCAAACAATGATGATAGGGGATATATTTAGAAAATTGTGTATTTAGGCAGCAATCCCTCTTTTATAGATGTTTCATTAAAAACTATGGACAAGGTATTGCGGTTAAATTTTTTATTTAACTTATTTTTAAAAATTTTTCTTCTTATATTTTTCTTCTTTTCTAGGTATAAATTATGTAGGAATTATCTGAATGTATGTCCAAGCATTACTTTTAGTTATTATCCAGGTTTTACTTTTAACTGAATGTATGGATTGTTTTATGCATGTGTCTAGAGTTATATAGGAATTTTTATTTTCCAAAAACGGTCAGCACATTGTGACTGTGTTCATTGTTGATATTATTGAGTCTTGGTTGGATTTTTATTTTTTATTAATAATGCATCCATTACTTTTAACCTCCCCACCCCCACTCCAAGGAAAAATTGTTTTGTATCAAACTGGCTTGTGTTGCAAAAAGGTTAGGGACCACTGATCTAAATTATATTTATAAACTATAATTTTGGAAATGCTTAATGTCATTGAAATATGTTGGCAAATTTCCAAGCTTTCATTTCATATCAAGAAATACAACCTTTAAGCGAAATGATTTTTTATTTACCATGTTCCTTTACGATGTAGGCAATCATGGTCCTCTATGGCTTCCTGTCACTTTTAGCTCTTAATAAATTTTTTTTTTTTTTTATTTCTCCCAAACTGGTCTGCAATCCATTTGCTGAAGCCCATCAGGTATATTATGTGCTGCTTTCTTCAGTCCCTCTTTTCTCTCAATCTGTACGATGAGTATCAGATTTTCCAACCCCTTCTTCCTCATTACATCTCCTAGAAATTTCAACTGCCTCTTCCTGATGTTAAGCATAAATTTCCATTTTGTTTCCATTCTCTCCAAAACCTCATTGTTGCTTACATGTTTGGCTCATATTGAGATGGTGTAATGGTTAGCAAGCTTGTCTTACTAGAATCATTACAATAGAGTAGTGGGTATCTCTTACTTTTGGTCTTGTGCCACATCGAAGCTATGTTTAGAAAATCACCATGTTTGGCCCATATGGAAAAAAAAGAAAGGAAAAAAAAAAGAATTGTGCCAGTTTAAACTGGCAGCAGAATTACATAGTAAAGATAAAAAATAAAAACTCACCTCACGGTCAGTACGGTAATGATCAATTGCCCAGACAGTAGCTACATGAGTCTTGACCAATTGGCTGAGGCAGTACTTGACCCCACATGCCCATGCACAAATCAAGCAGGTCTTGCCTACTCCTGGATCACCAACAATGACGCACTTCACAAATTCAGCTTGGCTGTTTTGCTTGACCATCTTGACTGACTGTGGTCAGGGCATAGGGGATAGAGCCACAACTTGACACATCTGAAAAGACACGATTTCCTTATAGATTTTGATAATCATATATTCCAAGATAGATAGACTACTCTGACATTTCTGCAATGGTAAAATAGAAATTTAAAAAAACATGTACTGTTCTGGCATCTTGGCTTCGGTCACTTACCCACCACTGTAAGGTTGCCTCTCTGTGCCTTTTTTATAAATACTTTCATGGTAATTGTTCAGATGAGCTCTTTGCTTTGGTACCTAGTCTTTACACATTTAAGTGCAATACTAGACTGGCATCAAGATTTCATCAATTTAAAGCCAATTGTAACCGTGTTCTATATTAAGTTTATTTTCTCACACTTCTTGATTGTGAAACTCCCTTTCGGTTTCATGATTTCCATTCAACTTAAAAATTTAAATGCAATGTCAATCGCTATCTACTATCCTCCTGATTACTCTCTTCTCTTTCTCACTATTAATGTTTCTGTTCCTAATTCTTCCACATCCAGTAACCCCTTGCGTTTTAGGGTTTTAATACTTCGCTTAGGGTGACACTAATTAAAAAAATAATTCTTACATTTTTTCAATGTGCTGTGTCTCATCAGAATGTTGGCAACCATGACTCTTCACAATTTCCTATCCTTTGTAGCTCTTAGTAAATTTTGTCTTTTGTGTTGCCTTTTGTAAACTCTGTTCTGCCATCCATTCACTCAAGCTCATTACCTAGATTATGTGTTGTTTTCCTTTGTTCCTTTTGTTTTCAGTGTCATGTGAGCATCAAATTTTCTAAGCCCTTTTTCTCATTATGTGCCCTACAAATTTCAACTCTCTCTTTCTGATGTTAAATACAATGTGCAGCAGAAATACTTCCCACATAATAGTTACACATTAGTTAAGTGAACACACTATTGCCACTAATGTCTTATCATTATGTGAGATGTCTTTCTGGTAGGTATATGTGAGAGACATTTTCTGCCTCACCCTATACAAGTGTCTTTATTTCCTCTAAAAATTTTCTTTAGTAGCATATAAACATCTCTATGAGCTATTTAATACCGAAATGTAAATATTAAAATGTACATTTACAAATGTAAATGTCAATATTATGAACAATTTTATGGCTTCCACTAAATACATTTTGAATGCAATTGCATGCGTTCAACTACAAATAAAATGTATAGTTGATAATTCAACTATAAATAGGTATTGTTGGTAATTTTACTATAAAAATGTATTCTTATACTTTCATAGTAATTTTGTTTTTCTTTAGGTATTCACTAATTTTTCATAGCAGGGACACTAACAGATGCTATCATCCCAAGTCAGGGTGGAACTGGGAACAACAGCAATTAAGAAGTGGTTTCATGCATCTCAAAACCTCCAATCTTGTGATCAGAAGCCTTGCTGCCAAATGTAGTTTATCATCATACAGAGGATTCTTTATATAGGAGGATTGATATTACAAATCCAGTACCCTTTCCTTTCTTTCTAAATGATATTTTCCTGTTTCTTAATAATATTCCTAGCTTTGAAAAGGCATCTTTCATTATTCCAATGTACTATCAGATTTCTGAGTCACATTGTTTGTTAGAACACTTCTCATACAAGTAAATTTCTGTAGTTGCTTGCTTGTGGTATCTCCACTATATACCAATGTTTTCAGCCTTTTCATTTTATATTCTTTTATGGGCCATGTTCCTTCACGATCATGACTCTTCACAACTTCCTTTCCTTCATAGTCCAAAGTAATGTTTGTTTCCTTACAATCCCTCCCAGTCAGTTCTCTTGTACACCAGCTTGTTAGGTAGACTACTATTTATTCCCCTCTTGCCTTCGATGCAAGCATCAGATCATTTCAGTTGTCTCTTTCTGAATTTGTTTTAATTTTCCTTAAAACTTCCTCATTACTCACATGCTATCCTCAGTTTCACTTTCTAGAACTACATCTCTGTTGGCTCAAGTACTCCTCTTAATTCAAGAGAAAACTGTCCAGTATTCACTGCCATGTAGGGGTACTGTTATTGCTTAGCAGTTCAGCACTCTTTTCTTCGTTTCTAAATGAAATTTTCTTGTTTCGTAATACTTTATTTAGCTTTTGAAAGGCATCTTTTACTATCTCAATGTGACTTTGAATTTCAGATGTACAGTGTCCTGGTTGAGCAACTGTGTACAAGTTGCAATTTCTGAGAAATTTTTAATTATCTGGATTAAAAAAAAAGAATAAAGTGAGAATGAAGTGAGAAAGGTAAACAGTCTAACCCTGTGATGTTGTGGTGAGTGACCTCTTATCTGCTCTCCGTGGGTATCTTTTTTCTGCTGTCAGTGACTACTGTTTTACTGGGAACATTGTTCTTTGTCTAAAAAAGTAATTTATCAAGGTTTGGCTTCATTCAGTGATCCACTTTGTCAGAGTCATTTGCCATGGTCATTGTGAGGTTCACTTTATTTAGCTGATAATCATCAGGCCAAAAAGTCTGAAACAATTTTTATGACAGCACAGATGTTTCTATTTAAGAAGACATCGGATGACACTGATATTGTTATGATGGCAAGAGTGAGCTGAGGAAAATATCAAGTTTGTGTAAATGGATGACCACACAGGCACTAGGAGGGAGAGTAAGGGGACAAACACTGCTTATGGCTCACCTGTTTTGTCTACAGTGGAAAAAATATAGGTCTATTATATCCACCTTATTACTCAGATCATTTCATAATTGATTACTTTCCTTGAAGCACCTAAATCTTTCCAGATTTAAAAATGCTTGGCAATACCAGTTGGCAACCTAAATTATTAAGTGTCAGTTAACGCTATTGAGAAAATATTCAGAGTGTATATTTTTAAGAGCATGCCAAACTTTTATTCTTTTGGCATCAATGTTCACTGAGTATAAACGTTTTGACACTAGAATAAAAACCAAAAAAATATATGTTACAAAAATGGTAATCCTTCACTTAAGTGCTGTGAAATAAACTGTTATTCCCTTAATTATATAAAATCAAAAAGACCAAGGTATATACATTTATTACAGTTAAACATTATTAGAACAGGAAATGCTGGAATTCATTGCATTCACTTACATGCAAATACCTTTAGAATAGGTATTAATCTGTTGCTTCTCCCTCCAGCACTGAGTTAAATAGCAGGACAGATTGGCAGTAAAGATGTGGACAACAGTCTAAGTAATAGTTTTGGCCATTGTATGCTTAAACCTTCTTCAGGGGATATTTGTTAAAAATAATTTACACTATTTACATTGTTTACATATTTTTATGAGTGTTAAGAATTTACTTCTATTTATTTACATTTTTTTCTTTTTAACATTACACAATAACTGTTTATATTTTTGAAATGAGGTATTGTAAATATTTACATAATTTGAACTTTCGTCCTCATCTTTATTTCTATGTTCACTATGTTTCAGCTGTTGTACGCTCTGAGCTTCTATATGTTAAAATTTCAAACTAAACCATTTTTAGAACAATTTATCCCTGGGGACTACAAAGAGGTTTCTTTTTTGAATTCCAGTGTATATCACCCGAAAAAGGTTGGAGCAAACAATGGCTGAAATGTTGTGAATATGGTAATAAAGCTGAGGACAAATGTCCGAATGATCTAAATAGTGTAAATGTAACAAGTTATACAAAGAAAATCTAACCACAAATATTACTCAAAGAAGGCCGGAGTGTACAGTGACTGAAATGTGAATGTGGCAATAAAGCTGAGGACAAATGTCCGAATGATCTAAATAGTGTAAATGTAACAAGTTATACAAAGAAAATCTAACCACAAATATTACTCAAAGAAGGCCGGAGTGTACAGTGACTGAAATGTGAATGTGGCAATAAAGCTGAGGACAAATGTCCGAATGATCTAAATAGTGTAAATGTAACAAGTTATACAAAGAAAATCTAACCACAAATATTACTCAAAGAAGGCCGGAGTGTACAGTGACTGAAATGTGAATGTGGCAATAAAGCTGAGGACAAATGTCCGAATGATCTAAATAGTGTAAATGTAACAAGTTATACAAAGAAAATCTAACCACAAATATTACTCAAAGAAGGCCGGAGTGTACAGTGACTGAAATGTGAATGTGGCAATAAAGCTGAGGACAAATGTCCGAATGATCTAAATAGTGTAAATGTAACAAGTTATACAAAGAAAATCTAACCACAAATATTACTCAAAGAAGGCCGGAGTGTACAATGACTGAAATGTTTGAATATGGCAATAAAGCTGAGGACAACTGTCTGAATGATGTAAATTGTGTAAAGCTATACAAACAAAAGCTGACCACACCCATTGTTTCTGTCATCTTGTCCTACTGAGGTGTGGGGCAATGTGAAAAAAAGAAGAACCAAAATATTTTGTAGCAGAAGCAGCAACAAAATCGGTGCAGCAAACACAAGTGAAAAACTATTGATTTTAACATCAGACTCTTGGTCTAGACGAGCAACGAGTTATTAATATGGTTTCCACCTCATCCTTTCCCCTGCTGTACTCATGGTAATGTACTGTTACTACTGAACAAACTGGAGGAGGAGAGTGCCAATAGCTGGCCACATTATTTTTAAATGATGGACATTTATTTATAGAGCAGAAGTGTTTGTATACTTAGAGAAAATAGTTTTGCGTTAATATGCTAGTTGAAATTGGAATAATCAAAGAAAATGGATTAAAAGATTTCAAGTTATTTCAATTTACTTTGACGAATGTATGTCTCTGTGTTCTTTTTTTTTTAAATCATTGAGTACAATTTTTAGATTAAGCTGTAAATTGCATTGCCTATTAGAATGTTTATGACCAAAACTCTATGAAAGTAACTCAGCATGAGATAATGGTTAATGAGTGAATTTGGTTGACTATTACTAATAATTAATGTGTTTGATATTTACAGGGTACCCTGATACTTGTGGCCTTGTAATAAACTAAACTAAGCTTACTTTAGAGATACAAAGCAATTTTTTCTGATCTGTCTTCAGAATATAGTGGCAACAAATTCATTTCAAATGTATTAATCCTTTCTTTTCAGACGTTTTTTTTCCCCATTTTTCTTTTTTTACATTTTTGAAGATTTTCCAGGCAAAAAATCTAATTAAGCACCAAGAAAGGTGACAATTCTGAAAAAAATTGCTTTTTGTTTGATTATTATATCACTACTGTAAAGATTACTACCATGTCTCTCAAGAAATTTTACTCAACACAAGAAAAATCATAAAATTTCTAATGGTAAAAGAAAAAAATTGTGGTAAACTTGAACCTATGTCCTGAACTCCATCACTCCCAGTGGAGCATAGGCCATCAATGACGTCTCACCATCAACAAGGAGGTGGGGTTGTTGTTGCTTCTGAAACTTGTCTTTTTTACAGGTAGGGGTGTTATCTCTATGCAAACCCCTTTATCCTCCAGGTGAGCTAGACTGGCTCCCAACCAAGGCTACAGAATCCAATTTGACCCATGGCTAGAGGAAGAAGAGATGGATTAATACCTTTTTTCCTTGCATGCTGTATAAAGTAGATATAGTGCTAGTGAACTGCTAGTCAGTATAATCACTCTACTCTTCTCTTTACTCCAGTAGTGCTCATATATTTAAGGGGATATGAACATACCATTACTGTATATAGGTAGGTATACAACACAAACACAAACAAAATTGGAACTCGGCTTTCTGAAAAAAAAATTCTGAGTCATCATCCATTACACTACCTTATCACTAACCTAGGTAATGACCAGGCTTGATGTTGCTCAATTTCGGTGATCAAATGGAGCTGGTGTTTAAATGCTATATAATCAAAAGCTGGAAGTGGTTTCGATATTTTGGATCATATGTGATATTGTATGCAGGATTAGAGGGTTTGAAGTGATTAAGCCTCTAGAGCTATATAATCAAGGCTGAACAAAAACCATTCTCTGCAATACCATTAATAAGTTCTATAAATTTTTGTATTATTAGTTGGTATTCTGCATCAATAAATAAGGAAATATTCACTGGTTTTTAGTTTATTTTATCTATCTTACATATCCTTATAATCTAAAATTCTTACGCCCATCATTCAGTAACCCTCAACCTTGAGTGGCTTTTAGGCTCTGTACTTGGTAAACAATAGAATAAGGAGTAACAAAAATGTACTAGAATCTAGACTATTTTAACCCTAAGAAGCAACTAGTCTAGATAGATACCTCTACATACAAAAGAGTGAAAATGGTAACAAGAAACCACATCATTAGACTTTAAAAAAATGGTAATTCATAGATAGTAAAGAAAAGCATGCTGCAGAGAGCCATATTCATGTATTTCCTGAAGGGACATGAAATTTATTTTAAAAATTCAGAAGAGAATTAATAAGTTAGGAAATCTTGATTATTTTTTATTTTATTTTAGAACAGGGGATTTCAAATACCACTTGGCTTTGTCAAACGCTCATTCAGGTGGCACTATTTAAGTCTGTATAAAGTTCTGTTGGTGACTTAACTCTCCTTTCAACTTTCCAGCACATGGTGTTTTCACTTGTCTTCCAAAACCTCCACCAATTAAGTAAATTAACTTTTTCTTTGGTTGTTCCAACTCAGCGCAAGTCTGACTTGAGCTCGACTATCATAACCATGCTGGCCCTCCAACAATGAGGTAAGTACAAAGCACATGAGCAATGACAATGATTTAAAGAAAACAAAAACAGCAGGGGCACCTACATTTAACACCAGGGTGATTCAGAAACTGTTCTTAAGAAGAAGGTGCTCTATTTTAGAAACACCTCATAGATGAAGAAGAGATATGAAATAACAGAAATATGGCTCTACTGAAGGATACTGAGAATACCATGGACTGAACATGTGAGCAATGATAAAGTGTTAGAAGAAGCCCATTGCTAAAACACTACCTGTTAAGAAATCTCTGTACACAAAGGTAGCACTTATAGGTAGCATATTGTATATAACAGACAAAGATTAAATCCTATGCATGTCTGTGTACAAAACCTTAAAAAGACATATGCAGGATGAAGGAAAATAAAAAGGAAAGGTGAGCAATGAGACTAATTCCACCTTGGGATAATTATATCTGTTCACTTACCTGTCTCATGTTTTAATTAAAGTGCTTGCAGTTCATTTATTTTTGTTTCTTGATGACTTATGTTTGTAATGTTTTGTGCCAAGGTAGGTACATGAAAAACTTGCCAATATATTTTACACAGTGCAGATGAACACTGAATGCATATAAATATAAATATGATCACAAAACTAGAGGATATATATATATATATATATATATATATATATATATATATATATATATAAGATATCACACAGTAAGGGCTTAATGTAATATAACTAAAAGTATCTCTATTTGTGTCCCTATACAAATAAAACTGAAAATGTGTGTCAGTGTGTGTGTACCCTCACTGATTTCTATGAACATACACTTCCACATTTTTCATCTGATTTGTTTCAAAACTTACACACCCTCTGCAAATTTATTATGCTACGCTACAAAGAAAAAGAAATTGTGCATCTTCTTTGTTTTAATTTCTTATGTTCAAGTATTTTATTTTTGCTAAAGATAAGTTCAACCCAGTAACTTTTCAATGTAGAATAACTCTTTCAAAAAGTACAAGCATTATCTGCTGTTTTTAATGTCTGCAGATGTTGTATAAAAAACATTAAAAGTAAACTTATACTCTTCCAATCCTTTGCAACACTGGGTACTTACTGCTAGTATCTTCATAATCATAAATCGCCCTCTCTTTGTGTGTATATATATAATAATAGACATTAATTGTCTGTTATATATAACAGTATATGTTTAGAAAATTATCTGCTGCCTCGATACACTATATATATATATATATATATATATATATAGAGAGAGAGAGAGAGAGAGATGTGTGTATATGTATTGTCAAACATTTACTGACAGTGTAAAAAAAGGTCAAACACTTACTAGCAGTGTACAACAAGTAGTCCAGTACTCACCAACAGTGCACAACAAGTGCTGGAACACTTACCAAGTGTGAAACAAGTGGTGGAAAACTTGCAGACAGTGTTATAACCATGCCAACCATTCAACAATGAGGCAAGTACAAAGCACATGATCAATGGCAAGGGTTTAAAGAAAATGAAAACAACAGAGGCACCTACATTTAACACCAGGGTGATTCAGAGAATGTTCTTAAGAAGAAGGTATTTTATTTTAGAAACACGTCATAGATGAAAACGAGATATAAAGTAATAGAAATATGCATTTTGTACAAGTGGTGGAACACTTGCTGACAGTGTACAACAAGTGGTAGAACACTTGCTGACAGTGTACAACAAGTGGTCAAGCATTTACAGAGTGTGCAACAAATAGTTAAACACTTATTAACTATTTCAGTGTAAAATGCAGGTGGATCCAGCCATATTAATTTTTCCTTCAGGTACGAAGGGAGATAAACAGAAGTTATAAAGTGAACAACAGAAATAAAACAGCAATGGAAGATCACATGACTTGAGCAGGGGAACAATTCTTTTATTAATAGTGCACATTCAATATGTATGTAAATACCAAAAATAAAGTAAATTTGCACATAATAAACAAATTAATGAACAAGTAGTACAACTTAATTCTGTGCAGTTGATAAAGTGCCAATAAGTTGCACTTCTATTTATGGTGGTCATGACCATCATCCAAAAAAAAGAAGAAAAAAAAAACAGAAATGGAAGATAGAGTTAAACATTAATGAGTATTTAGTTTCAATTATAACTGTGAACCAGGAAGATGCAACTTGTTAGCCTAGGAAGGCGATCCATTTAAGAGAAGGAAAAATCCAAGTTAAAACCTCTACTACCTTATGGTGAAAATATGGAGTAGATGAAACTCTTCAGTCATAGTGAAGTAAGTCTGTTTAAGAGAAATAAAATCTCCAAATATTACATTTTCACATGAACTATTGTCCTCATTTTTATTCTTATCACCAAATTTCATCTGTTGTGGCAGAAATGAAATGTAGACAAAGCTGCTAACCACTACTAATAATGGTACCCACTCTCCTTCATCATAGAGATGTCATTCTTTTCAGAAAAAATGTAAATAACTGCCTCACTGGAAAAGAGAAAATGAAGAAAGTGGCTACCAGCTTTCCTATGAAGTAGGACAGTAAGCTGGGTTGTGTTAGCTATGCAAATGATCCCTTTTGCTAGCTAACCGTTAAGCTTTTTAGGCTCTATAAAAGCAGGCACATTTTCCGGGAAGTAGTAGTCTGCTGAGTTGGTTGTTTAATGGGATTGTTGTGCATTACTAAGGATTTCTGTTCATGTTACCTCAGTGTCATTTCAAATTCGTTTGTTCTTGTTTGTGTTTCTGGTGAATCACATGCGTTCATCACATATATATAGTGTTCTCATGTGCTTGTCATGATCCAGTGTTTGATTCTGGTGCTGCTGATTTTATGTCTGTCTTCATTGACAGATTCTTTTATGTGCCATGTCTCTTCAGGACGTAGGTGATCATGGCCCTCCACATCTCCCTTATCCCTTGTCACTCTTACTACCCCTTCTCCTGTTATTTCACTCAATCCTCCCACCAACATCCATCTGCTTAAGTTCATCAGGTATGCTGTGCATTGATTTCCTTTGTCTTTCTTCTCATCTGTCCTGTGAGCATCAGGTTCTCTAAGCCCTCCTTTTTCATTACATGTCCCAAAAACTTCAGCTGTCTCTTCCAGATGTTAAGTATCAGTTTCCTTTTTGTGCTGATCCTCTCCAAAAACCTTGTCATTGCTTGCATGCTCTGTCCATGATATCTTCAGCATTCTTCTGTAGAAACAGATATCCAACCACTAGGAATCTCTTCTCCCAGCTATGGGTTAAATAGTAGAACTCATGGAATGAGAACAATCTACCCCAGTTAACTAAATAAAGGGTTCAGTTTGAAATTCCAATTACCTGAAGGAGGTCAGAGTGTACAACGACCGAAACATTGTGAATATGGCAACAAAGATGAAGAAAACAATCTGAAAAATGTAAATAGTGTAAATAATTACAGTACCTCATCTCAGAAATATAGACAAATATTTTTTCATTATTTATTCTCTAGTTTTACATTATTCACTGTACAAGAAGCAATTAAAAGAATGATTTGTAAATTATTTTCTTATGATAATGGTCATCCATATAAGTAAGTGACCATTATCATTGTCTGGATGTGTGTTATGGTGCAGTGGATGTCAACTTGGAACAAGAAATCAGAGAGCCGAGTTCAAATTCCAGTTAAATTCACTGCATTCACCTCCGTGCAAATACTCTTGGGAACAGTATTAATCTGTCTCTTCTTCCTCCAGCTATGGGTTAAATAGTCTTTGCCAACCTGCATCACCAAGTGTGGCGAGTACAGCACATCCCCTGAAATGATGGACATGAAACAGTGGAACTCATCCAGGGAGGGGTTCCTCAAATGAGAGTAAAAACAAATACTGATCCAGATCCAGAATGGTCATTTCCTTAAATACTAGCCTTTTCCTTATGTGGAAAGATTTTGAATTTGTTGACCAAGCAGTAGGTGCTAGTTTTGGTTGAAATTTATAAAATTGTTCTTTAAAAAAATTTTTCATGAAAACAGGTTTTTCAAGTCTAATGTCATTACTCTTTCCAGCAATGTTGGGGGTCTTTCTTTCTAATCTTTTGTTCAAAGTAGAGTGGAATGTCAACATCTAGATTATGTCATTATTTTCTTCCCAAGTTATATGTTGTATACTTACCTATATACAGTAATGGTATGTTCCTATCCTCTTAAATACATGGACAGGGGAGAGTAGAGTGATTATACTGAGTAGCAGTTCACTAGCAATGTATCTCCCTCACGCAGCGTGTGAGTCTTGTATTTGTTGATATTCCCAACCTCTGTTTCAGCGATTACTCATGCAGTAACCTTTTAGGATTACAACACATGTGCTATCCATTTTAATTGTTACTGCTGTTGAAGTTCTCAAGTGATGTGGCTTCTCCAATTGAGTACTGTTTTTTGTGATAGACATGTTAATTTATGAGTACTTTCCTTGCTTAGGCCTATAGGCTTCATTTTCTTAAAGCCACTTTTAACCATTAATCTGAGAAAGTGCTTGTATACAGCTGACAGTTCAGATATTTCTGACATTCATATGAAAATCTTATCTCTGATCATCTGTCAGTAGTGTGCAGAAAGGGAGGGACAGAGAGTGAAACAGCTCTGGGAATTAATACCAGGAGGTCATCCAATCAGAGAATGAAATAAAAATATATTTCATATATTTAATCTGTTTTTACATTTTCTTTTTAATCATATCACACCGGGCAAGGCGGTAAGGCGACTGGTGTGCAGGGGACTACATAAAAGTGAAAAGATTGGAAAAGAGAAAGCCGGAAACCACATCCTAAACAGGGAACAAGGGATGAGCCTCTACACCTGTTCAATAGACGTGGGTAGAGTGTGAACCGGGTGATAGTTCAGTCTATCTACTCCAATTGAAAAAAAAAATAAGGAAAAGTGAAAAGATTGGAAAAGGGAAAGCCGGAAACCACATCCTAAACAGGGAACAAGGGATGAGCCTCTACACCTGTTCAATAGACATGGGTGGAGTGTGAACCGGGCGATAGTTCAATCTATCTACTCCAATTGAAAAAAAAAAAATAAGGAAAAGTGAAAAGATTGGAAAAGAGAAAGCCGGAAACCACATCCTAAACAGGGAACAAGGGATGAGCCTCTACACCTGTTCAATAGACGTGGGTGGAGTGTGAACCGGGTGATAGTTCAGTCTATCTATTTCCAATTGAAAAAAAAAAAAGTAAGGAAAAGTGAAAAGTGAAAAGGTTGGAAAAGATAAAGCCGGAAACCATGACCGAAGTCGAAGGTGAGTGTACCGGAAACCGCTTCCTAAGCAAGAAACAAGGTGATCACCTCCACTCCTGCTCAATAGAAGGGGGTGGAGTGTAAAACCGGGTGATGGAGGGTACTATCTTCTCCAATAATAATCATAATAATAATAAAAATTCAAGTTTTAACTTATACTAAGTCGAAACGAGATTTAAACGTAAAAATTATTTACAATAGCAAAATACTACCCCTGTTAAAAAAATTCAAGCAAATTAATGACAAAAATTAAAAACAAAATTAAAGATGAAAATTAAAGATGAAAATTAAAAAAATATAAATCACAAATCAACATACCAAGAAGGTAAGACAGACTGACAAAGTTGAGCAGAAATAATATAAAATATCTTGAATTTTTATTTATTTAACATTATTATTTTTTTTAATGGATGCTTGTATTTGAGTGGAAAGTCAGTATATATACAATTAAACAGTACATTATAATTTCCATTGACCTTAATCATTTTGTAGATTTCCGTTAAATTCTGTAATGTTGTCTTTGGTTGAGTTTGTTTACAATCAGATACAATCCAAGCAGATATTGTTTGATGAAAATCAGGAAAATACCTATATAAAGGTGAAATTGAACTTTGTCATGAAAGACAAAGTTCAATTTCACCTTTATATAGGTATTCTCCTGATTTCGTAGGTCGATTGGTAAAAACACGTTTGATCAAAAGACGGCATCTCTCCAGTGTAGGAGTTTTTAGGTTTGATTCCTGCTGGAAGATAGATATTTTTCAAGCAATTTTTCAAATGATTTGGGCCAGTGGAAATCATAATGTAGTTTAACTATATATATATATATATATATATATATATATATATATATATATATATATATGTATCTATAAAAAATAAACAGACTTTCCACTCAAATACAAGTATCCATTAAAAAAGTAATAATGTTAAACAAATAAAAATTAAAATATGTTGGCTAATGCCAGTTTCTTGGATTTCCATTAAATTCTGTAATAAAATATCTTCCATTCTCACATTTCTCAGTATTAGGCCCTATTTGGGTCTTAGGGGAGTTACCCCCGGACATCACTGAACTTTTGCACATCACTGTCATCTGTTTTTCTGGTGAACCATATCTCTGATTGTCTGTCTTTCTGCCTAACTAGATTTCTGATTGTCTTGTATTATATAAAGATATATGGTTAAATAAAGAAGACAAAAGGAAAACTATATTTTTCTCGTCTACGTGTTTCATACTGTGATAGACTTTATCAGAGCAAATAAGATGAAATTAATTTTAGTTGAAATAGCATATTTATAAACAAAATACTGTTGGTAAATGAAAATAAATGAACTCAAATTATTCATAAAATTAAAAATTATTAAGTATTTAAAAAATTTTTAAAAATATTTGAAGAGAATTCTTTCATGTGCAATGTAATGTCATGATATGAGATGTTAAAATGATGGAAATTAACCATTTTCTTTGGATTTTTTTATATTTTTGTTGTGTATGTTGGCCAGGGAAAGTATTGTTTCTATTAGGAAAAATGAGATTGGGCAAAAACTGGAGCGTAAATTGATATTTTGGTAGTATTCGATGGTGGTGCACTTAGGAATTATTCTTTTACCTACCAACAATGTTTTGTTTATAGATACGTTATTTAAAATAAAATTAATTTAATTTTTTTGCCTTGATAAAGTTCATCACAAAGCAAAACAGTGAGAAAAATATAGTTTTTCTCTTGTCTTCTTTATTTAATCACACTGTTTTTAATCTCGGACCATAACTGTGTATGTGTTTACATAAAGATATATAATAAATTAAATGAATATTCAAAGTGCTGAGACTTAAATACTTCCAGTTCAGTAAATAGAACTGATCACTGTGTAAATGTATACAAAGAATTCCATATGGTAAAAATAGGATACTTTATTGCAAGAGAAAATAACTGGTATTAGTAGAAAACAGAAGATCAAGAGAGACAGTATCAAATAAACCTAGATCTATAAGTAAATGCTGTAATGATCAGGGTGAGGTTGTATAAGCTACGAGAAGAGAAGATTTTATTAGTAAGAAACTTGGGCCAAATCCAAAAAGATCTATCAAAATTTGTAAGTATTGACCGAACATGATGCATATTGATTATAGAAGTATGAAAAACAAAGGGTAAAAAGAATGGTAGTAGTGCCCAGTAACAAAGGCTTAGTAATGTCCCTGATATTACATCAATTCAAAGTCTAGATTACATGGTTGATGTTAGCACATGTTTCTGAAAACACTTATATAAGTGGATAAATTAGTGACATTAAAACTTTAAAATCCTTCATATGTGAATAAATTTTCTCTGTAATGAATGGTTTTAGGGTTTCTTGTCAAAAACAAAGACAAGATTGCTGAACTGCTATGTAATATCAATAATCGTATATGGCAGTGAATGCTGGTCAGATTCTTCATTGATGATAAAGACCCATGCAGTGATTAATCAAAGTATGAAGAGATGGGAAAAGGTCAATAGAAACAAAGAAAAAATTGCTGAACTGCTATATAATATCAAATATTCTATATGGCGATAAATGCTGGACAATTTCATCAGAGATGATAAAAGAGCCATCCAGAGAATATGAAGAGATATGAATGTATAATTAGAAACAAAGACAAATGTGCAGATTTGCTTCATAATATCAATCCTCCTATATGAAAGTGAATGTTGGACAACTTCTTCAAAGATGAAAGAAGTCATCCAGAGTCTAAAGAATGCATGGAGAGAATGAAAAATTACATTAGAAACAAAACAAAGAAAAGATTGCTGAAATGTTATGTAATATCAATCCTCCTATATAGCAATGAATGCAGGACAATTTTCTCAGAGATGAAAAAGAGCCATACACAGACTAAACAGAATATGAAGAGAGAGGAAAATATCATTAGAAACAAAGAAAAGATTGCTGAACATCTATATAATAGCAATCCTTCTATACAGAAGTGAATACTAGTCACAGATGTAGAGGTTGACTGATTTCTTTTTTTTTTACAGCTGGTTAACATTTTGTTGCTTATTTAAATCTAGACAATGTTTTTAGTTTGTAAAAGTTTTTTGAGATAATAATTATTTACTGAAAATAAACCCTACTGATTAACCCATAGCTGGTGCGAGAAGAAGTGAATACATACCTTACCCTAAAGTATTTGCATGTAAATGAATATGACGCAACCGACTGGTATTAGAACTCTGATTTCTAATTTCAAGCTATGATTCATTACACCAACTACACATCCAAACTTACATCATCTGGTATTCTAACTTAATTCTAGATACAGATTAGACTATGTTGCTTAATTTCAGTGACTGTATGTGAACCAGAGTTTCAACATGATACAGCCACACACCCACTGTGTACGGACAGTTCACAGAGAGACAATTCACAAACAGGACAAGTGGTTGACGCTTTAAGTCTTTCAAAGTTCAAGCTCTCATCTAGTTTTTTATGAATGGTTGGTAAACTATCCAGGTGTTGGTGGATGTGAGTGTTCTGAAGGTGTTCTGCTATTTACATCATCGATTGTTGTCAGTCTTGTGTTGCAGTTTTTATTGTTCACACCTCCAATAACTTTTAGATTCTATAGTTTTCTTAACAATATAGGCATATCCCTCAAATAAAAGCTTTCTGCCTCTTTGTTCTGTCTTGAAAAACTCCGTGATGATGACTGAAGGGATTAGAAAGAATACTCTAACAGAAAAAAAAAAAAAACTGGATGAGAGATAGCCATTTCCTATTGCAGGCGTTTGCTCAGGTACACTTGTGCTTGTTCAGCACTTACAGAGAATACCTGTGGTTTATACTCTGACTATCCTGAGCAGACTTTAGTCACAGTTTCTAAGTGAAAATGCGTTATAAACAGTAGACTGAACAAGGCCAAGATGTTCAAACCCTCAATCACGATAACTTTTGACTTTGTGACACAACCATCAACGGCTCCCAAAAGATCCTGTCTACCCAATTTAACTTACAAGGCTTGGGTCAACCTGTGGTATGGTTTTCAGACACTTTCCAAATGTACTACATGCTGAGATTGCCTCCTCCAGGCTGATAACATCAAGAAGTCCCTTTCCTGATAAATCAACCATAGTGAGATTTGAAACCGAGCTTCATGGTCAGAAAGTGAATGTTCTAACCACTCAGCTATGTGCTCATTATTATTGACCAGCTATGTTATGATCTAGAATGCCTCCCTGATGACCATCTGACCTTGATGCAGGACTGTGACGGTTGGCTTGATAGACTCATGAACGTCTGAGCTTACTTGGCCGAATAAATATGCATTTTGTGAATAAAGATAAAATTACTAAAAACAAAACGAGCATTTATAGCATCATCGTAGTAGATGAAAGGAAAAAAAGAAATAACATGCTTTTATTTTTAGCAAAAACAAAGAAACTGAACAATGAATCTTTCTAATACAAAACCAATTTCCTTAAAACAATTATTAACTATTATTTATATTTGTATGTATAAATACCAGCTAACATTTATCATGATTACCTTTAGTGAGCCTCTAGCAAGCAGTCATGACAAGACAATCAAAAAGAGAAAAAAATGGTAGAAAGATACACAACATAAGCAGCTAATTTTGTACTATGTTGAGTGATGTTATGATTTTGGTCATACTGTATGCTTTAAGATTTTTCAGGATAAGATTAGATAGGTAGATGGACAGATACAGACAGACAGACAGGTAGATACAAGTAGGTAGGTAGGTAGGTAGGTAGGTACGTACGTACGTAGATACGGACAGATAGATAGGTAGGTAGGTATGTAGATAAAGACAGACAGATAAGTAGGGAGGTAAATACAGACAGACAGACAGGTAGGTAGGTAAGTAGATACAGACAGACAGACAGACAGACAGGTAGGTAGGTAGAGACAGACAGACTGACAGGTAGATAGACACAGACAAGTAGGTAGTTAGATACATACATACATACAGACAGACAGAGAGGTAGTAGGTAGATACAGACAGAGAGGTAGTAGGTAGATACAGAGTCTTGTCTAACACAGACTGATAGGTAGTAGGTAGATACAGAGAGACAGACAAGACAGACAGACAGGTAGGTAGTAGAGACAGACAGACAGGTAAGTAGGTAGATACAAACAGACAGGTAGTAGATAGATACAGAGTCTTGTCTAACACAGACTGATAGGTAGTAGGTAGATACAGAGAGACAGACAAGACAGACAGACAAACAGACAGACAGGTAGGTAGTAGAGACAAACAGACAGACAGGTAGGTAGGCAGATACAAACAGACAGACATGTATGTAGATAGGTAGATATATACAGACAGACAGGTAAGTAGGTAGGTAGATACAGACAGACAAACAGGTAAGTCGGTAGGTAGATACAAACAGAAAGACAGACAAACTGACAGCTAAGTAGAGACAGACAGACAGTCAGACAGTCATGTAGGTAGACACAGATAGACACAGAGATAAAAATAGATACAAACAGATACATACAGATAGAGACAGACAGGCAGATACAGATAGATACAGGGCAAGGACACATGACCTAGTGGATGAAAGCTTGGATCCAGTAACCTGGTCCCAAAAGATGTGAGTTCAATATCTGGTTACAGCAGTAGTGAACAAAAGAAACTTGAATTAAAGGGAGATAACTGAGACATCTAAAAGTGGCATGACTCATAGAACAAGAACAATCTACCCTAGTGAACAAAATAAAGGGCTCAGTTCAAAGTTCCAATCACCTGAAGAAGGTTGGAGTGTACAATGACCAAAACATTGTGAATATAGCAACAAAGATGAGGACAACAGTTTGAACAAAGTCAAAAATAAAAAAAAATATACTCTCATAATTTAAAAATAGTTTCTGGCTTAAAATAACGTGCAAAAGGTTGATAAACTGTAAAAATGAAAACAAACATGTAAATAAAATGTATACGGAAGTGGGGATTCTACATATATCTTCCTTTTTATATATCTTTTGTTATTTTCAATATTGACTTGTACCAAAAATAACTTATTTTAAACAGTGTCCAGCATCTCTCAAAATTCATTTTTGCGAACATTTTCAGCTTTATCCCTCAATTAGTTGCTAAAAAATCCAAAGAAGGTTCCGCAATATAATCTATCCTGATGAATTTAAGCATGCTACTAGATTGGCATCTAGGTCCCACCCTTTTACCACTGAAATAGTTAAATGCAACCACCACTTTTACTTGAACAGTTTCTTATCCCACACTTCTGTTTATTTGTTTCCCTGATAGCATATTTGCCAAAAATTTAAATGTAATGTGAATTACCATCTTCTATCTTCTTGAATCCTGTTTATCTTTTATCCTTTCTTCAATACTCCCTGTACCCAGTCTTTTTTTTCACTGTAACCCCCTACACACTAGTGGCAGTTCCGCCTTGCCTGGAGTGAAATAATTAAAAAAAAATCCTCCTTTTCCACATCTTTATTAAAATAATTTTTTTCCTCCATGCTAAAAATAAAAGAATTTCTCTTGAAAACCTGAAGCCGGATCAGTTAGATATCTTCGGCTCTGAATAGCTGATGACATATCTTTTCCTTCTGGCTTTAAGTCAGGTGGCAATTCATCAAATTCTAAAAGGTTAACATGTTCCTTATCTCTTTTTAGATCCGAAGGTGCATTGGCATGGCCAAAGACGCATTTCAAAAGCTAAGCCGACTATTGCGAGACAGAAAAAGAAAAACATACTGGATTGTTATGTGATATCCGTCCTCCTATATAGCAGCGAATACTGAAAAATCACTTTAAAGATGAAGGAAAGACTCAAAGCAACAGAAATGTGGTTCTATAGAAGGATGCTGAAGATACTATGGACCGAGCATGTAAGCAACGATAAGGTTTTGGAGAGAATGGAAATGTAAAGAAAACTTATGCTAAACATCAGGTAAAGACAGCTGAAGTTTCTAGGACATGTAAAAAGGAAGGAAAGCTTGGAGAATCTGTTACTCAAATGGCAGATAAAGGGCAAAAAAGACAGTGTGTGACATACTTGATGGGCTTGAGCAAGTGGATGGTAGAGCATAGGTTGGGAAAAATAACAAGAAAAATGTATTAAGAACTACGAAGGACAGAAAGGTGTGGCGGGCTATGATCGCCTACATTCTGAAGGGACATAAAAAAGATTATTTTACCTTGCCCACATTATAGACACTGAGATCCAAAGGTGAATTGGCATGGTCAAGGACACATTTTAAAAGCTAAGTAGGGTATTGACAGACAGGAAACAAAAAACTGGACTGTTATGTGATATCTGTCCTCCTATAAGTAGTGAATGCTGGATGATCACAAAGATGAAGGGGTGACTTGAAACAACAAAAATGTGGTTCTGCTGAAGATACCATGGACCAAAATGTGAGCAATGACAAGGTTTTGTAGAGGATGCAAACAAAAAGGAAACTTACACTTAGCATCAAGAAGAGACAGCTGAGGTTGATGGAACATGTAATGAGAAAGGAGGGCTTGAAGTGGATGAATAGAGGGAACGAGGGACAATGAAAGGCAGTGGGTATCATACTAAATAAAAAAAAGTTGATGACAAAGAAAAGTTTAGAAGAAATATCAAAAGGAAAAGTGTTAAGAGCAACAAGGGATAGGGGTAAGTGGAAGTCCATGATTGCCTACATCCTGAAAGAACACCGCGCACAAAGAAGAAAAATAATATGTTTGCATAATCACAGTCATAGGTGCTCTCGCTAACTGAATTTTAGTTTTACTAACAATCTTTTATTTCCCCTTTCTGAGAGAAGAATTCTCGTAGTAAGCTGTTGTTAATTTCTCTGGTAGTCTGGTTGCCAGCTAAGGCTATAGGGAACAGAGACGGATTCATACTTTAGCCAAGGGTATTTAAACATAAATGAATGTAATGAACCTAACTTGAACTTGAATTTAAGTCTTGGATTTCTAATTTCAAACCATTATCTATCATGTCACACACATCCAGGCTTATAGGGTCCTATAGCCTTGGTTGGCAACCAGTCTACCTCATAAAGTAATGGCATTTGACTGCCAAGTGAGTCACAAATCAGAAAAGGACATGATCACCCAAGTATGTATCATTTATGGAACCTAAGGAAAGATAAGCATTTTATATACCTACTAACTCCATAACATCCACTATAAGAAACAATATATCCAATTTTACTAGTACTGGATTTTCCAGTTGAAATGTCTAGATATAACCCAAAGTTTTTTGATAACAGTTTATTTTCTTGCATTTTTTGTGTGGGGAACTCTTTTGTTTCTTGCTTTTTCAGTCAACTTTTATCTTCAAAAATTTGAATGCATTGACAATTGTTTTCTTTTATATTTTTAATTCCTGTTCTTTGATTGCCTGCAACATTGTTTTACTTTTGCTCTTATTCTTTCACACTCAGTAGCCTCTTGCATCTTAGTGGCTTTATTGCCTTGCTTGGGGTGAATTTAAAAAAATAATCTTAACATCAAAATAATTAGAACCATATCTAAAACTATTATGAATATAATCAGAACTAACAATTACTATCATAAAAATAATGTTGAAGCAGGTTAAGTTACTAATATACACGTAATTGGGGAGAAAAAACTGCTAACAATGGACAGTTCAAATAACTACCACCATAACTTTAACATTGATGCCTATAATTTCAACCATCTTGTATTATGAACAGAAAACAAACCCGTGATTTTCATATTGATTCTGTTGGTTCCACTAGGAATGACTGCCTATATTATAGACAGAAGCACATAAATGCATGCTGGGATTTTTTGCTAGCTAATAAAATATATCAGTTCTTGGTTTCGTATGAGTCAGTCCCAGTCTGTCTTGTCCTGAAGTCAGAATGCTACATTTGCTTGTTCAAAATTGCTTGTGTGTCAACTCTTAGTTTGTGAAGTTTTTACCATATTACTGTTGCTTTGTGCGTTGTGGTGCAGTGGATATCAATTCGGAACAAGAAATCGCAGATTCAAGATCAAATTCCCATTGAATTCATTGCATTCACTTATGCCCAAATACCTTTGGAAAAGGTATTAATCCATCTCTTCCCTCCAGCTATGGGTTAAATAACAGGATAGATTGGGTTTTATAGCCTTTGTTGGCAACCAGTCTACTGCAGAAAGTAATGGCAACCTACTTCGAGAAAATCTTTTACCCAGTCAGTGATGTCTGTTTCAAGACATAATTGCCCAAGCATGTATCATGTATGGCACTTAATTAACTGACTGTTGCTTTGAAAGCCAAAAAGAAAAGTGAGATGAGGGAGGTGGCCATGAAGACAAAAGAGAAAAGTAACACAAAAGAGGTGGTCCCTGAGACAAGTGAGATAGGAAATGTGGTTATGAAAACAAAGCAAGACAAGAGAGGTGGCAATGAAGACAAATGAGAGACTATGAAGGTGGTTACCAAGACAAAGAGACAAATGAGACAAGTGGGTAGCATTGAAAACAAAAGAGAAGCAGGAGACAAGTTTGACCATGAAAACAAAAAGAGAGAGACAGGAGTTGTAATGAAGACAAAGAGAAAATCTTAGACACGGGGGGGGGGGGCAGCTGGGTCAATTAGGATATAAAAAATTCATGTGATTTTATGACTTATAAACCTTTTTTGAGTTTTATGGTTATTCAAATCTGAAACATTTTGGATTTTAGGAGGTTGCTTACAGTACGTAGTGTTTCCAAGCATTCCATCATTTAAATAGTAACTGGGCTTAACATTGCTTAACTTGATTGAACAAGAATTGATGTTATCAGTGTAATTTGACCATAGGGTGGACGTGAAGACAAAATAAAAAAAAAGAAAAAAGAAAAGAACAGGAGTGGCCATGAAGACAAAGAGGAAGTTGTAACAAAAAGAAAGTGGTGGGTAGCAATAGAGGCAATGCAAGAGAAGATGGAGTGGTGCAACCAAGACAAAGTGAGGGGTGATGGTGATGGAAGCAAAAGTAGGAAAGAACGCAAAGTGAGGGGAAATAAAGTGATGGTGAGGGAGGCATAGCGATGAGGGGAGATAAGGATGGCGATGGAGGTAAAGAGATGAAAGATGGCAGGGATTGAAAACAGAAAGAGATAAGACAAAGAAAAAAATGAAATAAAACAAGGTGGGCTAAGTGAGAGGCAAGATGAAGTCAAAGTGGTTAGATGAGGGTAACAAAGAGGTGAGACGCTATAAGAAAGAAATAGCATGAGAGTGAATAAATTTATGAATATATTTTTATGGCACAATGACTCAATAAAACAAGGCACAATGACTCAATAAAACAAGGCACAATGACTCAGTAAAAACAGCTTTTAACCAGACGGAAAGGGAAAAGCAAATTGTATTGTGTTAAGCATTAAGCATTGAGAGAGAGAGAGAGAGAGAGAGAGAGAGAGAGAGAGAGAGAAATTTGAGAAAAAACTGTCACTAAAATAATTAGTATTGTTGGTCATGTTTTTATTCTAATTTTTGACATCCATATAAAAATATGAAATAAAAAAGTATATATTTAAGCCATGAAGACTGAATAATGATTTGGACATTGAATAAATGAAATAGAGCGTGAATAAAATTAAGTTCTGAGCACTTAATACACAATTAGATCTTATATAAGAACGTTTATCTTAAAAAAGATTTAATTACCTCACCTGCTGATGCAGTTTCAGATTTCTGATCACATCAGTGGTGGGGGTGGTAATTATATCGTTTTTTTTTAAGGTAAATATTTGTAATATTGCTTAACAGCATGGGTAATGAACATATTTAAAAGAAAATTGTTTAGGACTGGCCAATTTTAAGGTAAATCTTGTCCGATATTAGTCTTAAGCAAACCACTGTCATTCCCTTTATACTCTATTGGTAAGCAAGTGCTAATTAAGCAGTTTCTTCTGACAACCTTTGTGCTTTGTGAAACTGGTCACTAGTAGGATGCTTACCCAATAACTAAAATCTTATCCTGTTCAAGATAACCCATTGTCTTCTTCAAATATCACCATAAACTGTGACATTTATCTGTAACTCTCTACCATGACTGACTCTTGGGCCTTGTACAAGGTGATCATCATTGTAAAAGAAGATTTTGTGAAGATTATATAATATATATTATATAATATATATTACATAATATACAATATATATTATATAGGAAAAACTACTAAAAAGTTGTAAGTTTAAAGATGTATTTTTTTGACAGTATTTATTTCTGTCAAAAAAATACATTTTTAAACTTACAACTTTTTAGTAGTTTTTCCTATACATATATTATAACTGTATGCGTGGATCATCACTATATTATATATATATATATAATATATATATATATATATATATATATATATATATTATATACCATGTATATATTATATAATATATATATTATATATATATTATATACAATGTATATATTATATAATATATATATTATATATATATTATATACAATGTATACATTATATTATATAATATATATTATATACAATATATATATTGTCTGTATTTCTGAGATGGGGTTGTACTTACACTATTTCTATTATTCGGACTATTGTCCTCATCTTTGTTGCCTTAAGGACACATAGCCCAGTGGATATAAATGTTGGTTAGTTCCAGTGGCTTGACTTAAACAATGAGTTCAATACCAGGCTACATTAGAGCAACTTAGAGAGCCTGGTTAGAGGGAGATAACTTATGACTACCAAAAGAGACTTTGCACAAGTAATGAGGACGATATACCCAGTGATCATAATACAGGGTTCAGTTCAAAATTCCTAGCATGTGAAGAAGGCCGGAGTGTACAACGGACGAAATGTTGCACAAATGGCAACAAAGATGAGGACGATAGGCTGAATAATGTATATATATATATATATATATAATTACTCTTATAATAATAAGAGCACACAGCAACTCAAAAGCTATTAAGTTTCGGTGTTCAATACACCATCATCAAGTAGTGAAAATTGAAAGATGCAAATAAAACTCCTACAGTAAAATGGAAGATATTAACAAAAGCTAGAACATGTAAATTGTAACATGAAATATGTTTTCTTTGCTTCCAAGAAAAATCCATATAACTAAATCCCAAGAACTAACTTATTAAGTCAATGTAATGAAATTACTACTTACTGCCATCATAAGATTATTCACTCTAATAATAATAATAATAACAACTATATATTTGTGCTCTACTTCTGTACTGAGAGCACTTTTTAAAAGTAAATATCAAACTGTATAATTTATATCCATTAGTTTAAACCATTTATATATATATATATATATATATATATATATATATATAGAGAGAGAGAGAGAGAGAGAGAGAGAGTTAAATTGTAATGAAGTATAATGCCAAATATTGCTTTTTAGTAGTTTACTAGTAGAAAGCTATTTTAGGCAAGCAGATTTTTTGTCATAAAGTGCTCAATATCAAGATAAGAATAGAGCGTTAATAGAATTAATGTGGAGAAGCTTGTCACTAAGCTGAGCAGTGTTATTTCAGACATGCCGACTTTGAAACTTTGTGAGGGCATTATTGTAATGTCTTTACTCTTCAGGGTCATTTGCTTTTTTGCTTTTGCTGTTCTTTTTAAGTTTGCAAAAAATGCAAATGACCCTGAGCAGTGAAGAAATAATAATGCCCTCATGAAACTTTGAAGTTGGCATGACTGCAGTAAAACTGCTCAGTTAAGTGACAATTTTCTCTATAAATCAGTCAGGTTTCAATCCCAGCTTGAGACAAATGGTTAATCCGGCTGCACTGAGGAGCTGTGATACAGCAAAACAGGCTTGTCTGCAGATGATTATTTATATATATATATTGCAATATGCAATACCTACTTACAAAAGTAATGGAAAGACAAGAAAAAATACTAAATGAATTCAGCAAAATGAAAATAACTTTTAAAAATTGTCAGCACCCTTCTATTGTGTGTATGTACAGTCATACTAACATAAATTTAGTTTGATGAAGTCCTGAATGTTAGTAGGTATTCCATACTGCAATACATACATACATACATACATACATACATACATACATATATATATATGTATATAAACATCTGCTGCCTCAATACACTATATATATATATATATATATATATATATATATATATATCCTATGCATTGGTTTTGGTATGATTTTTAATGTCCTACTTTTCTTTCCTAGTCAGAACATACATGAAATTCAATTAAATTGCTATCCATGCTTGATATATGTTTGCGTGATCAGATTTTGTTTTTAATTCATGACTGTCTTGGCAGAATAATTTCCACAGTAAGCTACCATTACTTTTTGAAGTAGGCTGGTTACCAACCAAGGTTTTTAATAGCCCAGTCTTTGCTGCTATTTAACCTCAAAGTTGGGGAGGAGAGGAAAGATAGCTTCTTATCTTTTGGAAGGCTATTTGCATGAAAGTGGACGAATGTAAATAACTTGACTGGAATTCAAGGTTAGTTCCTTGATTTTTCATTCCATGTGATTATCCATCATGTCATTCACACTTCCAAGCTTACAGCCTCTGGTATTTCCAAGTGGTTACCCATCTAGGCTTGATATTGCTTAACCTTGTTTACTGAACTGAACCAGTGATATGCCCATAAACACTTTGAACATAAAGAATTTTAAATGATTATCATCATTATTCTCATTGTAAAGATTTAGACATATAGGTGAAAGCAGCACGAGACATATCTTGGGAAAATGGATGGTAAAGCAGGGTTTAGGAGAGATCATTCAGTTAAGTGCCATATGTGATATATGCTTGGGCAATCATGTCTCTTTCAAGACATGACTGACTGGACATAAGATTATCCTGCAGTAGGTTGCCATTACTTTCTGCAGTAGACTGGTTGCCAGCCAAGGCTATAGAACCAATCTGTACTGTTATTTAACCCATAACTGGGGGGAAGAGAGATTAATACCTTTTCCAAGGTTATTTGCATGTAAGTGAATGCAAGGAATTCACTTATGTGCAAATACCCTTGTGGATAAATATTAAGAATGACAAAGGACATGGGCAAGAGGAAACCTTTTTTTGCCTATATCCTACATGGCACACGAAAAAGAAGAGTTCTATGTTATAAATCATAAAAAAAGAAATGACATAAAATGTAAAGGTGAGAAAGGAAATTTAAAATTTAACATCGTCAGTATAACTCAAAAAAAGGCTAATTTTCACATTACTTATTTTGAGGATATTTATTTATTTTATTCATTATTTTGTATTTTATTTCATTTTTATTTGTTTTTATTTGTTTTTGTGTTCATTATTTTCACTTTTGCTTTTAGTTATTTGTATATTTTATTTGTCTTTGTTTTTAGTTTTTGTTCATTTTTGTTTTCATTCTTTTGTTTTTTTTTTCATTTTTTGTTTTACTTCTTTATTTTATTTTTCATCTGGTTTTAGTTTTTATTTGTTTTTGTTTTTATTTGTATTTTATTTGCTTTTGTTTTTGCGTTAAATTTTATTTTTGCTTTATTTAATTTATTTTTATTTATTTCTATTTTCGTTTTTTATTTTTCTTATTTTAGTTTTCTTGTTTTATTTTTGTTGGGTGTGTTTTTCAATGAATCAAGTTAGGTACTTAAATTACAATTTGACCTCAAGCCAAAAGATACATTAGCTCATGGCCATATCATATTGAATCAGTGGTTCTTGTCCGATCACCCTAGTTAAGCAACATTGAGTTTTGTTGGTACCTAGATAGATAACTACTTCAGAATACCAGGTGCTGTAATCTTGTGGGTTGTGTAATGAACAATGGCTCGGAATTGGAAATCAGAGAGCCAAGGTCCAATTCCAGTTGGGTTTGTTATATTCACTTACATGCAAATATGTTTGGGAAAGGTATGAATTCCTCCTTGGGAATACCAGATGCTGTATACTTGGATGTGCAGGTGGTGAAATGGATAATAGCTTAGAATTGTTAATCAGAGAACCAAGTTCAGATTTCCGTAGGATTTGTTATATTCACTTACAAGCAAATACCCTTGAGAAAGATATTAATCTATCCCTTCTCCTTCTTTCTCCAGATATGGGTTAAATTAGTAAGACTTGTATCACTAAACCATTATTATTTTCAAAAAAAGAAAAAAAAAGAAAAAATTAAAAAATTTCTTACAATCTAATATTTCTTGGTTTTAAATAATCTGCAATGGGTTGATAAATTAAATTAATTATTTATTAATTTAAAAGAATTATTAATATCTTAAATAATTAGAGCACATAATAAAGACTAGACCAACAATGTTGAACAAACTTAGTTTCCTACAAGATATATTGATGAAGCTCTTTGTAAGTAATGGACTCATTGCAAACAATAAAGGCAATCAGTTTGTCAAATATTACAATTAAATAAACCTCGATGAAAGTGTTATTGTTAGCTGAATAATTTTTATGCATAAATTGATCAGGCTTAATTGAATCTATACAGACATGCAAGATTTTATTAAATACTACGTATGTGCACTCTCTCCACCCTGACATGTGCAATTATACATTTATCAATAGCTGGAAGCATTCCTCAGATGGACATTTATTCTTTTCTTTTTTGAAAAAAAAAAAATTATTGTATGTTACATTTATGATATTCAATTAAAAAAAATGTATAACAGGAGAGGAAAAAATGAAAGAAACAGTCGAGCTGATATTTTTGTACAAATGAAGACCATTTGTTAATTTCATTAATATATAAAGACAGAATTAAAGAATAACAGAGTACAAACAGTTAAATGAAACTGAAAAAGAGCGTACAGTTCAAACTGAATTGGAAATATTTGTGCAGTGGAAAAATCTACACTTTGGCTCGAGGTCAAATAGTAATTTAAGTATCTATTCTTCTTGATTCATTGGTAAACACACTCAACAAAAGTAAAAGAAATAAAAAACTAAAACGGAAAAAATAAACTAAATAAAAAATAAAATAAAAATAAAAAATAAAGCAAAGTAAAATTAAAATATAACTAAAAATAAAAACGAATAAAAAATAAAAACATAAAAACAACAAAAACTAAAACCAATAAAAACAAAAAGAAATAAAAAAACAATTAAAAAATAAAATAAAACACAGAAAAAAGAATAAAATAAATAAATAAATACACTCTAAAATTAAGAAAAAATTAATCTTTTTTCGAGTTATACTGACTATGTTAAATTTGAAATTTCCTTTCTCACTTTTTTTACATTTCATTTATTCGATAAAAATAATGTCAAAGAAAATACACACACACACACACACACACACACACACACACACACACACACACACACAGATAGATAGATAGATAGATAGATAGATAGATAGATAGATAGATAGATAACACACTAGTGCTATGTCAGTAGCAACTGCTGCTGCTTTAAATCAAATTTTATTTCACAATAATCACAAAAAAACAAAACAATGAAGAACATTAATGTTATTTTAAAGTTTAATAATCACAACTACATACATTCATTGACACTCATTATACTCATCAACATGTAGCAAACTCAGCTCTTGGACTCGGTGGTGCACACACATTAAATAAAGACAAAAACCGTGTAAACACATGTAAACAATGAAACACGAACACATGTGCTAAAAGGAAACAATAAACAACAGCAGACGATTGAACGAGGCGACCGCCATCAAGTCAGTTAAGGTATGGAAGCTCATGCGTATTATAACTTTCGTCTGATGCATATTTAGCACATAACTATTTTTTTTTAGAGATAAGAAAATTTAAGTACGTGCAGAGGAAAACCCGGAATTATAAGATAAGAAAATGCTCTCTTATTTGTTGTTTAATGTATAATCTTTCAGTTTTGTTTCTAGAGGTATGGACTTTTCTCGTTCAATGAAATTGCCTTCTTATTCGTTTCAAAAGTAAAAATAAATAAAAAATATATACACACGCACCAAAACACAAAAACAATGTTTACCTGACGAGCATGTACTTAACATCTTAGATAAACTGAGGGCATGTGTCTTTTTTCACAGGATCCCAATCAGGGGCAGGCTTTAAACTTTCATTTAATCTGACAATAATTGTTATGTTGTTGTTCGTGTTGTAATGTAAATCAAGGGCTGTAACAGCAGGATTTTCTTTAAAAAAAAAAGTCAACTAAATTATTACCTAATTTTAGAAGCTCACTAGAGAGAGAGAGAGAGAGAGAGAGAGAGAGAGAGAGAGAGAGAGAGAGAGAGATGCAAATTTGAAAAAAAAAACAAAAAACAAAAAAACACGCACACACACACACATATATATATATATATATATATATATATATATATTAGTGTACATAATGAGTGCTAGTGGTAATAAAGCAGTGATCAATGCAATACAGATCAAGCAAGAAACAACGAAAATTAGAAGTTCTTTAATTTTTTTAGGCATGTACCCGTTTTTGTTCATTTTTTTACTCAAGTGACTATTAAAAAAAGGTTAACTTTTAGACATTTTAAAAGCCTTTTTCGGGGCCAGTTATACTTTTTTTTTTTAAATATTTAAGTTAGAAACGTACGTCGTACAGGTAATTCTTGTTATAACTGTCGCTATTATTCATTCATAATCGTCTTTGCCAGCCAACTTCATCGAAATGGATGTGGCAGGTATCGATCGTATGTAATTGTTTTTCTACGATGAAATAAATGGTACTACCATAAGGATCTCATCATCATCATCATCATCAGTATCAGCCGACAATGATTTCATCATCATCATCATCATCAGTATCAGTCGACAATGATTTCATCATCATCATCATCATCAGTATCAGCCGACAATGATTTCATCATCATCATCATCAGTATCAGCCGACAATGATTTCATCATCATCATCATCAGTATCAGCCGACAATGATTTCATCATCATCATCATCATCATCATCATCATCATCATCATCAGCCGACAATGATTTCATCATCATCATCATCATCATCATCATCATCAACCGACAATGATTTCATCATCATCATCATCATCATCCGACAATGATATCATCATCATCATCATCATCATCATCAGACAATGTTTTTTAAAATCATCATCATCAGTTAACAATATTTCTTAAAATCATCGTCAGTATCACCCGAAAATTTTTTTTAAATCATCAGTATCAGCCGACATTTTTAAAATCATCATCAATATCAATGACGATGTTTTTTTAAAATCATCATCAGTATCAACTGACAATATTACAAAAAAAAAAATCATCAGTATCAGCCGACAATGATTTTTAAAATCATCATCAACTATATTTTTCAATTTTCGCTGACGAAGCACTGAAGCAACAATCAACAAAAACAATCAAAATAAACAAAACAACATAGCCATTAATTTTTTTTGAAAAATTACTATCATTCAGACAGGAAAGTCTTGATCTAAAAACTAAATTTGATTTAAATGATGATCGTCATTTTTAACACGTTAAGAAAGAAAATAAGTAAAAAGAAAAAAAAGTAATATCCAATTAATTATCTTCTTAGCGTCTGTGGGAGAATTTTTAATTTTAGTTTCTTTAAAATAAATATCTGTGCAGACCTTGATAATTTTTACGGTGCTTTTTAGAGTCTTTTAGACTAGTTTCTCGTCCTTCTTTCTAGATTTGTTTATCATAAAGCTATAAAATCATAAATTAATAAATAATAATTAACTGATTGAATGACTTCTAATGGGTGACAGGACCATTATTAATGGGCGTGGTTAGAACATAATTTAAAAAACAAAATAGGTTAAAAAAATAATAAAATTCAATTCAACATCTAAAAAGAAATAATTTTTAAATAAAAAAACAATAAAGAAAGTATTGTTTTAAGAAACTAGGTGAATTTAATTAATAATAAAACAGAAAAACAGTAATTAACAATTCTTTAAGCGAAATGTAAATAAAATAAAAAGAAATAAAAAACGAAAATAAAAACGACCTACCAAGTTGGCAAAAACGATGTAAAATGGCAACATAGATAAAAGGTAAACAAACCATTATTATTATTATCATTATTAGGCTGTTTTCATTTAATCGAGAAACATAAAGAAAAGAAAGTAAAGACGTACGCACGCGAAGACAATAAAATTAATAAATTCGACACCACAAAACGGTTTAAGACGTCGGTACATTTAAATATTTAGAAGTAAAAATAATTATTTTACAATACATTGTTCAGGCTGTTGTCCCCATTTTTGTTGCACAATGCACATTCACAACGTTTTGAACATTATTGTACGATCCGGCTTTCTTCAGGTGATTAGAATTGCGAACTGAACCCTTTTTTTTCGTTCACCGGGATAATAAAAAGTTCAGTTCGAAATTCCAATCGCCTGACGAAGGTCGGAGCGTAAAATGCCCGAAACGCCGTGAATATTGCAGCAAAAACGAGGCCAACAGTACATTTCATCTCGGAAATATAGAAAAAATAAGTTTCCTTTTATTTGCCACTAATTTGGGTTATTCAATCTATGAAACAATAAAAACACTTAAAAAAAAAAAACTAAAATAGAAGAAGGAGAAATTTAAACAGCTTGATCATCATTTAATACGAGAAAACTTACGCAGAGCAATAATAAACCTCTCTACTCTATTCATGGAGGAGAAAGATGTGTTGGCAGTTTCACATGGCGATATTTGAAACAGTTTTCCCCGCTTTTAATTTGGTTATCAATGGGGGAAAAACATTAAATGGCCAAATATAGGATGAATTTTTTAAAATTTTTTATTAATTGAAGTTTTTAGAAGGTCTTTTTTGTGAGATAGGGTAGACTGCACTTTCTAGACTTGGCTGACAACTTAATGTAAAGGAAAACTAAATTCTAAACCGTAGAAAAGACAACGAGAAACCATCCCTCTATCTTTCCAAAGAAAGCAGGCGAATTAGATGATGATGATGATGATAATAACATTAACAATCAAAATAATAGTAGATAATCCATAGATAATCCACAAGTTAAGTACCAAGGTACTTAACTTGTGGCTTCCAATAAGTGATAAGATGGTATTTTTAGAAGTAACTCTCTTTGCAGAAGCAGTATCAGATGTCGCCACTTTTAAAATGCATTTCTTGTGAGTTATCTATCGCCACCTTTATTGGTTATCTTTTAAAGTTAAATTTTGGTGTATATGTTATTTATTTATTTATTTATTTATTTTTTTTGACTGCTAGATGAATCTTTGGAATTATTTTTACACATCTGTATTTGTAAAAAAAAAGTTTTAAAATTAATTTAAAAAGTGGCGATAGTTGACTAACAAGTACCAATTAATACGAGACCTGTGGTGTGGAAAGCAGTTGTAGCCTACATCCTATGAAAAAACGAGAGAGAGAGAGAGAGAGAGAGAGAGAGAGAGAGAGAGAGAGAGAGAGGGGGGGGAAGGGGGAGGCTAATTTTTTTTTATTCACAGAGAAATGGAAAACATTTTAACACTAAAACATAAATTTTGACAAACTTCGTGGTTTATTTACCCCCACTAAAAGATAAGAAGTAACTTTTCTTCATTCATTAAAATTGCCTTTGATTATTAAGTAAATCTTCTTCCAGTATTCATCCCCACTCTCTACATATTCCATTGGTGAGGAAGAGGTTCCATTCCAACAACTTCTCCAACAGAACTGCTGCATTGTGGAACGGACTGCCTAGAGGATGCTCCCTTGATCTCTACAATCTTAACCACTTCAAGTCCAGCGTCAACCGCTGTATATCCTACATACCCTCATATATTTCTTGCTCCCTCCCTGTGCGCCTTTACATACAGTAATACTCTATCTTGAGTGAATCTTTTATCAGGTGACACACACACACACACACACACACACACACACACACACACACACACACACACACACACACACACACACACATATATATATTCAAATGCTGTAAATGTTAACGTGTTATCTACTCTTCATTATATTTTCACTATTTTCTTGACAAAAGAAAAAAATGTACAAATTATGTTTTAAGTTACTTTTGCATATTTTAACATTGAAAATACATTTAAAACGAAGTTTTAAAATCAATAAATAAATAAAAAGTTGTCAAGAATTTCGAAAATTATTTGAGGCCACTCATAAAAATATGAATCGCAAAATTATAAAAAAAAAATGATTAAAAATTTAATAGTTTTTCATTTATCACCTTAAAAAAGGTTTCGAGAAATAAAAGAAGTGCAAACCAAAACAAAATGCCTCGTGCTTTTTTAGTTCAACTACATTACAATTGCGTTGTGGTGCAATGAATATGAGCTCGGAATGAGAAATCGTAGAGCCGAGTTCGAATTTCAGTTGAATTCGTTGTATTTATGCGCAAATACCCCTAGGAAAGTTATGAATCTATCTCTTCTCCTTACAGCAGTAGAGATTGGGTTCCATAGCCTTGGTTGTTAACCAGTTTACTGCAGAAAGAAATTGCAACCTACTGCGGGGAAAATCTTCTGCTTAGTCTACCATGTCTATTTCGAAACATATCGCCCAATCGTGTATCACGTATGACTTTCTGACTGACATTCACTAATTCACTAATGACGCGAACAGTGACCGAAAAAAAAAAGCAAACAAAACAAACACTGAATAAGCTTTTGTTTTAGCTGCTGAAGTAGTAACAATTCTTTTTCTTTTATGTAACGCGTCCCTTCAGGACGTAGGCGATCATGGTCTTCCACATCTTCCTACTCCTAGTAGACCATAATATGTTTTGCCATTATTTTTCTCAAACCACATTCCGCCATCAATCCACTCAGGCCCATCAAGTATGTCAGACGCTGCTTTCTCCTGTCTCTTTATCTACCCTGGGAGCATAGATTCTCCGAGCTCTCTTTCCTCATTACGTGTTCCAGAAATTTCAACTGCCTTTTCCTGATGTTAAACAGAAGGTTCCTTTTTGTTTCCATTCTCTACAAAATCTCGTCGTTGCTTACATGTTCGGCTCATGGTATTCGAAGCATCCTTCTGTAGACCCATACATTAACTTTTTTGAGTGGCTTTATTTATTTCGTTAAGATTTTTAAAAATTTAACTGCTGATAAAAACTGCTCTTTAAAATTAACGAATTTTTTGGAAACAAAAATCACGAGTGTTACAGTTGTGTTACAGTTGTGTTAACAATCATACAATCCCATCAATTTCAAGTGTCAAAACGGGATACACATGATAAACATGTTTTTTTTTTACGCACAAATTTACTTTGTCAATGAAGGGAGTCGATTTATTTAATTTACGTGTTTCAAAGAGATTCCGTGGAATTAATTAAAGTTGTCAAGTGTCGTTCAATTTATTAAAAAGAACTGGAATTAGTAACAGTAATAAACAACAACAAAAAATGTTGGTACATGACGATTTTGTTTGTTTGCTCTTAATTTCAGATCTTGAATTCGAGGAGAAAGTGAAGTCACGACTGCTTCTATTGTGAAACACAAAAATAGCTTTTCATGTGGACAACATCAGTTAAAAGTGCCATATGTGATACACGCTTGGGCTATCATGTCTCGAAAGAGACATAACTGACTGGGCAGATTGTCCCGCAGTAGGTTGCCATTACATTTACTTTCTGCGGTAGACTGATTGCCGACCAAGGCTATAGAAACCAATCTGTCATGTTATTTTACCCATAACTGGAGGGAAGAAACGGATTACCTTTCCAAAAGGGTATTTGAGCGTAAGTGAATGCAAGGAGTTCAACTGGAATTCGAACTCGGCTCCCCGATTTCTCGTTCCAATATCCACTGCACCATCCTGTGGACAACATAATCTTTTGAATAGGAAATAATTTTTAAACCTTTTGTATATATTCGTCTATATTCCAATCATCAGTTACTCGTCATAAAGACCATGGCACGTGAAACTAGAACAATCTACTCCAGTGGGCGAAATAAAGGGTTCAGTTCTAAATTCTGAACATCTGAAGAAGACCGGAGCGTACAACGGCCGAAACGTCGTGAATATGGCAACGAAGATGAGGACAACAATCTGATTCTGAACAATGAATAGTGTAAAAAACAAACAAACAAAAAAACAAAAACAAAACAAAACAATACTCATCATAAAAATTTAACAAACAACTTAAGACTTACACGGTAATATTTTTTTAAAAAGAGAAATTTAAAAATGAATTTTCGAATGCTACAATGTAAGCAAAGACAAAAAAAAAAAAAAAGAGTGGAATTTATCTTTTTTGTTTCTGATTTTTTTTGTTTTACAATACATTTTTTTAAACTAACGAATACAGAACATAAGCAAAAAATTAATAATCATAAAAAAATCATTGAAAAAATCATTCAATTCAATACCTTGTGAAATGTGAATTGATTCAGGAAATTGTTAAGTAATATAAATATGTTTACCTGGTTTTATACAGAAAACAATTTAAAAAGAAGATAACAGAAAATATCTCAACATAAATTATATAGCTAAAATAAAAATACAATGTTACATACAATATTTACTTTTTTTTACAGACAGATTGAATGAAAACAATTTTTGGTTTTTTGGCTATTAATTGTCTCAGAGAAAGAAGCTATGTAGTTTCATGGTGTCAGTACGGTTTTAAGGATTATCTTGTGATTAAACGATTTTATAACAACTTTAATTCAACAATTAAAATAAAAAAATTATTAAAAGAGCAAGCCTGTACAAAATAAATTTTTTCGTGTTTTTTTTTTCATTTAGAAAATTCACGTGATTTTTTAAAATTCAATTTCAAAAATATTTTTTAAACCTCAAAAATTAAGATTGTGTAAATATTAAAAAATAAAGCATATTTTCAATATGAAGTTTTAAAAATACCTGTTTAAATGAAAGCCAAACAATGAGAATAACAAAGAAAACAAAGACATAGTGGAATTTTATGCGCTATTAAAAATAAAAATGTTATCACTGACAGAAACTGAATAAATAAGATTAAAAATCTTTGTTGCATAATTATTCACTATATATATATATATATATATATATATATATATATATTATATATATATATATATATATATATATATATATATATATGAAGAAAGTCATAACACGGGATAAATTATTTCAAATGAAAACAAAAATAGAATGTGCCATCTTCTGTCACCTTTCTTCAGAAAAACAAACGAGCATTTTTGTGAATAAATAGAACATACTATTGCTGTTTGCAGTCGCTTAAGGTTGACAGATATTGGAAATAAAATAAAAATATTCCGAAAATAATTTTCAAGGGAGTGCCTGATCAACATTGTGTCTGACGTAGAAAAACTGTGAGACAAAAAATAAATAAATAAAGATTTATTTTTGTGCTTATAGGCCTCCGTAACTTGGATGAGTCGGACATTCACCGACAATGAAAACAAGCAACATGAAAATGACAGCAAACCAAAAACAAAGAGAAAGAGAAGAGAAAATTTAAGGTTGTTGATTTTCTTGAACTCACCCGCTTGGTTTCCCACAGAGCGATTTATCTGCCTTTTTCAGTGATCAAAGCAGAATCACGGAAAAATAATAAATGATTATTATTAATTAAGCATTCTACAGACCCCCGCCAGTCTTAAAAGTGGAAGCTGTGACGTCAGCGCACTTAGGTGTCTGTTCAGGAATCTATACCGGTGTTCTGGAATGTGATGACGTCATACTATTCTAGTTCGTATTCGTTATAAAAAATTACGATAATCATGAATGTGTTTCCCGCTGCTTTTGCTTTGATCACACACATACGCACGCACGCACATTCGTGCATGTGCGACAAGAGAAAGAGAGAGAGAGAGAGAGGTAGATATATATAGAGAGAAGGGAGAGTTGCAGGGTGGGGGGGTCACATTTTAATTTGCGTATCGTAGATTTTGCACGTACGCGAATTGACTGACACTTGTCGGTGTATAGACAAGAAAGAAAGACTTTACTTTAAAAGCTTATCTTTTTATTGCCGAATGTGACCATTTATTTTAGATTTTTTATAAGAAACGATTTTTTTTCAGTAGATGACTGCAGCAACATTGGCTAGTTTGTAGTTGACCCCCCACAACCCTGTGCGTTGCACACGCAACACAGGTGTTCTGTAGACAGAGTGCAATATATTCCACGGCTGGTGGCACATGGAGTGCAGAGTTAAGCAACGCTATTTTGGAACGACCATTGCTTGTTGCTGTTTTTTTTTTCGCCTTTATTTAATTTCCTGGTTCAATGATGAAGCAGTGAATTTTGATCTGAAATTTTCACTGCATAATATTCAATTTATATTATCTATTGAAAATATTTTGTTGAAAAAGAAATATTTCTTGGGTAAATTGATTCTTCATTTTTTTTTTTTTTTTTTTTTGGCAATATTTAACATTCATGCTCGCTATTATTGTATTTTTGACTCCCTGGACCAAGAACAATGTGATAATCATTAGTTACTTTTTATAAAAAAAAGTATTTACTGTTTAAAGAAATAAATTTGAAAAGAAATATTTATATAAAAAAAATTATCAAGATATGTAAACCAATTATAAAGCAATATTTTTACGATTTACCATTTTATAAATAAATATGAAAATAAGTTTTTTTATTTAATTTAATTAATAAATAATGTTTATTTGTGTCAATTTTCAAGAATAAAGAAAATTTATAAATTCAATTTCATGTTTAGATTTTATTAGAATTCCAATTATCGCTTAAAAAAAAAAACTTTACTGAAGTAGTCAAAAGTGTTTTTTTTTAATTTTTTTTACAATCACCCTCTAAAAGTCCCGGGAGCCTCATGAGGTAGAGCTTACAGAGTAAAAAGCATAGTTAATGAAGATATAAGTTGTGCGGTGAAGATAACAGTTTGAGTTAACCGTAGACTTCAAAGTGTTAAGATTGTAATGATCGGAGAAGCGTCCTCTTAGGAGTCAGTTCCACAGAGCATCGGTTCGTGGAAAGAAGCTGTTTGAGTGGAACTTTCATTTCACAGATGAAACACGAAGGTAACAAGGGTGGTCGCTACAATGTGTGTAGCATGACGGGGCATAGTCGTGAAGGTTAGAACTGGTGGAACTAAGGAATGTAGTTCGTCGGAACACTTTCCATGGAAATAGCCATAGAGCAGCAAGACTTTTCGTCTGTGAGAACTAAAAGTTATTGTAGGATGGAAAATAATGTATCACCTACAAGGACGCGGGGGCGCTTTAAACTCGACTCGATAATGAAGATCAGACTGCTCTTCTCCATGTATGGCGGGAGTGCTCCATTTTAGATCTGTTCTGGTTCTTGTAAAGGCAGACGATAACACGAGAAGCCAGGTATTTACTGCAGCGGTACAGGGAACGGATCATTTTTCCAGTATCTTTAGCAATAGATCATTTGTACGAGCATTATCTGAGGTCTGGATTGAGTTTTAACCCAAATAATCACTCAGGGCACGGGCCCTCCATGAGGGAACATCCATCTAGTTTGGTTTTCGAGTTATTGAATGTAAGCAGCCAATGGAACACAAAGGGAATGTTGGTTGTTCTCTACAATGTGCGTAAAAGACGCGTCCTAACCATAAAGGTTAGAACTAGTCGAGCTAAGGAATGTAGTTTGTCAGAACACTTTCTATGGAAATAGCGAATAGAGCAACAAGAGGCTTGTGACGTTACTTCTGTGAGGAAAGGGGTTGTAGGGAGACGCTTTTGAACTCTATAGAGACTGTAAAGTGAAGACTGAGTAGCTTCAGCCCATGCAGGTGTGCGTGTGATGGCAGTACTCAGTTTCGACTTGATCTTGATCTTGCTTTTGTAATGGTAGAGGATAGTAGAAGTCAGGTACTTACTGGAGTGGTACAGGGAAGCGACAATTTTCCCAGTATCTTTAGCGACGTATCGTATATACGAGTTCTACTGTTCTAGCAGGCGATCATGCCACAGGAACACCCGTTTATCGTGAATGCTGAAAATTCAGGATCCGATCGGTATATACAATAATAGCGGCGTGGAGGGCCTAACCGTCTTTTCGGCACACCGACGTTTTGCGAACACAAAGGTTAAGCATGACTCTCTTTTCATCATTAGGCTAGAATTACTGATACACTTGTGTGTATAAGATCTGTCCTGTTTGTGAAGAAAAACTAAGAAGAAATATGCATACGAATTCAGATTTAATAAAACAAATTAGAGAGATTCAAATTATAGCAGACAGATTATTAAAATGCAATATAATCATTGTGAATATTTCTCCCTTCGATAGTTAGTTCGCACAACCGTTACACCATGCCTTATAAATAATGGACTATACCGTTTTGATCGCGTGGAAAAGTAGAGGAGACGCTACTTGGTTTCAGTGAGAAAATAAATGGAAGAAAGAAGGGAAGATAGAAATATTTAACCTCTCCAGCCAATACCTCATAAAAAAATGGAATATTCCGTTTTGGTCGCGTGGAAAGACTGAGAAAGGCCCTCCGTAGTTTCAGTGAGAAAATTAAAGAGGAAGCAAGGAAGATGGAAATGTTTAACCTTTCCTGACAATACCTCATAAAAATGGACTATTCCGTTTAGATTGTGTGAGAAAACAACATTGTTTTCAGTGAGAAAATACAAAAAAAAAAAAAAAAGAAAAAAAGACAGCTGGGAAGATAGAATTTTTCATGTCTCCTGCCAATACCTCATAAAAATGGACTAATCCATTTAGATTGCGTTGGAATATCAAAGAAAAAATGAAAAAAAGAAAGCAGGGAAGATAGAAGTATTTGATGTCTCTTGATAATACCACATGAAAAAATGAACCATTCCATTTTGATTGTGTGGGTTGTTGTAACCTTTGGCCTTCATTAACTGCTTGACAATCTGGGTAACTTTCAGGAAATTTTAAACTTAAACCTTTATTTAATCTACAAAGGTTGATTGTTCTAATGCCACTGACGATATCTGTGAATACATTGCCTAGTTTGTATTTATTGTTTGCCCTGGTTTTGTTTTTTATCAGCGAGGTTCACACTGTACAAGGCCCGGGAACCACTCGCGGTACAGGGTTACAGAGTGAGAAGGACAATTTATGCAGATATGTAGGGAAGTAACCGTTGACCCTAGACTTAAACAGATTAAGATTGTAATGATTGAGAAAGCATCCTCTTGGGAGTTGGTACTACAGAGCAGTGGTTCGCAAGAAAAAGTTACAAAGAGTGGATCTTACTTCTCTTCAATGAAATATGAAAGGAATTAAGGTGGTTCGTTACAATGTGCGTGGTATGGCGGGTCTTAATCGTGAAGGTTAGAAATGGTGGAACTAATGAATGTAGTTTGTCTGAGTACTCTCCATGGAAATAGCGATAGAGCAGTGAGAGGCTTGCGACATTTTGTCTGTGAGGAAAGGGGTTGTAGGGTGGAAAATAATTTGTCTCCCAGAAAGACGCAGATACGCTTTTGAACTCTATCGAGTTTGAGTTTGAGTTTTGTTTAACGGTATATAAAACTCTGTGGGTTATTTAATGCCAAAAAGGTAGGGTTTTACGGCATTTTTTGATGTTTGGTTATCGTGAGAAGGTTGATTTAGATTTTGCTAAAAAAAATTTTAATTTTAATTTTATTTCAGAAAACTGAAGATGTCTTCTAGTTTTGTATTCAAAAATGTATTGCTGGCAATAATTTTACTTCCTTCAAAAATGTATTATGGTAATAATTTTTTTCCTTCAAAAATGTGTTATGGTAATAATTTTTCCTTCAAAAATGTATATTTTTCTGTAAAAGTCTATTTTTGTGTATATATTTCATAAAAGTTTATTTTTATGTATATATTTCTATAAAAGTCTATTTTCATACTTTCATAGTGTTTTGACCCCAGTTTGGGGGTTAACTATTTGCCCATAGCTGGAACCCTAACAGATGCTACCACCCCGGGTCATGGTGGACCTGGGAAAAACAGCAATTAAGAGGTAGTTCCATCCTCCTCACAACCTCCCAATCAGAGGCCTTGCTGCCGGATGCAGTTTACCATCATGCCCAGAACCCGGACTCTATCGAGACTGGAAAGTGAGGACTGGGCGTCTCCTGTCCAAATATAACAACACTAATCCATTTTAAGCCTGATCTGTCTCTTCTAACGGTAGAGAATAGCACAAAGAGGTAGGTACTTACTTGAGCGGGTACAGGGAACCGACAATTTCTCCAACATCTCTAGCATGACGTTTCCAGTGAGTCCAAATATACACACTGCCCGACCGAGAGACTGAACTCAAAATGACTATATCAGCAAATTTATGCACTAACGTTTTGATCAACTAGGCTATTGTTCACAAGCAAATAATGATAAAACCTCATTCCAGAAATCTGAATTTAAAACAGAAGCTAATGTTCTCAGCTATGTTATTATTCCAATGTCTCAGCCTTTGTGTTCTCGGCCTTCTTCAAGTGTCTGTTGAGCCTGGGAACAATCAGGGAATTTGAAACTGAACACGTTATTTAATCTACAGAGGGTAAATTATTCTTGTTATACTGTCCATACCCAGGGACTGAAATCATAAATACTTCTTTATTATGGCTCAGTTATTGCCAGTTGTGTTTCCACAGAATCTAAGTCTGTAGTACCCAACCTAGAGATTGAACTCACGATTACTTCTTTATTACTGCCCATTTATTGTTAAATCTGTTTCCACTGAATATGAAACTGTACTACCCACCTCAGGGATTGAACTCACAATTACCTCTTTTTTGCTGCTAATTTATTACAGTTCATGTTTCCGCTGGGTTTGAACTTGTACTACCCAGGCTAAGGATTGAACCCTAAATTATTTCTTTATTACTGCTCAGTTATTGCTAATCCTGTTCCCATTGAGTTGAGTCAGTAATATCCAGCTCAGGGATTGAACCCACAATTACTATGCCACCAAATTCCTGAGCCAACACACCAGAAGGCGTAATGGCCTAAATGTGATTATAATAACTACAAAAATGCGTTCATTTTTCTGACCATAAATAATGTAGACTTTCTTGAGTTAACTTTTTTCCCACTGATTCTTTATTACAAAAAATGTCTGTAGGTGGCAGCCTACGTGAATAAAATCTTTTCGTCACAGTATTTCTGTATTTTACTTTTAGATAAAAATAAAAGATTGTTTTCCTTTAAAAAGCAATGTGAATATATTAATATGTATTTAGAAGGATTTTGTTGTTTTTTAGGGTATGTTTATTTCATTATATATTCAATTACTGTGTTTCTGGTACCAGGTGGAAAAGTTTTGAAGTTGATGAAAAACTCCCAGAATTCTTAAGGCTATGTTCATTGTATAAAGCTGAGAAAAATCATTTAAGTTAAAATGTTTGCTTCATGAAGAATTTAGATATTAGAAGGTATTATAGATATACATATCATCGGCCAAAAGTTTGTTGCTACCATTTGGATTTCGAAGAATCGTCTAGAAATTAATTTATTAGCTCCTTTCAGGCAAAAGGGACTCTTTCTTCTTAAAGGGTTTATCTAATATTCAGTAATAATAATGACGAAATTAACCCATGACTCCATAAAGTTCACTTAAAAGTTTAGCTTTTTTTTGTCGGATCTACTTTTCTTTTTAATGGTAAACCCCGTCTCTAAAAAATTGGATGCCATACACTGATAGCTTCAGCATACACGTTTTGTAGGAGCTGAATTTTAAAATCTGAGCTAGTCTGTCGTGTCCACGTTCACCGCATCAGTTACGGGTTAACTAGCATTGTAGATGAATTTGTGGAAAGTCATGAGTGTCCTCAAGGGAAATAGCTTTTAGGAAATACCACACACATATTGTCATTAATTAATACTAAATCTATGTAACTGATATTCACCACCGAATTAAATCCCATCGCTTCTAGTAGAATATAGGGAGTCGTCGATGCCGCTGTAATTTGTAGGGTGTTAACCCTACGCAAACCTTTTTATCCCCCGGGCGGAGTAGACAGGTTGCCAACCAAAACTATAAAATCCAATCTATCCTGCTATTTAGCTGGAAGGAGAAGAAACTAATTAACATCAACGGTATCTGCGCGAAAGCGAATGCAACGAATTCAACTGCACTAGAACGCACAGCAGACAATGAATGAGACTATGTTAAAAATATTTCTGGGGTAAAATAAATGCTTTTTTCATTATCAGTTTTAGCGGTTTACCTACATGATTACACTCATTTATCACACACACACACACACACACTTATATATATATAGATATAGTCTAATCATGTAAAGAATATCTAGTTTACATTAATATTTATTTTTTTGATATAGTCTTTCTCCTTGTTAAAGCATTTAACACAATGTTTCTCTATCAAACGATAGGCTGGCTAGTACAGGTTCAGACTCAATGGAAACATTACAGTGACATTTTTAGGTCTCGCCCAACATCGGTAATAACTGTGTCAGACTTCAAATTTATTGATAAGTCTCCCTCTCTCCACACACACACACACACACACACACACACACACACACACACACACACACACACACACACACATATATATATATATACAATATTTTTGTAAAATAAATTTACTTCTGATGGAGTATCATGATGACACATGGAACAGTGTTCAGTGCTGAACGTCAGAGCTTGAATATTAACCGAAATTTGTACGTCATGTCTGTCTTCTTATATTATAGTGAATGCCGAACAGCCTCCTCAAAGGTGAAGAAGTGACTTGAAACAACAAAAATGTGGTTCTACAGAAAGATGATGAGGATTCCGTGGACTGAACGTGGGAGCAATGACGAAGCTTTAAAAAAGATGGAAACAAAAAGGATATTTATACTTAATGTCGGGAAGAAACAGTTGAAATTTCTAGGGAACATAATGAGGAAGGATGGTTTGGTAAAACTTATACTCACATGGCTGGTTGAGAGTAAGAGCGACAGATGAATACATTGCCTGACCTACTTAATGAGCTTGTGTAATTTAACGATAGAACAATGTTTAGGAAAAATAACAAAAGGACAAAATCTATTAAGAGCTACAAAGGACAGGAAATTTTGGAGAACCGTCATTGCCGATGTCTTGAGGGGAAACGGCACATAAAGAAGTCTCAGTTGAGGCTATCCTTTCATAGACTTCTTGTAATTATCAGGACACTGGCAGTTTGTTTTCTAACTTAGTTATTCTCCCTGGGTGAGTATGGTTTGTAAATATATTATCACTTCCGCACAAACAACCTTGTATTAATCCATTTCTACTCCCTCCAGCTATGGGTTGAATAGTAAGATAGATTGGGTTCTATATTGCAGAAAGAAATGATAACCTACTGCAGAAAAATCTTCTGCTTAGTCAATCATGTTTCGAAAAAGACATGATTGCCCAAGCGTGTAACTGACTGACTGTTTAAACAAATCATCTCTAGTATTTTGTGTTAATCAAAGAGAAGTATATTTGTTGTAAAATCAGAAATACTTTGTTAACCACATGACGATTACACAAGCATGTGTACAAAACTATAGTCACACCTAAGCACTGGCTAAATGTCCATTTTAGTTCATCATTTCACTCCAAGCAAGGCGGGAGCGTTACTAGTGCGCCGGGTGTTACACCACGAGAGAACCCCCCCCCCCCCCGCCAACCCCCCCCAAAAAAAAACTAAAAACGAGGTACAGAGGATGTCGAAGAAAGGATTAGAGATGGATGGGCATCCAAGAGATAAAAGATCGCAACTGACGCTTCATTAAACTTTTGGTGGTTGTTGCTATAAGTGAAGCAAACAAACGGAAGGGAATTCCAAAAACAGGACACGTGAGAAAAGTAACTATTAGAACAGAAGAGGAGGTTACGTTTAACTATTTCGACGGTAAAAGGGTGGGATCTAGACGCCAATCTAGTAGCACACGTAAATGCATGTAGTCGGAGAAAGTTGATGAGAAAGTGACTGAAGGCGGGATGCTAAGTCAGGATCGATTATATTGCAGATCTTTTATTGGATTTTGTCAAAAACCTCAAGATGAATAGCAGGAGCATCCGACCAGATACAGTAACAGTATTCAATGGATTCTGACGAGAAAAACTTCCTGGTCCGACACAGTAACCCAACTTTTCTAGCAATAGAAGCAGCTACACATTCGATGTAGTCATTCCATTTGAGGTCGTTTGAGAGAGTGCGGCCAAGGAGGTTTGTTTCTTTGTATGTATGAGACAAAGTGGAAAAGTTTATAAACAAGGGAACACATTTCACCATCAGTTGGTTTTGACTTTCCCAGGCCAATATACAAGAGAAAACTGCGTATGAGAAAAATACGTTGGGATTTTTCAGAATTAGAGGGACAATAAATTATTTTTTCAGATCTGACAACCAGAAACCTGAAAGTTCTTTATTTATTGCAACTTTTGCCTTAAAAAATCTCAACACATTTTCCTTACGTTCAGTTTTGTCTTTCATTCTGATCTGAAGAAACTGAAATCAAGAGGCATTCATCATTGTACAAATTAACTGAAACAAAACGAATAACGTCTTCCTTCGATCTTTCACACTTTCCCTGATCATGTATACGTCGTCTCTTGGTGTTGTTTTTCTCTTCTGATGGCACTTTCCTTTACGTTTTGGACTGATGGATCCAGTTTGTTTTGTCGCCTTGATAATACGCGGATATTGTTGGTGTCAGCTTTTCAAGCTGACACCAGCAATATCCGCGATCTCTCTGTAAGGCTTGCCAATGTCTTCATGCAGTGTTACAATTTTCGTACGCTTCCGTGGAGTAACATCCATTACAGACAATGGCTGACAGTCGAGGCAACAGTGTCTTGGCGTGATAAAAATCTGATGCAATCACGGATGATGCAATATTTTTTAAGATCAAACAAATTTTATCATACACCCGAAAATATATTCATATATTCACCACAGCAAATGATCTTATCTGAGAAAAAAAAAAAAAAAAAAAAAGAAGTCGATTAAACTCTGTTACTCAAGTGAGTCTAAAACTGACTGTATGGCGAAATAAAAGAAACTAAAGCAGCTGTTTCAATTAAGTGAAACACTTCGCTTATTAAGCTTTTCCAAAATGTCTCAGCATCGTCACAATATCTATGAACAAAAAATCTCATTTAGCCAGTGGTTAGATATGACTATTAAGTGACTATAGTTTTGTACACAGTCGTCGGCAAAACGTGTTGTTTATTAAGCTTCACTACGTTTTCTGACCCCCCCCCATTTTTGTTTCAGCTTCTATACATACTACAAACACAAACACAAACACACATATATGTATATGTATATACACATTATTTGTATATTTCTTTCTTTGTGTATACAAAAATGTTGTATTTTAAATAATTTAAAAGGGCTTTTTAGTACACATAAAAACATTTTTATTTTATTTACCCATTAACAGTACGCTTTTACACATTGTGATTTTTCAAAATGGGTGGCTGTTTATTATTAACACTCCTGAAATCTATTATTCTTTTCCTATTCAAAAAGAATGTGTCACCATGTTGAAAGCATGATCTATCTATCTATCTATCTATCTATCTATCTATCTATCTATCTATCTATGCGGATGGCTCTCTCTCTCTCTCTCTCTCTCTCTCTATCTATATATATATATATATATATATATATATATATAAATAGATTTTTATTCGAATGTTAATATAAGTGGCTACTCGTATTTGAAACAGATGTCCTTATCTTTACATTTACTTTAAACAGTGTGTATTACATCTATACAGATTCGATGTAGTCTTTCCGTGAGGTCGTTTGAGAAAGTTTGGCCAAAGACTAGAGGTTTGTTTCTTTGTATATATGAGACAAAATGGAAAAGCTTATGAACAATGAAATACATTTCACCAATAGTTGGTTATGATTTTCCTAGGCCAGTATAAAAGAGAAAACTGAGTATGAAGAAAATACGTTGGGATTTTTCAGGATTAAGGGGGCAATAAATTATTTTTATATATATTCGAAAAATATCAATAAAGAAAATGATCACCCAGCGGGAAATCAACCTGTATCCTGTTTTTAGGAGAAACCATCATTTGATCCAGTGTGCTTCGTCGCCCAGCTACGTGGAACAAAGAGGCTCCATTTTTCTTTTTAGAAAAGCACATCAAGATATTTTCTTAAAAACCCATAGTCCGAAACGTAAACAAAGAAATTTTTAAGTATTACTGGAGAACACTTTTTTATTTTTATTTGTGGAATACTGAAACTATTATAATAATTTAATATATATATATATATATATATATAAAATAAAAAAATTCAAATTTTCCACAAACGTATGGCCATTTCAACTAGTGAATTTAATACTCATCTCATGAGCGATAGCAAAGCATTGGTAAAATAAAATTATTTGTGTGTGTGTGTGTGTGTGCGCGCGCGTGTGGATGTGTGTGTAAAAAGTCGAAGTAAGATTAGCGAAAAAAAAAAAGAGAAAAGAAAAAAAGAAAGGAAAGAAAGAAAAAGAAAAAAAGGAAAAAAACGTAGCAGGGTATAGCTGACGAAACAGTAAGCTACCACTTCGTGACGGAAGTGAAAATAGATACGTTAAAATTAATTATAAATGAAAAATTAAAAAAAATATGCGTAAGAAAGAAATGGGTCAAGCAACACATCGGCGTCTCCATTTAAATTTAATGTAAATATCAAAATGAATTACGTTAAAACTTTATCTCTGTAATGAAAAGAGATTTAAAAACGGGATGTTATGAATATAATTAAATTATATGTCTAATAATAAGAAAAGACAACTATTTTAAAGTATTTTAATTTTAGATTAATTATTAGAAAATTAAATTAAAAATAAATCTAAGATGGCATTAATGCTTAAGCTATATTTTGATATTCATAAAACTAGAGGAAAAAACGGGAAATTATTATATAATATACAAAAAATATAAATAATTTAAATTATATTGTTAGTAAGAAGGGATAAAGCCACTGTCTAAAGTAATTTAGATGAATTATTTGGAAATTAAGTTAAAAAATATGACGACATTAGTACCAAAACAAATGGGTTAATTATCACTTACATACAAATAAAAACATACAACTAGAATGAAAGGTGTTTAAGAACGTGAAGTTATATTATAAATATACTGTAAGACATGACTAAGAAGAAGAAATAAAACAACTATTTTAGGGAAATTAAATTTTAGATTAATTATTAGGAAATTAAATTTAAATCTATGTCGCCATTAATATCAGACGATAAAACTAGAAGGAACAGAGATTTAAGAAAAGAATTAATTATACTGTTAATAATAAGAAAAAAAAACGGAAACAATTATTTAAAGGAATGTTAACCCTAGATTAATTATTAGGAAGTTTGTATCTAAATTTCAAATTTATGACGGCATCTACTTATAGATTTTTTTCTTAAATTGAAAAGCAAATTTTGCTTAAGGTATTTCTATCTTACTTTTTTCAACTAAACATAGATTGCATCTCTTGTAATGGTTATTGGGGGCACGAGCCGAACCTACTAGTCTTCAACTCACTATTGTCTCAAATTTTGGGGTATGAAAGAGGAGAGACCCAACAATGCAGAATTTGCCAAAGTCTTCATGCAAAAATAATTACTGTCAATCTAGTAACGAGCAATGAAAGAACTCTACCATATAAACACTGAAATGTACTAAGAAACCTAGAAAAAATGCGAACATTCACTCCCATCTCTATGGAAAAAGGAGGTTGGATTGTTATTATGAATAGGAACACATACAATGATACATTTGATTTACTACTCAACGATACTAAGACATATGGTAATATGTGGCACAAGTCCGAAAATATAGGCTATTAAGTGAGGATCAAACTCGCTATCCAGTCGTAATTGTTATAACGAGACAAACTTGCTAACTTTAGACCACGTCGATGTGCCCAATGATTTTCTAAGTGTAGTTTAGATGTGGCACAAGGCCGAAAGTATGGAACACCCAGTGAGGATCGAACTCACTACTCAGTCGTAATTGTTATAGCAAGACAAGCTTGCTAACCATTACATTATGTCAAAGTGCCCCGGTACTAACACATATGATTGTTTAATGGATTGGTTTTCTACAGCTCATTCCCCTCTTGCAGGTTATTTAAAGCCAGAATATTTTAGACTGTTAGAATTTTATTTTGATATAATAATGATTTAGTATGATTTATTTTAGGATGTGCGTTGTGATACAGTGGATATCGGCTTAGAACGAGAAATCGGAGAGCCGAGTTCGAATTCCAGTTGCATTCACATACGCGCAAATACCCTTGGCAAATATTTTTATCCGTCGCTTCTCCTTTCAGCCATGGTTTAAATAGCAGGACAGATTGGATTCTATAGCCTTGGTTGGTAAACAGTCTACCGCAGAAAGTAATGGCAACCTACTTCGGAAAAATATTCTACCCATGCAGTCATGTATCTTTCGAGACATGATCACCCAAGCGTGTATTATGTATGTCACTTAACTGACTGACTGAATGAGTTAGTGATACAAAGTTTTACTAATTAACTCATAGCTGGGGAGTCGGGAAATGTGAAATCGTACCTTTCCCAAGGGTGTTTGCGTGTAAGTGAATATAATTAACTCAACTGGCTTACCGACTAACAATTCCAGGTCAATATCCATTACATTACCCGAACTTCGAAGCTTACATCACCTGGTATTCCTAAGTAGTTACCTATCTAGATACTGATCAGGCTCAATGTTGCTTAACTTCGGCGATTGTACAGGAAACGTTGGGTTCGTTATATTCAATCTATCAATGAAATGATTAAAAATGAGGATTACCATAATTTTATACGAGGTCAAAACACCTCAAAACGCAATAAAAATTATGGCTGAATTTCATTATTCATAAATTGGCACCATAATTTTGATGAAATTTCGAAAATACCACACGACAGCTACGAACACATTGCGCACAAATATCCACGTTTTAAAGTCATTTTTCCCAACTCGCCTATCGTTCCTTTCAAAAGAAATAAAACATCAAACAAATGTAAAACAACAGTGGAGTTTCGTTGTACTTCCGAAAATACTAATAGAATGGGAAAACACTGTGCGTTGTACAACAACGAATCAAGTTAATTCAATCACAAATTCAAAGAGAAACATCACGATTTTTACAGAGGGTGGCAATTGTACTGATTCCTATTTAATATACGTAGTGGATATCGACTCAGAACGAGAAATCGGAGAGCTGAGTTCAAATTCTATTTGAATTCGTTGCATTCACTTACGCACAAATACCCGTAGGAAAGGTATTAATCCGTCTTTTCTCCCTCCCGCTATAGGTTAAATAGCAGGAGAGATTAGGTTTTACAGCTTTGGTTAGCAATCAGTCTACCGCAGAAAGTAATGACAACTTGCTACGGGAAAATATTCTGCCCAATCAGTTATGTTTCTTTCGAGACATGATTGCCCAAGCGTGTATCACGTATGGCACTTAACTGACTGACTGAATGTACCAAAGATGACTTGATGATGTATGTGCGTTTCACAGCAGAAAATTAAATAAAAGATTCTATGGCTACAGGTATGATGCTAGACACAATAATGTGACATCAAAGGAGTTTGCAGAATATTTTATTGCAAACGACTGTAATTTCGACAAACATCATAAATTGCATATTCTGAAAAAATAATCAGTATCTACTGCCTTGTCGACCCTTAAAACGCATGTGGGTAGTTATGTAAGCGAATTACCAATTTGCCAGCTTGGCAGAATGACAGGAGTGTTCCATAAGATTTATACTAAGCTGTTTGATTAATTCCCCTTAGTAACTAATCAACTCACGGAAAAATTCAAGATGCGTAAGATCGCCATCATATTAAGCTCGCTTCAGTTGCATATCTTCAGCTGGCGTTTCATTCGTGTTCATTAGCAGTAAAGCCAATATTTTTTATTTATTTTTATTTTTTTTTATTAATCATATCCCCGAGCAAGGCGGTAACGCCACAGGTGCGCAGTGGGTTATGTAAGAGATAAAAGATTGGAAAAGAGAAAGCCGGAAACCACATCCTACACAGGGAACAAGGGATGAGCCTTTTTACCTGTTCAATAGACGTGGGTGGAGTGTGAACCGGGCGATAGTTTAGTCTATCTACTCCAATTAATTTAGTCTATCTACTCCAATTTATTACAAGTCAAGCAACGTTTGCACATTTTTTTTTTCAGATTTATATAACTTTATACGCAATGTTGGTTGATTTTTGTTTAGTGGCGTAACAACATCTATGGGTTATTTAATGCCAGAATATAAATATTTGGATTTTGGTGTTTGATTTTGTTAAACGGCATATCAACCTCTATTGGTTATTTAATGCCAGAATATAAATATTTGGAGTTTGACGGTTGGTTTTGTTTAGCGGCATATTTGAGATAATAACGGTATTTTTTATACGCGTCTTACTAATTAACTCATAGATATGTGGAGAAGATGTGAATTCGCACCTTACTCAAGTGTATTTGCGCGTAAATGAATATAACGAACCCAACTAAACTTGGAACTTGGCTCTACGAATAACATTTCCGAGCCATTATCCATTTCACCACAGCATCTATGTTAACAAAACAGACATATTTCTTTCTTGGAAAGAAATGACATACTACCGCTTGAACAAAAAAGGTGCAGGCGTGGCTGTTACGGATAGAAAGACCAATTACTTATAATAGGATGATCTTGGAAAACTGCTTCGATGCAAAGAAAAAAATTAGTACTGCCTGAATAGGTTATCGCAAGGCATTTGATAGTGTAACACATTCCTGGATCTTAAAGTCTTTAAATCTGTACAAGGTACCACCCATTATCATCAATGTTATAAAACAATGTATGACGATATGAAAAAACAAACAAAAAACGAAACAAAACAAAACAAAACAAAACAAGAAACACTTTATCTTAATCGTATAAATGGAATCTATAAGTCTGATCAAATAAACATCAACAGAGGAATATTTCTAGGTGACTCTTTGTCTCTTTTACGATTTCGCTTATCACTAACAGCATTAACCAGCCAACTTAACAAGACAGAATGTGGTTATAAATTAGCTAAGAAAAAAAAAAATGAGTTGTATGGTAGAAATGACAAATGAGCTGGAAGGTCACCACTCTTGCAGTCAACCAAGAAGAGGACAACAATAACAACAACAACAAGATACTTCAACTGACTCCTAAAAGTTAATTTCCATAAGTACCATTTTTCTTTATTGCTTCACCTTCCTTTTCACTTTCTCGCCGGTCATAAAGAAAGAAAAGGAACCCAGACTTCATTACTATCCTGTAAATCTTTGCATGCACACAATATGACTTGCTACTTACAACTACGAACTCTTGATTCCTTTTAACTTCGTACTACACTTTCTTTTCGGACAATTACATAGTAATTTCACTTCTTACAGATGTTATTACGTTCTGTTAATAAAATTCCACTTATTTTACAAACAAACACGTTTTTTCTTGTAACCTTCAATCTACCTTCTGATATTTTAAATTGTGGGGATTTCGGTTGTGTTTGGCACAAGGCTAATTTGATAAACATAACCAAGGCCCTTACAAAAGTATTCAAAACTAAAAAAAAACTGTAAGTGAACAAACTACTACCAAGAATAACTCGACAAAAACAAACTTTAATTTCTGTACATGCGCATATATACTTTTCCAAATTGATTGATATTTTCCCACTTACTTCTTAAACTATTGTTCGTTATCATAACATATTTATTCACTTATTTGTACACACCACCAAGAATAAGATACCTACACTTAATTGCACCCCCGCCAAAAAAAATAGCAAACAAAAAAAAAAACAAAAAAACAAAACAAAAAAAAAAACAAACAAAAAAACAGCATAGCATGATGTTAAAAGGGCTCACACTTAATAAAAACAAAGTTTTATCATCAAAATGTTTAGGTTATTATTAAGAGTAAAGATCAAATATTATTGTTATTATTTTTTAAATTTTTTCATCCTTTCTAATACGTTCGAAATTTCAAATAAATTTTCTTCTTTTTGATTTTCCGTCAGTTATTCACGCCTTGTTTACGTAATGTGACTATTAAGAAAAATGTAATATTAAGCAAGTCTTTTTTGACGTTGAAAGACACATTAGTTTGAAAATTTTTGCAATTTCTTTCAAACAAACCCAATGGAAAACACTACCGGCGAACAAATTGAAGAGGCAATCGCTATTAATTACACCAACATCTACGTGTAGTTTGCACAACTCAACGCTATTCTCAACGCTATACTTAACACAATATTCACAACATACACGCTACGCTTTCGTAGTCTAAAATTTACCTTCAGATGTGGCATTAGAAGTATCCGATCTTGTCATTGAAGTACCAGCAAAAAAACAAAAAACAAAAACAAAAACAAAAACAAAAAACAAACATACGATACCCTAATGGATGCTATTATATACCGCACAGGAGAATCAGAGGAATGACGACTGCACGACCTGTTCAATAAACTTCACCTGGGACTATAAACCTTCACAATTGCTTCAAAAATTGAAATTCTTACTAGGCGGCTATACAGTGTCTGAAACAGTCTTACATAAACTTTGAATGGACAAGCTTAGTTCTCAAACATCCTAGATACTAGTTTTACTCCCAGAAGTCTTAGAATTACAGAGACTGTCAGAGATTGCAGATAAAATACGTGAGAATAAACCGTCATATTCCATTGTTGCAATTCCTTTACAATCACACTGACTCACAGAAACTATCGAAAATAACTGAATATAAGCTGACTTAACCTCTCACTTACAAACTCTATAAACTTCTATACATCAGTAGAATCACATACCAAATGAATCAACTAGATGATCACAACGACATACAAGGCATAGATGAAGAAGAAAACCCGTATTTATTTCCTGATGGTATCATTTCAAACATGGACAAGAAGCTCGGCGATGTACTAAACTGTGCAATTTCTATATGAACCAAGTTAAAAATATTTTCAAATAGCGAGCGGGAAACGACTTTGCCGGCAGCAGAAAAACCACAAAGTCGTCTCTTTTACATTCGAGATGAAAACTCAGGTTTATTATTTTTAGTAGATACAGGAGCACAAATTAATGTGATTCCAGTCGATCCGAACATGTTTAGCAGAAAAACAGGAATTACGTTACTGGCGGTGGACTGATATTCAATTCAGACATATCGTGAAACCTCGTTAAACCTAAATCTAGGATTTATGCGATCTTTTCCAGGGTATTCATGATTGCCCAAGCCAAGACTCCGATCCTAGGAGCAGATTTTCTCACCCACTTCAATCCATCTGTTAACATCTATTTACATGAGCTCAGGAATCAGCGCAACTCTATCTGAAGCCAACGGAATGCAGGATCTTTTACAAAAATACTCTGAGATAACAACACCATTCTGTTATATAAAAACCATTCATCATAATGCTGGGCATCATATAAATACCACAGGCCGACCCACGCATTTATCTCCATGGAGTTGAGGCCTGATAAGTATAAGCTGGCGAAAGCTGAATTTCAACACATGCTGAACTTTGGCAGAATTAGATCTTCTTTTATTCCTTATTCATCTCCTCTTCACATGGTACCGAAACCAGATTAAGGAAATTGGTGACCTTGTGTCGATTTTCGGAAGCTGAATACTGGTGCATTGGACCAATTAATTATATAGGTAAATAATAAATGAGAAATAGGCTGCGTGATGAATTAACAATTTCTACTAACATTCTTCTTCTTCTTCTTCTTCTTCTTCTTCTTCTTCTTCTTCTTCTATGAGCCGTGTCCTTTCAGGGCTTAGGCGATCATGGCTTTCCACGTCTCCCCATCCCTGGTGTCTCTTAGCACGCTTTCTCCTCTTACACTACGCAACCCCCGTTTTGTCATCTACCTGCTCAGGACCTTCAAATATGTTATCCGCTGCTTTCCCCTCTCTCTTTTTCCCTCTATCTGGCCTGTTAGTATCAGGTTCTTCAAGCCCTCCTTCCTCATTGTATGCCCCAGAAACTTTAGCTGTCTCTTCCTGATGCTCAGTATTAATTTCCTTTTCGTTTCCATCCTTTCCAAAACCTCATCATTGCTCACATGCTCGATCCATGATACCTACTGCTTGTTTTACTCTCTTGAAGAAACGTAGTCAAACGGACTTTGGATGCACAATGGCAAAACTTGTTTTTGGGACTACGTTAACACTCCCTCGATATTTTGTAGAGAAGCATACCCCTACAAACCAGACTACCCATATCGTTCAAGAATTTAAACAAAAGATGGAAAACTTAGCCTTTACACCAACGCGTGCTCAAACAAGAGAATTCTTTCCACCAAAACATTTAGACTGCTGTGCTTATGATTCTCTGCGAAACGATGCCGTTAAAAGACACTTGTCGTACACATATTCTGGTCTATATAAAGTAATTAACAGAAAATTCAAGCATTTTATCATACTGTTACATGAAAAGCCTAACATCGTGCAAATCGACAGTTTGAAACCGACTTATATCGATTTATCTCGTAAATCACATGCAGAACCAGATCACCCATTTTCTACCCAGCCAGAACAACTTACGGATTCAGTACCACCAGCGAAAGTTACTACAAAGTCTGGTAGACATGTTTATTGGCCTGGTAAGTTTAAAACAAACACTACATATTGAGAAAAATTCTTTTCAGAATCTTTCCCAATCTGCGGTGGAGGTTATTGTAGAAACACATTTCTATATTATTAGTTTAAACCCATTAAAAGTGGATCACAGCCACACATTCCTAATTTCTTCTAAATTCATTAAAAGTGAATAACTTGTCAAAAACGTTTTCTGATTAGTCAATATGTTAGTAATCATATTTCCATTCATTCTTTACTCTGCACGTGCACATATCGTTAGTAGACGGTAGTTCGCACGAACTAATTCTGTTCTTATCATGTGACCAACAAAAAAATTATAAATAGAGAACGTCAACTCAGTTTAATTCAGTGAGAAATTCATATTTCAGCCAATCAGTCAAATTCATGGCACTCAACTTCTTAGCCTCAAGTGAATATTTTATTAACACCAATACGGCTAGCGAGAAACAACTCATTGAAACCAACAACTTTGACAGCGACAACAATCTACGAAACTCAACTTACTAAAGTAATTCGTTCACTTCATAACCACTTGTCAAATCGTTTTATCATCAACTCGACTTTTAACAAACTCAACCAAGACGAGACAACACTCACTTCAGAACTTTGCCATAATACAGTTAAAGAGAGGCAACTGTTCAAAACTAAAAATTGTAAGTGAACAAACTATTACTAACAATTACTCGATAAAAACAAACTGTTTAATTTTTTGCACATGCGCATATACGTGGTGAATGCAGAATTAAAAGTAACTCTTATTACCTTCATTTTTTACAAACTTAACAATCCTGTGTGAAACCTAAATTTTGACAAATAGGAAAAGGATTGATGCCGTACTGAAAGAAAATGTCTAAGCCAAATTTCGCGATCCGATGTTAAAATAATTTTCTAACCAATGAAAGGAAGCGATTTGCAAAACTGAGAGAGAAGTTAAGCCGATGTAAAAAAGCCTTCCGCTACAAAAGAAAGAACGTTGGATCAGTCAGACAGATGGAAGCAACATTAAGACACCGCCAAGATGTGACAAAAGAAACTTCAAGCCACTGACCCGGACATAAGGTCCTGTCACGCATTCGTTCTTCTTCTCTTTCGCCTTCACTATTCTCGCTGTCAACAAAGAAGAAGACGACAACAACAAAAACAACACCAACAGTAAGATACTTCAACTGATTTCTAAATATTAACTTCGGTAAGTACATTTTTCCTTTATTTCCTTACCTTCCTTTACCTGCCATAAAAGGAAAGGAACACAGACTTTATTAGTACTCTGTTAATGCTGCATAAACACATTCTGCTACCTACAAATAGAACTCTAGATTCACTTAACTCCTTACTATTATTTCTCTTTGAACATTTAACTCTGTAGAGGCAGTCGGCCATGCCTGGTACAAGGCCACTTCCAAACATAGTCGACAATCCCCACATTTAAAGATATCTGAAGTTGAAAGAATGGTTGAAAGAATTAGTGGAATTTTATTTACTGAACAGAATAACATGAATGTGTAGGAGTTAAAATGTTCAAATAGAAATGTAAGTAATTAAATATTCCAGAGAAATAGTAGTAAGGAGTTAAATGAATTCAGTTTATGGCTGATAGTAGCAGAAAGATTAAAAGGTTATGTAGAAAGATTAAAAGGTTATTAATAAAGTCTGTGTTCCGTTCCTTTTTTTATGACCGGCGAGAGAGTGAAAAGGAACGTGAAGCAATAAAGGAAATTGTACTTAGTTGACTTTAGTTTTTAGGAGTCAGTTGAAGTATATTGTCGTTGTTTCTTTGACGGCGTGTGAGTGAAGACGAAGAAAGGAAAATTGTTAGAAGAGGAAGAACGAATATATGTCGACGAGACTTGATAGGGTCGGCGTCTTGAAATTTCTTCCTTACATGGCGACGAGATCGTTATCAGATTACCGCTCCCATCGGACTGACTTGGTCGGTCAAGAGACGTGAATAAACACTTCGCAGGTCAAGTTGTCAGCTGGAAACGCTTACCGATTTTTTTAGGTGTTTAGAAAATTGTACCGGGTCATAGTTAAATTTACTTTTTCCTATCCAATCAGAATCCAGAATCTTAATTTTCACACCGACTTCTGAAATTTGCCTTGGTCTGGGTTTTTCCAAATTTTTTTCAGTCATTCTGATCCATTTTTGCGGGTGTGCAATTTTACTTTTTGCGTTTCAGTTAATTGTTGTATGATACAGGATTTGTATCCTGTAACTCCTACAAAGTGATGCTATTCTGTTAATAAAATTCTGCTTTAACATACAAATGAAATGCTTTTATTCTTCCAACCATCAACGAATAAACCTTTAAGCTGTAGGGAGTTCGGTTATGTCTGACACAAAGCCAATTAAAACATTCAATCTTCTCTCTACTTCATATTGACTGATATTTTCCCGCTTACTTCTTAACCTATTGTTCTTTATCATAACATTTTCAATCACTTATTTGTACACGCCATCAAAAATATTTATCTGTTATAAACAACTTCGTTATTCTGTAATGTGCTTGTTTGTTTATTTCCTTTGTGCGTTTCATTAAGTAAAAACAGTAGAGGGTTAGTTTAGCGTATCTGTCACTGCATGGCCGTATCTGACTACCGGGCACACCGGGCACGGGTCCGGGCCGATCCGATCCGTGCAATCATAGTGAAAATCCGGGCAAGGAAAAATGTCTTCGTCAGAAATCAAACTAAACAATTCACGAAGAAAGAAAGAAAGAAAGAAAGAAAGAAAAACGAAGAAAACATCCCAATGAACGCAGTAAAAATCTGTTTGTTTATTTATTAATTTTGAGAGAAAAGACTGGTTATACTCAGAAAGTCCGAACCCGATTTCCTGCTTTCGTTCACGTTCTATGCCTAATTTCCATTGGAATAGCCGAAAAAATCCGCAAAAATCAAAGTTTCTGAAAACGGATGACACTGATGACGTCATCACATTGTCAACTAATAAATCCGGGCAATTTTCTCTGTGCCCGGTACTTTTTTAGCATCAGCTACGACCTTGTCTGTCAGCATTACATTGGCTACCCCACACTACAAAATACAAAAAAAAAAGAAAAAAAAAGTGAAATCACAAGTACGGCTGAGACATTACGAATAACTTTATCCATATAACGTGTGCAAACGTAAGTCGATTTTTTAAAAAATAGTCCGTGAATATCAAGAGCCATTTCGGTTGTTCTATCTCTAGTTGCGGCCATAAAGGAAATGTGCATACAACAGACATCAAAGAGCACATGCATTATAGAAATACAAATAAAATGTACTCACATCTCCGGCTGACACATGATAAAGAGCTTTATCTACGTAAAATGTGTGTGATCTTAGGTCGTTTATTTTTAATGGTCATTGTACTTCAGGAAACAACTTCGGACCCTAGTTTTCTAGTTGTGACCCAGAAGGAAATGAGTATAAAAAGAACTCAGAGGAAACAACAACAACAACAGCACCACCACCAACAATAATAATAAATGTTTCTGATAAATTCATAAAAAAGGATTCCGGAAAGCTCATACATTACAGAAAAAAAAAAAAAATTGCAATCATAACTGCGGCTGACATTATAGAACCTCGCATTTATATTTTATGGACCCCACCTAATTTTTATCAGGAAGTTAATTGTTATTTAACAACATCTTAATCGGACAAGAAATATTAAAATAGTGTTTTATATATTTTTCACGTGTAAGTTTGAAATTTGCAATTTGAACAAACTAATCACATTTTGGTTCTCAGCTAAAAATACGACAATAGACCTTTTCTGATTGGTTAATAAATACCAATGTCATATTTGCGCCGACGCACATCAAACCTAAGAACCGCCAAAATTAAGGAAACGGATTTTCAAGCCTCTCACGTGATCAACAAGTAAATAAATAAGAAGGTGCATTAGCACATTTTCCCTAGTGAGAATCACGTTGCCAAACGAATCTCAGACGCTCAATTAATGTGGTAACATAAATAAACTTTCAGAATTTATCCGCACAGACGTTCTCAACCACAGAACGTTATTTCACCCAGAATTAATCTAAAAAATAGTATGTTACTACTTAACAATATTACGGTCAAAGAAAGACAACTGTAACACAACTAAGTTATCCTAATTTACACTAAAAATATATTTTGTGGTGATACCGACCAAGCAAAGCGAGAGACCGGATGTTTGCCCTCAGAGATCCAGAAAGCAAATGACCAAAACTGGTCTTTGCGCACCCGGCTCCACACATATGTTCCGGCAGAAAACCAAAATTAATAAATATCAAATTCCTTTTCGCGAGCATACGCGAATTTTATTTATCGGCCAATGGGAAGCCCAGAATTAAATACGGATGTGAATTCCCAAATGACTTGCTGGGACCCACAAAGACGAAATAAAAAGCCGACACAAAAAGCATCGCCAGTTGAGAAAGTGCGAGCATAGTTACCACGTCCCTTGACCTCGTCAAGCGATCCACTATGCTCGCCTCGCCTTTCCCTCTCACCTTCTTCTTCGCTGTCCCCTGAGCTACTTACCCGACCAACGGACGGGGACATCAAAGACATTCCTAACTGACAAACGCTCCCACATACATACGCACAAACTCTCTTTCAGCATTTATTGCTATGAACATTTTAACGTCCTTTGAACTCATCCAAATGACATTACTTCATTTGTAAAAAAAAACTTATATAAATGTTGTTTCTATACTCAATTTGATTTTCATGTTTTATAACCCCTTTTATAACTGATAGTGGGCTATCTACTAACGAGGCCAAATTGAGTTAATCTGTTTCAACACACAACTACGTTTCACTAGAACGGATAACCCACTATAATTTCACAAACACTGTTTAATTACGTCATAAACAAAATTATTCTTTCACTAACTCTGTGAAGCTTATATCACCACTACTACAACAAATATATTTTCAAGTAAATTCATACATCACATATCCAAACACTAAAAATAAGAGTTTACACATATTATTGAATTCACAAACATAACAAGGATTTAATTTACAATTTTTTTTTACTCATTTCAGCATAATGCATTGTATCTTTTATGCTTTACAAATCAAAATATTGTTTGATATTCGGAAGTGTTTTTTGTATTATTTCTCATTGATGTTTATTGTTTTATATTTGGTTAAAGAACAAAATTTAAATGAAATAGATAGTTAAACATGCAGCCTAATTCAATCCGGTCTTTATCAGTTATATACTCACTTCTACGAAGACAATGCACAACAAAAACAATGTTGCAAAACAATGATGGTACCCACGATGCTGGAATAAACGATGACTGCGACGACGACGATTCTTAAATCTGCATATTGGATGACGACGAGGATCAAAACTTCTGCAGCAACTCAAAAATCCTTTTCATCGGGGAGTAACACTCAACCCGACTTTCACTGGGGACAGATTTCACAATCTTCTTCTTCTTCTTCTTCTTCTTCTTCTTCTTCTTCTTCTTCTTCTTCTTCTTTTTCTTCTTCTTCTTCTTCTTCTTCCTCGCTAGCAACAATAACAATGATAAAAGAAAGAAGACAAGAGGAAAACTATATTTTCACCAACGCGTTTCGTTCAAGGCAAATGCAAGGATTTTATAGGTACCATCGCTATTTCACGGGAAAAACAGCATAGCGTAATGAAAAAGGCCACAAACTTAACGAAAATAAAGTTTTATCGTCAAAATGTTCATGTTATTATTAAGATGAAAGACCAAAGTATTTTTTAATTATTTTTTGAAATTTTTAAATCCTTTTTAACAAGTTCGAAATTTTGGTTAAGATCTTGTTTTGTTTACGTCATCACCTTCTCTAACTATTAAAATTGATTTTTTTTGCGCATTTTTTCCGAAAAAAACATTAATTTAGAAATTCTTGTAAAAATCAAATAATTGTCCGATTTTAATTAAATTTTCAGGGCTTATTCACATGAAATTGTTTTTGAAATGTTTATTTAGAAAATATTGGAAAAAATTTATTTATATGTGTTCCCCACCCCCTTACTTAATTTCACGAAATTTCGCACAAAACCCTCTTGTTCTCTGACAATTTCCTTTTTGTTAGATGTAGGAGTTTTTGGAGATTGTAAATCACCTACCTTTTTTTTATAAATACGTTTTACAAAATAAAATTTTTATTTTCTAAAACGTATTTATAAACAAAAGTAAAAGTGTTAGTTTTTCAAAATGCTTAAATTTAAGAGACACTCATGAATATTCATCAGGCAAACTGAAATGCTAGGTAAATTATGGAGAATGCTAAGTGATATAATTATTTAGATTGTTCCTTTTACACATATATATTCTGAGTTTTACATACATAAAGGAAAGAAGGAAAGAAAAAAGTGATAGAAAAAGGAAAGCAAGAATGAAACAAAAAAGGAAGTGAGAGAGAGAGAGAGAGAGAGAGAGAGAGAGAGAGAGAGAGAGAGAGAGAGAGAATTTTTTTGTTGTGGTCTTACCTTCATGTGAGTTTTAAAAGAATTATCTCCATTTGTTCCGCTAACAAGAGTCGGACCATGACAAATTACTAGCGCCTCTACCTAGTGTAAATTACACAAATAATTTGGTTGTTTTATTATATAATTTAATCGATTTGATATTTAGCCATTACGATTAATGCTAATATATTAAGTAAAACTTCAGGAAAGACTGATATAAAAACTTTCCACCTGAAAAGACATTTTTGTTTGTTTAATTTTGTTTGCAAGACTAAAAGAAAGTTATCTCGACTGTTTTGAACGTGTACTGTTGGAGTTATCTCCCTTAGATCTGTTACGGAAGAATAGGTCTTCATACAGTTTGTTATATATTTAGGTTTTTCAGTGCATCCACGAATGTGACATAAAGTTACTTTAAAGTAGACTTAAATCGGCAATAATGTAGAAAAGATTCCACAAGACTCCTCGACACTCGCCCTTTTGGGGACGTCTCAGGCACCGACGTTATCTAAGTGTATGAATTTTTCAGATGAAGCCATGAATTTCGTAATTGAAACTTCTGAGTTCGATCTGTCTCTGCTACCTTGTGACCAGCAGTAATCAATAAGAAATGAAAATAGAGATGTGCATTGGCAAAACTAAAAGAAAAAGAAAAAGAAAAAACAGTGACAAAAAAAATTTCATGAACGACTTTGAATTAGTTTGAATCTGAATCGAATGTTCGTTTATGTGACGCGTTTTTTTCATGACGTAAGTTATCATAGTTCTCCACTACACCCTGTCTCTTATAAAAAATAGGTTTCTCCTAATTTCTCGCTCTACCACTCGTTCACACAAACTCGTCATGTAGGCTAATCGCTGCAGGCTCTTGTCCCTCCTGCCTTTCAATATGTTAAATGTGTTAAAATCTCTAAGCCATATTTCTCTATTATGTGTGACAAAAAGGTTAGTCGTCAGTCAGTCACATTCCAAGATTTAAACTGAGAAGTGGCTTTTTAAGCAAGGCCACGTCCGGACAAGCTTTCAAGGGGTTAGCCCACAAGTCCATGCCGCCGTTTTTCTTCGGGAATATATTTTCACTCGGCATAGAAACTACCTATGACTTGCAATAGAGAGATGTTTTTGATATTGAGTTTTAAATAGTAGTGTGCTTAATATCAGTAATTGATTTGTGACAAGAAACACAGTCTTGTACTGGGCATTGAAATTCATATTAGCGTCGAGTTATCTTTCTATTTTAAAACACTTTCAGTATTATATATATATTTACGCTCTCACCCCCTGATTGAGCACTCTGAAAGAAAGGTAGACTTTGAAAAACAGTAGCCACTCTAGCGTGTACGCATCGCTCATTCAGTAAAATGAATTGGGTCACGCTAGCTAGTGGGCGCGTAATACAATATGCGCTAAAAAGACTGCCTTCTTCCACCGAACGCCCCGTGGCCCAGGGGTAGAGTCGCCGACTGATGCCAATTCAATCGGGTCTCAAGCCTGGGTTAAGGAGCAATCGGAGTCTAACCGTACTGATGAGCTGTGATACAGCGAAACAGATCTGTCTGCGGATGACAATATATATATATATATATATATATATATATATATATATATATATTGTTAAATATAACAGACAATGAATGTATATCATATTTAATCATGAGCCGTTCTAAACATCGTATTTTGGCTTAATTTCAGGTGAAAATAAGACAAAAATTGTACAACATTTGGATATTTTTTTTATTATGTAGGTTCTAAGCTTTCGGCTAACATGAGCCATCTTCAGAGAAGTTACGTGGACGTTAGCATAAAGAAATCCACCATCAAAGATGGTATCTTGTGTTGACATAAAACATTGCTATGTGATAATAATAGTCACCGAATAGCAGACGAAAGTTGCAAATTTGTAAAGAGGTTTTATGACGTCACCACGCGTGAGAGACCGAAATGTTAACAGAACCACATGTCTAAATGCAATGTAATGTGTTGTGACTAAATTGAAATGTGTTGTGACTAGATTGAAATGTGATTTTATTGAGTGGAGGTTGGTTTGATTTAATGTAGATAGCCCCCAATATCTGAAGGTCCTTTTTACTGTGTGTATGTGTGAGTATTAGTTTAGTCTATAACACAATAATACTCACACATACACATGATTAAACATACATAATAGACATTCATGGTCAGTTATATTTAACAATATATATTTAGAAAATTATCTGCTGCCTAGATACACTATATATATGGATAAATAAAGAAGACAACAGGAAACTATATTTTATTCGTCTTCGCGTTTTGTCCTGTGATGGACTTTATCAAGGGAAAAAGACATTGATTTATTGCAAAATTTACAATTTTGGCACATGACCGAAAGGTGAATGGGGAGACAACTGAGGTTGGTCATCACTAACTATCCTGGCTAGTGATGGACATTATCAAGGCAAGAAGACGAAAGGAATTTTATTTTTAATAACGTACCTATCAACAAAACATTGTTCGTAAATGGAAAAACACTCACAAATTATTCATAAAATTAACAGAAATTTTTAATTTTTTTAAAAAACGTTATCGATCATAATTTACAAGAATTCTTCCATGTGAAGTGTAATTTCATGTGAAGTTAAAATGATGGGAATTTAACCGTTTTCTTTGGATTTTTTAATGTGTATGTTGGTCTGATAGAGTATTGTTTATATCCAGAAACTACTAACATAGCAGATCTTGTCAATAAACTTAACAACATTGAACCTACACTAAACTTTACCATCCAAACTGAATCTAATCATACTATTCCTTTCCTAGATATATAATATTACACAAAAATAACAACGAAATCAGTTTTGACGTCTATAGAAAAGCTACCAACAAAAACGACCTGATTAATTTCTATTCTCACCAATCTTCCAAAATCAAATCTGGTATTATTATAGGCTTCTTTTTAAGAGTACTAAGAATCTTCAGCCCCAAAATTTATCAAAAGAAGAAAAATACATAGAAAACATTCAAAAACTTAAAATACCCATATTCACAACGCAAAAAGAAAGGCACATAAAATATACAATCACAACATGAGCAACATTTTCAACAACAATACATTAAACAATAGCAAATACATTATACTACCCACCAACTCCATAGCATCCACTATCCAAAACAATATATCCCATCTATAAAAACACGCAAGTAGTAACAACTACCTCGAAAACTATTATGGACATGGTCGGATCTAAAAAAACTTGAAACCATAATAACGAACAAGCAGGTATATACAAAATAAATAACCATAATTGTTCTTCAAAGTACATTGGAGAAACAAGTAGAAAACTAAAAAAAGCGTATATATGAACACAGAAGAGACATCACAAATAATAATTTAACGAATGCATTAATGATTCACAGAAATAAATTCGATCACTACTTCGACTTAAAAATGTCACACCAATAAAAATAGAAAACAGTTTATTAAGAAGGAACATTTTTGATATCGCCGCCATCCAATACTACCAAAATATCAATTTACGCTCCATTTTTTTCCCACTCTCACCTTTACTTATAGAAACAATACTCTCTCAGACCAACATACACAATAAAAAAATTCAAAGAAAACGTTCGGTGTGGATGTCGCCGTGATTCAAGAGACTCACTTTGTTTTTAACGTCGAAGCTTGTGTGCTGTCTACCGAGTAAGTCGTCTATTTAGCATATGGGAACCGACAGGCTAGAAGTGTTTTGTTTTTTCGGAAGTTGGAGGCTGTTCCTGGTGGATCGAAGCTTGGTTGAACTGATCAGCGAGTTCGGCCTCATCGATAGATACCGGGTCGATCATTCTGGGGGGTGGGGAAGATGTGGACGTGCGCGCTTAAGTGGCCGTTTACCCAGGTATTTAGCTACCTGGACAGAATGTTAGTGAGAGAAGTCGACATTGACTTACGAGATAGTCCCACGTTTCACTGGTTAGGCTACACGGACCACAAACTCGTCTGTGACCAGGTGACGTTAGATGCTACGATTAGAATAACTGGCTGCTGGAAGTTGAATCTGTCCTTACTGAACAGGTGGGACTTTCGGGATCAGCTAACTACTGTAGTGCAGCGGGAACTAGTGGGGGGTATCGGAAATAAGTGGTGGGAGAGGATTAAGGATAGGATTAGGTCCTTCACCACCGAGTTCAGTCAACGGCACGCACTAGACATGGCGAACAAGGCAAAGGCTCTTAAGATAGTCCTAGCCAGGGAAGCTCTGCCAAGACCGCACTATATAGTAAGCCCTGAGCAATCATTTTCAGTTTTTCCGTGACGTCACATGAAAAGATCTAAGCAACGTCGTCATATGTATTTTTCTTGCTTGCGGGTAATAATTTATTAAATACGATTAGAATTTACTTCTTGAAAATTAATTAAAAAATACCAAGTCCCTATGTTGTTCCAAACTGCCACGATAACTATTACAATGGCCCTGAAGTTAGTATTTTCAAATTTCCGAAAAATAAGGATTTACTTGAAAAATTGGTTCGTGCTATAAAACAAAGAAACTTTGAAGGCAACAAATACAACCGGGTAAGTTTAAATTTTATTTTTATTTTACAAAAGGAAAAATGCTCACTTAAATAATCTTAAAATTCTAAAAAAAAAAAAAATTCTATAATTTAAAAAAGCAAAAAACATTATCTATATACTGTGGTCTTGGCCCTGCAGCGTTTGGCTAGTAAGCGCTATATGGGTCAAGTAATTAAACATAAGTTAAGCAAGACGGCTTCCGAAGCTGTAAACATGGGCGCAGAACTACGCGAGGAGTATTACTTTGAGGTGGCGATCGATGCATTCGTGAGGTATTATGGTGGCTGTAGTAAGAATGCTAAGTGAGAATGTGTTGTTCTGGTGTATTTGGAATACTGTGGTATGTTTTGGGTCTGTAATTGTGGCTAGCTAAGTTTTGTGGTAGGAGGGGTCACCACAGTAGCTATAGGGACAGTCAGGTATGACTGGTACAAGGCCAATTCACCAACATAGCTGACAATCCCCACAACTTTAGGTTTTATTAGAATTATCAGAAAGTTATCAGAAAGTGGATTTGTAAAAGAATAAAAGTATAACTTTTGTAAGTTCAAATTGAAAGTTAATTATAGAATAGAATAACATGAATTGGTAGAATTACATGATCAAGGAGAAACAGTCGTAAGAAGTTAAGGGTATCAAGAGTTCTTAGTAGTCCTTGCAAGAATGCGTTTATGTGTACGTAGGCAGGAACGTATGTATGTATGTATGTATGTATGAGCGTTATCGCTGGGTAGGATTGTCTTTAAAATTATTGCTCAGTCTGAAAGGAATCCGTTCGGTTATCAAGTATAAAAAGAGACAGACGGGTGAACGTGAAAAGGGAGAAGGTGAGAAAGAAAGATAGAGATCATAAATAATGATCGCTTGACGTTTGTCAGGAGACGTGTTAATCCGTACCTCATCTTCTCTCTGGCGACAGGCGACAGGCGTCTTTTATTCTGTTTGTGGGGCTCGATAAGGTAATTTGGGAATTCACTCCCGGATGTGATTCTGGTCTTTCCATTGGACGACGAACAAACTTCGCGTCAGCCCGCGAAAAGGTCCGTGAAAGAATTAGTTTTTAATAATTGAAGATTATTTGAATTTTGCTTTTAGATGTTTCCTAGTTTTCTATTGGCCGAAAAAACATTTTGCATCAAGGTGTGAAATTTAACGAGCTTTGTTTTGGATTCGCTTTTGCGTGTGTGTTAAGCAAAGTTTGTAAATTTGAGTAATTTTTATTTCTATGAAAATCAATGAGTCATTGCTTAGCATTTGAATTTTAAATCTAGGCCTTGTTTTGTTCACTACAGTTTAAGATAAGACAGACCAGCATTCCCCTTTCCCAAATTTTGGCCTTATGCAACATTACTTTCCTCTTTGGTACCTAGACTTGAGCTTAAGATAGACTGACAGCACAATCTTATTCTTTTACAGTTGAAATAGCTAGATGTAACCGTAAGTTCTATTCTAAGTTTCTTCTCTTGCATTTCTTGTTTCTTTTCCAGCTTCTTGCTTCCCAGTCAACTTTGATCCTCAAAAAATTCAAATGCAATGTTAATCATTATTTTCTTTTTTTAACCTATTATTTTATTGTTCTCGCTCTTTCATTTTTTTCTCATATTCTCTATTATTCAGCCACCTCCTTGCGTTTTGGGTGAAATTGTTAAAGATCAAAACAAAAAGAATTTTAAATTATTTAAACATAATATATTATTCTTTTTTTAAACTTAAAAATGTTTGCACTCGACAATGAAATTATGCGTTACAGTTTTCGATTTTTCAAAATTTTCTTCTGTTTAATAAAAATACTCTTGTTAAGAACAGCAATGGGATAAGTTTAAAAATTACAAGTAAATTAAAAAAAAATATTCAGTGTTGATTTTTTCTTTCCAAATCTGAAATAAAGATAATGTTTTGTTAATTATGCAAGCATAATCTCAACTTTTTTTTTTTTAGTTCTATCGAATTATTTTTATTATGGTTCGAGTTGAATTTTCAGTGTTCACATACGATATTTCATTTTTTTTGCTTTTGTTTTTAGATAAATGTAAAACAAAATTGTCCTCTTATTTAAAAAGTTCACACGAGTTTTGGTAAATCTTTTAAAACTGGGTGAAAGAGGGTCTCACCCATAGCTACAGTGCTATCATTTAATTTTCATAACGAATATATATATATATATATATAAAAAAAAAAGAAGGTTTTTCGTACAATGATGTTCACCGTGTACAAGGCCCGGGTGCCACTCGAAGTAGAGAGTTACAGAGTAAGAGGTATATTTTATGCAGATATGTGGGATAACTGTTAACTCTAGATTTGAACAGGTTAAAATTGTAGTGATCTGGGAAGCAACCTCTTGGAAGTCGATTCTGTGGTGAGTCTACATGTTAAAAAATATGAAAATGAATTAAAAACAAAATTAAAATTAAAATAAGGCCTTTGCTTTCCTTTAAATCTCATATCTCTTTTTTTCTCTCTCTTTCTATCTTTCTCTCTCAACTAATGAGAAGGCAAAAAAGAGGAGGAAGAAGAAAAAAAAACGGCAGCGAAACGAAAGTTTGTTTGGCTGGGTTGTTGATATTTTACGTGTCACATCTTAATAGTGGGGAGCAGGGTTACTTTGGAAACTTGTTGCGGATGTCAATCTGCTATGTTTTCTCAGGCAGGGAAAATGTATTAAGCAGATGATCGCTAGTTATTTTACGCGACACGATTGGCTGGTCTCTCTGCTGTGCCCACTCTACTGCTGTTTGTGGGCCGTTTCTTTATGTCTATGCATACTTAAGAATGGACTCAGAGTGATTAACGTGAAGCTTGGTTTTGGCTAAAAAATATCTTTATTTTTTTTTATTTCTACGGGGGAGCTAGAAAAAATTTCTCTCGAATTTTGACTGGCTCCTCGGTTGCCCCCCACCCCCATTTTTACGAGTTTCAAAAATTTATGAAACTGACCAGTTTCTGATTTTGATAAGAATTTATCTTCATCACTTTTCCCTCTGCGTTTTCTTTTTCATTTTTAAAAAAATCAGAGCAGACAAATCACACTGTTCTGCTAGTATTGACGTGAGTATTAACTCTTTGATATTGTTTTAAAATTAACCTCTCTTGTGTTCCAACAGCTTGAGAGTGAGAAAAGGGGTAAGAATAGATTATAACTCCACTACTATGAATGAAAACTTATTTCGTCTAATTTAGTGAAGTAACATATTTATATTCTAACTCATTCCTAAGTTGTGTAACGAGAGTGGAGTAGTATGAACAGGAAAACGTTTGTTTACCCCCATCCTACACAGAAAAATATCGGCCCCTAAGTATCCCCTTCTTTCAGAGTTCTACAATCGCCATTGTTGATTGGCCTGATATTTTATTCTTATTTACTGACGTTTCTTTCTTTTTTTTTTTTTTTATTGCGAAAGTAATGCGTGACACCTCTTTTATTTTGGTAGATTTCTAGTCACAATAACTAGACCCTGGATCAACAAATTTTCCTTTCGCAGGGGTTGTTCAATCTTTTATTCTTCTTCTTCGTCTTTTTTTTAAAAATTTGAGTGTTGCCTCCCCATTAGTTGAAAGATAATAATAGAGAGAGAAAGAAAGAGGGAGAGAAAGAGAAGGTTTTAAAGGAAAGCAAATGCCTTATTTTAATTTTAATTCTTTTTTTAAGTATATATATATATATATATATATATATAATTTTTTTTATTTGTACTCACTACAGTTTCACAAAGCACCGGTTCGCGAGAAGAAGCTGTTCGAGTGGAACTTACATCTCGACAATGTAATACGAAGGAAATGAATGCGGTTCTCTACAATGTGCGTAGCATGGCAGGTTTTAGCCGTGAAAACTAGAACTAACGAAACTAAGGAATGTAGTTCGTCTGACCGCTTTAGTAGTGAAAATACACATGGAAAAGAAGGTCACAGTTAAAGATTTTGTGAAGAAAAAAAATGTATATGTTAGTAATTACAATGTACATGTACGGTACATATTACTTGCAGTAGATACTAAATGTAAATAAATAATATTATAATTGATTTGTTTTAATTCTAAGCAATTGGTTGATATTTATAAATAGTTTATTATGCTAATTTACACCTTAACAGCCAGTTAAGTGCCATACGTGATACTCGCTTAGGCGATCAGGACGAGAAAGAGACATAACTGACTGGGCAGAGTATTTTCCCTTCCTAAGGGCATTTGTGCATATGTAAATGCAACGAATTATATTCACTTACGCGCAAATAGCCTTAACAGACAGTTCAAAACCAGAATAGAGCATCGCACATCGTCCATTAAGAGCAAGCGTTTTCGTTCATGAGATGACTGTTCGAATCTCCCAGTAATTGCTTCTGTATCCAATTTATCTAACAATTCCTACTTAATAGATAACAACATATATGATTCCAAATTCTCCTCACGGTGATTTTCATACCTTCGTCCTTATTATCTTTAACTTATCCTGTGACATTCTGGACTTGTGTAACTGAGAGTGTACAATTGACTTTATAAAATCCTTCATTCGATATAGGAAATCGACTTCAGTCATTTTCTCACTGACGTGATGTGGTTTCCCTTTGTCTTTTTTACAAATATTATCATGGCTTTTGCTCTGACGAGCTTCTTTCCCTGATGTTCCGACCACACGAATTTACCCTTTTTACTAGATTAGCAGTTAGGTCTCACTTTTTTATTGTCGAAATAGTCAAATTTAAACGCCACTTCTACTCCCTCAGCTTCTTTTCTCACACTCCCCACCTGTAGAACTCCCTTCCAAATACTTGATTCCCCGATAGATACAATCTCCAAAAGTTCAAGTGCAACGTCAATTACCATCTTCTATCTTCTTGATTCCCAACTTTCTCTTGTCTTTTCTTTGATGTACCTGGTAACTTGTTCTCTGTTTCTTTTTCTTTCCCTTTTCTTTCACTGTAAACCCCTCCTCGCAAGTGGTGGCAGTGCCTTGCTTGGGCTGAAACGATTATATATATAATGGACTCTCCCGTCGGATTCGACGTATGAGGATCTGACAGCCTAATTGTTTCAGTTATGAAACCAAAGTAAACCGCCAGAAGACCCACACATGTGATTTGATTAAAATGGTGAAAGCTTGTGCAGAACAATCCACACTTTTCAGAACTAGTAATACACTCAGTTGTTGCATATAAATGCCACAGATGAAGCAGACAATAGACCTCAGACTCTCAATTATCCCACAACAGGTTGCCACGACTTGCTGCTGTAGACTGGTTGCCAGCCAAGGTTACAGAAGCCAATTTGTCCTGTTTTTTAACCCATAAGGGACAGATTAATACCTTTTCCTAGGGTATTAGGGCGTAAGTAAATGCAGGGCATTCAACTAGAATTCGAACTCGGCTCCCCGGTTTCTCGTTCCGAGCCGACATCCACTGCACCACAACGCACATCCATCAAGAAATGGTAGCACCTGGTATTCCCAAACAGTCACCCATCTAAGTACTGACCAGACTCAATGTTGCTTAACTTTGGTGATCGGACGAGAACCGGTATATTCACCATGACATGACTTTAAGTGGTGTATTCAACACACACACACACACACACACACACACACACACACACACACACACACACACACACACACACACACACACATATATACATATATAGGAAAGAATATTAAAAGGTTTTGAGTTTAAAAATGTGTTTTTTTGACAGTATTTGTTTATTTCTACTATTATATTTTATATTTCAGACCGCCCTCGGTCCTTCATCAGAAAAAATGATTTTAAAATTTGAATTAGTAACGTATTTCGCGAGATTTCGCGAGAGCGTCAGTGAAGAGTCTGTTTACATCACGTGACGCGTTTGTTACATCACGTGACGCGTTTGTGGAGAGAGTTTTTGTTTTTGCATCAAATGACGTTGAAAGCGACAGATTTTTTTAAATTATGTTTGTAAACGTAAACCTATATTTAATAATGCTTGTAAATTTGTTTTAGATAAAAATATTTTTTAAATGTATCTAAAAAGTTTTAAAATTTTTTAAAAAATGTATCTAAAAAAGTTTAGTTATTGAAGTATTTGTAAAGATTCAAAGCACCTAAGTCCCTATTTAACCCTAGCTTGTGTGTATTTAATTTTAAAATTCACTATTTTTCTTTCTTTCTGCGTGTGTATGTAGAACTAAAATTGGAGTCTATTAGTAAACATTTGCAATTTTCTAAGGTGTGACACGGTTGATTGAAATGTGCTCTTACTGGGGAATACTGATTATTTTGGCGTATATTAAGTTTGTGATTATTGAAGCTATTACCGGATTCGACAATATATCCACTATTGGGACATATTGAACAGAAGAGGAAGTATATAATGTTTACGCTGTCACAAGTGAGGCGTGGTGGGTGCAGTTTGATTTTGGTGTTGGGTACAGAGAATATTGTGTCGTTTACTAAATGTTTACAAATTAGGCACCTGGGTTTCTGACATTTTAAATTCCCTGATAGGTTTGTGTTTTTTAGATATTTGTTAGAAGTGAGGATAGTTGATATGTTGGGTGTTTGTATATATATATATATATATATATATATATATATATATAATAAAACAGCTGTCTGTCTGTGTTTCTCCATTTTTTAAATTTAATTTTTAAAATCGTTTTACCCCAAGCAAGTGCGCAGTGCACAGGGGGTTGCAAGTGGTGAAAGTGAGAGAAAAGACTAAGTATAGGGTGGACTGAGGAAAGGACAAAAGATGAACAGAACTCAAGCAGATAGAATGATGTGGTATTTACATTTTTTAAAGATTGTATTTATCAGGGAAACAAATAAACGGAAGGAAGTTTCATAGTTGAGGAATGCGATAAAAGAATTGTGGAATTAGAAGTGGCGGTTGCATTTAGCTATTTCTGCGGTAAATGGATGAGACCTAGCTGCCAATCTAGTTGCAATTTTAAATTCATCTAGTCGGGGCACCAGAGAAAAAAGTTCGTCAGGTCAGTTGCCATGAAAATATTTGTAGAAAAGACAGAGGGAGACAACGTCACATCAGCGAGAAAGTGACTGAAGTTGAAATGTGGTGAGGATTGATTACATTACAAATCCTTCTTTGGATTTTCTCAAGAATTTTGAGATGTATAGCAGGAACACCAAACCAGATATGGCAACAATATTCAATGCACGAACGAATGGTAGGTTTGTAAATGAACGAGATGGATTCTGACGAGAAGAATTTTCTGGTTTGACACAGTAACCAAAATTTTATTTTGCAGTAGACTTGCTTTGGTTTGGTTTGTTTTACGGCATATCAACCTCAATGGGTTATTTAATGCCGACAAGATTTTTACAATAGATTTGTATGAATAGAAACATTCTTTTTAAGAGGTTTGCAGATCAGCTTTCTTTGATGCATTTTTGTAAAGTATTTTTGTTGAGTGCCAATATATTGCTGGTATGTATTCTCTTTCCAAAAACGCATTGCTAGCAATATTTTATTTTTTCTCAGAAATGCATTGCTGGTAATATTTTTTCCTTCAAAAATATACTCTTAGAATTTTTAATATAAAAAGTCTATTTTTTTTATAATCATATCGCCCCAAGCAAGGCATGTTACTGCCACTGTTGTGCAGGGGCTACATAGGAGGAAAGCCATGAGAAACAGTAACAGGTTATAGGAGATGTTAGGAAGCGGGTAATACTGATGTAAGGGGAATAGCCGGAGAAAGGAGCATGAGAGAGAGAATGCAGGTTAGTGAGGTAGGAGATGGCTTTACATTTAAATTCTTGGAGATTGTAGCTGTCGGGGAAACAAGCAAACGGAAGAAATTCCACAGGCGGGAAGTGCGAGAAAAGAAGCTGATGGAGTAGAATTTACGTTTACATTTCCTCCTATGTAACCCCTCTTGCACAACAGTGGTAGTAAAATGCCTGTCTTGGGGCGATATGATTATAAAAAAAAACATGGGTTCATTTTATTTGTTATTATGATATATATATATATATATATATATATATATATATATATATATATATATATATATATTAATGCAGGTTTCATTGAATAATATAGACAAGTTTTGTCTATTAATTTTGTGTAGGATCCGTTCATACCGTCTGATATACTTGATGGTGATGTCGTTAAAAGACAACAAAAAATCACAGTATTTGTTGAATTTTTTAATGTAGAGTGCTTCGAGGATTAAACAGTTTAAACCTGGTTTGAATACAATCAATTTCGATATTTCCAACAACGTACTCAAATGTCTGTAATCAGACCAGGGACCACAACACCACTATTTTGTCACTGTCTTCGGCCATCCGCCACGGTAGGGATGGACTTATATTTTCAATTCAATTATCTTTATTGTTAATAGCTTAAATGTTCTATGTTTACTGTGTGTTATTATTTACTCTTTGATAATGGCTTATGTGAGCCGAAAGCTTAGACCCGATAAAAAATTCAACAAATACTGTGATTTTTTGTTGTCTTTTAACGACATCACCATCAAGTATATCAGACGGTATGAACGGATCCTACACAAAATTAATAGACAAAACTTGTCTATATTATTCAATGAAACCTGCATTAATGAAAAAATGCTGCCAAAATACACACAATATATATATATATATATATATATATATATATATATATATATATTGAAATACGTTGATCCAGATTAATCTTTACTGTAAATTAAGACTTTTCTCTCGTTTATATTTTTTATTATCTCCAGATCTGTTTATTTTTATATAAAAAATTGTAAAAATGTTGGAAAAATAATAATTTCAACTTTCAATAAAAATTAATATTTCTTTTTATCTATAGCTTTTGGTCCGAAATTTTTCATATAACTTTTTTGATAAATACCATTAATCCCCATTTATTTTAAATAAGATAAAATATTTATCCCCATTAATTATATATATATATATAAAATACAAATCCAGTCATGTCGAAATGCAACATATATTTTTTAAAATATAAAACGTAATCCCCATATAATATATGAACTTCGGAAACTTTTATTCAAATTTAAATTATGTAACAGTTAGTCTCTACCCAACACCTGAAGATAATATCCTGCATGAATTTCTGAGTCGTGCTACTTGGGATAATAAATATATTTATTAATATATACTTAATAGTTCTGTTATATTACATCAAGTTTTTTAAAGCAAGAATATGGGAGCGAGTTCCACAGGCGGGAAGTGCGAGAGAAGAAGCTGCAGGAGTAGAATTGTTGTCTGCATTTGGCTAACCTGACTGTGAATGGGTGGGGCCCAGTTGCCAGTCTGGTTGCACGAGTAAACACCTGTTGAGGAGGCACCAGTCATTTAAGTTCGTCCGAGCAGAAGCCATGAAAGTACTTATAGAACAGACAAAGGGAGGCCACATTTCGACGGTGGGGTAGTGGCTGCAGTCGAGCCGCCAGATCAGTACCTATCACATTACAGACTCTCCTTTGGAGCCTGTCGAGAACACTGAGGAGAACGGCAGGGGCGCCTGACCATAAATGGCAGCAGTACTCCATGCACGGACGGATGGTTGACTTGTATATATGCAGGATGGATTCAGGCGGAAAAAAACATCCTGGATCGACATAGTGACTCAAACTTCTTAGCAGTAGATTTAGCTATGGATTTAATATAGTGGTTCCATTTGAGGTCTGAGGAGAGGGTAAGGCCGAGGAGGCGTAGTGTGTTGCTCTCAGGGAGAATCGCTTGGTCCATGATTATGGGAGGCAGGAGAGGTTGCCTGTGATGGTTGACAGACAACATCTTGGTCTTAGACGCATTGAAGTTGACAAGCCACTTCTTGCCCCAATTCACCACAGAGTGTAGATCTCGTTCAAGGTCAGCAGCGAGATTATGTCTGTCCGCCACGACAGGTTTCTTACTGGTGCGGGAGTATATTGTGGTGTCGTCTGCGTAGATGCCTACTTGGGAACTGATCTCATCTGGGAGGTCGTTGATGAAAATAAGGAAGAGCGTCGGGTCCAGGATAGAGCCCTGTGAGATACCAGCATTCGTGCTGTAGGATGAAGAGGCATGCCCATTCAAAACGACCATCATTTTGCGGTTATTTAAAAAAGACTGGATTAGGTCAAGCAGGCGACCGGTAATACCGTAACCCCGTAGCTTGCATAGGAGGCCAGAGTGCCAAACCCTGTCAAAAGCCTTGGAGATGTCCAGAACAACCGCGCGAGCCTCGTCAGACTCATCAAGGGCCTGGAGCATGTACTCCGTTACGGTTGTTATCAAGTCGGCCGTGGACCTGGCAAAGCAGAAGCCATATTGTCTGTCAGAGAAGAGTTTGTGGGTAGTACTATTTTATTAACACTAGCACTCTATGTGCAACCCCAGTTTGGGGATAAACTATTTGCTTATAGATGAGACCCTAACAGTTGCTACCGCCCCAAGTCAAGGTGAACATGAGAACCACAGTAATTAAGAGGTGGTTCCATGCTCCTCCCAACCTCCTAATCAGAGGCCTTGCTGCCGGATGCAGTTTATTGTCATACCCAGGATCACATGCAGTAGACGCAGCTATTGATTTGATCTAGTCGCACCAATTCAAGTCTTTAGAATATGTAAGTCCAAAAGTGTGTTGCTTTGCTAGCGTCTAGCCTCGGCAGATGGCCGACAGAAAATATTCTCGATGGTGGTTAAATAAAAGCAGTTTTGTTTTGGTGCATTTTATTTAATATCGGAAGCCCACTCCATCACGAACCCACTTGTCAACTTAAAGCTGTTTTTATATTTACATCAGTAGCAAAGTAATCGTTCTAAGTAACGTGGTTAATCGAAATAAGTGTTGCGTTTTTATACATACATTTTAAAATATAAAAGAAATTATTGTGAGTTACACCTGAGGAAACAGCAATATAATATGGAATACTACAGTGACTGATTTTATTTATTCACTGAATGACTAAACTTGTAGATCTGGTTTAATGGGATTAAATAAACGTATATGTTGTTGAATCGAAAGTACATAAACTGTTCATTTTTGTTTATGTGTTTTTTATTTATTGCTTTATAGATGTCTGGATAATATAAAAGTAGTATCCATTGTTCGCAGAATCAGTGAGACATGAGGCAACAAATACATTTCAAGCAGGATCGCATTAGATATTTCAAGGACCGTTGACAAGGTATGGCAAAAAGTTTTTTTTTAAAATCATTTCACCCCATGCAAGACAGTAAAGCCACGAAAATACAAGGACTTACTGGGTGTAAAAGAATATGAAAAAAGTGAAACGTTAATGAGGAGCGAGAACTGTAAAAGAATAAGATAGTAGTTAACAATTGACATTGAATTTAAATTTTTAAAGATCAAAATTGGCTGGAAAGCACGGAACCGGAAAAAAGTTCTGCATGCAAGAAAAGAAACTACCAGCATAGAATTTACGGTTTCAACTAGCCAATTTAACTGTAAATGGATGAAAACTTATTGCTAATCCAGTACTGCGCTTAAATTCACAAAGTTTAGGTACCACAGTTAAGAGCTCACCCGGACAATTACCATGAACGTATTTACAGAAAAGGCACAAAGCTATTTTACGGCGGTGAGAAAGTGTTATTGAGACTTACCCAAATGACACATAAACTCTTCCAATCTATATAAGCAGCAGTTCTGCTTTGTAGAAGCAGAGTAAGAGATAGACTGAGAGAATGAGAGCGGAATCTATTCCAGCAGATAACTCTGGAAGCCAGACTTAACAGTCATGCTAATAATCACTCATTGGTGTATGTTTGCATGTCTTTGTAATATATTTGTTTAACATTTTTCCGTCTTTGTGTCTTTATTTCTGGCCCAAACGGACCATAACAACATCACTTGAAAAGACACCAAAAGTGTCGAAACAAAATAGCTACTTTTGTAGTGATATTATAACATATCAATGTTATAATTTATTAATAAATATTATTATTATTATATATATATATAAATTGTACATTTATATATACATATGTGTGTGTGTGTATGTGTGTGTTTTACAATAAAAATTCGAAAATTACATATATCGAATAATTCCTTTCAGCAATATAAATTCACTTCATCAGCGATCTTTTTTATTATGGAAAAATTCAAACGTTTTTTTAAGAGTGTGAGTGGGTAAAGTCACCGGAAATCAACTTCAAGGAGGGTAAATGAAAAAAAAAAGAAACTCATACCAATAAGCAGGAGAAAAAAGGGAATGGGGGAATTTTCCATAACAAAAACGATCGCTGATGAAGTGAATTTATTTCGCTGAAATAATTATTCGATATATGTAATTTTCGAAGATTTATATGTAAAATGCATATACATGTTTGGCTCTGTAAATAAATAATTTTCATTACATTGAGCCCACTGGAACAGTTTTAATATTTGATTTTCAACAATTAACATTAATAGGATCTACCTTGAGTGTATCCTTTGCATCATTTTTCAGATTAAATCTAATAATTTTTTATTTTGTATTAGTATTTATTTAACTATAAAGTTTTTAAAACTAATTTAAATTTGTTATCTGGTGATTTTTTCCACTATCATAAGTTATTATGATTTGTCACGATCATTTATTAGCTTTCTACTTAATAATTATAGATACAAACGGAAAACTGAACTGAGACGAGTTGAATGAAACGGAAATATACGTTAAAATATGCAAAAAATAAAAAAATAAAATAAAATAAAAAATAGAAAAGAAACTTTTTTCTTCTCACCTGAGTAACAAAGGTAGTTGTGTATGTATTCACCGGTCACGTGATATTATCCCGGCTTATATAAATGTTAAAGCTTTTCGCTTTATTAAATGTGCGTGGCGTATTCAGACAGTTTTTTCATTCTTATGGTCTAGTTGTTAAGAATCTGTCGTAGCAAAAAAAAAAAAAAAAAAGAATTACAAAAAAAAAAAAATGCCTTACGGAAGAAAAATTAACTTTGCTCCGGGACCAAGTATGCTTCCTTTGCAGGTAAGAGAAATATATTTTTTGGTATATCTGCCACTTTACTAGTTGTAAGTTAGTGAATGCATTAACAAAACTATCTATAGTTGACCATCAAGGATTTAAAAAGAAAACAGTTAGTAGAGAGTTTAACGCTCGCAGGAGACATCGGGGGCAAAGAAAGGAGAGAAGTAGAGGGGTGTACTTGTAAGTCTGAGTAAATGAATGCTTGAAGAAATATCCCGGAATTAAAAAGGAAAAAAGTGGGGTTGTGTAGAAAAAAGTATTATCATTTAAAAAAACAAAAGAGAAATCTGTGGAGAGCCGAATGCCCATGTCCTGAAGGTACATGGCACAGAGAAAAACCTACGTAAACACACTTTGTGTGTGTGTGTGTGTGTGTGTGTGTGTGTGTGTGCGCGCGCTAAGAGAGAGAGAGAGAGAGAGAGAGAGAGAGCCCTAAATAATTGTATGAATCGTTTATTCAAAAAGTATTTGGCGATCTTATCGATAAACGTCCCAAATTATTTACACGGTTTTTGTGAAGAGGGTATCTATTTGCTAGTTATCTGAAAAAAACAAAAACAACAAAAAAAAAAACAAAACAAAAAAAACTGTGCAAATCAAGGAAAATAATTTCGAGTAAACCCCTTCTTAAAATGATATAAAAACAAGTTTTAATGTACAACATTTTTAATCGCTATCCCCTACTTACTGTGCAAGTCAAGGAAATTATTTGACGCCACCCCCTTTGAATATGATGCAATAACTAATTTTAGTAGGTACCTCCATTAAATCGCTGAAAAAACAGCATTGTATGGTGGGGGGGGAAAGGACTCCGAACTTAATGAAAACGAACCCTTTTCCATCAAAATGCTTGTTATTATTAAGAGGAAAGTTAAAAGTATTTTTTATTATTTTCAAAAAAATGTAAATCCATGAAATTTTAAGAAATTAAATTTTGTTGGGAAAATTGGTTTTATTAGTTAAACATAAGACTCGTTGAGGAATGTAAATCATTTATTATTATTAACATTATTATTATTATTTTTAATTTTGCCTTCATTTCCGAAAATCTGCTTCTAATGGTAAAATAAAAAATGCAATAAAACTGAGATTGTTTAATTTGATAAACTTTTAATTGCTTTAATCACGTCTATTGAACAGGTGTAGGCTCATCCCTTGTTCCCTGTTTAGGATGTGGTTTCCGGCTTTCTCTTTTCCAATCTTTTCACTTTCTTTTTTGCTTTTTTTTTTTCAATTGGAGTTGATAGACTGAACTATCGCCTGGTTCACACTCCACCCACGTCTATTGAACAGATGTAGAGGCTCATCCCTTGTTCCCTGCTTAGGACGTGGTTTCCGGCTTTCTCTTTTCCAATCTATTCACTCTTACGTAGCCCCCTGCACACCTGTGGCCTTACCGCCTTGATTGGGGTGATGTTATTAAAAAAAATAATAATATATATTAAGGACATTATAGTATGAACAAAAATATTTTTTATTAATAATGAAATTTTAAAAGAATTGTTTTCAATTATTTTAATTATAATAATTTATAAAGTTACAAAAATATATTTTAAAAATAGTTCAAACATTTGTTGTCGTTAGTTTATTAACTTATTAAGTGAAGATTATATTTAAAAATCGAAAATGGAGAAATTTAATACAAATCATCGTGCCTTCTTATATTTAAAATAATTTAAAATTTTTTTGTATGGTAATTTCTATGTGTACATTAAAAGGTCATGTGTTTCACGGTTTCTTCCTCTTACAGGAAAGAATTGTACAATAATGTCACTTGTGATCGCCAGACTCTTGTCTCGCATCTGTCGAGCTGTCATCACATATCAAATGCAGGGGAAAGGTCAGAAAATCCAACTCTTTGTTTAAGAAATAGTTTTCTTCAAAATTTCATGCTATAAATAAGTAATAGTAGTGTAAATCAGATTAATTTAACATTAAATTTGATAATTTTCTAAATATGTGTCACAGATGTGTTTTATTTTTGCAAGATTTGTAAAACCGAGAATTAACTTTTGTCTACAAATGTGTCGATCGCTCAAAAATGGCCGAAAAATTGAAAAACCCTCCAAAACAAATTGAAAATTTTTAGATTCCAATCAATAGAATTTCTGTTTGAAATACACCAGAGTATTTTGCTTACTGAAAATAATAAATTTAATCATTTAGCTTTCAATTAAAACTAAAATTTTAGGAAAACTTAAGAATTCAATTTAATAGTTATCAAAAATGAGTGGTGGTACCTAAATTTTAGTGTTCAAAATTTTTACTCGCAGCACCACCTCCCCTGATTTAAAAGTCTACCATCTGACTTAACGGTCGAACCCCCTTCACTACTCCGAATAATTCGTCATCGGGCATACACCTAGAAAATTTAAGAAAATAAAGTGTTAAAAATATCTTTCCATAGAAATAAGAATAATTCTATGGATTACAAAATAGTACTGTCTAGATCTTTTCTGTTAATTCATCTCAAAATATTAATCTACCTCAAATAAAAAGTATTTATATTCAGTAAATTTCTCATCAAATTCACCCAGACCGAAGGGCTTCCATTGCACTCCGGTTGGGTTGAGCTTTGCGATTGTTCTAAATATAGAAGACTGGTGGGTGCAATTTTTAAGTGTTGGGGTCAGCATTCGTCCTCACCCCGATAAACAAAACACTTTTTTCTTTCTTTTTTTATCTTATTGTAAAAACTCCTGGTAAGTAGCTCGAATATCATCCACACTTACGAAATGTGAATAACTCTGATTTTTCAATTTTTCCTTATGAGGATTTGAGTTGTTGCAAGGCAAGCTAAAAAAAAAAATTTGACTTTAAAATCTATTTCTGGGTGAATTAACAGGAAAAATTCACGTATTTTTCTGAGCACAGTTATTTTTGTTTAAATGAAAATACAGTTTGCAGTAAAAATGTTGGTAGTATTAAAAAAATAACACTAATAATTAAATGACAAAGTGGAAAAAATTTATACAACGCGATTCACCAATTAAAAAGTACTTCACACTAAAGTAAATTTTTGTGTGATGAAGTCCATTTAGATGGCGTATCTAATAAATAAAAAAGGGTGGGTCTGACGTCAGAAATTTTTTTACTATTCAAAACTTAACGTTCCAACATGTTCAGCGTTTCCTCTAGGTAAAGGACGTAGGCGATTATGCCTCTCCACAACTTCCTGTTCCTTGTAGCACTTAATAAACTTTGTTTTTCTTTTATTTCTCCTAAGCCTTGTTCTGCTATCCATTTACTCAAGCTCACTAAGTATGTTATACATTGTTTGTGTGTGTGTGTGTGTCTCTCTCTCTCTCTCTGTCTCTCTGTCTCTCTCTGTCTGTGTCTCTCTCTCTCTCTCTCTCGCTCTCTCTCTCTCTCTCATGGGAAAACAGATTTTCCAAGCCTTCCTTCCTTCCTCATCATGTGCTCCAGAAATATCAACTGCCACTTCCTGATGTTAAATATTAGCTTCCTTTCTGTTTCTTTTTTCTCCAAAACTTAGGTCCTGGGCATGACGGTAAACTGCATCCGGCAGCAAGGCTTCTGATTGGGAGGTGGTGAGGAGCATGGAACCACCTCTTAATTGCTGTTGTTCTCAGGTCCACCCTGACCCAGAGTGGTAGCACCTGTTAGCGTCTCAGCTATGGTCAAATAGTTAACCCCCAAAATGTGGTCAAAACACTATGAAAGCATAAAAATACACTTTTATAGAAATATATACATAAAAATAGACTTTTATATAAAAATAAATATTTTGGAAAAAATATTACTATAACACATTTTTGAAAGAAAAAAAATTCTCAACAAAACATTTTTTGAATACAAAATTAGAAGACATTTCCAGTTTTCTAAGATATAAAAACAAAAAAAAATTCATTAAAATCTGACTAAATCAACCTTCTTACAATAACGGAACATTATGAAAAATACCTTAAAACCCCACCTTATTGGCATTAAATAACCCACAGAGGTTAATATGCCGTTAAACTTAAACTCTCGCAAAACTTCGTTGTTGCTCACATGTTCGGTCCAAACCATCCACAGCATACTTCTGTAGAATCACATTTCTGTTGTTTCAAGTCTTCGCTTTATCTTTGAGGAGAGCGTCCAGCACTCGTGGTCAGACAGGAAGGCAGATATTACGCAGCAGCTTAGTGCTATTTTCCTTGTTTCTATCAACGTTTCTCTATTGAGGTCCTGCTTAGAATTCCATCAATATAAACATTACTTTAGTTTGAAGTTTTCTTTTAGGGTTCGGAACGCATTAGTGTTATATGGATTTTTCCACTTTGTCCTTTATCTAACTTTGTTCTGATATATAGAAATGTATGTCATATTCTTTGAGGTCATTTTGTTGTCATTGACCAAATGTCTTCACAACTGTCGAGATAATTTCAGACATATCTTATAAAAAGTGTGTTGTGTTTCTGTTATTTTTGTGTGTGTGAGATCTATCTATCTATCTCTATCTATCTATCTCTATCTATCTATCTCTATCTCTATCTATCTATCTCTATCTATCTCTATCTATCTCTATCTATCTATCTCTATCTATCTCTATCTATCTATCTCTATCTATCTCTATCTATCTATCTCTATCTATCTCTATCTATCTATCTCTATCTATCTCTCTCTCTATCTATCTATCTCTCTCTCTATCTATCTATCTATCTCTCTATCTATCTCTCTCTCTCTATCTATCTCTCTCTCTCTCTATCTATCTCTCTCTCTATCTATCTCTCTCTCTATCTATCTCTCTCTCTCTATCTATCTCTATCTATCTCTCTCTCTCTATCTATCTCTATCTATCTCTCTCTCTCTATCTATCTCTATCTATCTCTCTCTCTCTATCTATCTCTCTCTCTCTCTCTATCTATATCTATCTCTATCTACCTATCTCTATCTACCTATCTCTATCTATAAGTGTTATTTTCGTGCTTGTGTGTATACTATTTTTGTGTGTGTTTTGTGGTGCAGTGGATATCGGCTCGGAACGAGAAATCGTAGAGCCAAGTTCGAATTCCAGTTGAATTTACTTTAAGTTGTATTTACTTAGGTATTAATACATCTCTTCCCTCCAGCTATGGGTCAAATAACAGGACAGATTGGGTTCTATAGCCTTTGGTTGGGCCACCAGTCTAACGCAGAAAGTAATGGCAACCTCCTGCAAGAAATTTTAATGAAACTTGCAGGACATATTCAAAAATAAATAATATTATTTTTTAAATTATTATTTTAAAAAAATCTTGTTAAAAATATTTTTTTACATGTTACCTCCCTCCACGTAAATTCATGAAATTTTAAGAAATTAAATTTTGTTAGAAAAATTGGTATTGGTTCAACGCAGGATTTCTTGGAGAATGGAAATCATACTTTTTTTTTAAAAAAAACATTTAGTCTTTATTTTCGAAAATCTGCTCCAAATAGTAAAATAAGAATGCAATAAAACTGACATTATTTAATCTGATAAGCTTTAAATTGCTTTAATAAATATACATTATGGACATTATAGTCTAAAGAGAACAATTCGTTTAATAATGAAATTTTAAGAATTGTTTTCATTTTTGGTTTTTAATTATAATAATTCATAAAGTTTCAAAAATATTGAGAAAAGATTTGTTGGCCTTAGTTATTAAGCTATTAAGTAAAGACTATATTTACTTATCAAAAATTGAAAAAATTAAAATCGTCGAGCCTTCGTACTTTTAAAAATTTGTAAAATTTTTTGTGTATTTGAAGTTCTTTTTTGTATGGTAATTTCTGTGTGTACATTAAAAGGTCGTGTGATTCAGAGTTTCTTCCTCTTATTGGAAAAAATTGGACAATTTTGTCAATTCAGGTCGCCATACACTTATCTCGCATCTGTTTGGCTGTCATCACATGTCAGATCATACGGGGAAAAGGTCAGAAAGATCAACACAGTGTTTAAAAGAGTTTTATTCTAAATTTCCTTCAATAAATAAGTAATACTGATATAAATCAGATTAATTTAATTTTAAATTAATTAATTTTCTAAAAATAACGTGTCAAAGATGTATATTTTATTTTTGCAAGATTTTTAAAACCGAGAATAAACTTTGATTTACAAATGTGTCGATCGCTGAAAAATGGTCAAAAAATTAAAAAAAAATGTTAATTTTAGATTCCAGTCAATATAATGTCTGTTTGAAATAAACCAGAGTATTTGCCTTACTGGAAATAGTAAATTTAATCATTTAGCTTTCAGTTAAAACTAAAGTAAGTTTCAAGAAAACTTTATTTTTAAAAATTCATATATATATTGTGTGTGTGTGGCCGGAGGATGATTGTTGATTTTCTAGCGAAAAAGCGTATAATTGAAAAATAAATAACCACAAACGTTTTTGATTATTATGTCGATTTTTTTGTTTATTTTGCTACACGTTTTGGGGCTTGTAACCCTCTTCAGAGTATTCATATATATCAAATTATTTTTAAAAGAATGATTGTTTTTCTCACAAGTTAAACCTCTTAGTAATTGTTTCTTGAGTGAAGTTGTAGTAATCCTGGCTGAAGCAATGTTCCCCCGGTCGAGGTTAATAACTTATTTTTCTGGATGACGTGTTCGTGCTTAATTTTGAGTGTTGGCTTTATTATTATCATAAGAGCTTCCATTATTTAAGAAATTCTTTACATGTGGATAAGTCTATACTTGTACTTTCTACTAGTCTGTTGCGGATGGAGTTTTGTAAGATTCCGTGTGTGTTTGAATGTGTCTTGATTGAGCTATAGTTAGATAGATGTAACGTGAGTCATTTAGGTAGGCATGTAGTGGTATGACCAATATAATTATTTATAAATTTGGTTTGATCAGAAACACAGTTCCTTATTGAACATTTTTAACAAAACATATATTGGGTTGTCCGGAAAGTTCATGTTCCAGCTCGTTAGAACACTTCAAATTTATCGACTGATATGCTTATACTTCCGGCTAGAGCACACTTCAACCTATCTTTTAAGAAAGTTTACAATTTACTTGTCAATTTTGCATTCTTATGAAAATTGAAGATTATGAAGTGTGTTTTGGACACTTGATTTTTTTTTATTACCGCACGGACGGCAATAGCCCGCAAGCAACAGAAAAGGTATGTGCTGTGTATAGTGAAGGTGCTTTAGCTGACGGAAGTGTACGAAAGTTGTTTGCTAAGTTTACGGTTAGTGATTGTAGCCTTATTGATGGAGAACACTCGGGTGGACCCTCCACGACAGATGACCACCATTAGACAACGCATAAACACTAAGTTTATCAAAATCTATCCGCCATAACCACTTTGTGAAGCTTATAGGATACAAGTTCTATATCATTCAACAATTAACTAAAACACAAAAAATAAAATTGCACACCAGCAAAAATGGATCAGAACGACTGAAATCATTTTGGGAAAACTCAGACCAAGGCAAATTTCACAAGTCAGTGTGAAAATTAAGATTCTGGATTCCGATTGGATAAGAAATAGCAAATTGATCTATGACCCCGGTCAATTTTTCTTAACAACTAAAAAAAAAAAGTATGCTCTTCGATCCAGTCACATGACTAGATTCCACTATTTAACCACGTCACTTGACCGGCCAGACAGTCAGTCCGAGTTGGGAGCGGTAATCTGATAAGGATCTCGTCGCAGTGTAAGGAAGAAATTTTAAGACGCAGACCCCGTCATGTCTCATTGTCATACATTCGTTCTTCCCCCTCTTCCAATTTTCCTTTCTTCGTCTTCACTCACACGCCATCAAAGAAACAAGAACAAGATACTTCAACTGACTCCTAAAATCTAAAGTCCGATAAGTACAATTTTCCTTTATTGCTTCACCTTCTTTTTCGCTTTCTCACCGGCCATATAAAAAGGAAAAGAACACAAACTTTATTAGTAACCCTTTCGTCTTTCTGCATACACATATTCTGCTACTATCAACTATAAGCTGAATTCATTTAACTCCTTACTACTATTTCTCTGAACATTTAACTTCTTACAAATTAACTACATATATTTTCTATTTGAACATTTTACTTCTTACAAATTTGTTATTCTGTTTAATAAAATTTAACTTTAACATACAAAAAGAAGTCCACATTCCAACCTTCTGATATTTTAAACAGTTGTGTTTGGCAAAAGACCAGTTTAACAAACATAGCCGAGGCCCCTACAAGCTTTGGTACTCAAATAGCTACGATGTATCGGTACCACATTATTTGAGTGAAAAGAATCTTTTGGATCGCATTTCTATCTGTGATTTGTTGTGTAGGTGATGAAAAATGGATCGTTTACAACAGTGTTTAGCAAAAAAGATCCTACGTAAGCAACATAAGCCACCTTTAGCCACCCCAAAAGCAAGTTTTCATCCTAAGAAAGTAATGCTGGTTGGACGGTATAGAAAATATTCAAAAACACAGGAAAATTTTTTTTACCGAAAGTTTGTTCCTGATTCATAAACTGACTTACAGTCGGCCAATTAAGTGCCATACGTGATACACGCTTGGGCGATCATGTCTCGAAAGAGGCATGACTGAATGAGCAGAAGATTTTGTGTAGAAGGAAAAGTTGATGTCCCCTTTTTTTTCTTTCTTTGTAGAAAATCAACATTGCACGTGATGTAAAGGTGGAGTTTCATGTGATAAGTGATGACACTGACAATTAGATTCATAGCTTTCACCTATTGAGCATACAAACCGACTTCAAAATTAACTATTTCAAGAATAAATCGAAATAGTTAATCTTTTGTATTTGTCTATATTTCTGAGATGAGGTAGTATTTACGCTATTCGAACTATTGTCCTCTTTTTTTGTTGCCATTTGTACGATGTTTCGGTCGTTGTACAAATGGCAACAATGTGCATCTTCAGGTGCTAGGAATTTTGAATCAAACCCTTTATTACGATCAAGGAGTATATCATTCTCATTCCTTTGTGCGAAGCCTCTTCGGTAATGAGATAGCATTTGTAGCCTGGTATTGATCTCTTTGGGTTAAGCCACTGGAACTAACCAACGTCTATATCCACTGGGCCATGTGTCCTTAAGGACAAGAACTGAATTTCTGGGACTTATAAACCATTCAGAAACCATTTTTACCAGAGTTCATATTGCAATTTATGATATTGATGGTTTCTGTAGTAATTTTTTTTTTTTTTACCAGAGCACATATTGCAATTTTATGCACTAATGATTTTCTCTGGCACTCCGTATTACTGGCTCCAATATTGTATTAATCTCTATGCTTAGTCGGCTAAGGAGATTTTTGTAATCTAACATATATGCTGATTCCTTAAGTTTACTTAGTTTCCAATGACGGTATTATATATTATTTCAACTTCATCCCATAGGAGGCGGTGATCCCCTTTTTCCTTCCACATGTGGTCAGCTATTTTCTATCTCCCCTCGTGTTACAGCCTTGTGATGTTTTTGTAGCCTTACCTTAAGGAGGCGGCCTGTTTCTCCTTTACATTTATTTTCACAGCTACGTGGAAAGGCGTACACACAGTCCTTAGTCATTTCCTCCTCTGTTTTATGCGGTAGACCGCTTGTTAACCAAGGCTATAGAACCAAATCTGTCCTGCTATTTAGCCTATAAACAGAGGGATCAGAGATGGATTAATGCCATTTCCAAAGATATATATGCGTAAGTTAATGGAACGAATTCGACTGGAATTTGAACTCGGCTCTCCGATTTCTCATTTCGAGCCGATATCCATCTCACAACGACGCACATCAAAAATCGTAAACGATTACAAAAAGACGATTAGTGAATAATATTTAATAAATAATAATGAATAAAAACAAACAAAATATAGATAAAAGTGTACATAAAACTATACTACTGCCTGGGACAAATTATAAGACAAAATGTTTTAAATTTGCATTGTTTATTGACATTCTCACTCACGTGACAGCACTGTATAACACATTCTTCTCTGTGTCTTGTCCTTTCAGGATGTAGGCGATCATGGCTTTCCACGTCTCCCTGTCCCTGGTGGCTCTTAGCACGCTTTCTCCTGTTACACCACGTAACCTCCGTTCTGTCATTTACCTGCTAAGGCCCTTCAACTATGTTATCCGCTGCTTTTTTCTCTATATCTCTTTTTCCCTCTATCTGTCCTGTTAGGTTCTTCAAGCCCTCCTTCCTCATTGCATGTCCTAGGAACTTTAGCTGTCTCTTCCTGAGGTCTCAGTATTAATTTCCTTTTCGTTTCCATCCTTTCCAAAATTTCATCATTGCTCTCATACTCGATCCATGAGCTCAATTGTTCTTATAATTTCCTTTTGAAGTAAATGAGGGTCTTATTTGATTTTAGTAATGTTCGTGTGCCTTGCATCTTGTCCATATATATATATATATTTTTTTTTTTTCAAGCTTCAGTAAATAATAAATTTTATATTGCTGTGCTATAAGGCTTTTACTCATCACCAGAATGAAATTGTAACACTGACTTTGAACCTAAACTCAATCTTTAAACTTTTTTCTTTAAAAAACGGCAACTACATGAGTCGGTTAAGTGCCATATGTGATACTCATGGGCAATCATGTCTCGAAAAAGACCTGACTGGGCAATTTTTTTTTCTGCAGTAGACTGGTTATCAACCAATACTATAGAACCCAATCGGTTTTGTATGTTAACCCATAACTGGAGGAAAGAGACGGATTAATACCTTTCCTAAGGGTATTTACGTGCAAGTGAATGCAACGAATTCAACTGGAATTCGAACTCGGCTCTCCGATTTCTTGTTCGGAGTCGTGCACAACAACGAACATCCGTAATTTTCTATACAAGACATATCGTAAAAATTGTAGCTCTTCCGCGCTTGGAGTAATAGAACATTTTAATATATTTTTAATATAATTTATGGTCTGAAAAAAATGTAAGAACACTTGAAAAATTATATTAAGAAAAATTATATTAAGAAAAAATCTTAATCATAGCACCTTGTCCGTCATTTTTAATGAGATTGCTTAAGAGATTGCTGCAAAATAAAATCTCTCTAGCCATCACAATCTATTTCGTCCTCAAGTGTAAGACTTGCTGTACAAGCGATCTTTACTCTGTACCCTTCGAAATAGGTAGAGCATGTAAATCCTTTGCGGGCATTCGGTTAACATATAATATCGTTGGGAAAATAATTTTCTTGTCCGTTATTTTTAATGAATTATATATTCATTTGGGTACTGACACGGGACAGCAATAAATGAATCGAACGAGACAAATTGGGAAAGAAAAAAAAAAATAAGCGAGGCCACAAAGAATAAGGCAAGGGGGAGCAAAGAGAGTGGCCGGGTGAGGGATGGATAAAGGGGTAACGCTTTAGAAAGATGGACCGTGGGAAACATCAATTTTGTTTTCCTATTACACTAGACTAAACGAATCGCTCGAGAAGGTGAATGACAAACAATGAAAGCAGCTGTTAACACAATCTTGTCGTTTATTCTTGCCTTTGCTTAACCTTACAAGAGGAAAGTTGATACTCGTTTTATTTCAGCAGACGAAAGTAAATCAAGCGCTATCTCTGTAATTACTTCACTTTTCATACATGTATGTTAGTGTCCACAAATGGGTTTATTCTATCTATCTATCTATCTATCTATCTATCTATCTATCTATCTATCTATCTATCTATCTATCTATCTATCTATCGTACAGGGTAGAACTTAATTTGTTGTTACAATGGTTTTAAACAATTGTAATAAGATAATTACTATATATACCTTAAACAAGGTGAGAGCATCGCTAGTGCGCAGTGGGCCACGGTGAAAGGGAATACTGGGAACTGAGGATAAAAGCTGACAGGGATTTTAGAAGATGCCAATTGACGTTGCATCTATTTTTTTTGAGATTGTAGCTATGAGGGAAGCAAATAAGCAGAAGAGGCTTCCACATGCGGAAAGTGAGAGAGAAAAAAAAAACTGAAGCAGAAGTGGCATTTATATTTAACTATTTCAACGGCAAAAGATGCCAATCTAGTCATTCAGTTAAGTGCCATGCGTGATACACGCCTAGGAGATCATGATTCTTTCGAGACCTGACTGACCGGGCAGAAAATTTTCCCACGGTAGGTTGCCATGTCTTTCTTCTGTAGACAACCAAGGATATAAACCCAATCTGTGCTGCTATTTAATCCATAGTTGGAAGAAGAGACGGATAATATTTCCCAATATTATTTGCGCTTGACTGAATTCAATGAATTCAAATGTATTACGAAATCGGATCTTCGATTTCTCGTTCCAAGCCGATATCCACTGCACCACAACGCACATCCTAGTTTTCTTATGTTTGCCCTGTTCTTTCAGGACGTAGGCGATAATGGCTTTCCACATCTCTCTATCCCTATGGGCTCTTAGCACGCTTTCTTCTGTTACACCACGCAACCCTCGTTCCGTCATCCACCTGATCAGGTCCTTCAAATATGTTATTCGCTGTTTTCCCCTGTCTCTGGCCTGTTAGTATCAGGTTCTCCAAGCCCTCCTTCCCTCTTCCATGTCCCAGAAACTTCAGCTATCTCTTCTTGATGCTCAGTATTAATTTCCTTTTCGTTTCCATCCTTTCCAAAACCCCATCATTGCTCACATGCTTGATCCATGATATTCGCAGCATCCTTCTGTAGAACCACGTAAACCTTGGCATTGTCTAGAGTGGAGTAAAAAAGATTTTACTTCTTCCTCGGTGCTTTACGTTGTTGATGCATAGATGACTACAATTGCTATGTTGAACGGTCTCCCTTTCAGTTTGACCAGGAGAATTTTTTCAGAGAACTGGTAGTATCCCAGAATGCATTTCTTCATTTCTTTGTCTAGTATTAAGCCAACTTCTTCTTCGTTATTTTTGCCTTCTGCGTATATTATCCTGTGGTTGTTGCTGCTGAAGTCTCCATTGTTTGGCCATATGGTTTCGCATATTCCCAGAATATTGATGTTCAGTCTGTTCATTTCCTGCTTGACATTCTCTAGTTGTCCGCAGCTGTTGAGCGTCCTGGCGTTCCATATTTCCAAGGTAATTCTTTCTTTGTTGCGCACAGTCGCAACGGTCTAGATACACCTGTTGCTCATGTCGTTCCTTCCCGGGCGAGGGACAAATTTTTGGAAAAAGTATCCCATTTACGCCGTTGGTGCTAACAGTCGCCGGATGACGGTCAGGCGACACCTGTTGCCCATGTCGATCCGTCACGCCGTTAAGTTTCATATATTTATGTTGTAAAGCCATGATTATGCGCAGGATAGATAGATAGATAGATAGTGAAGTGGTATCCTGTTGCCTTCTTCACGGTGATTTATTGAGACACCACCGTTAGTTAGCTGGCCGTTGATCCCTTAAGAGTTCTTCCGCCCTTTAATTTTAAGTTTTTATCCTACCTGGTTGCTAACATCCAGTAAAAAACGGGGTGGGTAGAAGAAAGAAGAATATAAATATTAAGTATATACTTAATATAAGTTCAAATAACTAGTCCTGTAAAGGAAAATATATCAATAATCCTAGTAGCAGGCTTAAATTTATGTGGTCAGGACACTAGAGAAAAAAAAAAGTATGTTGAATCGACTACCAACATTGCTTTTTTACCATTGTTGTGCAGTGTACATCGGCACGAAAAGAGAAACCGGAGAGCTAAGTTCGAATTCCAGTTGAATTTGTTGCATTCACTTACGCGTATTACTCTTGGGAAAAGGCATTAATCCGTCTCTTCCTTCCAGCTATGGGTAAAGTAACAGATTGGGTTCTATAGCCTTGGTTGGTAACCAGTCTACCACAGAAAGTAGTGGCAAACAGTAGCAGGAAAATTTTCTGCCCGGTCAGTAATATCGCTTTTGAGACATGATCGCCTAAGCGTATATTACGTATGGCACTTAACTGACTGACTAATGTTTAACTAACATTCTAATATATTAAGCAGTGATGTAGGAGGATGCACGTCAATCCCAAGAAGCAAGCATGAATGGCCAGTTACTACAGCAGCAGAATGAAAAAAAGAAAGGAAAGTAAAAAAAAAAAAAAAAAAAAAAAAATGAAAAAAAAAAATCCGATTTCAAAACAGAAAAAAAATCAACAAAATTTAATCGCTCAAAAACCACGCAGAACATCAACTAGAATTAATAATGAAAATATTATGTAGTTTCTTTTCTAAATTGTGTAACTCCCTTGTTAAAAATTCATTTGACGATACTTTTAGGTAGCATGGCTTCGTGGCATTAAACTGTACTTGCATTTAGTGATGCAGATATTTTGATATTTGAATAAAATGTGTTTTGTCTAAAAAGTTCAAACAGGTGCAAAAAAAGGGAAGAAATGTTCGGATTTGGAATTTATATTTTGTCTACAGAAGTCAGATGCCATCTCATGCTCCAGATAAGTTTATACCGGAAGACGGCAGTCGTGCGGAAGTAAAATCAAGCCGACAGTTAGAAATTTTTGGTAGTAATTTTTAAATTTGATTTTGAAAGTCTGATTCCAACTGTCACCCAGAGCAGTTGTTCACTCAAATCGGGCTTAGTCTGATTTGGGAATGTTTCTGCATGCGAGAGGGTTCTGACAACTTCTGACTAAAGAACCTACTCCTAATCCATGGCAATATCACTACTTTGTTTGAGAATGTCATTGTAAGGAAAATAAAAATAAAATATTTTATAATTTATTTACATTTGGGTCCGGTCCTATTGTTTTTAGCAGGGCGTTTGTTGCAGATTGTATTTATTGTTGCTGACGGTGACAACGAAGGAGATAAAGTTGAAGATTATGAAATGTGATTGCGAGACTGATTTTTGTGGAGAGGTCTGGTTAAGTGGACCCCGACGAAATGGAATATGATTTGAGAAGTTTTGATCGTCGCCCCCAGAAGTTTAAATAGTCGCAGTGACAGTGAGAACCACCGAAGTCGTCCTCGTTGGTAGCAGCCTAACATCATGGTTGCAGTATTCGTCGTTTTACCAGCATCGATCGTCCAGACAATGTGGGGCCAAGATGTAGTGTTTCCTAAAAGAAAAAAATATACGTCTCAGGACTATATAACATTCCGGCCTCTTACTTTTTTAAATGCAACATTCTGGAATTTTATTGTTCTCTTTTCTTGACATTTTCTCCGTTTCATTCATACTCGATAACCCCCTTTGCACATTAGTGACTTTATCGCCTTACCTGGGTGATTATGAATAGAGTAGCGTACAATGCTTTGTGGTGGTAATAAGTGTTCAATGACTAACAGGTAAAAAAAAATATATATTACCTTAATAACATACACATTGCTTCTCACTGTTAACACAACATTGAATTGTCCTGAGTATGACGGTAAACTGCATCCGGAAGTAAGGCCTCTGATTGGGAGGTGGGAGGAGCATGGAAACACCTCTTAATTGCTGTTGTTTCCAGGTTCACTCTGACCCGGAGTGGTAGCACCTGTTAGGGTCCCAGTTATGGGCAAATAGTTAAACCTCCAAACTGGAATCAAAACACCATAAAACTTTTATGATAAAAGTATAAAAATAGGCTTTTATAGAAAACTATACATTTTTGAAGAAAAAAAATATTGCCATAACACATTTGGAAGGAAAAAATTATTACCATAATACATTTTTGAGGAAAAATATTATTACCAACAATACATTTTTGAATACAAAACTGGAAGACATCTTCAGTTTTTTAAAATAAATAAAAATAAAATAAACATTTTCATCAAACTCTGACTAAATCAACCTTCTTACTATAACCAAACAGTAAAAAACAAAAACAAACAAACCTTAAAACCTTACCTTTTGGCATTAAATAACTCACAGAGGTTGATGTGCCGTTAAACAAAACTTAAACAAACAGCATTGAGCTTCATGCACTACGCAATTATCAGACTTGAGCAATTTTCTATCCGCATCTGTAGGTAAAACTAATGATTTTGGAAAGTTTGAATGATGACAACATATTTAATAGGACGGGAGAAAAAGGTGAAAAAATAAATGAAACATCGAAGAAGGTTGTCGGCTGATTTGAAATCAAATCCGAAACTTCACTGATCTAATAATTTTAAATCAAGAGTTACGACATTTTCATGTTTTGAAATGAAGGATATTTTAGTACATTTTATATTTATTTCTGTATGAATTTGGGCAGCTAGACGTGGTTTAATGGTTAGCAAGTTTGTCTCGCTAGAATTATAACAATTGAGTAGTGAGTTCGATCTTTACTGAGTGCCCCATGCTTTCGGCTCTGTGCCACGGCTAAGTTGCGTTTAGAAAATCACTGGCTGTATAAATTTATTTTGAATGGATGATATTTTTTCTCTTGGTGCTTTAGTAGTTATAAGAACAAGTTCTAGAAAAATTTCAATCTTTTTATTTATTTATTCTTTTTACAAGCAGGACCTCTAGTTCAGAAAAATGAAAACAAAACCTGCAATAGAATTAAAACCTCATTTAATTAGAAATGCTTTTTTGAATAAAATATACTATGGAAATTTTTGTCTTGTTTTGATGAGTAATGAATTTTCATGAAAATTGTTTTCATTTTTAAACACATTAGCATTTAAAGGACTCATAATTAGCTTATTCTATATTAATTCATATCGGTCAAGTGCTATTGTCATCAAGTAAAAACTCTAGTTACTAATCATAAATCGAAAAGCTTACGAAACGAAACCCAGTATTTTAAAAAAGAATTTAGAATTTTTGTGTGTACGAACGTGCCGAATTTTGTAAATACGGTGGTTCATACACGACATAACAAAATAAGTGCAGTGACTATATTATATTTAAAATTATTGGTAAATTTTTTAGCATTTCCTCAACAAGCGTCTTCAAAACTCAATAAATTATTAGAATGCTTAAATTATTAAAAATGCCTAAAAAGGAGTTTACATTGTATTTCTCATTTAAGTTTAGTACAATTATTTCCCTTATCACAAACATCACGTTACATAGTTACCGCACTTAATACAGACATCGTATTCTTTTGAAAATTTAAACAAAAAATAAGTAATGTTTAATTTAGAATACTTAAACTTTCTCAAATAAGATTTCAGATTTTACTTTTTGAAGATTTATTTTAGATAAATAGAATTAACAAATCTGCCAATATGAACAACTTTAGCTATTTTATTGTAAGTTAAAAGAAACAAGTGTTTTGCTTATTGGAAACTTATTAACTTGGAATTAAAACTAAGTTTCACAGAAAAGTTTCATTTTTAGAATGCATTTATATATATATATATATATATATATATATATATATAATTATTTTTAAATTGAGAACCGTTTTAAATCAATGTTTTGAACGTTGCAATTATTTTCTTCGTTCTTTTTCATTTTGGATATATACACAATTTTGTTTGTACATAGTCTAAATTAATATATATAATCTCCTTTAACCATACTTTTCGCCTGTTGAACACTGTACCGACTTCTTGCTTTCAAACGTTGTCACCGCTGTCCTTAAATCTGGGGTCTTTTGTCTTCTCTCTCCTCAGCGTTTTCTCAGTTTCTTTACTTTCAGTATAAATTTCATGCTTGAACGCCGTTAAGACGGCGTTCAAGCATAAAACAATGTCATCCGCGTGGACTGGACCTCAGCGTCTACTTTATACTTATATAGAGCATTTTTATCCATAACAATAGCTTACTTTAAAACTATATATCTGCCCGTCTCTGTCTGAATGTGCCGCATGTGACACAAGGTCGGTTTTTAACGTGGTAACTACAAGCCTTTAGTCTCGGCAAGACTTCCCTTCGTCATTGACTCATCTGGGTTCCTCACCGCCCGAAAGCAGGGAGTCCGCCTTAGTTGACTTTAAGTAGAAGTCTGTCTTACTGCGTTTATAATAAATGATAGTCAACTAAAAATGGTTCAGTGTAAAATGTAACGGCTATTAGAGAACTTCTTGAGACTAAGGAAAAAGATAATTTCACAAAAAGTTTTGGTTCTGATGTCAATATACAAAGATCAAAAACATGGCACGGTGTATTGCGATAATTTGCCAATTAATGTGGTACACAAAGCCATCAGTTAACACCTGGAAGACTTCTTCTCTTAAGTCCATTCAAGACAAGAGCGATCACGGCTATCCACATTTTCTTTGAGCTAAGTAATTGATTTTCACCCTTTACTATCCCTTTGTAACTGTCTTTTTCGTGTCACTGATTAAAGCTGCACAGAAACTCGTTAAGACGAATGTCGCGATCGGTGCTTAGCACTGACAATTTGCTGATAGTTTCTGATGAAAAATGAAGACGTTAATTTTCTGTATAGTTTTGTTGGTAATTACCTCGGCGGAATCTAAGATGGTTGTTGGAACATCGTAGAAATAGTTTTGCTGAAATTCCGCCGACGGGTACATTAAGCAATTTTTTATTTATTCTTTGTTTTTTTGTAGATTCTGGAAAAAGTGAACGCAGACCTGTTCAACTACAATGGAAGCGGAATAGGCATCCTAGGTAAATTATATTTTAGTCTTTGCACACATGTACGTGCGTGATTGTTTGTGCATGTCGCTTATTTGGATTTATAAAATTGTGTGTGTTTTATTATGGGTGTTATTTCTATGAGTGATAATTTGCTCTTTTTTTGTGTATATATGTTTTGATGAAGGGCCGGTGCTTACTATCTCAAACCAAGCTTGATTGCCACCTCGTAGTGCTTCGTGAACCTCATTATCTTATCAGCATTTGCTTTTTTTTCTACCTACATTTATACACGTAACAAATTAATGTAAGCACAAACCAAGCTCCAAAGGAGAGTCTGTAAGGTGATAGGTACTGATCTGGCGACTCGACTGCAGCCACTTCCCCATCGTCGAAATGTGGCCTCCCTCTGTCTCTTCTATAAATATTTTCATGGCTTCTGCTCGGATGAGCTTAAGTCACTGATGCCTCCTCAACAGGTGTTTACCCGTGCAACCAGACTGGCAACTGGGTCCCACCCATTCACAGTCAGGTTAGCCAAATGCAGACGACAATTCTACTCCTGCAGCTTCCTCTCTCGCAATTCCCGCCTGTGGAACTCACTCCCGTATTCTTGCTTTCCTGACGGCTACAACCTCCAGAAATTTAAATGCAAAGTTAATACTCATCTACTAACCACTGGACTCTAGCTCTCTCCCCTCCCCTGTATAACCTTCCCTTTCTCTCCTCCTATGTATCTGTCATCGCACCTTCTTTCTCAGCTTTCTATTGTTCCTTTCTAACTAGCTTGTACTCCTCACTCTTTTCTAATTAATCTTTTTACATTTATGTAACCCCCTGCACATCAGTGGCGTTTCCGCCTTGCTCGGGGTGAAATGATTAAAAAAAAAAACAAAAAACTGACTGTTAAAGGATGAAATAATTTCGGATTTATACTGTAGTAAACACGAGAAATTAAATTAACTCTCTTCTCTTCTTCACTTTTACAAAAATTCACAATTACGTGTGAAATCCCGATTTTGACAAACAGGAAAAGGATTAACACCGTACTGAAAGAAAAAGACGAAGCCAGATTTCGTGATCAGATGTTGAATTAATTGTCTAATCAACGGAAGGAAGCGATTAAAAAAAAAAAAGAGAGAAAAGTTAAATGTTAAAATTGTCTTTGGCTATAAAAACAGAAAAAAAGTCGAAGCAGTCAGTCAGATGGGAGCAGAGAGACGTCACGCTAAAATGTGACAAAGGAAACTTCAAGCCTGTGACTCGGATATATGAGGTCCCGTCACACATTCGTTCTCCTTCTTCACTTGTGCTATTTATTTTTATCTCTTCTCCACCCTCAACATTCTCACAGTCAATAAAGACGATAGCAACAAGAAGATACTTCAACTGACTTTCAAAAATTAACGTCCGATAAGTACAATTTTCTTTATTGCTTCACCTTCCTTTTCCCTTTCTCGCCGGCCATAAAAAGGGAAAGAAACACTTTATTAAACACATTCTGCAACTTACGACTACAAAACGAAATATTTTATTCTTCCACATTTCAATATCCAACCTTCAACTTTCTAATAAATTCTAACTTGTAGGGAGTTTGGTTATGTTTGTATTTAATAAACATTCAACCAGCTCACTACTGCTTCAATACATCATTCTGAAGTTTTTGTCAAATCCGCTCTAGTAAGTACCTAACTCCTAGTAATATCTTCTAACTTTACAATAGCTAGATCAGGCCTAAAATGGAATACTGTTGTCATATTTGGTCATAAGCTACTCAGTCTTCACTTTCCAATCTCAATAGACTCCAAAATCTTAGTCCTTACAGATGACAAATATCTATTCATTCTCACATTCTCTCTCACATTTGATAACAAGAAGTCGCCTTCCTGACAAATCGACCATGGTCAGATTCGAACCCGAGTTTCATGGTCATATATATATAAACTAAAATGGCTTAACCGAGTGTAATAAAGAAATTTGAAAGCATAGAAAAGTGTCATCTGGGTATTTAAGAGACAATGGGATTGACACTGCAAGTATTTTTTTTCTTTACTTGTAAGAAGCCATTCGAGGTAGGGGAGTTACTTTAGGATGCAGTTTGTACAGATAGGAGGGGGAGATATAGGTTAACCCAAGGCTTGAACATATTAGAATTGTAGTAATCGGGGAACATTCTCTTGGGAGTTGGTTCTACGGAAGAGTAGTTCGACTGGAACTCACGGTGGGAACGTGGGTGGCTTGCTACAATGTTAGTGGCCATCAATTTTAGAACTGGCAAAACCAAAGAATACATTCGTTCGAACAGTTTTCTATGGTAATATCAATAGAACGGTGAGAGAGAGAGAGAGAGAGAGAGAGAGAGAATAGATATTTGTCATCTGTAAGGACTCTGAGAAGATTTTGGGGTCTATCGAGATTGGAAAGTAAAGACTGAGTAGCTTACGACCAAATATGACAACAGTATTCCATTTTAGGCCTGATCTAGCTATTGTAAAGTTAGAAGATATTACTAGGAGTTAGGTACTTACTAGAGTGGTACAATGAACCGACCTTCTTTCCGGCATTTTTAGCAATGGTTCGTATACACGAGTTCCACTTGAGATCAGGGGTGAGTTTAAGGCCCAATAGTCTCTCAAGACACGAAATCTCACCGAAGGGGCATCCATTCATCGCTACCTTCAGAAACCGATCCGTTAAGGACTTTATAACCTTTTCAGTGATTTAATAGATGTAGCTTGAACAGCAAACCTTTGTGTCACATCTGGTCAAACGCCTTTGACATATCTAATACTATGGCCCTCGAGGTCTGTTTATCGTCAAGAGCTTCCCTAATTCTTTGAGTAATAGTAGTTAGAACATGAGCAGTGAATCGGGCCTATCGAAACCTGTACAGCTCGTCGTTCAGTGTTGTTCTTATCTAGGTGCTTATTTACCTTCTTGTTGATTGTGGCCTCAAAATCGTTGTGATAAGGCTGACCTGTCTATACTGACAGAGGGAAGAACGTTCACTGGCGTTTGTTGCTGTTGTTTTTTAAAATTTAATTTTTAAAATTCTTATTTATTTTTAAAACTAGGCCTACATTTGACACTTTTCTCTATCCTGGGAAGATGACTTCTTTAAACAGCTTGTCAGTACGGAATTTCTGGAACCACCTTTGTACTGTACGATTACTTGTGAACCTATCCACCTGTTGATACGAGCAGAAGTTTGGAAGGCTCTGTACCCAAGTTGAACTCATGCAAGAAAAGTAAACGAATATCATGTTTTGTCATGTTCATAATTAAGGGCTTTTGTTTCAAGAATATTTCTGTCTGAAAATAAGTTAAAAATTATTAAACAGCACGCATTAATTATGTATAGAAAAATCCCTTAATATATACCGTGAATACTATGTTAAAATGGCTTTTCATAATACAACACTTCGAGTGGCCATTATTTTTGTAACAACCCAATATAATGGACTCACTGCATGGTTTAATGGCAAGAAAGCAGCCTTCAACTTTATCACGATGGTATGGAGACAGCCACGAATTCATGCAAACGATTATGCGTAAAAAATACAACTAGTTTCAAGTTTTCTTTATCTCTCTCTAAAAACAAATCTTAACCCTCCTTCAACTATGAAACTCGTTTCCAACTCAGATGATCTCCATGTACCTAGACAAAGCACATAAAGATTCTATTCTTTCACCATACGCAGAATTACTCTTAGTGGAAAATTCTGCTAAGTCGATCTCTTCTGAAGACAATATCTCTGTTCATTCAGGAGAAAGTGGCAGTGAATGTCACAGGATCACTCAAGAAGACCTGAATGACCTAACCTATTATTTACACCTGTCTAAGCAGCACTCATAGATCTTGGCATCTGCTTAAACAGTGGAACCTAGTTACAGCACATGTAACGATCACCAGTTTCAGGACCGGTAACACGGACCACCTCATTCTTCGATATGAAAAACAGGTTTCACTATTGCGCAAATGCCGTTGGCATGTTCACCTTGGCTTCTCACACAATAAATCAGATTGGCGTTTTTTCTTAGACACTTCCAAGAGAAGTCTGTAAGCTGCGTTTCTGCACATTGGGAATAAATACCCCAGCATTTCCATTGCCCACTCAGTGAAGGAGTCGTATGACAATATGGAGCTCCTTTTGGAATCTACCATGTGATGTGTCCAAGCAAGAAGACTGAGGAGTATAGGAGCGCTTTCGTGCCTTGAGAAAATGGCAAAGAAAATCCTCTGGTTGACATGAACAAAGGGCCTCTTTCTTCTCTTCATATTAAGGTTGGTCTAATGAATAATTTCGAGAAAGTCTTTGACAAAAATGGTGCAGCTTTCTGTTCTCATCTCTCAGTTCTGCTAAGCTCAAGAAGGACATCTTCGTCGGACCTCAGATTCGAGAAGTGCTGAAGGATAAGGTATTTGAGGAGCTTCTTACTTTAAATGAACTGAGCACATATGGAGCATTTAAGTCAGTCTGCCATGGCTTCCTTGGTAACACACGAGTCCAAGATTACCAAAAGTGTATCGAGAATTCTTTACAGGCTTATGAGGATGAAACCTGCAGAATGTCACTCAAAATTCTTTTCCTCAACTTCCATTTTAACTTCTCTCAGAACCTAAGAGCAGTAAGTGATGAGCATGGAGAAATCTCCACCAAGATAGTACTAAAATGGAAAGAAACTGCCCAGGCAAGTGAAACCCTAGCATGATCAGGGATTTCTGCTGGATGCTCCTGAGGACACCGAAGACAAAGTGGATTAGAACATAAAAACTTCTTCTACCTGTTGTATGTATAGCATTATCCAAGTAATTTATTTCCGTCAATGCTGGTGTTTTTCCGTGTGATCATTTAGCGCTCTCTCTGGACGTCTCTACGCATCTCTCTCGGTGTCTCTCTGTGTCTCTGTTTCTCCATTTCTGTCTCTCTCTCCTTCTCTGTGAATCTGTCTGTTTCTCTCTCTCTCTCTCTCTTTTTTCTCTGTCTGCTTCTATCTCTGCGTCTCTGTCTTCCATTTATCTGTTATCATTTACAAATGTGTTATTGTTAATACGTTCATATGTGTCATGTATAACCACATTGAGCCAATTATTAATGTATCATTACGCGCGTGTGTATGTGTGTACACATATGTGTACCTATTTGTTTGCGTGTTTCTTTTCTATTGTCTTTATGGTGTGGGCATTAATTCCAGAACATTCACTTTCTTTATTAGCGTTTTTTACTTTTCCTCTTAATTCTTATTTTTAGTTGCCTTATTTTGTTTCGCAATACTCACCATTTTGTTTTCTTTTTGTAGAAATCAGTCACCGATCAGCTTTATTTGCTGATATTCTGAATACAGCAAAACAGGATTTAAAAGAAGTCTTGTAAGTGACTTTTAACTTTAATGAGATTGTTTATATCGAGGATAAATGAATAACACTTTCAGTTCTACAGACTATTCAATAAAAAACTGACGTTTTACCCATAAATCATTATCGGCCTATAGTTGGGTACATCCTTATACTCAACGCATTTTAATTTTATAGCTTAAGTGAATAATAACGAACGCACGGAAAAATAATGAACGAAGAAAATTCCGTATTTTGGTAACAACAAAACAATTGATATTTATATTCATAACATATAGAAAATATGAAGTTGAAATTATGTGTTGAGAGAGTGACTAGAGAAAGTAATTGTGACTTTAAAATTGTTCATGTATTAATGTAAGAATAAATTCACTGTTTTTATGTTAAATAAAAATTCAAATACACAAAACAGATTGTCGAAAAAGAGTTGCTTTGCGTTCAAAGGTGTGTGTAGAAAATGTTGAAGGATTGTTCTTTTGTGTAAATTAATATAATTGTGTGAGTAAGTGAATATATTGTGTGAGTGAGTGTGTCACAATTTTGGTATGTGTGTTAAGAATTACCTAACTTGGCAGAATTCAACAATTCGTAGTTGCGTGGATTTCCGTGGCACTGGGTTGATGTTCCAATTCTTACTGAGGTTTTAGTCGTAGGTCTACTCCTTTTATACAAGTGAGATGGATCAAAACGAAGGTTGACATGTTTGGCGCGATAGGAATCTAAACATGTTCTCTGACATGTTTTCACGTGCCTTCAATTTATTAACCAATCAACGAAGACTAACGTGAGCTTCAAAATTTACGTTTTTTTATCAATCCAGCGTCTGTGCTAAAGAAATACGAGTTATCGTTCTTAAGTAATGTTTGTACTAATGTAAATTTTTTTTATCTGAACTCATGTCAATATGCGATATGTAAATTGCCGTAACTGCTTTTTCATTAAACTTTGCAAGGTAGTTTCCACAGACCTTAGATTATAATCACATTAGATTTTGTAAACCATACAATAGTAAAAACCGACATTTGATATATAGATATATAATCGACATAAGTGTAATCTTAGTTAGGTTGTGGTGCGGTGAATATTGGCTCGGAACGAGAAATCGGAGAGCCGAGTTTGAATTCCAGTTGAATTCGTTGCATTCACTTACGCGCAAATACCCTTGGGAAAGGTATTAATCCGCCTCTTCCCTCCAGTCATGGGTTAAATAACAGGACAGAATGAGTTCTGTAGCCTTGGTCGGCAACCAGTCTACTGCAGAAAGTAATGGCAACTTAGTGCGGAAAAATCTTCTGCCCAGTCAGTTATGTCTCGAAAGAGGTATGATCGTCCAAGCGTATCACGTATGGCACTTAACTGACTGACCTCTAAATGAAAAATTATACCTAAAGTTTAAAATGCATTTTAAAAGTGAAATATGTATCTTGAAATATTTGAGTTTTATTTCTAACCTCATAGAATTTAATATTTTCCAATAAAAAATACTTTGCTGTATTAAAGCCGAATTTAAATTGATTGACAAGTGTTTACTGTTTGTAATTGCTAAAAATGGCAGATTTTAACCATATTTAGATTTCCCTCAGAACACGTAATTCTCTTGAAGTCTTAAAAATGCATTTTTCTTAAACTTTATTTGAGGAAGATTACCTGATTTAAAGTTTAATTGATCTGCATTAAAATATTATTTTCAGTTTCAAATGTCGTAGAAAATCATTTTTAATACAGAGGTAGGTGTGTTTATGATGTTTTGATAAATTTATTTATAGCTTAATATTTGACACATTTAACTAAAAAGCACAAAATAATTAAAAATGTGCTTGAATACAACGTAAACGTCTATTATTTACTACCAAACAATTCTAAGTAATCTAATATGTTACTGAATCTTAGTTACTTTGTCATAGTCTTTCTTAAGAAAACCCTTGTTAGGAAATTACCAATAAATTTTAATGTTACCGCTGTTATTTTCTGGTAAATTCTTTATGGACAACCGAATTTACAGAAAACGGCGCGTTATACACACGAAAATTTCGAAATTCTTAAGATTTAGAAATTTGTCAGTTAAGCGCCATACATAATACTCGCTTGGGTGATCATGTCTTTTTTGATCCATGACTGACGAGGCAGAAGATTTTCCCGCATTAGATTGCCATTGTTTTCTGCAGTAGACTGGTCACCAAATAAAGCTAAAGAATCCGATCTGTTCTGTTCGAACTCGGCTCGCTGATTATCAATCCGAGCTGATATCCATTGCACCGCAGCACACATGTAAATGAATCCATAGCAACCACAAAGTACTACAAATGAATACAGAATTTTAAAAGAAAACTTTATAAAACTTTTAGATTACATTTTTTAATGACAGCAGATTATATATATATATATAATCTTTTAAATTCAATTTAGTTTAATTTTAACTGTAAAAAATCTTTTTCGTTTTTTTACTTCTCCAGTTTATTATTAGCGCTAATGAATTTATATCTTCGTGTTATGTTTTTAAATATCCCCTAATTTACATTTTATGAATAATTCCTCTGTTTGTGTACGTGATTTCATAATTAAAAAAATGCCAAAGGATTTTGGTTGAAACAACTGTATCTATCTATTTGAACGTTAGTATCTATCTGCTATTCACTTCCAACCAAAGTTTGAAATTTATATTTTTTGGCATTTTTGTTGTCTCTCCCCACTTTCTCCCCTCTGTATATTTTCTCGCTTTTTTTCTTTTTAAGCCTAGACACCGTGTAACCGATACCTATATCTGTCTACAATTTACTTCCTGCCTAAATTCAAAATTTCTCTCTCTTTGCCGTTTCCAATGGCGCTTTCCTCTCAGTTCTTTCTCTATTATTTTTCTCTTCGTCTTTTTTCTTTTGTTTCCTCTGCTTATTTCCACTTTCTTTTACATTTCTTGATTTCTCTTTTTGGTTTCTCATCTTTTCTGTCCTCTTTCTCTTTCTCTTTTTTAATATCCTTTTACCTCGTACAAAATATTTTCAAAAATATTTTAAAAAAATCTCTTTAAATAAAAAGTTTTACCATCATTATTAACTACTTGACGAGACATTGTTCTTTCAGTGTCGAAACAAAATCTACACTTTTGTAGTAGCTTATAGTTTGTACATGTTCTAAAAGTATAATTTATAATAAATATTCATTGCTTTTTTTATATTGAGCATTGTTTTAAATTAATATTTTTGAACATTGCTATTATTTTCTTCGTTCCTTATTCATTTGTGGAGATTATATATATATATATAAAAAAGAGTGAACATATATTTACATATGCTTTATCTCTGACATTGAGCACTTTATCCTGTAAATATAGCACACCTTAAAATCATCTTTATTCATATATATATATATATAGAGAGAGAGAGAGCGAAGCTGAATATATGGATAGAAATCCGACAAGATGAATATAATAAATAAAGAGCAAGTAGGAAAACAGTATCTTTAATCTGACATGTTTCACTTATAACAAGCTTTTTCGTCTTTATTAAATCTCTGTAGAAGTTTGATATAAGTAAAACATATTAGATTAAAGATACTGTTTTCTTACTTGTTCTTTATTTATTCTATTAATATATATATATATATATATATATATATATATATATATATATTTATTTTCTTTTTTGAATATTTCTTTTCACTGTGTAAGAAACACTTCCTGTTTGAACAATTATGTCAATTTTTTATTTAGAAAAATACCTGACAATTACAAAATCCTATTTCTCCAAGCTGGGGGCACTGGACAGACAGCAGCTTCAGCGATGAATCTGATTGGTCTAAAGCCAAGTCACATGGCTGATTACTTCGTGACAGGAGCATGGTCAGCTAAAGCTGCAAAAGAAGCGAGCAAGTATGGCAAAATAAATAAGGTCCTCCCACCAATGGAATCCTACACAGGTTTGTTTGCATTTTTTAAGGCTTTTTGGCTAATTTACTCATAACATAATTATTGAAACTCTAATTTTGTTTATTAATTTTTCGTTTAACACTTTTTTAATAATTTAATCAAAAGCAAAACAATAAAGCCCCTAGGATGCAAGAGGTTACCGAGTGTCAGTGAGTAATAAGAAAAACACTATTAAGGAGAGATAAAAAGATTGAGATTGACCTTTCGTTCAAATGTTTGAAGATCAAGGTTGAAAGGGAAGCGAGAAGTGCTAGAGAAGAAACTATTAGCGCCCAACTTCCGGTTACATCTAGCTATTTCAAAGGTAAAATAATACCTAATTGCCAATCTCGTATCGCGCTTAAATTTCGAAAGTCTCGGTACCATAGAGGAAAGTCAATCAAAACAATTACTATAACACGATTCCCAGACGTACCCGAGCCAACCCTTCCTGAACCTTAATCAACCCGCCCACTTGTGTTAGATCTCGGATCGGCTAAAGTACGATTGCCTGTTATCATCTGGCTAGGTTTGTCTAGACACGCGAGAAAAGGTATTTATAGAAAAGGCACACGGAAGCTAAGTTACGGCGGTGGGAAATGAATTAAGCCGAGATGCCAGGTTAGAACCAATAACATTGCAGATTCTTTGGATTTTATCAAAAATTTCTAAAAATATATCAGAGCACCAGACCAGATGTCGCATCAATATTCGAGATAAGGACGGATGGCAGACTTATAAATATCCGATCTGGCGAGAAAAATTGTCTAGCACGACATAGTGGACCGGCTTTATTAACTACAAACTTAGCAATTGATTCAGTATACACTTTCTACGTGGAAAGCGTTAGTCCTAGAAGGCACAGTGAGTCACTCTCCTGGAGGTTAGCATCAGCCATGCTGATAGAAGGTAAAATGTTCTCTCAGATGATTAAGAGTTTCGTTTTTGAGGCGTTAAAATTAACAAGCCACTCTTTGCCTCATTTATTAGATTGTAGACCATTTTAGATATTGAGTGGAGAACTGATGACACCACGGTCATTTATGAAAATTAGAAACAACGTAGGTCCAATAGTAGAGTCCTAGGGAATACCTGCATCTATTTAAAAAGATCTAGAAGAGTGTCCATTCAAGATAACTTTCATATCGTTATTTGATAAAAACTCGTTCAGTTAAAAAAAATTGTCCAGAAATACCATTACCTTTCAACTTGTGAAGAATACCAGATTCTTTAGAGATATCCATAGCAGCCGCCTGAGCTTTACCATTTTTATCTAAAGCTTGATCGACTCTTTTTAGAAATAATCTTTAATACATCAGTTGTTGACCTAGAGAAGCGAAAGCCATGTTACTTATCTGAAAGAAGTGAAGAATGTGAGATGCTTAACCAATACAGAATTAATTAGAGAATCTAACCAAAAGAGGGAAGGATATTAGACTGATAGAAGGATCAGATGTTTCTTAAAGACTGAAACTATAGATTTCCAATAAGTAGGAAACCAAGAAACAGCCAGATATTTATTGGAGAATTTAGAGAGAACAGGAGCCAGTTCAGAAGCGTATTTCTTAAGGACTATCGAAGAGATACCAACAAGTCTACATGCTTTATGAGGATTCAGTTATAGCAGAAACTATGGATTGATATGTTAAAAAAATATTCGGAAAATATATATATATATATATATTTTTACTTAATATGATCATTTTTGAAGAAAAATAGGGAAAATTATTAAAATTAAATTTGTTAAAGAATTCTTAATGACACTTGTGAATTTCGCATAAAAAGTTCCTTTAAAGATAATATATGCAAAGTTCAAATAAGATAAACATACTTACTTGAGTATGTTGCTAATAATCTGAAGGTAAAACGTAAAGATTTCTTTAAAAGGACTTTCGCGGGTTCATAGTTTGCTCCTAGTTGCTCACTAGCCTAAACACAGTGTAGAGGTTAAAAATTTTCTTGGTTTACTGACAAAAACTGTTTAAAATGCCTCAGAACAACCTCCGATATTTCTCAGGCACTTCGGGTTAATCCTATCCATTTCTTGTAGGAGAGGTACTAATTGAGTAAACGGCCTTACTGTGTCTTGAACATATACTTCATTTTATATTCGATGGGAATCTGATAATTGTTTTATTATTTTTACAAGTAATTATTAAAATAAGGTTTTAAACAAGAGTTGATTTCATATCTTTTTTTACAGGAATTCCCGATCCTTCCACATGGAAACTGAATTCGGATGCTTCATATGTTTTTTATTGCGATAATGAAACAATTCATGGTAAGTTTCTTTTCTAACCCCACCATGTGTTCCTGGTCAACGATAACCAATAATATCACTCAACAAGTCGATCCTCGTTAACCATAACCAATAATGTCACCCTATGCCCCACATTAGTCTTAAAGTTCTTTCAATCAAACGTGTTTACCATCTAGTTGACTCCTCACTCGTTAACGCGTGACTTGTTTGTCGCTAGTAGCTTGATGGTGGGCACGTTTCCACTTGACTTAGTTGGCGTTTGTCTGTTCATGACTATTCACTCTTCTGTCATGTTGTGTTTTTTTATTATCTTAACTGATTTTTTGAATTTCTACTTTTCAATACATCTTCCTGCGAATTTCAACAATTATTATTCATTTAGTAGACTTTCCTCTTTTATTTCTTGGTTTAATTAACCTCCGGCAAGTTCACCTTCACATTTTTTCTTGTGCATCTTCTTTTAGTAAACACCATGAGCGCACCTTAACTAGGATTTCAGTCATTTTAAAAACCTTGGCAGTTTTTACTATAAAATCTGCTCTAAAGGCTGTTTCAAAAAATATAAACTACGGTATAATGGCTTAGTGTATTAAAGCATTGGTCGGTGAATTTGGTGATATAGTGATTGCGAGTTCAATCCTTGAGCCGGGCAGTGAGAATTCCCTGACAACGCGCGAATAATTATTGGGCAGTAGAGCAAGTTGATTTTGAAACCGTGGTATGAAACTCAGTTTGAAAGTTGAGGTTGCACATAATAAATACTCAGACAAAACATTTTTTTTCAAATCGTTACCGGTTTTTTTGTTTTTTTTTATATAAACGAAACAACTTTAAAGAATAAGTTTAGGTTTAAAATCGTAGCGTTTGAATTTAAATTAAGTAATCAGTGGAAACCTTATAGCACAACCTAATGAAATTTACAATTTTCTGAAGCTTTACAATTTGTACATAGACAAGATGCATAGAACAAGCACATTATTGATAAACATCATGCCATTAAATAAGGCATTCATTTGTTTCAAAATGAAATTATACTAAACAGTTTAGTTATATGGAGACAAGGTGGATAGCAGCTCGGATTAAAAAGTCGGAGAGCCGAGTTCGAATTCCAGTCGGATTCATGACATTCTAAGTGAATGTCATGAATCCGACTGGAATTCGTGCTAATACTTTTGGGAACGGTATGAATCCATTTCTTTTTCAAGCTATGGGTAAAATAGCAGGACAGACTGGGCTCTATAGCCTTGCATGGCAACCGATCTAGGGGAAAGAAAACTCGGAATTCAAACCATCCTGGGGAAGTTTAGGCCCTGTCAGGTAGTCGTGCCCAAAGAAACATCATTTGTACCGCAGATGCAGTGCATGTGGTACCGCTTCGACTCTGAGTCACGGGACATTTGGATCTGCAGTAATTTTAGTGCGATTTTCAATAAACAATGCAAAATTAAAACAATTTTTTCTAATTTATGCTAAACAGTAGTATGATGCACATCCTCTCCTGATGACCCCAAATTAATTTAAGTATAAATTCGAGAGGAAGATATTAAATTCAATGAAATCATATGCCGTAGAGAGGCCCGGTGGAAATGTCATTGGCACGAGGAGTACTACACATTTAGCTTGTTTCAGGTGAGTTTCAATTACTTTCCAGTAATCTCCTTCTATATACGCTTTTATCTGTTTTTGTTTTAATAATTATGGTCTGCACATTTTATTCATTGAGTGGCCTTTCTGCGATTTTAGCACTTACATTTGTTTTTACAGTTTTTTACTTATCGAATACAGTAAAAATGAAATGCATATTTTGCTTGTGTTGATTCAAAAGAATTATGGCTTTACTGTGTTTTCCATTCAATGTATCTAATGCAAAATAGGAAATTAGGTATTTCTAAACATTTTTTTCTGACCATCTTTAAAATGTTCAAAAATTGCTAAAAGCTATTAATCTAATTTTTGGTGACAGTAGTTGTCACATGAAATCCCACCTGTCATATTGCGTGCAATATTTGTTTCTCAAGTAAAAATGAATCAACCTGTCTTACTAAAAATAAGAACTAGACATGACATCTCCAGACATGGGCAATGGAACGAGAACAGTCTATCCCCGTAGATTAAATAAAGTGTTCAGAATTTCCAATAGGTCCCTCAGATCAGCATACGCCTAGGGAAGATCGGAGAACACAACAAATGAAGACAATAGTTCTAATATAAATAGTGCAAATAAAATATTTTTAGTCTATACGAACGGGAAAAATGTTTAAACAAGGTGTATTAAAGCAATGAACAATTTTTAAATATGTGTTAGGAATATGATAGTGCATGTCTCTGCTTACGTGCAAACACTTGTGTGTCTATGTTGGACTGTAAAGTTAGTTAATATAAGTGTGTGTGTGCGTGTGTGTGAAGGAAGGAAAAGGTTTTCAGACGTTTCCGATTAAATCGTTGAAAATGTAGCGAGATGTTGTGAGGATTTTTGTATTTGGAAATGCTGTTTGTCTCTGTTTTTTCATTTTTTTTCTCTCGATCTAAAGAAGCTTTAAGTAAAACATGCTATATTCAGATCATCATCTATGTGCCGTGTTCCATTCAGGACGTAGGCAATCATGGTCCTCCATTTCTCCCTATACCTTGTTACCCTTAGTATCTCTTTCCCGTTAATCCACTCAGTCTCCGCTCCGCCATCCATCTATTCAATTCCATCAGATATGTCGTGCGCTGCTTTCCCTTGTCCCTCTTCTCCTATTCTCGTCCCGTGTACATGACGTTCTCCAAACCTTTCTTTACTCACCTTCCCCGATGTCTCAGAAACTTCAGCTGTCTTTTCCTGATGCTGGGTATCGGTTTCTTTTTTGTGTTCATCCGCTCTAAAATCTTGTCATTGCTTGTGGGCTCTGGCCACCCTCAGCATTCTTCTGTCGAACCACATTTCGGCTGCTTCAAGTCTTTTCTTCATCTTTCATGAAATTGTCCAGCATTCACCACCATATTGAAGGACAGACATCACATAGCAATCCAGCACTCTCTTTGTTTCCAGTGAAATGTTCCTGTCTCTTAACACTCTGCTTTGGTCCTCTGTTTGGACACTTTACGTTTTCTATTTCGTTCTTTTACTTATAATATATCTCGGAATTAATTCCTACTCTGATTCATTTTCAACTGCTTATCAAACCTTTGCTAAAAGCTAGAAATTATTTTTAGTTTCTGTCTTTCCTACAAATATTTTTTGGCAATTGTTTTAATAAGTTTACCTCCATGATACTGACACCGCATGAATTTATGCTTACAACAAAAATTGGCAATGAGGTCTCATTGTTTTACTGTTGAAATAGCTGAAAGTGACCGTAAGTTCCATTCTAATAATTTCTTTTCTCGCCCGTGGAACAGTTTTTTTTTCTTGCTCCTCAGCAACCTATAATCTTCAAATATGTAAATCTAATATTAATCTCCATCTTCTTGAATTCTTTTTATATTACCTTTTCTATTCTTTCTCTTCAACTTCTAGTAACTTCTTGCATCTCAGTAGCATTATCGCCTTGCTTGAAGGATTAAAAATTGAAATTAAAAAATATACTTGCCCGTTGCGCTATATTAGATTGTTTATTTTTTATATTAGGCATATTAGGAATGAATTTAGAACATTCGAAGTTGTACCTGGATACGAACGGATAAGCATAACCATCTTCTTCAGTAGACATATTGTAAATGCTTTTCTTTTAAGCAAGCTTATTGGAGAAAATGTAGAAAAGTAATTTATTTGGTAATCTTTAGCTTTTGTGCTCCCACACAGACCCCCCCCACAAAAAAAAAACAAACAAAAAAAAAACAGTCTCAAAATAAGTTTTTTCCAATTGACACTGATTATTTTAACTACCTTTTCTACCGTTTGTTTTTAAAATGCGATGATCAGAATTGTAATAAATCCTAAACATATGAAAGTGAATTTATTAATTTATTTCTTGAGAACTGATAACAAAAAAATAATAAACATTTTTTTATTTGGTTGTTTATTTACACTATTCTATTTGAGAAGTAGAAATGTTCCATTTGATAATGAATTTTGCCATTCAAGGTTTCATCAGATCTAAAAATGAAAGCGTGAAATGTGTGTATGCGTATCTGTGCGTATGTTTAAATAAATAATGTATCTTAATACTTTCTCCATAAGCTGGCGTTTCTCGTGAAAAGAGTGACTTTTAAAACAGTTGTTAGAAGGAAATTACTGGAAAGTAATTGGAATTCGCCTGAAGCGAGATGACTGTGTAATGCTCCTCATGCCAATGACATTTCCATCGAGCTTTTCTACGGCATATGAATTCATTGAATTTCTTTTAATGTGTTCCCTTCGAATTTATATTTAAATTTGGGGTCATTAGGAGATTATGTGCTCGGGCCCTTCCTCTCAACGGTTTCATTTGCACACTAGCCCCACTCACTGATGTGAAGCCCCATTATAACGATATGCTAATCTGCTGTAGATATACTAGTTCAAATGTCTAACAGCGAAATTAGATTTACGAAAAAATTTCGGAAAATGGCAAACCTTGCGTTTTGAGAATGCAACGTGAACTCCATTACTCATACACGATCAGTCATGTCATGCCGTCATGCTTGCTGAAACGTTCCATATCCACATAGATTAATTTTAAGTTACTTCTATTACGCGTTTTATACTTTTGACCCTATTACGCCCTTGGATTCCAATTTAACCCAGAAATTGGTACAGAGTGCCTCCAACGAAATCCCTTGCTTCAATTTCCACTGTTCTAATAATTACATTATACCCTTCCTTTATCAGCTCTGATTTTAGATTTTCATATTTATTAGTTTTATAATCGTAGCTCTGTTCCACTTTGTCGTTAATAATTATTCTTGCAATTCTTAGTTTAACTTAAAAGGTTTTTTTTTCAAGTTTTACACTTTGTCAGAATTTCAATATCCTATTTTAACAATACTATATTTATTTTTATTATAATGGTCGACAAAACATCAGCTAATTGCCAATCGATTCGAATTATATAAAATGGGAAATAAGTATTTCATTATTGTTGGCTCACATTTTAATAATTTAGTAAATAAATTAATAAATAATTACGAATAAATTGTTTTTTTTTATATTTATTTCTTTATAAATTTGTAAATTATAACTATTACATTTGTTAGTATTAATTCCATTTGTTTTTAGAATGTTGTGATAGAATTATTCTTGTAGCTAATTAGTGTTTCATATTTTTGTTGTAAATTATCAAGCACAAAAAGTATAAATTTATTTTCATTGTGTTTAGGCTTCATTACAATTATAATCACTGTTTCAATGTAGATCATTGAAACAGTGATTATAAGATCAAGCGTTGCCTAGGAGTGACGGTAGTTAGAATAATAGCGGTGTTAATGGAAAAAAACGTCCTTTCGAAACTCTTTTTTTTTTTTTTTTTTTTTTCCGTTTACGAAGGTCCATGTTTGCTATTTGTTTTATTTTATACTTGAAGCAAGCAGACACGCATTAATGCCAACCCGGTTTTGTATTTTTCCCATCAATTGCGAATAATTAAAAATGAAGTTAAAACAAACATTTTTATTCGCTAATAACAAATTTAATGATCTTGGCTGAATCTTTTCAGGCGTTGAATTCCAGGAAATTCCAGATACCAATGGGGTTCCAATCGTCTGTGATATGTCTTCAAACCTATTATCAAGAACTTTTGATGTCTCCAAGGTAAATCCTGTTTTACATCGCTAAGCCTAAACTTTATCTGCTATATTCCTTCTGTCTTTTCTCCAAATATTATCACGGATTTTGCTCTGACGAGTTTTTTTCCTTGTTGCCCAGACTGCATGAAGTTACTTGTGCGACTAGATTGGCAACTAGTTTCCCCACCCTTTTACCATCAAAATAGTCAAATGTAACCACTAATTCTACTCGTTTCTTTTCTCGCACTTTCCAACAATGGAACTCCTTTCCGTATACTTGCTTTCCTGATAACTATGATCTCCAAAAATTTAAATGAACTATATATATATATATATATATATATATATATATATATATATACATTTGGGAGCAAATTTTGCTTAAAAAAGCAAATATCTACTCAAGAGTAGCATTCATACTAATGTAGGTACCTCCACTTTTCAGTATAAATTTTCGATACCAGATTTTAAAATGAAATTTTTAAAATAAGTTATATTTTAGGTTTAAAATTCGTTTTAATTGAAAATCAAGAGATTAAATTTAGTAATTCCATTAAACAAAATACATTGGCGTATTTTAAAGCGAAATTATATTGATTGGAATCTAAAATATTTCAGATTAAAAAAAAAATTTAAAGTACCGCCATTTTATTGATTGATGACAGATTTTTAAACAGTAGCCACATTCCTGTTTTAAAAATCTGGCAAAAATGAAATATACGTCGCTGAGACGTTATCAAAGTCAATTTTTTAAGTTAAAACTTACCTTTATCTGTTTGCAAACAAAAGTACTTGCTTACTCTCTGAAATATTTGCTATAACATTTTATTAGCTAAGGTAATCCGATATACGCCGGCTATTTCAAGTGCCGAGTGACATTATGACAACCGGAAGTTATAAACAAGGCTAAAAGTAGGGAGGCCGGAGGCGACAAAATTATACGAATGTATTTTTTTATGTAAGGGAAGACAACCCTTTAATCACGTAACCTTGTAATGATAAATATCACGTACGGCCAACCGTAAAAATGCACACAATTAAAATGTTTTAATTATTTTAAAAATCCAATGGCTCAATCATTTGTATTAAGCTTTTAGATTTTCGATTAGTAATTGTAGCCTTCATGTATTAATTACATAACCTAGCCGGAAGAAATTGAGGAAGAAATTTAACAATAGTTTTAAACTTTTTATGAATAATTTTTAAATATAATTAAAAAATGAAAAAAAAAATGAAAATAATTCTTGTAAAAATTAATTATTCATTGAATGTTTTTTTTTCTCTTCAGACTATGATACGCTTAATTTATATTGTTCATAAAAGCAATCAGAAGTTTATCCACATAGAAATTAGCATAATTATTGCATTTTTCGCAATTCGGACCAATTTTTTAGAAAAGGGGCTCTATTGGAGAAAAAAAAACTGTTGATTAGCATTCCCCAATGACTCCTGAAGTTAATTATATTAGGCTTATTGTGGACAAAATTCGAATTTTTAAGCATTTGTGGAAATTAATTGGTGGGAGGTAACATATGTAAAAAAAAAATTACCAATATTTTATACAAAATAATTATTTCAACATTGATTTCGGTTAATTAGGAATAAGTCCTGAAGTTTTCATCAAAATCCAACCATTTTGATTTATGCAAGAATTTCCAAATTAATGTGTCTTTCACGGCCAAAAAAAGGGCATTGCGTAACAATTACGTTTGTTTACTTAATAAAATAGCGGCAATTTGGATATCGCGCTTACGTAATAAAACAAGACTTTCTACAACATTGTTACAACAATTTCGAACGTGTTAGAAATAATTAAAAAATTTTTAAAATATTTAAAAACGCTTTGTTCTATCCTCTTAATGGTAATATAAACTTTTTGCCCATAGAACTTTGTTTTATTTAGTTTGGGACCTTTTCCCTTCTGACTATGCTGTTTTTTCAGCGATTTTGTGGAGGTACCTATACTAATGATATATCTTCATGTACCGTGTCACTTCAGAATGTAGGCGATCATGGACTTCCACTTGGAACTGTTTCTTGTAACTTTGATTTTTCCTCTTGGTATCTCTCCCAAACCCAGCTTTGCCATCCATTTGCTCAAGTCTATCAAGTATGTCTCGCGCTTTTTTTTTTCTTTCTCTCTTTCTATCCGTCCTGTGAGTATTTAATTTTCTAGGCTCTCTTCTCTTATTACATGTCCCAGGATCCTTAGCTGTATTTTCCTGATGTCAAGTATGCATCATCTCCAACACCTCATTGTTGCTCACGTGTCCTTCCATGGTATCCTCAGCATCTTTCTGTAGAACCACATTTCTGCTGTTTCGAGCCTCTCCTTCATCCGTGAAGGGATCGTTCAACATTTACTGACATACAGAAGGTCAAATATTCCATAGCAGTCCAGCACTCTTTCGTTTGTTTCCAGTGAAATTTTCCTGTTTCTCGGTACTCTGGTTAGCTTTTAAAATGCGTCCTTGCATCTCAATGTAGCACTTTATGAATTAAAAAAAATTTCAAAGACATTGTACGGAATAGTTTTACAACAAATCATTAAAAAATAAATTACTTGACTGAACAAAACTAAACTGCTTAACACCTTGACCTTGAGAGGCACATTGTGAAATCTGACTTCATAATAGTCAACTTGAGCAAATTAAAAGTTTTAGTATTTGATTTATAGCTTCAACTGAGGTCTTAACATAATAATGATTATATATATATATATATCGTATATTTGGGCGGCAATCTCTTCTTTATGCAGGTTTCATTAAAAACGACAGACAGGGTATTAAGGTTAAGTTTTTTTTTATGTAATTTTTCATGTGAACTAATGATATTTTTTTCTTTTGAAGACATCAATTATATAAAAATTGTCCAAATGTTTTGTTTATCCCATCGCTTTCAGTTATAATTTAGCCATTTTCGAGGATGAATGTTATTTTACGTGTAACAGAATGTAGGTGGTGTTATTTATGATGTAGAGTAGTTGTATGTGTTATGTACCGAACACTGTAAGCATGTTGTTAGCGTGTTCGTAGTTAATATTATACGATCATAGTAACGAATGCTTATATTGACTTACCCTAACTTCCGGACAAAGAAAAGAGAAAATGGACATCACATAAACATTTTTAAGCCTCTTAGTGATATAGCAAGTTTAAACCTTCATTTGCTTGTTCTATTTCTACACAAGGCTGACTTGAGCTCGAAAATGAATACGATATTTATGCTTACCATAAATAAAACTGACAAGACATTGAGAACTTTGTTCCATTAGTTACTAAGAAAAAAAAATAGAATAAACGATCCATCTTTTAATTTTTCATGCTCCTTAATTGTTTACATAAAATACAGATTTCACACATTAACTCAGTTAATGTGTGAAATACAAGGTACGAAATACTTCTCGCTTGTGGAACACTTTTTCAGATTTTTGTAACCCACCTACAGACGACGGACACTTTTCTGTTCGTAAGTCACTAACTTGGTTGCGTGATACCGACTTTCCAGCCAATCAGTTTTTTTTTTTGCCTTTCTCGGCTATAGCCGGTGAGTCGTTTAGGTAGTTTTTTTCCCGGATTGTCCAAATGTTTATGAGATTGGAATTGACAGTGAAGCCTAGTGCAAATCGCTTATCTCCATTGTGTACTATGGACAGGATTGCACAACTCCGTCGAAGGTTACACAATTTCCAAAGCCGTGGTAAACTGTTGTCTATTTCTTCCATGTCATAACTCGGGCTCGAAAAATAATTCTTTGACTGAAATTCGAAACACTGTTGATAACTAGTGATTTATTAAATATGAAGAAACCTCGTTGAATAAAGATAACTGTTGCAAATCAAAATAATCTACTGCAGGTATGGTTATTTTGAAATTCTGGATGCGCCTATTAAATTCATGCCCAGTAAAATCTTCGGTTATGCGTGGGAGATTTCTATTCGTTGAGGTTCTCAGTTCTTCTGTCATAGGCATGTGTCGGTGTTTTCGAGCCAGTCCAGAAATTGCGGATATGTTATTTAGCAACGAATTTTACAATTCCAGTCCCACCCAGTACCGAAATGTAGGGCATTTGACGTCTACTCATGATTCTCAACGAACGCGCGCTCGGTATATAGAGGGATATTTCCCGATAACAATGATTGCTTTACTTACAAAAAGATGACAGACCATTGCAGTTTCCAATGCCTGGATTCTACTATATCCGTCTCCCATAAGCCAAAGTCTGGCTTGTCTCATACGTGCAAAAAACTCACAATGCAGACCAAATTCAATTATTACAGACCATAACAATTTTTAACAAATATCACAAATTAACATAAACGAACCTGTTCCAAATCTTAGCCACTAACCTTTAATTTTATAGGGATATTTTTTCTAGGTGACCGACACGACCTTTCTACATAAACCAGATGTTTTTCTGCTTCTTTGTCTAGAATAATTTTAGATGTTATTTTCAGTAACCACCCATTTTCTTTACCAATAAGGTATTATAAGCAACGTATTTTTTTTCCCAAGGATCTACAGCTCTAATAACATATTAATGATCTCTTTCTTATCGACAGGAAGTGGGGAAAGGATTGGGAATCTTGGTTTTGCTCAACCTTGCTGAATTTCGTCTACTTAAATTTGGGTTCGATTCGCCTTGGAACTGTTCTTGATTTCAGGACAGTGCTTTGTTTCATTCTTGCTTTCCATTCAACTTTGCATTAAAATTTTTCGCAGATCAATTTAAATCGTCATCTTCCGTTTCCTTAATTCCTGTTCTTTTATTGGCTTCTCTTCTCATTCTGTAATTCTTTAGTTCCGCTTGTCTAATTATTTCAGCTTTTTCTTTAACATCTTGGAGTTTTATAGATTCTTAAATCTTTTTGACGAATGACATTCGTCTGCTTCTATTTTTTCCGTTTTCTGTGCTTCCATGACTTAACCATTAGACTGATCGATGTATACTATTTAGAAGTAATATTTAAAATTCTTTGATATCATCCAGTGAACACTACCCCCGGTATTTTGAACAGAAGTAGATTTATCGCTTATTTCCTGTTTAGGATTGGGTTTCCAGTTCCTTCTAAATTTACTTCAACAGTATATTTCTAATGTCTCCGTTTAAACTCTAAAATTTTGTTAACTATTTATATTTTCTTCAATAAGAGTAGATATGTTCATCTATCGTCCGGTTCACACACCTTCCTTGTATTTTGAACAGAAATAAAGGTTTATTCTATGCTTTTTATTTAAGATTGGGTTTCTGATTCCTATATTTTACTTGAACTTATAACGACTCCGCCTCTGCTCTGAAATTTTTACGATTTATTTATTTTCTAATTTTTTCTCCAACTGGAGTAAATGGATTCAACTATTGTCCACTTTACGATCCTCCCCGATATTTTGAACAATTTTATCTTTTGTTTCCTGTTTAAGATTGTGTTTCCGGTTCCTTCTAAATTCTATTTCAACTCCATACTTCTAACGTCTCCGCCTAAACACTAAAGTTTTATTATTTATTTATCTATATTTTCCTCAGTACGATTAGATAATTTCGCCTATCGTCCGGTTCACACCCCTTCCCTGTATTTTAAGCAGAAGTAGAGGTTTGTTTCTTCTTTCCTGATTAGGATTGGGTTTCTGATTCCTTCTAAATTCTACTTCAACTCTATACTTCTAACGTCTCTGCCTAAACTCTTAAATTTTCACTATTACTGGGTTCCCGCTTCTTTCTAAATTATTTTCCTTTTCTTTCATTACCAATAGCCTCTTGCGTCTTAGTGGCGTTATCACCTTGCTTAGGGTGACTTGATTAAAAGCATACCTGAAATTAGTGATTGTTTTAATGTTATTCAGTTACCAACTGCTAATATGTTACTTTTTTTTTTTTTTTTTTTTTTTTTTTTTTTTTTTTTTTTGAGGTAGTTTGGTGTGATTTACGCTGGGGCTCAGAAGAACCTTGGAATGGTCGGAGTCACTTTAGTCATTGTACGCGATGATCTTTTGACCAGTGTCCTTCCAAATTGTCCCAGCGTTTTAGATTACAACGTTATGGCGAATTATGATTCCTTATTGAACACACCACCTGTATTTAGGTAAGTTTATGATCTTGAGTTTTTGTCGATGTATCATATTGTTAGAAAAATAATGGCCAATTTCAGAAACATAATTTTATTCTTGAAAAATTAATTGTAGAAATGTTAAAGTTAGTTAAAATACAAGCCTTAAGCATTTATGCGCCTCTGCCATCGATCGACGAGATTATTTATTCCTCGTTGATAAAAAGTTATTAGCTGTGATGCAACGAAGTCTTTGAAAGCTGATTCCACTTCTGGTTTGGACCCAAGTTTCACTATTTAAAAATGTGCTTAAAAATGATTTTTCATGAGAATATGGGGGATATGGTAAATTGTCGTATCCCAAGCCTGAGTTTATGCAACGTCATTCTTGCAACAAGTGGTCGCATATTATCGTGGAACAGCATTGAACCAAGTCAATTCAATAATGCAGGCATGGATTGCAGTAAAGCTCTGCATTAATGCCCTGTTGGCTTCCAGAAAGCTGTAGGGGATAACACCAATTGCAAACCACTAGACAGCTACCATAATATTTTGCTGATGCAACTTTGGGTAAGGGAAATGTTTGGGAACTCATCACGATCAAACCATTGACTTGATGGTTTACGGTTATCAAAAAGGATACACATTTTATCACAAGTGACTATTCTGACAAGAAAGTGATCATTAGTGTTATGCAGAAAGAGCATTGAGCACACATCAAAACACTTAAGTTTTTTAATTTTCATTGAGATCATGAGAAACTTATTTATTGAGCATTTTCACCATATCAATACTCTAAAATAGCATGAGACTGTCAGTGCTGACACCAAGCGTCTAATATATTTCCATGACACTTTGACTTGGGTCTTACTCAACAACTGTTTGCAGTTATTCGTTGTCAAGATTGCATGGCCGTCTTCTATCTTCATTTTCAAAGCTCTCATCACCAGTACAGAATTTCTGGAACTATCTTTGTACTGTCCGAACACTTGTGAACCCGTCTACTCATGCTCTGTTGATATTAGCAGAAGTTTTGGAGGCGCTGTGCCCAAGTTTGAAAAGTAAACGAAGATAATGTTTTTGTTCATAATTAAGGGTTTCTATGCTGCAAGAATATTTCTGTCTGAAAACAAGTTAAAATGATTAAAGAGCACACATTAATTATGTACTCATAAACTCACCTAATATATACCATGAATAGTATTATAGAATGGCTTTTCAAAGTACAACACTTTGAGCGGCATTATCTTTGTAACAACCTAATAATTAAGATTAAATTTGCAAGTAACTGTTTGTCGTATATCTGTACAGCATGCCTTCAATTATCTGGACCTTCAGGGCCGTTGCAATGGTCTGGTCTCTCAGTCTTTATCGCTTCCCTACCCCGAGAATTTTATATGATACGGTACCCATTCATCTAAATTTAATTTTTCATAAGGTAGTTTTCGTATAAAATATAAATTTTATTGTAACTTAATTATCTACAATAATGTATCATATGCAACACAGGTAAAGAAGTCAATTAGAAACAATTAAAAAATGCAATATATCTAAATATAAATTCGAGGCATTACATAAATCATCCATCTTGAATAAATCGGCAATGTTTTGCTGCAATTTTTTGGCATCAACTTAAGATTTGCCTGTTTAAAAGTGAATAATTTTAATGCATTTAACATTATGGATAAAATAAGTTTATACTGTTTTTTTTTTATTCTGAGACTTAGAGTAAAATAATTAAATGGATTTGGGACGAAAAACAAAAAACAACTTCTCAGAATAACGTCAAAATGCTTTAAAATTTTTCATCCTTTTAGTTAGACGTGCTTAAAGCGAGGGTCACAAAGCACCGCTCGTGGCGCACCAATTTGGTTTTAAATCGCGATGTTCAAGAGTAGTACGCGGCCCTACCCTGATTATCTGAACTTCTGTTATCAAAACGGGAAAATGAAGATAATTTACATCATTTTTCATTCTCTAACCTAAACCCAGTAGGTAGGTTGAAATTAATAAATGTGCTGCTTAATAAACGGAAGATCTCCTCAAATGCGAACATCCACTAAAGCTAACGTTTAAAGCGATAATTTGTCGCCATAATAAAAACCATTACTTACTTTAGGAAATTTACATTATTTACGTTTGGATATATATATATATATATAGAGAGAGAGAGAGAGAGACGTATAAGTATTGGGTACATGTTATAGCTCTAGTTTATGTTCGCCATTTTGCCTAATATTTGCTAAGTAATATCTCATAAAGTTGTTTTAGTTGTATGTGGAAGGAAAATTAAAGACTCATGGTTGAATTCATTTTTTTTATCAAAGTTTAAAATTACCCTATGCAAAAGTATTGGATACATGATACTTTTTTCAAATTTTCAATCAAAACTTTGTATTTTAAAAGACTTTAAATATTTAAATTTTTGATAGTATTGGAATGTTATCTCTGACCAATCAGAGAAGCACACAATTGCTTAAAAGATAGTTCTACTAATCATCTGACTCTTTGATGTGCATTCTGCAATTAAAGGATTAAAAATGTCGAAAACCAAAGAATTATCAAGAGATATGCGAGACAGAATCATTGAACGTCACAAAGGAGGACAAGGTTACCGAAAAATTAGCAAAGAAATGAATCTAGTACTAAGTACAGTAGGAAATATCATCAGAAAGTATAAGTATGGCGACGGTACAGCAAACTTTCCAAGAAATGGAAGACCGAGAAAAATGAGGACTTCAAGGTGGATCAGCAGAAATGTGCAAAAAGATAAAAACCTTCATTGCTCGTTCTGAAATTAAGACTGATCTTAAGGGTGCTGAAATTAATGTAAGTAAGGATACCATTAGCAGAGCTCTATATCGTACAGGCTTTCATTGAAGATCACCAAGAAAATTGCCTTTACTGAAAAGCAAATATGTCAAAGACCGATTAAAGCTTGTCGAAACTTATGAAAAGAAAGGTATGCAGTTTTGGGAAAAAGGTAATCTGGTCGGATGAAACGAAAGTTGAACTATTCGGAAGGAACACAGCGACAAGTGTTTGGCGAAAAAATTGGCACTACCTTCAACAAGCACAATACTATCCCCACAGTTACGTTTGGAGGTGGTTCCATTATGACATGGGGGATGCTTTTCATCTAAGGGCACTGGTGAGTTACAAGTTATCCATGGTAGAATGACTGGTAGCATGTATAGGGAGATTTTAGAGAAGAACCTTCAGAAATCTGCAACTTCTTTAGGACATGGTCGGAATTTCGTGCTTCAACACGACAATGATCCCAAACATACCGCAAAACTTACAAAGGAATGGTTTGAAAATAATGGTATTAGTACTCTCAATTGGCCAAATTAGTCTCCTGACTTGAATCCAATTAAGAATTTGCGGAATACTTTGAAGGTTAAAGTTCATAAGCGGAATCCACAAAATATCAAGCAATTAGAGGAATTATGCAAGAAAGAATGGGGTAAAGTAACGGTGGATCAGTGTGGAAAACTTGTGGCCAACTACAGAAAGCGACTGGAAGCAGTGAAACAAAACAAAGGCTACACAACAAATTATTGATGTATCCAATACTTTTGCATAGGGTAATTTTAAACTTGATAAAAAAAAAAAATGGATTCAACCATGAGTTTTTAATTTTCCTTCCAAATACAACTAAAACAACTTTACGAGATATTACTTACCAAATATCAGGTAAAATGGTGAACATAAACTAGAACTATAACAGAAAATAACATGTATCCAATACTTATGCGTGTCACTATATATATATATATATATATATATATATATATATATATATATACACACACACACACGTTTATTTAATTTTATGAAATACATTTTTGTAGGACATAATGTTTGTATTAGTTATAAGCACAAGTTCTCGGAGAGCTTTTTTTTTTTTTTTTTTTTTTTTTTGTAAAAACAGCACTCCCACCAGTATGATCTGAATCGTAAAATAAAAAATGCAATAAAACTAAGACATTTAATTAGAACAATTTTCAATTGCTTTTATGAATAAGGTATATTACGGACGCTTGTATGAAAAAAAAATTTTTTTCGATGAATAATGAATTTTACTCGAATTGTTTTCATTAAAAAATAAAAATAATTGAATAAAACTTTAATAATTTATAAACCTTTACATCTTAAAATGTTGTATTAATTTGTAACGGTTAGAAGTTGTGCTAAAAATATTTTTTACTTTTAATAAATGAACACGCTTGTTACAATTAATCAATTTCTAGTATTTTAAAAAATAATTTTGTGTGTGTGTGTGTGAGAGAGTGAAAGTGAGAAAATCCGAATCATTGATTCATTGACCCCGTCCTGTGTGGCTCTCGGTATTTTATCAGCATATTTTTCTTTTTATATCTACATTTATGTATGTTATAAATTAAACTAAGCATAACTGAATATTAAAGGATGAAAAAATTTTCGGAGATACACTCCCGATCAAAAATTTAAGACCACTTAAAAATTTTTAAAAAGAAATTTGTTTTTACAGATAGATTTTAGACTCCTCCCACTTAAGGTTACCAATACTACAATCTAAAAGGTTATGGAAACAAAAAGCTACATTCCAAACATTTTATTTAGAAATTTACATTTTTATAAAATGAGGCAATTTACACATGATCAAAATTATAAGACCAGAGAGAAAAATTCTACGAAATTGTACAAAATGTGTATGAAAATATTCAACAACCAAATTTAATAATGAAGTCTACCTCCACTACTTTTGATGACTTCAAAAATTCTGTCGGGCATGCTAGAAATAAGCGTTTCCATTAAGGTGCGGGGGATGTTGCTCCAGCTTCACAAGATGGCTTCACAAAGTTCATTTTTTGTGGAATATTGTTTGCCATTTCGATAAACATCTCTTGTCATTCATCCCCAAACATTTTCAATTGGGTTCAAGTCCGGTGAGCATGCAGGATGTCCCAAGAGATGGACCCATTTTCTTGTAGAAAGGTCAAGGTCCGTTTTGCAACATGGATTGCAGCATTATCCTGTCGGAATAACCATCCATTCCCACACAAACGATGGCCCTCCGTCATCAAAGATGCTTTTTGTAGCATGTTAACACAACCAGCTGCTCTCTGACGACCCTGCATCACCTGGAGCTCCATCGTCCCTCTGTAAGAAAAGGCACCCTATACCATTAGGGACCCTCCACCACTATGACGTGCGGAGAAAATTTCAGGAGACATGTTTTTGTTATACCAATATCGTTGGAAGCCATCAGGACCATCGAGATTGAATTTTTTCTCATCAGAAAACAGGACTTTCTTCCACTTCTCAACGTCCCATGTTTGGTATTCACGACCAAACTTTAAGCGGCCCAACTTGTGACGTGGAAGCAGCCGAGGAATTTGTTTACGCTTTTTATTTACCATGCCTTTTTGTCTTAAGTGTCATCTGATGGTTACGGGACTGCAATCAGCATCTGTGACTGCCTTAATTTGACTAGAAGAAAGTCCCCCGTCTTTCATAACAACCCTGTCTTATTCTCCTACTCAATGTAGGAGAAATTTTTGGGGGCCTACCAGAGGATTTTGCTTTTCCATAATTCTCACTGTTCTTTAGAAAGTTGCAAATCAGTTTTACTGCGATTTACCTGAGCTGCGATCGCCCGCTGTGACAAATCTTGCTTATGGAATTCTAGAATTCGAGAGCGCTCAACTTTGATAAGTTTGCTTGCTTTAGGCATGGTAACATCTTTACGCAGTGATTGCTAATCTCTAACTGAACTAAAAACATTGGAATTGCCATAGATCTAACAATTTATACCCCTGGTCTTATAATTTTGATCATGTGTAAATCGCCTCTTTTTATAAAAATGTAAATTTCTAAATAAAATGTTTGGAATGTAGCTTTTTGTTTCCACAACCTTTTAGATTGTAGTATTGGTAACCTTAAGTGGGAGGAGTTTAAAATCTATCCATAAAAAAAATTTCTTTTTGAAGATTTTTAAGTGGTCTTAAATTTTTGATCAGGAGTGTATATATAGATCCAGGTAAAGAGGACCCAAGGTTTTATGATTTTGAGTTCCCTGGCATTTACTTTTTTATAAAGAGTGCTCAATACAATAAATATTGCAGAACATAATATAATCATATAATTATGAATTAAAAGTACATTGCGACACGGAAATGTTTGTATTTAAATGTAAATCATTTTCACAATATTCAACATTGCCTGTTGACGAGATAGAAATCTCGAAACACAGAAATTTCCGTGTCGCAATGTACTTTTAATTCATAATTATTTTATATATATGCATGCTCGTGGCTTAGTGGCTAGAACATTAGCTTCCTAACCATGAGGCCCGGGTTCTAAACTCATCGTGGTCGATTTGTCAGAGGTGAATTCTTGATCTCATCAGTCTGGAAGAGACGATCTGGGCGTGCGGTACATTTGGAAAGTGACTTAAGCCTTGTGAGGGAAATTGGGTAGACGGTTCCTTTTGAGGAATCGTCGATGGTTGTGCTAGCTCGAAGTCACAAGTCATAGTGACTGAGGGTTTAAGCGTATTGGCCTTGTTCAGACTGTTGTTCACGCTAGATAACGTGCTCTTTCCCAGAAACTGTAACTAAGGTCCGCTCAGCATAGTTGCAGTATAGACCTCAATAAACACAAGTCTGCCTGAGTAGGCATCTTCAATGGGGGATTAAGTAGCCACTTTGGTAGATTGGTATCATCGAATACGAGTGGCCAGCCATTATATATATATATATATATATATATATATATATATATATATATATAACGGACATTTTGACAAAGTAGCAAAAAATGAAAATAATATTTTTCTCAAAGATACAACTAGGAATCTTGAGGAATGGAATTTTTCAGTGCGCTTATGTCGCTACCGAATGTGACGCAGTGTCATTTTAAAGTAAGACACTTCAGTGGGGTGGGGCGTATCATAGACTCGGCGGGAAGCAAAGACCCATGCACCGGCCCTGTGTTCATATGTTTTTATTCACAACTAAAGAAATCGCTTATTTTATTAATTTTTTTTAGTATCTACGTGGTTGGCCTAATGCTGAAATACATAAAAGAAAATGGCGGATTGGAAAAAATGGAAGAGAATTCCAGGATCAAGTCCGAGGCTGTGTATTCATTGATTGACCAATCGAACGGATTTTACAGGTATGTTTTATGTCAATTGACGAGACTGTGTGTGTGTGTTTATTCTTAGTGATGTTCACCTCGCACAAGCCCCGGAAGCCCATCTAGATAGAGGGTTACAGAGTAAAAACCGCTATTATGCGGATGTGTTGGGGAAAATGACGGTTAACCCTTGATTTGAGCAGGTTAAGATTTTAGTGATTGGGGAAACATACTTTCGGTAGTCGGTTCCACAGAACAGTGGTTCGCAGGAAGAAGCTGTTGAGTGGAAATTATTTTTCACCAATGTAGTACGAAGGGTTTGTGAGTGGTTTGCTACAATAAGTGGCATGATGGGTACTAGCTGTAAAACTTAGAACTGATGAGACCAAGGAACGCAGTTCGTCCGAACACTTTCCATGGAAGTAGCAATAAAGCAGTGAGAGGCTTGTCGAGAAAATAATTTGTCACCTAGAAGAACTCTGAGACACTTTTGGATTATATCGAAATTGAAATGTGAAATATTTAGACGTATAAATTAATACGTATAAATTAAACACATATACTGGTTATCTGAGAAATTTTAGATATACAATTTTCGGCAGGGTTTGAACTTGTCCTTCTGGGCAAAGCGACGTACCTTAACCGACTCGGCCACGAAGCAACTTCGCCGATCAAGCAAAGTCTGAAACATGCCTTTAAGTGAAATACTTCTCGTATATAAATATAATGCATAATAAATAAATGAAGCGTCTACTCAAATATGAGTATCCACAAAAAAGTTTAAAGTGATAACAATCTGTCTGATAAATAAAAATCGATTAACTTAGAAAATTACTTTTAGATACAAAACTGGGCAGATATTAAAACCTCGGGGAATTTAATACTCGATAGATTTCGCCTAAAGGCACGTTTCAAATTTTGTTTGATTGGCATGGCTACTGTGTGGCCGAGTCTGTTAAGGCACGTCGCATCTAACGACAGTCTTCATTTCCTCAGGCGGACACAGGGTCAAATCCTGCTGTACTTTTTTTTTCTGTCTACCGTCTAATAAATATACTGTTTAATAAATAAATGCAATGTCTACTCAAATACGAGTATCTACTAAAAATAAATAAAACGTAAAAGTTATAATTCTCTGGAATATAAATATATAGAAACTGCCGTGACCACGGAGTGAGGTATCAGTTCATATATTGACTGTAATATTGATGTGGCTTCCCCCGTTCTTTCATACAAGTATTTTCTATTTCTTTGATTCCCATCTTTTATCTTTTCTTCGACATCACCTTTATCTCTTTTTTTTTTAATCACTCTAACACCCTGCACACCAGTGTCGGTCCTGCCTTGTTTGGAGTGAAGTTATATATATATAAATTGATCTCCACTTTATATTCATTTCATAATTCCTTATCGAATTCATCTCGACTTTATATTCACTTCATAATTCTTTATCGAATTCTGATTACATATGAATCAACCTCTTCCCAACCCAGTTATGGTTTAATTGGTAAGACTTGGATATTCTTTATGTGTCACAAAGTATGAAGGCAATCATCACCCTTCACAACTTCCTGACCTTCGTAGCTTTTAAACTTTAATTCTCCTAAACCCTGTTCCACCATCCATTTGCTAAAGCTCACTAAGAATGTCATGCGTTGTTTACTACACCATTATTATCGTCCCCCACTCCACAATATATATATATATATATATATATATATATATATTACAATCATAAAATATTTTCTAGTTTTAAATAACTTTCAAATGGTTGATACCCAGTAAAAAAAAAACAAAAAAAAAAACAATCGGTCAGTGAACAATAATTCCGAAGAGGAGTATTTATTTTTTATTTTTCCCCGCTATTATACGTGATACACGAAAGAGACATGACTGACCGGACAGAAAATTTTTCCCGTAGTAAAATGTCATTACTTTCAGTGGTAGACTGATCGCCAACCAAGGCTACAGAACCCAACATGCCCTAATGTTTAACCCATAGTTGGAAGGAGAAGAGACGATTAATACTTTTCGCATGGGTATTTGCGCGTAAGTGAATGCAACGGATTCAACTGGAATTAATTTACGATGGCGAATTGATAAGCTGGTAAAATAACATATAGTTTTTAGGTGAATCATAATCGAGAAAAAATATTTATTGTTCATTTTGTATGGTATTTCTTTGTAGATCCGTGGTCGATCCCAAGTTTCGGAGCCGCACAAATGTGGTAATGAGGATTGGCAAAGACCATGAAAGCGAGGCTCTTGAAAAGAAGTTCGTGGAGGAAGGCGCCAAACATAACTTGATTTCGCTGAAAGGTCATAGGTGAGTGGGTCAGATCTGTTTGCAAATTATTTTTTTTTTAAAGATGCAATCACAGATGGCGCAATATTTTTCAAGGCCAAACAAATTACACAACAAAAATAGATTCATATTACTGCATACAACTTTATGGAAAAAATTAGAAATCAATTACACCCTGTCACTCCAGTGAGTGTACAACTGACTATGGTGAAAGAAAGGAAACTAAAGCAGCTGTTTCAGTTGATCTGCACAGGGGTGTATCACCGCTTCTAATAATCAGGACCGCACAAACGTGTATTCGCGCAATAATTAGATTCCTAAAAAGCAAACAAACGAAAAACCGTTATCTATACTTTTTAAAAATCATTATTAATGTCTACTGTCCTCAAAATTAGAGAGTGAACATTAATGGATGAAAAAAAACATTTAATGCCGATATTTCAAGTGCAATATCGGAAAGCGTGCACCGAAATTACTGTTGGTATACTTTTGTTATTATTTTATCTTTCCTGGGTATGACGATAAACTACATCCAGCAGTAAGACCTTTGATCTGGATATTGGAGTTTTGACGAGCATGTAACCATCTCGTAAATGCTATTGTTCCCAGGTTCACTATGATCTTAGGTGGTAACACCTGTTACCAGCTATTGGTAAATAGTGACCCTCCCCAAAGAAAAATCAACATTACATTTTCATAATATAATGACCAACAATACATTTTTATTGCAAAATGACAACGCAATGCTAAGGAATTTAAAATTACATTTTTATAGCAAAAATTACCAACAATACATTTTATGATCTACAAAATATACATATAAAAAAAGTATCTCTACTCTGAAAGTATAAAATTATGTTTAAAACACCTGGTTAAAATTACGTACAAAATTTTTAAGATTTCGGCATTAAATCGCTCATGATAAACAAAATCAAACAACCAGCATGAAGGAATGTTTTAATGATAGTGTTCCATATAATATCCTACATTTTATTAAAGAAATCAAACGCTATTCAAAAATATACTTTGTCTATATTTCTGAGATGAGGTTGTATTTACACTGTTTACATTATTCGGACCATTGTCTTCATCTTTGTTGCCACTTGTACGACGTTTCTGCCGTTGTACCCTCCGGACTCCTTCAGGTGCCAGAAATTTCGAACCGAACCTTTTATTACGATCGCTGGGATATATCATTCTCATTCCTAAAAAAGTAGTTACTGAACATTAGGTTTATAAGGCCTAGGAATTCTTGTTCTGAAGGACACATGGCCTAGTGGATATAGATGTTGGTTAGTTCAAGTGACTTGACCCAAAGCAGTGGTAAACAAGTAACTTAGAGAGTGAGAGGGAGATAACTCATGACTACCAAAAGAGGCTTTAAGCAAAGAATGACAATAATATAGTGATTGTAATAAAAGGTTCTGTTCGAAACCTGAAGAAGGCCAGAGCCTAAAACAACCGAAACGTCGTACAAATGGCAACTTTTGCTAAACTTTGAGGGATGTCTGTTCTGAGAGATGCGTGTTGATTTCCCCAGCTATGGATTAAATAGAACAGTGAATTCTACAGCCTTGCGTGGTCTAGAAGGAGCGATTCTGAATTTCAAAATTACCTCGCCCGGAAGATAGTTTGCATAGTCAACATTCCAGCCCAAAGTAATGCGATGGTGAGGGGTCATTGATGGCTAAGAGGAAGAGTAATTGACTTCTACGGCGGATGAAGGACTTGGGTGGGATCATGTAAGAGTGCCTTTGAGAGGTACTCACTTCGACGGTTCTGGGGAAACTTGTCTCTCTCTCGCTACGTAGGCGTATTAGCTTATATAGGTTTTTGGGCTCGAGCTGGACATGATTGATTAGATTCTCGAACAAAGAACCCTCTGATAGAATAGCTAGACGGGCAACTATAAAGTGTTTCTCGATTTGAGCGAAAATTTTGAAGTTTTCAACATTACATCGAAATTAACGCAAATACGAAAAATAAATATCACATGTGCGACAAAAGAAATAATATAAAGAAAAGGAAAGGGAACGACAGGTGAACAGCTTCGTTTTCTAGCAAACAAAACGAAAGTTTTTACCACATTTTAGTGATTTGGTCAATTGCTAAAAAAGAATAAAACAAAAGCTTACCGACAATAAGTTAGAAATAGTATTTACATTATTCGGACTATTGTCCTCATCTTTGTTACCATTTGTACGACGTTTCCACTGTTTCCGGCCTTCTTCGGGGGCTGAGAATTTCGAACTGAACCCCTTATTACAATCATTGGGGTATATGAAGTCTATTCCTTGCGTAGTAGTGCCTCTTTTGGTAGTAATAAGTTATCTCACTCTAATCCTCTAAGTTACTTAGCCTGGTATTGAGCTAACAACTCTTTGGTTCAAGTTACAAGAACTAACCAACGTCTATATTCACTGAGGCATGTGTCCTTAAGGATAAGAACAACTGAACTTTTTGGACTTATGAACCTGATCTTCAGTAACCCCCACCTTTTTTTTTTACCAGAGTTCATATTGCAATTTTTAATATGTTAATGGTTTTTCCTAGTATTTTTTTTATGGTAATGGTTTCCTCTAGTATTTTTTTTTTTTTTTTTTTTTTTTGAAATTTTTCACACTAATGAAGAAGGTCGGAGCGTACAACGACCGAAACATCGTAAAAATGGTAACAAAGATGAGGACAATAGTCCGAATAATGTAAATACTACCTCATCTCAGAAATATAGACAAATACTAAGTTGAAATAGTTAAAAATAAATTTACTCCTCACAAATACATCAAAAACTTCGTTGAAGTCTTTGATATAAATGGCCCAGAACTTGAAGTTTCATTTATAAAAGTAAATTCTCTTGACAGTACGCAAACGGTGAGTCCTGCGTAGCAATTTCCGATTCCAATAGATGCATAGTATTGTCCATTAGTTCTTTTGTTGGAACTATGTTGTCTAGTACACTTGTTAATTTTTGAAAGTATTAGTGATTTTCTAAGTGCCGTTTAGATGTGACACAATGCCGAAAATATGGAGCACCCAGTGAGGATCGAACTCAATTGTAAAGAGTCTGGCGAGACAAGTTTGCTAACCATTACACCACGATGAGGTGTCCAAAACGGGTTTTGTGTGCGGTGAAAGTGCTTTAAAGATACTATTGAAATGAAATGAAAAGAAAAAGGTTTGATGCCTTTAATTCTAAATAGATTGGGCCATGTACAAAGTGAACGTTGTTGTTGTAAACAAAATAAAATATGTGAAATTTCTCCGTAAAGATTTTTATCGCCATTTTTAATTTTCTTTCATTTTTTTTTCTACAGATCTGTTGGTGGCATCCGGGTTTCTCTCTATAACGCAATCTCTGTAAAAGACACTGAACAACTTGTGGAATTTATGCAGGAATTTCAGAAGCAAAATAGTTGAAGGCCTTTCTTTCTTGAATTAAAAATATTTTAAAATTAGGCAAAAGAATCATCTAATTCTTGGCATCACTCTCTAAAAAAGAGTGGTGTGTGTATATGAGAGAGTGAATGTAACGCTGCTATTCAGCTTTTACATAACCCAAAATTCTACTTGTAGCCTTATAATCTGTTTTCAAACTTACTTTATTTTGTACAAATTTGAATTCAGTTTCTGAAAATCATTGTATCTTTGAATTATCTTGCTTACGTCTACTGAAGCATTGGATGTAAATTAAGAATTAGCTGCAATGATTTTTAATGACTCGTGCATTCATCTTAGTAAAGATAAAAAAATCTTCATATCGTTACATTGAATTTTGTCAATAAACTACTATTATTTTCATGTATTTTCTAAATAAACAGTGGACAATCTAAAATGCTGTCAAATCTTATCTGATAACACCAAGTTCATGAACTTTGTTCCTTATCTATTTTCGCTTATGTACAATATTAGACGCCACAGCTGACGTGGGGAACTTAAACAACCTCCCGTCGAAATAGTACTAAACAGTTTTGCATGCGATCAGTAATGTATTTGTAGAAATTCTCACTTTCAATCCAGCACTAGGTACACTTAAGCAACGATTATAAACAGTGTTTATACAGACAAGCATGTATTCTTTCCTTTATACCTGTATCTCTTTTGAATTAATAATTGCGATGAAATAATTTGGTAATTATTGAAAGTATAGACATTTTCTGAAACGTATCTTCTGTAGGATCGTCTCACTTTTCTGTCAGGACGTTAGTGTTGCATTTAGGTCTATATAAGTTCTTTCAGATAAGTTATGTACAAGACATTGTTCAGTCTTCCGCCTACAGGAAGGAGAAGCCGGCAATAAAGATTACTTAACTGCAAACAAATAACGTGGTACACATACACACGATTCCTTAAGTGTTTTCTTTCTTTCTTTTTTCTTTGCTGGGTTGCTAATCTGTACACACAAGTTTACTGCTATCTATTTTTTACCTAAACCATGTTCTGTCTGTACATAAAAATGTATGTAAAATCCTGCAAGTGTTGAGTTCAACTGGAAGTTTTCGTTAAAATTTTTGAAGAGCGTCATCCATTACAAGTTTTAAATCCGTACGCTACAAACTGCTCACCGACAACACGGTACGAAGAGGCAACTACAACACAAAGGGACCATCCGACGGGCCAGCATTTTGTACCTATCCAATTTTACTAAGTAAGCAAAAAGAAAAAAAATGAACTCTTCTTTTATATTTATGGATACATCAATTCGCATCATGACAGTCAAGTTAGTGTAATCGCACAAAGAAAGGTTTGTTATTTACACTATTTACACTGTCCGGACTATTGTCCCCATCTTCACTGTCATTCACGACGTTTTGGCCGTTGTACAAGCCGCCCTTAGCGTTAAACGTTAAAATTTAAAACGGTTGGGACGTAGATGCCAATCTAGTAGCACACTTTAATTCATTTAGTCGTGCTACTTGGAAAAATAAATAATTGAATATATAAGGTTCTGACGGCTCTGTAATAATCTGTTAAACAAGAGTAAGTCTTCTATCTCCCACCTCTTTACTCAATTTGAGGGGTTAACATCTTCTGTTGATCTACTTTTGGCTCGTATAGATATACCTTTGCCTAGCTTTCTACTTAAAACTGAGTCTCTGTTCGTACTGTCTTCATAATGTAAATAGTAACAAGAATAGACAGATATGCAAATTTATTTTTAATGGGTCCTGCAATCACCTAACTAAATGTAAAAGCCTTTCATTTTTTTACACTGAATTTCATCCATAGACTATTTTTATGTGTATTCAAAACAAATATTGAATAATTTGAAACACTTTCCCTTACCTGCTTTTATTTATAAGCGATTTTCAACTTTGGCTATGTACAAAATCAGACCCTACAGTTAAAATGGCGAATTAAACGACCCACCTTAACAAACTATACACGTTTGTAATAAACTATTAATCCAACAAAAGGTACACTTGAGTATCTCCTCCACCAAAAAAGTATACAGGGAGTTTTTACATACACGGGCATTGTTATTTCGCCCGCTTCTATATATAAGTAAATCTGCTAATAATTGTGGATAAATAATCCAGTAATTGTCTATACTTCTGGAATGTGGTAATATTTACATTGTTCGGACTGTTGTTCTAATCTTTACTGCAATACTTACGACGTTTCCACATGTCATGTAGTTATCTCCCTTTTAACTCAACTCCTGTAAGTTATTCGTTCACCACTGCTGTAGCAAGATATGGAACTCACAACTCTTTGAGTCAAGTCACTGGAACTAATCAACGTCTATATCTATTGGGCCATGTGTCCTTGTAGCCCAGTGGATATAGACGTTGATTATATCCAGTGACTTGGTTCAGAGTTGTGAGTTCCATATCTTGCTACAGCAGTGGTGAACGAATAACTTACAGAAGTGATTTAAAAGGAAGATAACTACATGACATGTGGAAGTCGCATTGCACATAGAATGAGAACGATTTACCCCAGTGAACGAAATAAAGGGTTCAATTCAAAATTCCTAGCACTTTAAGGCCGGAGCGTACAATGGCCAAAACGCCGTAAACAGAAATAAAGATGAGGACAACAATGTAAATGATGTAATCCAGTAATTTTTAAAAGTGTAGAAAAGAAATATTATTAGTATAGACATGTGTTCTTCTGCAATTCAAAACTGGTGTATTTGGGTTTTATTTTGAAATGAATTGTAATTATTAAGTACTGTTTCATTTTTATTGAAATAAAATGTCTTTTTTAGCGCTTCATACTTAGTTCCACACAAGAAACATTATTTCTCAGTTACTCTTGTCTACCAACTAGCAGTGCCGACTTAATTATTTCCATTGTTTTCCACCCCACCCTCACACTATACAAATTTGGGCAAACTTAGATGTTCACGCCCAAAAAAAAGGTTAAAAGGTTTTTCCCATTGACACAGCTATTATTTAAACTCCTTTCATTCCTTGGCAATGTTTATTTAAAAAGAAATGATTAGAATTATAATAAAACGTAAACGTATGAAAGTGAATTTGTACATTTTCTTTGTTCTTGAAGAAACAAAATTAAAAACTATTAGATTGCTTAGTTACAATAATGTTTTATATTTACATTGTGAAAACCATTTTTTTTACATTCATGAACTTAAAAACTTAGATTATATGAACCAACTCGAAGGAAATCCATATTTACTATTTTATAAAGTTCGAATAGATTAGCAATTAGCCGATGCTTTGCCAATCTAATAGTGTTTTTATTAAGTACTATTAGATTACGTATTGGAATTTGTATGACATGACATTTTTAACTCTCTGCCCAATCGGTTTTCAGCTCAGAATTGGCTTTCTCCTACATAGATTGTCAAACAAGGGTGGAGGACAAAATCGTCTTTGCTAGTTATCCCTTAGATAGGAAAGAGAAAATATAGAATACTTTCAAATGTATATGTGCCAGTGAATGCAACAGCCTTGACAGAGGACTTGAACACGAAATGTCAATTCCGCTTCCCGCGCCTAAATTCACTATGCTATAAAGATATCGCTTTACAAATATATTTTTCTTAACGCTATTTACTGCCTTTAACAACTGAATTCCATGGAACACTTACATACACTAGCAAAATAACTCTTAATGAACCATTTTAAAATAAAAGAAACTTAAAGTGCAAATTCATTCAATGAGATTCCTATGGTTGATGCTGTTAGTTCTTTTATATATATAATCCATATATTTAATTTAATATAATTATGATGTTTATATAATTTTCATATATACACACCTTAGTTTTTATTCAACTTTTACAATGAAAACATCCGGTAGAATTCCATGTCGTGAAGTGCGACAAGAGACTCTTGGCGAAACTGGTGAAATATCTAGATAGAACCGCCTCTTATAAGTAAATGGAATCGCCACTTCTATCATCAGTAAACGGTTGGGACCTAGATGCCAATCTAGTAGCGCACTTAAATTCATTTAGTCAAGGCACTTAGAAAAATAAATAAATTTTGTCGGGAACATAGAATAACAGGAGCATATATGGCAACAATATTCTATGCGCAGAAGAATGATAGATTTGTAAATGTGCAAGAGGGACTCTGCCGAGAAAAAAATTTCTGGAATGATACAGTGACCCAACTTTTCTTACAGTATATGCACTATATGTAGATATTGATTATTGCATACATCTATGTATAGACGCCAAATATTAAATTTTAAAATTCCTGGCTTTCGATGTGTCTAGACAAATAGCTCAGTCGCTTTTTCAACCACATTCTTTTTTTTTCATCGCTCTTGTTTTTAAATATCCCACACTGCGACGACAGGCGATTTGTTAAGATGTGCCCTCTCCAGTGCTCCTCCAAGTCTCAGGCTTGCGTAGATGTGTGTTGCGTGCGTCAACTGGGTGTAAATTTACTGCACCCAAGACTGCAGCCGGTCGCCCGCTGTTCCGTCCCCGTGTGATGGAAGGTGTTGATGATCTGTCGAATCTATCACTCCCCCTGCCATGCTGTGACTTCTGATCTCAAGGTGAGTTGAGGGCTCGGATGATGGTCGTCTTGTGTCGTACTCAACGACCACTGTAAATGAAGAGGTAGGGTGCATGCACAATTAAGAAAAAATAGGGTAAAAACAGACAAGAACAAAAAATAAATACATAAAAAGACAGCAATAAAAGCTAGTCTATATGAAGTAATGGTTATATCCGTAACTCTTAGTATAACCAAAAAAAAAAAAAAACAAACAAAAAAAAACACAACACAAGTTTTCTCAAAGTCGACAAATTACTGCTTGTGCTACTGTCTCGTCGTCACTAGAGATAAGACGGTCACGGTCTCCTTATGCTATCCTTTCCCTTTACTTAGAAACAGTGGACGGGTCTATTAACGCGAGGAGACGATTTTCGCGTCTTAATGTTCTGGGCTGAACCTTTTCTCCACCGCGTCTCGAGCGGATCTCTTCTCTTCCAAATCCGCATTGCCCTTTTAAAAATCGTTCGATCTGACTCAGGTGGGGGAAGCTGGCTGGGAACAGAGGTAGTTTCCTCCAAAAGTGTAATGTCAGTTTCGTGTATCTGATCTTAATCACCCTTTACGATTTCTCCCTGATGTCTAATGGCCTGAAGCCTTGGAGACAAAGGTTTGTTGATTTTGTACATTCACATGCCAGCGTTAATTATAATTCCTCTCATCACGTGGGTGGTGTTCTTTTCAAAGATAGCCGATAAGTTAACCTGGGTCGGTCTTCATCGCTTCTCTGAAGAGAAAGGGAGAGAAAGAGTTCTCGTCCCTTGGCGAGGCGGATTTATCATCTGGGTTGTGTTCATTTGCTGTCATATACATCAATGTCATTTCGTGATTGCCTTGTGTCTCGCCTCTCTCACTGTGCCAGCCGCTCCTTAGAGTATGTTTCTTTCTCTTTCCTTTTCCCAGTTCTTTCCAAGAAAAAGAAAAAGAAAATGTTCACACATCGTCATTCTTCAACCATCTATTTGAGGGTTTTGAATCCATGGTCCGTCGATACTATTTTAACGTGGGTGCATAAGAACAGTTACAGTCTTACAAAGCAAGAATCTGCACGTAAATTAACCGTATATTAAACGTAAAGACTCACAAATCAGTGCACTTTGTGTATATTTTTGCCACAAAAATACATTGGAGATACTTCGAGAATTTAAATAAGAATATATGAACTCAAAGGAGATTTTCTATTAAACAACACCGTCAATGCAGTAGTTCGTTTATCGTAATGAACCTGACCATAATTTCGACTTTAAAAACAGTTGTTTTATTTAAAAATATTCAAGTTAATGAGGCTAAAATCTATAGAAAGTGTACTGATTTTGGTAAATACCAGTGTTAAACCGAATGAGATCGGCTGAGCTGTACATCTCGACACGTCGAACGCCAGACATTTTAACATTAAATCTAACTTACCTACAACTTCAACGTTTTCTTTCGGTGCGTATGTATGTAGGTAAGTGTGTTTACCCCGCTCCACCACTGGAGCGAGTTGTGACACAAGGTCGGTTATGTATGTAGGTAAGTCAATATTTTATTTATCAACTGGAAATCAATTCGAACTCAGCCCTCTGATTTCTACTTTCAGGCTGTTTTCCATTACACCACACGCACATCCAAGCATACAACAGCTGATATTCCCGAGCCACCATCTATCTCGGTAGTGTCCTTGTTCAACGTTGCTTAGCTCCGTTGAGCGCACGAAAAACGATGGTCTAACGTGATATGGTCGTAAGTCTTGGATAGCTTGATTTATTTAGAAAGATACAGGATCTATCCCGGGAGCAACCCACCTGCACGTGAATAGAAAATGAATTGAGTAAATGCACAAAAAATAGAAAGACATTGACATGCTTTCTCACTAGATTATCTAAGTTTTAGAGCGAACAGATCGTGAGAGACCTAGGAGTCTTCCTAGCGTTTATTATTGACAGACACACTCGTAACAACATAAGATATTCAGATAAGTTGTTTATAGGAAACAAAAAAAAAAAAACAAAACTTCTGGAACTTCTAGAGAAGTTAATCGTTTACTTACAACTCGTCCTTGTACTGTCCTCTTTCCCTAATAGAACTTTTCTCATACACTTAGTAAGATTTGTGTCTTAGTGGCTTTATTGCCTTGTCTGGGGTGAAATTATTTTTTTTTTCTAAGGCGTATCCTGTATTAGCGCTTTGAAGAGAAAAAACATCTCTTTGAAACGCCGGGTTTTTTTTTGTGTAAGGTGGGGTCGTTCATTTTTTAAAAATCTTTGCCTATGAAACTAATTGAACATAAAATGTCTATGCGTCAGTTGTCAATAGTAACAAAGCAAACCTTTTTTTAAAAATTCACAATTCACAGTCATATGTTGAAATAACGATAAGTTACCGAAACTTCATAACAGCTGAAATCATAAATGTAGAAACACTTGGATGCAATTTTATTTTCTAATAATACTTTAAGGCTTCAATTGCAAATTCAACCAGCAAGATGTAATTAGGACTAGTGAATGTGGTCGTGGTGCAGTGGATATCGACTCGAAACGAGAAATCGGGAAGCCGAGTTCGAGTTCCAGTCGAATTCCTTGTATTCACTTACGTGCAAATACCCTTGGGAAAAGGTATTAATCCGTCTCTTTCCTCCAGTTATGGGTTAAATAATAGGACAGATTGGGTTCTATAGCCTTGGTCGGCAACCAGTCTACCGCAGAAAGCAATGACAACCGACTGCGGGATCATCTTCTGCCCAGTCAGTCATGTATCTTTCGAGACATGATCGCCCAAAGCGTGTATCACGTATGACACTTAACTGACTGACTGAATACTACCATCGAGCCTGTCAACTCTCACGACATTGGGTTCTAACCTGATTGAGGTCCACGGTTAATATTTTGTGACTCTCGTTATCTTATCTGCATTTTTCCTTTTCAGATTTATATACGATACAAATTAAACTTAACACAACTGACTAATAAATGATGAAACATTTTACTGCTTTTGACGTTATTCTGGGCTCTTTTTTTGTCCTCTAAATCTGTGAATTTGTTTGGTTCATGCTAAGTCTCGAAAAATGCTATATAAAATACAATATTTTTTATCCATAACGTTGAATGTGTTAAAATTATTCAACATTTAACAAGAAAAATCTTTGTTAATTTGAACAATTCAAGATAGGATTTTTATATTGAGCGTATAGTGGCAGAACAAAGAGGAAACGAAGAATGTTTAGGAAATAAATAATTGTATTAACGATAAAATAACAGCTAGTAAATTGGTGTGAATATTTCTCGTTGAAAGAAAGAGATAAGTAGAGTTATAAAAAGTTCTCCACGGAGGCGTATGGACGGTAGAAGAGGAAAGGTGAGTTGTGACTTACTGTGGCAACAGCCTTTAGCGGGTGCTTTATGAAGATGGGAGGTCCGTCGTTGTGAAACTTGGCTGGTCTGCCGACCAACTGCTGAAGAAGTCCCTTTGATGGGTTTTTATATCCTTTTCTTAGGTTCAAATCGGCTTCAGTTTTTCTTTGTTTCTTTAGGCGGGAGTGGTTGCTATTGGTGAAAATTCTGGATTGCATTTTTCTTTGAATAAGTGAAACTAAAGCTATGTGCGGAGCATATGCGCAGTTAACGAAGTTTTTTTAATTCAGTCTTGGTTTTCGGAGTGTTCCCATCCGTCCAGTGGTAGAAATTTGTGTTACGCGAATCAGAAGATTTGATTTTAGGAAGATTATAACAAAATTATCTATTCTTACTGTCTCTAATTTGTATTTAAATACATTGTACTTATTTTCAATTTTTTTAGTTGAATTGTCCACCTATATTGCATACAATTCATTATTGTAAATAATTAGGCCACAATAAAATTTGTATTTTATATGAAAACTAGCTTCATGATCCAGGGGGCGTATCATAGGTTTGTGGTGGGCACAACACACTTACACCTGCCCTGGGTATATTTACGTATCCACGTTACTGGAAAATACTATAAAAAGACAATGTTACATAGACATCTCTTAGTATCTTTAGAATTCTATTTATTCTCTCAGTAATTAATAACTACAATGTGACAATTTTCAAATTGGTTATTTGAGAACGATTTTGGAATAGATGACGATGAAAAAAGATGTAAATAATGGCCCAAATTGGTATTATTCAAAGAATGAAGCCGTCAAATAAAGCGATTAGTCGATTTCTTGAAAACTGAATTGTCGAAGCAAGCGTTAATTTTTAAATGACATGTATGACCATATTTCACGATGGTTATATCAGTAACAATTAAAAAAATCAACAAGGAAATGTGCAAGCAAAGTGATAATGCCATTAGCACGCATTATGTCAGGTCAGGACCAACAACATTGCAGATTCTTTGGATTTTATCAAGAATCTTTAAATGTATAACAGGAGCAACAGGCCAGATATATTTTATAATTGTTTCACCCCAAGCAAGGCAAGATCATCACTGGTGCGCAAGAGTTTACAATGAGAGAAAAGAAAGAGGAAAAAAGTACGGAAGATATCAAAAAAAAAAAAGGATAAAAGATGGATGGGAATCAAAGAGATAAAAGTTTTGGAGATTGTCGTTATCAGGGAAGCAAGTAAACGGAAAGAAGTTCCACAGGCTGGAATTGCGGGAAAAGAAACTGGCAGTTATATTTCACTATTTTGACGTTAAAGGGTGGGACCTAGATTCCAATCTAGTAGCACGAGTAAATTCTTGTTGTAGAGGCACCAGGGAAAGAAGCTCGTCAGAGCAGAAACCATAAAAAATATTTGTAAGAAAGACAGAGGTAAGCTACATCCCCTCTGTGAGAAAGTGACTGAAGTCGAACTCCTAAATCGGGATCGAATACGTTGCAGATATCCCTTTGGATTTTGTCTGGAAAGCATTGAGCTGGATGAGTTTCACAATTGAGTAGTACGAGAGAAGAAACAGTTTGTATAGAATTTACGGTTAAATTTAGCCATTTAAGGACTATTTGTCAATATTTTTGCGATGTGGTATTGTAATTATTTACCGAATTTACTTTATTCGGACTTAACATCTTCGTTTCGCCTATTGTACTCACCGGCCTTCTTCATTTCATCCACCGAGGTAAATTGTTTTAGTTCAATGTGCCATGCTTTTTCCGGATATCTCAGTATAAGATATGTCTCTTTAAACTCAGCTCTCCAAGTTTTTTTTGTGCACCTCTGCTGTAGCCAGGTATTCAACTCCCATGTGTGCCTGAGGATTTTAATTGTAAAATAATGAGATCTAGCCGCTAATCTAGTAGTACGTTTAAATTCACATGTTATTTTTAATCCAAATTTCATAAATAAAAAATAACCATATAGAAGCTGTTGATAGTTTTTTTTAATCAATTCATCCCAAGCAAGGCGAGAATGCAACTAAGACACAAGTGGCTACTGGGAGTGAAAGAAAATGAAAAGATATTAGAAGGTACTGGAAACCTAATCCTTAACAAGGGATAACGCTCCGTTCTTATTTAAAAGGCCAAGGAATTTTTGTAGTTGCTCATTCGAAAAAAGATTTTAGAATATATTAAAATAAAAAGCATTTAAATTATGGCCTAATTAAATTAGGGAAGTTGATAAATAAGACGGCGAAATGATTCATTTTAATTGATATTCTAACCCAGATTGAATTGTCTGAACACGAGTCTATTTGACGTGGCATGTCAGATTATATTCCGTTGTAGCTATATCGGCATCAAAGGTTAGAAGGAAAAAAAGAAACAAAAAACATGGAGTAACAGATGTTATTTTGGGCTCGAGATTAAATTTGAGATCATTATCAGATCAAAAAACCCTGTAGCAGATGGACTGTTATTTTATTTTATTTTGATTAACTTTACACATTTTATTTTATCGAAAGGTCAGAAAATCTAAAATAATTTATCAATAAAAGAAAAAACAAACAAACAAAAAAGCAAAAAACAAAAAACTAAACAAAACAAACAATAACACAAAGGAAGATTAAGTTACGGATGAGAATGAGGTAGTTTATTTTATGCAGTATCTCGTCCGAGCTCAAATCAATGTCTAACGAACGATGTTTTCCCTAAATGAGAATTTCATTGAACGGTTTCAATTTTTGTCATAAACGCTGTACGAAACTGTCATTTATGAATATATTTATTGTATTTGTGAATGATTTAAATGGATGTTTTTTATATAATTTTCAGTTGTGGCTTTAACAGTTGATGTTTGAAACTAGATAAGGCCTTACCTTATATGCTGAATTTCATGACAAACAATGACACGCATTTTTGATAGATGTTACTCTTCCTTAGAAAAAAGACATGCGCCAAAACCTAGTCGAGACAGACGTTTTAAATTATTGATGTCTATACGAGAATGATTACATATAGTTAATATAATTAATCTTATTAATTCGGAAATAATGTCAGGCAATATATTTCAATAATAATGGTCGACAATGATTTGTTTTCATGCACGTCCATCTGCCGGACATCATTACAGACGCCTGCTCAACCTACAGAGACCAGCTCACACAATTTGCCTAGTGAGCCGGTAAAAACAGTCTGGTTTTTTGTATTATCAACATATTTAGAAAAACCTCTGAATGGTAGACACTCTAATGTAATGAACAGCCAATTGTATGTAATTTTCAGTGGAGCTTTTTTTACAGAGCAGTTACAAGGTCTGCCTTACATCCAGTATTTGTATGGTCCAGAAGAACAGCCTGTCTATACTATCAAGTTTTTCCCAAACACTAAAGGCTTCTTCTGATAGAACAACACCAGTGGCAACTGTAGTTGGAACTTTTCTATGAATCAAGTATTTTCCTGTCTTGAGTAAATGTTAAATGATGTTCTAGGTTTTATTGAGACTAATCTCTCAACCGATTCGATTTGTCCTCATTGAGGGACGATGCGTTGACAATTTCAGTCATGTTAGTCGTTGTTTCATCTGTAGGAGTCTGACCGAAAACAACGGCCCACTCTTATCATCTTTAATTTGGGGAATTCAGTCCGAGCTATGATGTGGTCGCGTGAGAGGCACGCAACGACGACTTCGTCGAGGTCGTCTATTTACAGATACGCTGCTCTAGCTCGTCTGTCCAGCAGACGACGGAGTCAAGCCAGTTGGCGAGCTTGTATTTTCGACTCTGGGCACGCATTTACCAGATTGTTTCGATTTAGCGAACTTCCGAAAGTGAACTGACGGGTTACCTGGAGGTGGCTGCAAGTCACTGTTTGCTACTCTGAGCAAAAAACAAAACAAAAACAAAAAAAAAAAAACAAACAAAAAAAAACAAAAAAACAAAAACAAAACCTGATTTGAAAGCGAAATCGAGCCATTCTATTTAAACAGCATCAACGTGTTTTTCGATTTCGAAAAGGTCTTAATCACCCGACTTCGATCCCAGAATTCCAGAACGAGGTTCTTCCTCTTGTCATCAGGCACTTTTAATGGCATCAGACGCTCACATGAATAACTCTGTTAACTTGAACCAGGACATGAAATGAATATTAAAAAATGACCACAGTTTCTTCGGCGCTGCAGATTAGGAGAAAGAAACCTATCTCTAATTGCATTTTCGGCATTGTGGCACATCTAAGATAGCTTAGAAAATTACTATTATAGCTTGTCATCAAAGAAGAATCTAATATCGCCTTGTACATTTTTACTGCAATAGGGTGGTCATTATTAAGGCTATTGGGGCCACAAACTCGTTTGTCCCTGGATGGTATTAGATAGTTGGCCTAGATTGGTTGGACACTGGAAATTCAACTTGTCTTTATTGTACAAGCGAGACTTCCGGCAACAGCTAACTAAACTAGTGCAGCAGGAATTAGTGGGGGCGGTTTTCGGGAATAGGTGATGAGAGAAGCTTAAGGATAGTATTAGGTTTTTCACCACTGACTATAGCCGTCGACTCGCCCTAGCTAAGGCTAATAAGGTGAAGACAAAAATAGTTATGGCAGGTGGGGATCCCCTAGATAGCATTAGCTAGGAAGGCCATGAACAGTTTGGCTAGCAAGCGTTATCAAAGTCAGGTAATTAGGCATATGATAAACAAGATGTCTAACGAGGTAGTGAGCATTGGGGCAGAATTGCTTGGGGCAGAATTGCGCAAGGAAGAGATCCATCGACGTGGCAATCGATGTATTCGAGAGCTCAAAGATCCCGGAGGATCGTACTCTGAAGTCGATTGACGATGTGTGCGAGACGTTTCGGTGGCATTTCGAGAGCCGCTTTACCAAGGAGCCTGGTCTCTGTGAAAAAGAGTTTCACAGCTATTTGGCTGACTTTCCTAGGCTTGCATCGAATGATGAACTGCGAGGGTGATATCACGGAGGGCGAAGTTCACTTGACATTGAAGAGGGTCGACAGTGGCAAATCTCCGGAACTTGATGGTCTTCCCTATGAATTGTACTTGAGGCTGTAGCACATCTTTGTACTGTACTAGAACTCACTTGCAACGATTGCGGACAGTTCTTAAGTGCCCTGCTACACCGCACATTATGATAGATATTGTTGTAATGGTTACGCTGCAGCACGTTTGGGGTATGAACAGGGGATGTCTGTTCGGTTTCTGTTGGAATATCTTCCGGGGTATAAAGCTCATTAAGGATCCATTCTGATAAAAGAGCAGTAATGTTGGAAGCAGTGCAGTCGCGATTGTGGAACTCTGAAAGTTGAGTAAGGGGTCTACTTAGGAGTGGAGATTTTTTTGAGAAGGGGAGAAAACTGAAGCAACGTCTTCATTTTCAAACTACACCACTATCGTATACATAACTAAGGAATGAGAGCGCACCTCGATGTGGTTCAATGGTTAGCAAGCTTGTCTCGCTAGAACCATTACAATTGAGTAGTGAGTTCGATCCTCACTGGTTACCCCATACTTTCGGCCTTGTGCAACATCTAAGCTGCGCTTAGAAAATCTCCATGACTTAGGAATGAGTTTGAGAATAAGTACGTTACTTCACGAAGTGAAACGGAATAGATTTTCATTGATTAGTAGCAGAGTTTGAATCTATTCTTACCTTCTTTTACGCACTCAAGCTGCCGGAATGCAAGAGAGGTTATTTCAAAACAAAATCAAATGTCTGTATCTATCTGGTTGTTTTTGTTTTCCTTTCGAACTGGGTTTCTGTATGTCCTTAAAAATCTAAACGAAAAAAAACAAAAAACAAAAACACACACACACATAAATGTTCCACATGGCCAAAGATGGGGTGGATGGAGACTAGTCTATACTCTCTATTCAATACCTAGCTAATCATATTCACGACCCAATCACGCTTAACAATTTCTTCATTTACCACAAAAACTCGTCCATCATCTTACAACCTAACATATACTATAATACCACATATTCACAGCGTGGGTGGGTGGCTAAAAGGGGAAAAACCCATCACATAAAAACTTTATATTATATACAATATATTACAAAAATATATTTAAAAAATTTAATGAAATGAAAAATGAGACTATGGGAGGCGATGAATAACCTAAAATCAAACTAAAATATAACAAAATATTCAAACTAAAAATTAAACAAATGTTAGTAAGAGCCATCCACCCCACAAAAATACACAGCGGCTAATGTATTCCGCCTATTAGAGAAATCAAGTTGCACACTCACTCAGGGAGAGGGAAAGGAAAAATTAACAATGGAATGGGAGATCAAAGTCTGATCCAGTCAAAATGAAAAAGTGGGGCCATAAACAAACTGGAAAGGTTGGAGACTTCGACGTGTTTCATAAAAAGAAAGCCGGGAACAGGCTAGGAACAACATTTTCTCACATTAATTAGGTACACAAAAGAAGTCCAACTTAACTCTTTAGCCTCCACCTCTGATCCAAGCAGCACGTCCCATATTGCCATTGAGCGTCTGGCCAAAATTTTGGACATTATTTTGAAGCTTTTCAGGGCCTTCTCCATTGTCTCCTTGCTGACACCGATAAACTTTCACGCTTAGACATCGGATGTATACAGGGAGATCGTTTTCGTTGTTATCACTTGTACAGCTTCAGAAATTGCTACCAGCTCATTTTCATTAATAAATTCACCATACTGTTGACGCATTTTTTCATAGTAGCTGGTGTCCTTTTTGACTATGTTTTTTTCCACACCGACGTTGATGTTAACGCCGTCGGTTTTAGGCGCATCAACCATGCCGGGTACAAGGCTACTTAAAAACATAGCCGATAATCCCCATATTTGAAAATATCAGAAAGTTGAAGGTTGGATGTTGGAATGTGGAAGAATAAAATATTTCGTTTTGTATGTTAAAATAAAATTTTGTTAACTAAACAGAATAACAAATTTGCAAGAAGAAAATGTTCAAAGAGAAAATGTACGTAGCTAAATGTTCTAGAAAATTAAAAGTGAGGATTTAAATGAATCCAGTTTATAGCTGATAGTAGCAGAACCTGTGTATGTAGAAAGATTAAAAACGTTTCTAATAAAGTCTGTGTTCCTTTCCGTTTTTAATGGCCGGCGAGAGAGTGAAAAGGAAAGTGAAGCAATAAAGGAAATTGTATTTATCGGACGTTAGTTTTTAGGAGTCAGTTGAAGATCTTGTTGCAGTTGTTGTTTCTTTGACAGCGTGTGAGTGAAGACGAAGAAAAGAAAATTGAAAGGAAAGGAAGAATGAATGTATGTCGACGAGACATGACAGGGCGGGCGTCTTGAAATTTCTTCTTTACATTGCGACGAGGTCCTTATAAGATTACCCGTCTTATCTGACTGATTTGGCTAGTCTAGAGACGATATTAATCTAGTTATGTGATCGACTCGAACTGCATGCCCAATTTCTAGTTCTTAAGAAAATTTGACGTGGGTTCTAGATAAATTTGCTATTTCCTATCCAATCAGAATCCAGAATCTTAATTTTCACACCTACCTGTGAAATTTGCCTTGGCCTGGGTTTTTTCCAAAAAATGTTTTCAGTCATTCTGATCCATTTTTGCGAGTGTGCAATTTTACTTTTTGCGTTTCAGTTAATTGTTAGATGATACAGGATTTGTATTCTATAGGTTCAGCATTTGCCTGTTGAGACTCAAACACTGTAGTCGACGTCTTCCCGCAAACCACAAAAGAGTTCAGAATAACAACAAGTAAACTAAAAATGTCAAAAACAGGCAACGACTCACCTACCAAAGGAAAACTACTCACAACTAACGCCACAGAAGACAAGGCATATCCTAGCAGTTTCACACACAGATTTCTCGTTTTCTTCCGTAGCGCCCGGTGGAGAAATCTCCCTTCGGGACACCTATTAAAGAAAAACTACATGCGACTCAAGCGGCAGAAGACAAGGCCTAACCTAGCAGTTTTATACTCAAATTTCTCGTTTCCTACTGTGAGAACAGGCGGAGAAGTATGATGATTTTCTCAGCGTAGCTGAGATGTTGCACAAGGCCAAAAGTATGGCGCACCCAGCCAATGTCATGTGTGTGATTTAAGGCATTTGAAAACAATAGGATATTTGAATCTCTCCGGTGTTTGTTTGAATCTCTCCGGTGAATAAATTTACATCTACTCAAATGCAATAAAAACATCCCACTTTTTTTATGAACGATCAGCGTTGATGAAATATTTATTGTTTACAACAATGTAAATCTAAAAAGAATGATCTTCGAAAAATAACTACTGTTAATCTCCGTATGTCTCAATATGTCTCCGTATGTTCGTCGAAACCCTAGCAAGATGTAACGCGTGAGGAATAGGCTAATGCATTTTTTAGCAATTTTTATTTAATTTTATGTTATTAATTTTACTATAGGTTTAACGGTTTATTGTTGAAAAATACTTGCTTATTATAAGAAGCGATTCAAACTCTTACATTATTTAAAATTCGGTACCTCAAATAAATCGCTAAAGAAACAGCATAGTATAAATAAAAAAAGGGTCCCAAACTTATTAAAAACGAACTTTTTCATTAAAATGTTTATATTATTATTAAAAGGAAAGATCAAGGTATTTTTTAATTAATTTTAAATTTTTTTTTCATTTCTTCTATCACGTTCGAAATTTTGGTATAAATCTTGTTTTCATTTGAGTTAGCGGGTAACCAAATCATTACGAGAGTTGACAATGAAAAACAATATAACATAACTAATTTTTTTTCCAGTGACATTAATTTAAAAATTCTTGCAAAAATTAAATAATTGTTGGACTTTAATGAAACTTTCAAGACGTATTCGTTCGTGAATTAAATTAATTTTGAAATTTGTATTTTTTAAAAACTTTGGTAAAAATACTTTTTTTTACAGCTGTTATCCCCAACCTTCACGTAAATTCATGAAATTTCAAAAAAAAAAAAAAAAAAAAAAAATTCTGTAGGCCTATGGCTTTATTAGTTAAACGCAGGGCTAATTGGGGAATGTAAATCTGTATTATTTTTTAAAACCATTTAGCCATTTTTATTGAAAATCTGTTCCAAATAATAAAGTAAAAAATGCAAGAAAACTATGACATTATTTAATTAGATAAGCTTTTAATTGCTTTAATAAATAATATAAATGTCAGACATTATAGTCTGAAGAAAAAAATTTGATAAATAATGAAATTTTAAAAGAATTGTTTTCATTTTTTTTTTTCAACTCTAAGGTGAGCCGTTATAATCTCCATAAACTGTGCTTCTTACTCCCTTAAGTGGCTCTTGTGTCTTGTATAGAGTAAAAAGTATAATGCAACAGACTTTTTTTTGAAAAGACAACTGTGATTTTTGTTTAAGTAAATAAGGAGTTATTTCCCTTTGCGTTTTAACATTGACAATGTTGCGTAAAAAAGTAATTTTTAGTTATATGCTAAATAACAAAACAAAAAGAAGTAAACATTTTTATTGTTTTGCTTTTATCAATTTTCTGGAAACCAAATAAAGAAAAAGTGTCAAAATAAAAATATATAAAAAATATTGTAGAATATTGACTTTTTTTTATTTAAAAATATTTACGTTTTTAAAAACATTTTAACCATGAACGACCTCTAATAATCTTTCCGCTAGAAACTTTGTATAGAGAAACTCTTTAGCGCCAAACATAGAACATTCCAAAGAACCATTTTTCGATGCAAGAAAGCAGACTGGGCACAACTTCAGATCTTTCAGGGTCGAAGCGCCCCTCAAATTTCAATTACATTGCGCCATTGGCGACTCTACGGGGGCGAGGAAGAGGGATCGGGTAATCCCTCACCCTTGGATTTTGGCTAGGTACTTTCAGTCATTTTCGATATCTAACTTTTAAACTGAATTTAAAAAAAATGAATAAGTTCTCTTGAAACATTTATTTTGGTTTTAATAGAAAGCTAAATGGTTAAATGTGCTTTTTCAGGTAAGCAAAATACTCTAGTTTATTTCAAATAGAAATTATATTGATTGGAATATAAAAGTTTGTGATATTTTTTCAATTTTGGAATTTTGCCGCCATTTTTGAGCGATCGACACATATGTGAGCAAATGTTAATTCTGGGTTTTAAAAATCTTGCAAAAATAAAATATGCATCTGTGACACATTAATTTTGGAAAATTAGCAAATTTTATGTTAAATTAATCTGACTTACATAAGTATTACTTATTTATAACGTGTAATTTAGAATAAAACTATTTCTTAATCAGTGATTTGAACTATTTGATCGGTCCGCCGTATATCAAGAATGTGTGGACAGGTTCTTGATTAGAGATAAAAGTGTATGGCGCTCATAAGTGACAAAACTGAACAAATTTTTTTTCAGGTAAGGGAGGAAACTCTTACCGTCTGATTTGCACATAGAAATTACCTATATAAAAAAAAAATTCAAATACACACAAAAAATTAAATTATTTAAAAAATATGAAGGCCAAATGTATTTGTATTAAACTTTTCAATTTTCGATAGGCAATATATTCTTCAATTATTAACTTAAAAATATAACCGCAACAATTCTTTAAAGAATTGAAAAAATATTTTGAAACGTTATAAATTATCATAATTAAAAAAAAAATGAAAATAATTCTTTTAAAATTTCATTAGTCATCGGAATTTTTTTTTCTGCAGACTATAATGTCCTAAATTATTATTATTATTTATTATTATTAAAAGCTTATCAAATTAAATAATATCAGAGTTTTATTGCATTATTTATTTTACTCTTTGAAGCAGATTTTCGGATACAGAGGCCAAATTAAGAAAAAAAAATGATTTATATTTCTCAATGAGTCCTGCGTTTAACTAATAACGTCATATACCGCAACAAAGTAAAATTCATTTATGAATGAGCACTGAAGGTTTCATTAAAATCCGACAATTACTTGATTTTTGCAAGAATTTCCAAATGAATGTGATTATCACCGGAAAAAAACTTAGTTATGTTATATTGTTTTCAATTGTAAACTCCCGTAACGATTTGGTTACCCGATAACTCAAATGAAAACAAGATTTTTACAAAAAATTTCGAAAGTTATAGAAGAGATTAAAAAAATTTAAAAATTTCTTTTTAATAATAATATAAACATTTTAATGAAAAAGTTCGTTTTTAATAAGTTTGGGGCCCTTTTTTTATTTATACTATGCTGTTTCTTTAGCGATTTATTTGAGGTACCGAATTTTAAATAATGTAAGAGTTTGAATCGCTTCTTATAATAAGCAAGTATTTTTCAACAATAAACCGTTAAACCTAGAGTAAAATTAATAACATAAAATTAAATAAAAATTGCTAAAAAATGCATTAGCCTATTCCTCACGCGTTACATCTTGCTAGGGTTTCGACGAACACCGATTGAGACATACGGAGATAAAAAGTATCACATTTTTTCGGATGCAAACTAGCTTCTCTAGTTATTAACAGTAGTTATTTTTCGAAGATCATTCTTTTTTAGATTTACATTGTTGTAAACAATAAATATTTCATCAACGTTGATCGTTCATAAAAAAAAGTGGGATGTTTTTATTGCATTTGAGTAGATGTAAATTTATTCACGTTAAACATACAAACACCGGAGAGATTCAAATATCCTATTGTTTTCAAATGCCTTAAATCGCACACATGACATTGGCTGGGTGCTACATACTTTTGGCCTTGTGCAACATCTCAGCTACGCTGAGAAAATCATCATACTTCTCCGCCTGTTCTCACGATAGGAAACGAGAAATTTGAGTATAAAACTGCTAGGTTAGGCCTTATCTTCTGCCGCTTGAGTCGCATGTAGTTTTTCTTTAATAGGTGTCCCGAAGGGAGATTTCTCCACCGGTCGCTACGAAAGAAAACGAGAACTCTGTGTGTGAAACTGCTAGGATATGCCTTGTCTTCTGCGGCGTGAGTTGCGTGTAGTTTTGATTCGGTAGTTGAGTCGTAGGGAGATTTCTCCGCCGGTCTCTTAAATAAATTGCAAACAATATGTTTGCTTATTTTTAATAAAATCCGTTCATGTTTACGGATAATTTTTCGCGTATTACAATCAAAAGTGGTTGTTGTGAATCCCACACACACACACACACACACACACACACACACACACACACACACACACACACACACACACACACACACACATATATATATATATTTTGTCGGAGATACATTCTCCCAAGGGACATTTGAATTGATATATAATGTTGATTTTACGTAAAACATCAGTTGGTGGGGAGGAGTTATTATGGACAATCATTAAAATATTTATTAAATCACTTAAGCCGTCAATTAATAGAATCAGCTATGAATATTGTAGTAATGTCCTAAAATGTTTGCAAAAAAACAAAACAAAAAAAAACAAAACAAAAAAAAACAAAAACAAAATTCATGCTTTAACAGGTGTATTTATGACCATGACATTACAACATATAAAAATATTCCATTTTGGATAATTTTCACGTTCTAATGAACGCTAGCAAGTTGTCAACCGTTATATTTGAAGCAGGAAAAAATGTACAGTAATTTTTAGCAACACAGTGTTCCACTTACATTTGTAACTCACACCCCTGATGACCTCGGAAAGAGGTTGAAAGTACTTGAGTACCTTAAGATATGAATGAAAATAATATCTGTCAACATTACAACTCATTTTTGACATCTTTTGATTGTAATACGCGAAAGATTATCCGTGAGTATGAACGGATTTTATTAAAAATAAGCAAGCATATCGCTTGCAATTTATTTAATCTGACATGTTTAAAAGAAAACTATATATATATATATATATATATATATATATATATATATATAGAGAGAGAGAGAGAGAGAGAGAGGCCGTGAAGAAATCCGGACAAAAGGTCTTCTGCCATTCTGAAGATGAGATTTTAATCTTGAAATATTAATGTTTAATAAATAGGTAATAACCAAACACTTCTTTACCTTCCTTTATTTTACTCAACGCATTGTGACAGCCTTCAAAACATAGCCCATATATATATATATATATATATATATATATATATATATATAATCCAAAAAGAGGTGGCATTTACGTAACAATTCCAAGTGAGAACCTGTTAATATTAATTCTAGAAAATTAAACATTACAACTAATCTAGCCTGAGGACTGAATGTAATTTACAGAGCCAAAAATATATATGTATTTTCCATATGAAACTTCGAAAATTATATATATCGAATGATCATTTGAATGAAATAAATTCGCTTCATCAGCGATCTTTTTCATTATGGAAAAATGCGAATGTTTTTTGAGAATCAAAATTTTCGAGCTTTTTCATAATAAGAAATGTCGCTGATGAAGCGAATTTATTTCATTCAAATGATCATTCGATATATAAGTAATTTTCAAAGTTTTTTTTTTATGTAAAAAACATATATAGTGTTTAATTATAATAATTAAACTAAAGTTATTGTTTTTTCAGTGGTATTTTAAAATGTATTTTGGCAAGCAGATTTTATCGTAAAGTGCTCGATATCGAGGTGGAGACAGAGCATTGATAAGCTTTTCTGCCTAAACACATAATTTTAAACTATATAATCCAGCAGCTCATCATAACAACATTACCTGGTAATTTAAACGTCGCCTTGTCAAAAGGTAGATTGAAGTAACTAATGATAACCTAACAACTCTCAACCAACGGAGACAAGAAATACATAACATATTAAAAAGAACTACCAACTTGTCTTTTTAAATGAGTAGATTCATGCTGACTTCGAAGTTTCGTGATGACACCGTCATAGTATTCTCACTCGTCAGGGCTGCATTACAACGGTATCCTCACGAAACTTCGAAGTCGGCAGGAATCTGCTCATTTAAAGAGACAATCTCTTTGGACTTATATATATATATCAACTAGAAAAATTAAAAATAAATATAATATATCTAAATACAAGTTAGAGACATGTCATCATAGATCATTTTACAAAGTTCAGGGCCGGTGTAAGAATCTCATGTTACCTCGAAATTATGATGGAGGAGAGAGGTAACAGAATAGAATTTAGAATCTAGACATTTCAATTGTAAGATGATGAGACCTTGCGCCAATCTAGTACTACGCTTAAACAAACACCTTGCGACCTTCTATAACCCTAATGTTTTTTATGATCGAAAACATATTCACCATCTGTGGCGATGAAGCTCATTTTAAAATCATTGAACATTTTTTGTATCGACTTGCCGAAATGTCAGAAACTGACTCCCATCCGCGTATTTAGAATATTAATCAAGTTGACCTTTTGGTCCTTTTATCACACCTAAAATGTGTGAAAAATTAAAAATCATCCTGAATCTGAAATGACCTAAAGCTAAAAAACGTTGGATTTTAGTTCTAAAAACAAAACAACAAAAAAAAAAAATCTTTGTTCTCAACATAGTTTCTTTCCGTCTCAATTGCAATACGATATACTAAAAAAAAATAATAATCGTTCAAACGATAATACTTTTTGTATACAATAAAATTTCATAATAGAAACCCCAAAAGCTTACTAAAATGGACCCCAAGATTACAAATCCCGTCTCCTTCTCATTTACAATACAAAGCACGATGGAATAATGGATAGTGGCTTAGATTGAGGAATCTGAGAGCCGAGTTCGAATTTCATTCATTACATTCACGTGCTAATACCCCTGGGAAATGTATGAATTAATCTTTTCTCTCCCATCTAAAGATTACAAATCTAATTCTCAACATAGTCTTCTTTTTCAATCGTCTTTCAAGTGTTTGTCAAAAGTATTGTCATCTGTTTAACACATCACTCATCTCGGGCCTAATTAATAAAACAACAACTTTTATGCAAAATTCGACTTTATTCATCAACATAGTCTTCTTCTAGGGTGATAAACTGATTCCAACGCTTCTCTAACAACTCGATGTCTTTTTTGTAGAACGATTTGTTTTGGGCCTCAATATATGCCTCAGTTTCTGATATCACTTCTTCAGTGGAGACAAATCTCTTTCCCTGAAGCATTCTTTTGAGGTCTTCGAACAGCCAGTAGTCGCTGGGGGCCAAATCTGGAGAGTAGTGTGGATGCGGTAGCAATTCGAAGTGCAATTCATGTAATTTTGCAATAATTGCGATCGACTTGTGAGACGGTGCGTTGTTTTGGTGAAAGATCACTTTTGTCTTCTTCATTTGTGGCCATTTTTAGGTGATTTATTCCTTCAACCGCACCATTAATGCTATATAATGTTCGCTATTGATGGTTCTTTCCTATTTCAAGGTAATCGATGAACAAGATGCACATCCCAAAATACGGTGGCTATATACTTGCCTGAAGATGTTTGCGTCTTTGGTCGCTTTCAACGGCTTTCACCTGCTACTGTCTACTCAACTGACTGCTGATTTAGCTCCGGAGTGAAGTAGTGGATCCATGTTATAGCCATTGTCACATTTACGCAAAAACTCCATCTTGTTGCATTGAAACAGTTACAAACAACGCTCTGAATTGTCGACGCGCTGTTGTTTTTGATCGACAATGAGCAAACGCGGCACCAACTTTGAAAACAGCTTTCTCATTGGTAAATGTTCATGCAAAATGGTAAACACACTGTCTTCTGAGATGTTCAAATCCTCTGTTATCTCACACAACTTCAATTTACGATCGGTCAAAATGAGTTTTCGAATTTTTTGGGGGTTTTCTGGGACAACATACCACCTCTTAACCGTTGTTTCCGACGGAGCAGAGTCCGAATAACAATTATCAAGCCATTGATTTGCTTGAACAGTATTTTTCCCGTCAGAAATCAATGCTTTACCAGTATATGAAATTAAAATTTTCTATTTTTTTGAAAATTTGAAACAATAGCTTCACTTAAATTACTATAATTTGTAAAATTATGATTTGATTGGGCCCAAATTTTGTCACGTGCCAGAAGAAGGTTAGTACTTCATAAAAGATTTTTTTATTAATGGCCTCATTTATATGTCAGACTCAGGACATATTGAGGGATGTGTTAATTACAACAAATTTTATTGCAGAGAAAAGCAAACCAAAATGAGCAGAAAATGACTTTCTCATATCTTTTGACTGTGTATGAAGTCGATCTTTTGTTTCCCTTAACCAAAAACATTTTTACACAAACAAGTGAAATCACTCATAACCTGGAGTTGAACTAACGGAGAAGTGAAACAAACAAAATAAACTATTACTTTACATTGGATTTCATTAAGATTATTTTGAATACTGATGTTACATTTAGTCTGATTCTCCTGTTATATATTTAAATATTGCAGATAAAATTCAAAGAATCTGCAATGTTATTGGTCCTGACCTAGCATTTCCTCACTAGTCACTTTCTCACCGTCTCAACGTAACTTCACTGTGCCTTTTCTACAAGTACATTGATGGTAATTGTTCTGAGGAATTTTTCTCTATGGTACTTAGATTATTTGAATTTAAGCGCAGTTTTAGATTGATACATTGTGATATAATGAATATCAGCTCGGAATGAAAAATCAGAGAACCGAGTTCGAATTCCAGTCGAATTCATTTCATTCACTTACGCTCAAAGTACTCGTGGGAAAAGTATTAACTCATCTCTTCTCTCCATGTGTTGAATAGCAGGGCAGTTTGTGTTGTCCTTGTTTGGCAATCAGTCTACCGTAGAAATTAATGGCAACGTACTACGGGAAAATCTTCTGCCTAGTCATTCATGTCCCGAAAGATACATGATTGCCCAAGCGTGTATCACGAACGGCAATTAACTGACTGACTAGATTAATGACAAAGTCTCATCATTTTACAGTTGGAATGGCTATATGTAACCGCATGTTCTATGTTAACCTTCTTCCTGTTTTTTCTTGTTTCCCAGTCAATAAAGATTTGATGCAAAGTCAATCGTTATCTTTTATCTTCTTAATTCCTGTTCTTGTATTTTTGATAGTATTCCTTCTTCATACATTTTTAAACTCAATACACCTTGCACCTTAGTGGATTCATTTCCTTTTTTTGGATGAAATGATTAAAAATATTCTACAATAATTAAAAAATTGTATTGCTAAACTAATTAAAGGCAAGAACAAAATAAAAAGGAAGAGGCAAAAAGTTCACAAGAGTATTAAAAAAATGGCGGAGAATAAAAATTAAAAGCAAACATTTATATCTCCTCATAAACTTCATTGATATCATGGCGGGGTGGCTACCGTCTGGGAATACAAGGTCTTGTAAGCTTGGATGTGCGGATGATGTAATGGATAATTATTTAGAATTGTTAATCAGAGAAACGCGTTTCAATTCCCGTCGGGTTCGTTATATTCACTGACGCGCAGATACAGCCAGGAAAGCTATAAATCTACCTCTTCTCCCTTCAGCTATGAGTTAATTAGTAAGACTTGTATCGCTAAATTATTATTATCTAAAAAAACAAAATAAAAATTGCAATCTAAAAATATTTTCAAGTTTTAAGTAACCTGCAACTCGTTGATAAACCGTAAAAACCAAATCAGTCAATTAATACCAAGGTATTTCTGTAAGCAGTGCCGGTGAGTATTATCCCCAAACCCATCGACTATGGACCTTAGACTGATTGCAACCACCGAGTGAGAGACCTAGCCTTATTGCGATCACCAACCGGTGGGTCTTGCCTGATTGTGATCACCAGTCGGGAAACCTAGCCCCTTGTAACCCACGCTTTTTGCTTTGCACCTTCGTAGACCCACGTTTTTCACTGTCATTAAGTGGACTGCTTATACTGAATTAATGTCTAGGTCTACTGCTAGGAAAGATATTACAAAGATGGACCGAATTCATAGAAGAACTTTACACGACAATAGTGACAATAGTCCTACAACACATGGAAGGACCTGTAGTAATAAAATTTAATATACTAAAGCAGTAGAAACAAATTTGCTGTCAGCCTTAGATGATTTCGGGGTCGAAAAGTTCATCAAGATCATAAAGAAAATATATGACAGCGGGGCAATACTGGAAATCTATTTTCATGTCAATAATAAAAAAGACAATAAATGTGAATGTCAGATAATCAGCTTAATGAAACACATAGCTAAACATATCAATTGGATTCCAACGAATAAAGATCATACGATAATTAGACTGGAAATAGGACAAGAACAGTGTGGCTTTGTTTAATATACGAGGACACTGCCGTTGAATCTGCTGTCGGACTTTTTGTCTTCGGGCAGGAGGAACCCAGTCAAAGAGCGGAGACGAATCCGGGAAAAAATAGACAGCAGCTCGATCCTGCCTTGGGTCTACGGGAAATTTTTCCCAGGGCTTAAGAGCTCGGATTTCTCAGTGGGGAGCCCGATAAATACCGAGGGCATGAAATGCTGTTTCTATGATCAGAATGCTAACTGAGCATACAATTCTTCTTCTTTTTTATGTGACGTGTCCTTTCAGGATGTAACAATAATGGCTTTCCACAACTACCTTTGTTACTCGAAGTATCCTTTCTCCCGTTGCCATCCCATTTTTGTCCATTTTCTAACATCCTTACATACAAACACTTTAAAGAGGTTACTCACTTCATCGTGCGCATTAAGGAAGAATCAATTTTTATCATTTTTTAGATTTCTTTTTAATCTATATTTCGCTCGTTTAGAATACCTTACCCCACAAAAGTTAGATAATTTAAGAGTCTCTACACAAAAGACAGGAAGTTGTGGAGAGCCACGATCAACCACGTCCAGAAATGATATGGCATATAGATTATTCATGAGGAAAATACATAAGCCAGATTATATATATATATATACTTAGCCGAGCGGTGTTATTTCACTCATGCCAACTTCGAAGTTTCGTGAGAGTATTGTTGTAATGTCTTCACTCTTCAGAGTCTTTAGGTTTTCTCTACAGTTACTTTTCCATCCTTTCGTATTTATGTGAAGTTTTGTGTCATTTGATATCTTTGTACGTGATTTCTTTTTTGCTTAATGAATGTTGTTTTATTTGTTTAGCTGTTGCTTTTTGTTGTTTTTAAGTGGCGTAGGATTTGTTGAAATTCATTTATATTTTTAGTCCCTTTTAAGCCTGTTTATGTATATGCTCGCTTAATTGTTTTTATGCTGAGCTGACCTCTTTTTATTGCGTTGAGCTGACCTCTTTTTACCGTGTCAGTGTATATGTCCGGTTAATTTTTTTAGGTTTGTGCGTGCATAAGTGATGTTTTCTTTTTGTTAATATTTGTGTGTATGTAGGTTTGGTGTGTGATTTTTCCGTTTGGTGATTGTTGTATTATCTGGTTGTCTCGTTTTACTTTCTTTTTTTTCTGCTTTCTTCCCTTGTCATGTTTTTTCTTGGTCGTGATTGAGTGTTTGTACATGTGTATTTGTATGTATATGTGATAGTTTTATGTTTGTAGCGGAGTTTGAGTTTTGTGTTGAATTTATTTGCTTTTGTTTGTATTGGTATTTAAGTAGCAAAGTAAGTATTTATTTGAATGTCTGCATTTCTCCATTATCACATTTTTCTTGTTTAATAGTTTACTTTGACTTTTAAAAGAAAGTTATTGTTAATTTTTTTTCTAAAAGTTAATTATTGCTAATTTTTCTTCCAGACATATTTGGCAGTTTCTGCTATTGCTATTATGTGGGAGTGCACTTTTTATGTTTTTCTATTTAATTTTGCTGGTGATGTTATTTTCTTTTTAGCTTCATATGTAATTTCATAGTGATGTGGTGTTTTGTATCTTTCTGTTTTAAATGATGTTTTGTGATTGTTAAATCTTTCTTTGAAGGTTGTTTCTGTTGCTCCAACGTAAATATTTTAATCTGTATTAATGTTGTTTGTTACGATGGTTTTATATATTGTAATGTTGGTTAGACGTTTGTTGTTAATTTTATATACTGCCGCTGGATCTCAACAAACAACGAGTAACATGTGCATGTAAAAATATAATCTTATATTTTATTCTTCGTTGATGACGCTTGTTTGGAGCAGGAGGGAAGCAGGAGAGAGATCTCATATACGAATGAGTCGTCGGGATTTGTTAGCCAGTCTCTATCTCTTTAGCCAAAAATTCTAGACTTTGTATAGTCTTAAAACTCCCACTCATTTTTGCTTTTTCACTTTGTTGGCGCTATTTACGATCGGATGTATCTGTCAATCATCTCAGGCAGTCCATTATTTTTCGAGCCGGTTGTCGCTTGCGTGTCTTTTGCTGTTGTTGCACTTTGTTGACATCATCTGTAAACCACCCTTGTCTTTTGTTGACCTTACCTATGACCGGATGTACCTGTCAATTATTCCCACCGTTCAAGGTAATATATTACATTAAGTGGATTTTATTGAGGATTTTCATATTGTGTTTGATTATTATTTTCTTCATGTTGTTCATGCAATTGTAACTAATTTTGACTGCTTTTTGTTGATGATCTTTGATAGCTTGTTGCGTTCGTGGAAATGTTTTTCGATTTTATTGAGGAATGTTTTTCTTATTTCTTTATTGTGTGGGTTGAACCAGATTATTTTTTTCTGTTATTATTGTTTGGTTTGTTTTCTTTGCATATACCAGATTGTTTTAACAGCTTCTGTTTCTTAATACTTTTTTAAAAATATATTTCTTTGTTCTAATTGAATATTTTTAATATTGCAAGAATTTATTGATATTCTTTTGTTTATGGATATAGGTATGTCTTTGGGTCAAAATCTGCGCCATGACAATCCTCAGTCACGCCGCGACAAGATGACACTAAGCCAACGAAAGACTTAAATTCGTAAAAAAAAAAAAAACTGCTTTTAGACCCTATAGATAACCTTCGTTGTTTTCATGGCTTATGCTAACCTCTCGGCGAGGGAATCTTTGCACCTTAGACTCTTTCATTGAAATCTATACCAACCAAGACGAGAACAACAGTTCATATGTGCGAGTTTTCTCTGGCTGTTCTCCTACTCAGCACAAGCATCACCGACGAAGAATAAAGAGTTTTCCATTGTCATTAAATGGACCTGCTTATAATGAATCAATGGCTAGCTATATTGCTAGGGAGTTGTTTGCTTTTCTTTATGTTTTGTATGCACTGTTGTTTAAATTGAAAGATATTTTTTTTTAGATTTGATTTCATGTCTAATGCGATTCCTCGTGTATTGAAAGTTTTCATGTTTTGTTTTCTTATTTTTCTTATTTTTTCTGTAGTTCTGCAGTTGCAGTTTCTTAAGATTACTAATCCGTCGTCCTTGTATAAACCTGTATCTTTTTTGTTATTAATGTTTGTTGATTTGTTGATAATATGTATACCTACGAGTTCGCATATTTTTGCATCGATGGGTAGCTACGATGGAGCAGATAGAAGAATATAGAAGTTCCGCAGTGGGGAAACCGGTCTTTAAGATCAAACTGGTAGAAGACGTCATGCAATTAACAATCATTAATTGAAAGCCTTCTTCTTCTTCTTCTTCATGTGCCGTGTCTCTTCAGGACGTAGACGATCATGGACTTCCACTTGGCTCTGTCTCTTGTCACTCTCAATATTTTTCTCTTGGTATCACTTCTACACCCCGCTCTGCCATCCATTTGCTCAGACCTAACAAGTACGTCTCGCATTGCTTTCACCTGTGTCTTTATCCGACCAGTGAGTATTAAATTCTTCAGACCCCCTTTCCTTATTACGTGGCCCAGGAAGCTCATTTGTATGTTTCTGATATTAAGTATGTTTTCTTTTCGTTTGCATCCATTCCAACACCTCATCGTTGCACACGTGCTCCATCCATTGTATCCTCAACATCCTTCTGTAAAACCACATTTCTGCTGTCTCAAGCCTCTTCTTCATCTTTGATGAGAGCGTCCAACATTCACTTCCATACAGAAAGAGAAATATCACATAGCAATCCAGCACTTTTTTCTTTGTTTCTAATGAGATTTTCCTGTCTTTCAGTACTCTGGTTATCTTCTGAAATGCCTAGTCAACCATGCCAATGCGTCTTTGGATCTCCATGTCGCACTTTCCTTCCTCTGTCAAAATACTTCCCAGGTTTTTGAATTTTTTTACTTGTTTTATTTTAGTTTCTCCGACTTTTAGTTGGCATATTAGGCTCCTCTTTTTGCTGATGACCATACATTCAGTTTTCTTGAATTTATGCTCAGCCCTTTCTTCTCACTTTCTTTTGCTACCTTAGTTGAACAAAACCGATGCTAAAATGTTAGATAATGGATGTCAGACATTCAGCAATATTGGATCTTTTCATGAGAATTGGCAAGGTGAAGAATCTCGATAAATGAGTCCTACATTAAGATAGTGAAAACTGAACATCTTCGATGTTTTTATGTGTGTTCGATGCTGCATCACTTCTTGATAAAATAGTGACTTCGCCTTCTTTTTTTCTTTTTACCATGTCCCTTCAGGGCATAGGCGATCATGGCCTTCCACATCTTCCTATCCCTTGTACTTCTTAAAACACATTCTCCTCTTACCCCTCTAAAACCCGGCTCCGCTATCCATCTGCTCAAGTCTATCAAGTATGTTACGCGTTGCTTTCTTCATGTCTCTCCTTTCCTCTATTCATTCCGTGAGTACCATATTCTCCAAGCCTTCCCTTGTCATTACATGTTCCAGTAACTTCAGCTATCTTTTCTTGATTTTAAGTATAAGTTCCCTTTTCGTTTCCATCCTCTCCAAAACATCGTCGTTGCTCACAGGTTGCTATCCTCAGCATCCTTCTGTAGAACCACTTATATGTTGCTTCCAGTCCTCCTCATTTACTCTATTGAAGGACAGTCAACACATAACAGTACAGTAGTGATCAGAAATAGATCTGTTGTAGCAATCATAAACGATCAGCTCAATTATGACGAAGTGCCGAAACATTTTCCGAAAGGAATATTGCACTAACAGAAGATTATGGTGCTTGTTTAGTGGCCGGTGTTATCTATTACAACTTTTTGAAATTTAACCAACGTTTCTGTGACAGCAACTCGATGAAATGAACCATTAGTTAAACAAAATTCGACCTGCACTGATTATCTGGCGAGGGCCAAATCTGCACCAAGATAATCATCGGTCACGTTGCGGTAGGGTGACACTGACATAAGGAATGATATGTAAAACAAAATTGCTTTCATTTAGACCCAACAGATAACCTGTTTTGCTTTCATCGGCATGGTTTACGCTCAACTCTCGGAGAGCAACTCTTTGCTCCTTCTTGGACTCATGTTTTACATTGTCATTAAGTGAACTTCTTATACTGAATCAATGTCTAGGTTTACTGATATAAATGTTGTTTCACTGTGTAGTGCCAGACAATTTTTTTCACGTCAGGATCTATTTGCACATTTATAAAGCTGCTACTCATCCGTCATATTACTCCCACATATGGTCTGGTGCACCTGCTACATATCTCGAGATTACTGAAAAAATCCAATGAAGGGTCTTGAACTGGCATCTCAACTTCAGTTTCTTTCTCACTGACGTGACGTGGCTTTCCTTCTGATTTCTGCAATTATTTTCATGGCAATTGTTCTGATTAACTTTTCTCCTTAAATGTGCTACTAGATTGGCTGATAGGTCTCACCGTTTTACTGTTCAAATATCTAGATACAACTGTATGTTTTATTCTAATAGTTTTTTCTTGAACTTTATGTCTGGAATTCATTTCTGTTTTTTGCTTCCCTGATAACTGCAATCTTCAAAAATTTAGATGTAATTTAAATCACCATCTTTTGAATCCTGTTGTTTGTCTTTTCCTCAATCCTTCATGTACTCAGTGTTTTCTCTCACTTTCACTCCCAGTAACCCCTTGTGTACATTTTCGCTATACTTAGGGTGAAATAATTAGAATAAAATACTAGACAAACCTCTTTAGAGATGAAGAAGAGACTTGAAGAAGCAGAAATGTGTTACTACACAAGGATGCTGGAAATATGATTGACCGAAAATGTGAGCAACGACGAAATTTTAAAGAAAATGGATACAAATATATTTAACATCAAGAAGAGACTGTTTAAATCTCTAAGGCACGTAATAAGGAAAGAGGGTTCAGAAAATTTGATACCCACAGTGAAAATTGAAGACAAGTGGTACGATGTTTTTCTATGATGCTCTGACTGCAGGAATTTAAACCTGCTACTAGATTGGCATTTAGGTCTCACCCGTTTCTTGTTTAAATAGCTAAATGCAACCGCCACTTCCACTCCAAGAACTTTTCTCACACTTCCCACCTGTTGACTTTCGTTTTCTTGCTTCCCTGATAAATTGGATTAATACCCTTTGCAAGGGTATTCAGTCAGTATTTTAAGTGCCGTACGTAATACACGCTTGGGCGATCATGTCTCGATAGAGACATGACTGACCGGGCAGAATATTTTCCCGTAGTAGGTTGCCATTATATTTTGCGGTAGTTTGGTTGCTAATCGAGGCTATAGAACATAATCTGTACTGTTATTTAACCCATAACCGGAGGGAAGAGACGGATTAATACCTTTCCCAAGGGTATTTGCGCGTAACTGAAAGCAATTAAGTTCAACTGGAATTCGAACTCGGCTCGCCGATTTTTTTTCGTTCCAAGTCGATATCCACTGCACCACAACGCACAAACGATCTTCAACAATTTAAATGAAACGTCAGTCGCCATCTTATGTCTTCCCGAATCCTGTTCCGTTATTGTCCTTCTCACTAAACATTTCTCAATATCTGTCTATATTTCTGAGATGAGGTATTGTAATTATTTACACTATTTACCTTGTTAGGATGTGCGTTGTGGTCCAGAACGAGAAGCCGGGGAGCCGAGTTCGAATTCCAGTTGAATCCATTGTATTCACTTACGCGCAAATACCCTTGGGAAAGGTATTAATCCGTCTGCTTCCTTCCAGTTATGGGTTAAATAGCAGGACAGATTGGGTTCTATAGCCTTGGTCGGCAACCAGTCTACCGCAGAAAGCAATGGCAACCTACTGCGGGATAATCTTCTGCCTAGTCAGTCATGTCTCTTTCGAGACATGATCGCCCAAGCGTGTATCACGTATGGCACTTAACTGACTGACTGACCTTGTTCGAGCTATGGTTCTCGTCTTTATTGTCATATTCACGTCATTTCGATCGTTGTACTCTCCAAAATTCGTTTAGGTGATATGTTTGAATTTCGGAAGGCCGGAGCGTAAAACGGCCAAAACATCGTGAATATTACAATAACGATGAGGACGATAGTCCAAACAATGTATACAGTGTATAAACTCGTTTCATTCTCTTTCCCTACCTGTAACATCTTGTGCCCTCGTGGCATTATCATCCTTCTTGGAGTGAAATGATTGAAAAAAAAAAGGTTTAATTTCATTGTAGAGGAGCAGATATAAGAGTCTTTTTATTCCTGTCTAAAAGTCATAAGTCACAACCTTTAATGAGCCGATTAATTATTTTGGGACTGAAATAATCGCCAATAATATTTGAACCAGCTGGTTGATCATGTTTTTTAACAACACAGAATACGTGTCTTAAAAGCTATTAATCAAGTATATTGACACCGTGTATTGTAACGTCTACAGCATCACAATCTGAGAGCGGAGATTGCTATATAAGCCAATACAAAGTTGAAACCCGTAAAGAATTTTTTCATCGGTCACGATGAAGATTTATGTATTGGTGGTGCTGTTGATCCTCTGCACGCAAGCTTTGGCAAAACTTAAACCAGGTAAGTCAATTAATACACTCTTCCATCTTTGAAAGAAGATAATTGTCCTTTATTGTAATTAGCGTCATTATTATCCAAGAAATTAAATTTGAAAATACAATTAAGCGTTTTATTCCTTTTTCTTATATTTAATAATCATCGTCATGAGAGATGTTTCGAAACTGCTAAACAGCACGATTTCTTCAGCAATGTTGTAAATGACTTTTATTGGACCTTTACAAACATTCTGTCTTGCGCTAAGCACCTCAAACTTTTATAAAGAATTATGAAATTTTATGGATGGTTCTTTTAATGTCGTTGTTGAATATGTATACTATAGTTGTTTTTCCAATGTCTATGGATGTTATTCTTCCATTTAATAGTTATAATATTTCTAAGCTTAGCTTAGACGTAGCACAAGGCTGAAAGTATGGAGCACCAAGTGAGATCGAACTCACTACTCAATTGTAATGATTTTCACAAAAGTTTTTGTCTGTTTTGAAAGTAATTAACTTATGCTGTCTAGCTCTGATTTAAATATAAATTACTTTGAGTTTGGTTTTAGTCAATCATTCCTGCTTTTCTTCTGACACAAGTCGTCTAACATAAAATGATTACCATTTACGTAATTGCCTAGATTTCTGTCATGATCAAATTAAGTGTAAGTCAGTGGCTAGTGATTATTGTCTAAAATCTACTTATCCAGTATTGGGTTAGGTTTATAAATATTGGTTACCAGGAGAAAAGTGGGCCCACGTGCAATAACAATGCCATCAACGAATAAATAAAAAAAAGTGTAATTATTAGTAATTCCAATGTACATGTACGGTACATATTGCTGGAAATAGATACCATATTAATTTTTATTTAATTTTAAGTAATTTTTGTTATTTTTAAATAGTTTACTGCATAATTTACACATTAACGGACTGTTTAAAAGCACCATAGAGCATTGCATGTCGTCCACTATATTAAGAGCAATCGTTTGTGTTCACGAAATGAGTCTTCAAATCTTCCAATAATTACTTCTTCATCACATTCATCAAACAATTCCTTCCCAATGGCTAGCAGCATGTATGATTCTAAATTCTCGTAAGACAGTGATTGATTTAAACCTTGATTTTATGTTCTTTAGTTTTGAAAATTTCCTCTCACATTGGACTTGAGTATCCGATAGTGTGCTGCTGAAATTATAAATCTTATTCATTTTTATTGCTAAAACATTCTTTCTTTGTATAGGAGAGCTTAAAAAATATTAAACCCAAGTCTCAGGTAGCCTTCCTCACAGCAATACCTCTTCTTCGGGAGAGGACTGTATTTATTACCTGGTGCGTCAGGCGTCCCCATAAAGGCAAGATGCAATCGGGTTTGGGCAATTTTTCTACGATATTGCCATTGAACCCACTTTAAACTGACCTTGTGTCACATTAAGTAGAGACATTATACGCACTGAAAAATACACCCTTTTATTACAAAAAACAGTTGTCTGCGTTTGTTTCTTTATTACATGCTTCTGGGATGGGCATTGTGGAGTAATGGATTTCTCGGAATGAGTAATCGGAGAGATGAGTGCGAATTATAATCGAATTAATTTCATTCACTCGGGAAGAGTATTAATCCATTTCTTCTTTCTTTCTATCTATGGGTTGAATAGTAGGATAGGCTGGGTTCTTTGCCATTATCCTTTAGCCTGCGGAGAAGGCTAGCATGTCACGCATTCGAGATATCTAAAACCACAGCTCGACGCTCACTGGTCTTATCTAAAGACAGATCAATTTTATTAAACTTATATAAATATTAGCGTTGGAAAGTTTATCTAACACTAAATGCGCATATTCTAATAATAGGCACGACATGATGAGCCGATCTTCTTAGTAGAACTGGCAATTGATTCAATATAATTGGTTCATTTCTAGAAAGTGCACTGAGTTGCTCTTCTGAACGTTAATATCAGCCATGCTGATAGAGTATAGAAACAGTTCTCTATAATAATGGTAGATATTGCTGTGAGGCGTAAGATTTACGAGCCATTTCTTGTCCCCTATAATAACTTATAGAAAGTGTAGCATTTTACATCGTCACACATTGTTGTTTAAAAAATGTTGTGAAGTTGTTGTAGTAAAATTTCGTCGCAAAGTTGTAGTGAGCAGTTTAGTCGGAAGTAAGACACGGAAAACAGAAAACAGAAGGTAGGTTTGAAGCAGTGTATTAGTATAACAAGAATATATGTACAAGTAAGTGTTAATAATCAGTAAATAGAAATCAGTAAGTCCGAATGATACAGTTACGCTACATATTGCCTAACTAGTAGTTAGCTGTAACTGTGTACTAGCTGTCCTAAGCAGTATTTAGTTGCCTCCCCAATTAAGACAAAATGTGGCACAGGGCCTTTGTTAATGTGGGCAATCCGGGACATATAGCCCGGGCAAAAATTAATGTCTGATTTTCCCCAGACGAGACTCTACCCTTCGGCGGAACCTCGACTGGCTTATTACTCACCGCCCGAGAGCAGAGAGTTCGACAATGCGCAAGGCAGAACTAGCTGTCCTCAACTGCCTTCTGGAAGTCACACAGGTAATTATATATATTAAGAGGAAGAGCCATTCCTCGTAGAAGGGCTTCATAACAATTAGTGTACTTCCATATGGAGTAATCTTGGTTTTTAATATCGAAATGTGAGAAGTACCTTCAAAATAATCCGAAAAAAAGATACGTTTTTAAAGTAATTTTTCAAAAAGAAAAATCTTCTTGAATCTTTCATTTTAATTTTAATATTAAGCTAATAGATTAAATTTACTTTTTCAATAAGCAAAATAATTTGCTGTATTTTAAAATCTAATTTAATATTAATTTAAATTCACTGAAGGATTTTTTTGTGCTAAAATAGCTGATTATATCTCTTGTTTAGTCGTCTGTCATTGTAATGTAATTCTCTTCATAAAAAATCTACCAGGAATAAAATATACTTTTCTGAAACTACTTGAAGAATATTAACTGATTTAAAGTATAATTAATCACCTTTGAAATAATTATTATTTTCATTAAGTTTGAAATATTGCAAAAATGCATTTTTTAACGGAATAGTAGATACTTATTTAAGATGTTAACAGGTTTCAACTTTATTTTTATTTTTGGATGATTCGGAGTCTATTGTAGGTTTATTATATATTAACTTGTTCTTATATCAGCTTTTTTGAAGGGCCTTATTGTAAATATTTTTACTTGCGTTGAAAGTTTTAATGTTGGATGATAATTGGTTGATTCTATTATTCACTATATTGAGTATCTGTTTTATAATATTTTTGGGGTGGTTGGAAGAAATATTAATATAAGTGGGGGAACTATTTTCTTTGAGAAATGGTTGGTAGGATCCATCATTTAAGTTAAGTTAAGAAAAACAATGTCGCTGACGTGATGTAGAGTCTCTATTAGAGATCCTATGTCGAAATGTACATCATACACCTTTGAATTTTGAAAATTTTCTCTAATTTCTATTGGCTCTCTATTCTTAATACATTGAGCTCTCTGCCTGCATCACTTTTTAATGTTAAAAAAAAGATTTTTAATATTGATTAGGATCAGGTTCTTGGAATTTACCTTCCTACTCTTCCACTTCGAATTAAAGTAAAACAATATATATATATATATATATATATATATATATATATATATATATATATATATAAAAGCTAATATAATTAAATATTGCATTTTTTATTTTATTGTTCGAAATAGATTTTCTGTGAATGGTGGCTCTGTTTTTTAAAAAAGAAAATTAGTTAACGTCTGCTTTTAATTAATATAAACAGTAAGCTCTACAAAATTCCATTCCTCAAAATTTCATGAATTGAATAAAAGATGCTAACAGATGTAACAAAATTATACTAGCATCCCGCACTTTTGTAAAGAGCTATAAACAGCTACCGCCGTGTTGTAAAATGCATTTATACACATTTTCAACTTAAAATAAGAAATATTTGTTTAAAATCAGATTAAATTAACATTGAATAGAATAATATTCCTCAAATTAAATTTTCAGAAAAGTATCTTTTATTTTTTAAAGATATTTTTAATAATGATAAATGCATTGTGATGAAATATAGCTAAAATGGCACTAAAATCAGCAATTCTAGAATTTAAAATTTTAAATGTATTACTCATTAGAAGTTTTGTTATTATAGTGTCCTTAATAGATTTTATTTCTAAAAGCAATGAAAAGATTTTCTAATGAAATAATATCATTGGTTTATTATATATTTTAATTTACGTTCGGAGAAAATTTTCGGGAAATGAGTAGTTGTTTAAAGAAAAATAATGGTTTACATTTTCCAATGAGTCCTGCTTGTAACTGATGAAACAAATTTTGCAATTAAAATTTAATTTCTCGAAATCTAATGAAATTAAGTATGAGGGGTGGTAATATATATAAAACCAAACGTTTTTACCAAAACTATAAAAAAAAATTAATTTCATTTAAATTCCTGAAAGTTTTAATAAAATCCGACAATTATTTGAGTTTTGAAAGAATTTTCAAATCGACGTGTTTTTTTAACCAGAAAAAAGCATAAAAACTTTAATAGAACATATTAAGTCGCCTGCTGAGGAAAAACAAATAGACATGGTTTGTAACCAAAATTTCAAACGTCATAGAATGGTTTAAATAATTAAAAAAAAATAAAGAAAACAAATATTTTGGCCTTTTCTCTTAATAACAACACAAACGTTCTGACGATAAAACTTTGTCTTTTATTAATTTATTATTCATAATGCTATGCTGTCTTTTCAGTGAATTAATTTACTGTATTTCAGAAACTGACTTAAAATAATTTAAGTTGACTGAAGGAATATTTTGTGCTAAAATAGCTTCTTATTTTCTTTTTTAGTCGTCTTTCATCGCAATGTAATTCATTTTATTAAAAATCTTCCAGAAATAAATATATTAACGTGATACCTTATCTAGTAATCTTGAAAATTGAGACTTAAGTGAGATGTCTCATCATTGTCAAATAATAATATCTGTTAACAATTCTTTTCTATAAATTTCCACTAGAAAATTATTGCCAATGTAGTGCTTTCGGCGATCCTCACTACCTAACATACGATGGACAAATAATACACTTTATGGGTATTTGCAAGTATACCTTGACGAAAAGTACCACTAATGAATACTTTGCAGTTGAAGTTAAGAACCACCACCTATTTGGAAATAAGCGAGTTTCGTATACTCGATTGGTTGACATCAAGTTGAGAGATGTTACAATTCGACTCCGAATAGGATATTGGATATTGGTAAGTATCTTCATTTTTGATATTGGTGTTTCGCACATGCACTAAATTTAGGGAATACATTAATGATACGTTGAACGCAAGTTTCCTGTTATAATTCTCTTTATCTCTCCCTTCGTTTAATTATTTAGTACGCACGTTACGCCCTGCCAATATCTTCATAAATAATGAACTAAAAGAAAAAAAAACATTATAACATAATAGAGACACAACTTGGCTGCAGTGAGATAATGAAAGAATGAAAGACAGATGTGACGATAGATGTGTTTAATATTTTTCCCAATAGCTGATGGATAGTAGTTTGTTCTGTTTTGATTGCGTGGGAAGATGGAAAAGTAACGTCAGAGACGCTATTTGGTTTCAGTGGGTAAAAGAAAGAAAGAAAGAAAGAAAGAAAGAAAGAAGGAAAAATCGAATTGATTAATGTAACCTGCCATTAGTTCATAAATAGTGGATTATTCCGTTTGGATCGTGGTTGAAAGATGGTAAAGGCATAGTGACGAGGATTAATAAAGATAGAAACGGTGATAAACATTCATGTGTTTAAAGTTTGTTTCTGCGAAATGAAAAATGTTTTTTAATTTAAAATCTTTCTATTTGTATCCTCTTACTTCTTCAAATGACGACCGGCATTCACTTTAATGAATGCAATATTTTGCTGAAATTGTTAAGCACAAATTTTTAATGATGTGACATGGAAAAAAATCTACCTAACTCTCTCAGCAGGCTCCAAGTGGAATGACTATATCGAATTCATAGCTACATCCGCTGCTAAGAAGGTCGGTTCACTGTGTAGGGCCAGGAAGTTTTTTCCCGTCTGAATCCATCCTGCACATATATAAATCTACCATCCTCCCGTGTATTGAATACTGCTGTCATATCTGGTCGGGTGCCCCTGCTATTCAGCTCGGGATTATTGACAAAATCCAACGGAGAATCTGTAATGTGATCGATCCCAACTTGGCAGCTCAGCTGCAGTCACTCTCTCACTCTCTCACCGGCTTAATGTGGCTTTCCTGTGTCTCCTCTACAAATACTTTCACGGTTTCTGCTCCGATGAACTTAGCTCACTGGTTATTCCTCCGTATGGAATTAGTCGAGCTACTAGACTAGCAACTAGGTCCCACCTTTTTACTGTGAAACAAATCAAATGTAATCACACTTCTACTTCATCAGCTTCTTTTCTTGCACTTCCCGCATGTGGAATTCCCTTCCGTATACTTGCTTCTCCGACAGCTACAATCTCCAAGAATTTAAATGTAAGGTAATAGTCATCTACTATCTCACTGACTCGCATCCTTTCTCACCACACCGGTATTCTCATCCTTCTATTACCCTCTTTCCAACACCTCCTATAACCTGCCTCTCTTTCTCATCACTTTCCTCCTATGTAACCCCCTGCGCACCAGTGGCAGTAAAACTGCTTTGCTTGGGGTGAAATGGTTAAAAAAAATATTTATCATCATAGAACTCGCTTTGAGCTTATTTAGTCATTAAGTATTGATATTCATCAGAAAATTAAAATAGGAAAATTATAACATTTTCTCGGTTATTTCCACTGAAAATTGTTTTTACCTAATATTTTAAATTCATAAATCGAATCTTACAAAATTTACTTCTTAAAATGACGACCGGCATTTATAGTAGTGATTGTTATTGCAATATTTCGGTTTTTAGGTGTAATCATTTCATTTGGTAACGAGGGAATTTCTACAATTATTTTATTGTCAGAAAACTCAACATATGCTTATTTTATCATTAACACTTAGAAAATTGATTATCATCTTTTACTTCTTACAATAAACACCAATATTATAATTAATCTGACAACATTTATTTTCTAAATTGGAAAGTCAGACAAAGACACTCCATATGAGTCTGGTGTTTCTGCTATGTATTTATATAGATTCTAAATTAGACACAAAGAAAAATCAGCAATGTTATTGGACCTAATCTGGCATCGTCAGTCATTTTTCCACTTGCATAACGTGGCTTCCGTGTGCCTTTTCTATGACGATTTTCAAGACAATTCGGAATAATAGCGACTGTAAATATGGATGTGCGGTTGTCTAAGTTCCAGTTCAAATAGGTTTCGTTTTTTTTAAGTAATGTGCAAATATCACTGGGTCAGGTATGAATCTAACTCTTCTCAACAAACTTGTGGTTTAATTAAGACTTGTCTTACTAAAAATTGTTTTCTAAAAAATAAATCCTAAAATTAAAAAATATATTTTCTGCTTGTAAATGTTATTTATCCTGGGGACCATCAGAATATAATTGAACTTAAAAATGAATTTATTCCTGTCAAGGGCGAAAAAGAAAACACGCGATGATATTAATTGAAACTGGAATGCAGAAAAATACATAAATGAAAAAAAAAATGAGTAAGTAAAATAACAAATAAATAAATAAATAAATAAATAAAGTTAATGTACAATTGAAAAGCAAAGAATGTCACCGTGGTAGACGAAGCTAGAGAACTCAAAGAGAATACAAGGAAGACAACTCCAGCCGTCACTCCCTCGTATGTGAGTATGTGCGTGCTTCCTCTGACTACTCCTCTACACACAACCATCACTGAAGAGAATAAACAAAACAAGTTAATATTTTTATATACACGTTATCCGTGTTAGTCGTTGATGAAAAGGTGATTGTGTTTCAGCAGCAGATGCAGCAGTATATAAGAAACGCGAGTGGTATATAACATAAGCTATAAATGACTGATAATCCATATAAAGGGAATCAATAAAAAAATTAAAAATTAAATAATCCAACACATAAACAATTAAGCCACCAAATATAAAGTGCTTTCATTTATTATAGGTGAACAGAATAGCGAGATTTGCTCCTGTCAATGTCAATAATTCGTATTCGATTACCTTTTCGGGCCGCTGGATAACTGTGACTACGAAAGTTGGCCTCATAGTTCGGTTCGACGGACATACCAGAGTTATTGTCATTGTGCCAAAGCGTTTCAAAAACAAACTGACTGGAATCTGCGGCAACTGCAATGGAATTCAAGACGATTTCCAAACTAAGGATGGGAAAGATGTATCGAAAGCTCGAAACAAAAATTCATTAGTCGGTTCAAGCTACATCGTACCTGATGACAGTGACCTACCTACAACCAAGTAAGTATATAGAGTCTATGTAATTGCTTACAATTAAAAGAGTTACATTCCTGACGCTGTACTATGGTTTCTTTTCTCTTTCCGTATGTAAAATAATACGAAAAAGTCAACAATAATAATCCTGTTATAACATTAATTTGGTCTTCAATAAATTGAATTCTTCAGCAAAGGCTAGGCTCATAAAATGACCCTCAAGTGACATAAATGCGAACGTGTCTCGATGCTGCTTTCAAGAATTCTTCTGTTCAGGACATAGTTCTCCACAACTTCTTATCCTTTGTGCCCCTAAGCAATTTTCTCTCCTTGCTAAGGATCCTACACCCCAGTTCGCCATCTATCCGTACCAGCTAGTCAGATAAGTGACTGTCTTGCCCTCAATATGATCCGTAAGCGTTACGTTTTTCTAAAAGTGTCTTACTCATTATATGACCAAAGAATTTACGCAGCTTTTTCATGACTGTAAGCGTTCTTCCTGTTATCATTTTCTCGTCCCGGCTATGGAATTCTCAGTAACCTTCTGTAGTACCACATTTTCGTTTACTTCAGTTTGCTCGTCTTCCGGAGTTGGGGGAGATAATGTATCATTCACGGCCATTATAAGAGGATAGTAAACATGTAGCTATCCAAAAATCTTGCAATTAATTTTTTCTGTTTCACAGTCATCAGGAGTATCTTTGGAGATGCTATTGCAGGGTTGAGATTTATGGAACCAGGTATTTATTTGTTATGTTCAGATAGTAGTAAGAAGCACAGCTGAGTGGTAAAATGTAGTTTTTCCTTTCTACTCAAAAGCGAATATTTAACTTTGATCCAAGTTCCGAAAGCCGAGAACAAAAGTGCCTTTAGATATTTATCCGCACGCCCAGGTTGCAAAAGAATGTAACACAAGTTCATGGTATCCAATCTTCTTACTCTTTTCTTTTTTTTTTCTCTCAATTGGAGTAGATAGACTAGACTATCGCCCGGTTCACACTCCACCCTCGTCTTTTGAACAGGTGAAGAGGCTCATCCCTTGTTCCCTGTTTAGGATGTGGTTTCCGGCTTTCTTTTTTTCCAGTCTTCTTACTCTTTTCTTTTCTTTTTTTTTCTCAATTGGAGTAGATAGACTAAACTATCGTCCGGTTCACACTCCACCCACGTCTTTTGAACAGGTGAAGAGGCTCATCCCTGTTTAGGATGTGGTTTCCGGCTTTCTCTTTTCCAATCTTTTTACTCTTAAGTAGCCCCCCCCTGCGCATCAGTGGCGTTACCGCCTTGCTTGGGATGATATGATTAAAAAAAAATTTCGGAAAGCCGTTAAAAAATTACTCAAGTCTTCTCAGCTTTTTTCAATCTGAGGACGACTCAAACACTGGGTAATGACCCCATTCCTCTAGATGAAGAGTAGTACTGACTTGTAGGGCTTGAGCTAATATAAATGCCTACGCAAGCTCGAGTCGGGTAAGTATTTCAATATCGATTTACTAAGCGTAAATTAGATGTGGCTCAAGACCGGAAACAAAGAACACCCAGCGAGGATTGAATTCACTACCGTCGTAATTGTGAGACAAGCTAGCTAACCATTACATCATGAATGTCTGAATGATTTTCAAAACATGGCACAAGGGTAAAATTGAGGAGTACCCAGTGAGGGTTGAATTCATTATTCAGAGGAAATTGAACTCGCAAGATAAGCTTTCTCACCATTAGATCATGTCAAAGCACCTAAATGCTCTTCTAAGCGTAGCTTGGATGTGGCACAAAGCTGATATTTGAGAGTACCCAGTGAGCAGTGAACTCACCACTCAGTTGTAATTGATCTAGTGAGAGAAGCTTGTTAACACTATGTCAAAAAGAAAAATGGGGTCTACATCATAAACAGTGATATTTAATTTGCATAAACAATTTAAAAGTATATTTCAATATTGTTTTAGTTCCTAAATTTATATTGAATTCGTCGCTTTTTTATTGAAAGAAATACATTTTTAAAACATTTCTACAGAATTATTTAAACAAGAGAAAAAATTGCTGAATTTTAATATCATTGTTAATACATACATTAATTATTTTGAATTATACAATAAAAAAACATTATAGAATTATTTAAATACGATTAATTCTAATTTAATTTTAATTGGATTTAAAAGATAAGGATGTGAAAAAAACTTTATGTTAAATAGAAGAAAATGTTATTTAAGGAAGTAAAGTCTGTTGTTAAGCTAATTTTAATTATTATAATTAATAAAGACGTTAGAAAATTATTTATACACTTAAATATCTGTTGCTGATTACTTTTTGTTGTTAATAACATTAAGACAATTTTTTTTAGATCTGACTTTTCTATATCAGACGACTATTCAGTCCTTTTGTAAATAGAAGTGTTTGTGATTCAATTTGCGTAAACCTTTTTGTTCTTGCATTATTGCAGATGCAAAGTTACGGACTTCAAGTTCGATTGTTCTCCTCAACAAGTCAAGGATTGCCGAATTCTGCGTGATCCCATGTTTAATGATTGTATAAAGCTACTGAAAAATAGTACAGTGGAAGCTATCGTGGAATCGTGTGAAATAGATGTATGCGCCTATCAAAGAACTTTCTTCCGAAGGACTGCTTTTTGTCAAGCCGTCGGAGCTTTGAGTCAGTTATGTGAGGGGCTTAACATTACCATAAACTGGAGACCGAAAGCAAAATGTCGTAAGTTTCATTTCATTTCCTAATTTTATTTTTAGTCAAAACTCTTAGTATTCAAAAAGAATTAGGCAATTTAGTCCAGTTTAGAAAAAAAAAAAAAAAAAAAACTATATGAAAAAACAAAAAAACAATATGATATAAAAAATTTCTAAATGATTCTAGTGGATTCATTTTTCATATTAACTATTATCTTTCTCAGATGTGCGTTGTGTGGAGTTCGAATTCCAGTTGAATTCGTTGCATTTACTTAAGCGCAAAAACACCCAACACATCTCTGTCTGTCTGGGTAAAATAGCAGGACTGATTGGGTTCTACAGCCTTCGTTGGCAACCAGTCTACCGCAGATAGCAATGGTAACCTATTGTAGAAAAAATGTTCTACTTGGCGGTCATGTCTCGAAAGAGGCTTGATCATCCAAGCGTGTCTCACGTATGGCACTTAACTAACTGATTATGTTCCCCACATATCCGCATAATCTGTGATTCTTACTCTGTAAGCGTCTACCTAAAGTGGCTTTCGGCCCCTGTAGAGAGTGAGCATCATCATTAAAAAAAATTCAATTTTTTCAAGTCTATTTCATTCTAAAATATATTCTTGTGGTGTGATCTTAGGTTGGTTAGATTAGTTCATGATGTCACATATTTACTTTTTAGAATCTTTTTACACCAAGCAAGGCAACAAAGCCACTAACAATCCATCAAGAATGTCGTTGTACTGGATAGACATATGAGTAGAAAAGAGATGTAAAAAAGTAAGCGTAAATTGCGAAAGAGGAATTATAATTTGATCATTTTATGGTGTCACTCTCAATTATAATATAAAGTGCAGCATAAAAGTCAGATTGTCGAATTTGAAGACATTAAAAAGTAATTCTAGTCGCGTTTTCTTAACAGTCACGCTTGATTTTACATTCGTGTGTCGAGTCATAATTCATAGCTGTGAATTTGAGTTTCAGTTTTGTTTAACAGCTTATCAACCTCTGTGGGTTATTTAATGCCAAAAAGGTGGGGTTTTAAGTTTTTTTTTTAATGTTCGCTTATAGTGGGAAGGTTGATTTAGTCAGATTTTAATGAATGTTTTTGTTTTTATTCTTTTTTATTTTAGAAAACTGAAAATAATTTCTAATTTTGTATTCAAAAATGTTTTGCTGAAATGTTTTCTTTCAAAAATGTGTTATGGTAATAATTTTTCTTCAAAAATGTATTGTTGGTAATATTTTTTTCTTCAAAAATATATATTTTTCTACAAAAGTTTATTTTTATGTATATATTTCTATAAAAGTGTATTTTTATACTTTCATAGTGTTTTGACACCAGTTAGGAAGTTAACTATTTGCCCAGAGTTGGGACCCTAACAGGTGCTATCACTCTGGGTCAGGATGGACCTGAGAACAACAGCAATTAATCCTCATAACCTCCCAATCAGAGGCCTTGCTGCCGGATGCAGTTTACCATCATGCTCAGGACCTCATAGCTGTGAAATAAGGTTCACTTTCCGAACACCCTAATAATTCTCAGAGGCAGTAGGAACGATACTCACTCCCTCTTCTCTCTTCCATATGTGAATGTCTTTGTTTTCGGGGATTTTAATGCGCACCACGACACGTGGTTTAAGAATTTTGATGTTACTGATGTTACTTTTATTCAGATATTACATTTTTCCATTGCTCAGTGAGTTATTCAAATGGTGCATTTCCCTCCTTGTTTCTTTAGCATAGCCGAGTAACATGATTCTGTACTAAATGTATTTCTCACATCAATGGATCGCTCTTGCCGAGCTCCGCAACAGTGTCTCAACTCGGAACACTCTGTAGTATCTATTTAGATTTAATCAAGTGTCGTCAGAATATTCCTATTTCTAAGGCCCCATTCCGTTATCAACATACAGATTGGGACTCACTCCTGTATTTTCTGAGAGACGCTACATAGACCGTCATTTTATCCATTAAATTAAGAGTTTTGCAAACTTTGACCTGCCTTGGTTGGTTTACTCATCATTTATTGCGGGAAAAAGGCTTTTATAATTTTGGAAAATCAAAAATTTCAAACGTTTTTTTTTTAGAGAATATTACGTTCAATTATCAATCTGTTGTTTGCGATGAAGCTTGTTGACACAGATCATCATCATCATCATCATCATCATCATCATCATCATCATCATCTTCATCATCAATGTATTACGTTTATACCAACAGGAGGAAATGACTTTTTAATTAATTACGGTTTTTCTACAGATTGGCTTATTTATTTTCATTGCTTTTTTTTATATCCAAATAATATTTTTGACGCACTTTCCTCCACCTCCATGCTTCCTACTCAATTTTAATCTGCAAAAATTTAAATGTAATGTCGATCGCTAGATTATTCATTTCTCTTATCGATCATTATTAATGTTTCAGTTTCTAAATTTTATACGCCCTATAAGATATTTATTTTTTATTATTTCTCTGATACAGTACTGCGATGTGCAGGACAACGAGACTATCAGTTCAAAGCCTTAAAATGTCAGCCAACGTGCCTTAATCCAAAACCAAAATGTACAGAGTATGAAGAAGCCTGTGTTTGCAGAAAGGGTTATATTCTCAGCGGGCAAAGTTGCGTTAAAAAGGAAAAATGCGGATGCAAGAAAGATGGAATATACTTGCCTGTAAGTTCTTACTGCATTATTTATTTTGCAAAAAGGAAAAAAAAACATATTATCATTTTCATAAAACTTTGTAGTGCAATAGGTCTTTATTTCTTAGTAAGGTCTGCTAAAGAAGGTAATGAATGAAAGCGAGAAGAAATGACTAAACATCAATTGTAAAAATACATAATGCATGTTTGTTAGCAAAAGGAAGATCCTAGCATGAAAATTACAAATTGTCAATTGCAAAATTAGACAATTTGGACAATTTAAATATCAGGAGAGAGCGATACTGAAATCCGAACCCACATTGGAAGAATGAAAGTTGCCTTCTCAAAGCTAAGCAAAATATAAAGTAAACATATTTCGTTAGAAACAAAGAAAATAATACTGAATTGTTATATATTATCGGTCCTCCTATGTGGCAGTGAATGCAGATAAAGAAAAGGCTTAAAGCAACAGAAACTAGATTCTACAGAAGGATGCTGAGAATAACATGGATTGAACATAAGAGTATGGATAAAGTTTTAAAAAAGGGGAAGAAAAAAGAAACTCTTATGTAACATCAGCAACAGACCGTTAAAATTTCTAGGATGCATCATGCATTATATTTCTCAATGAGTCCTGCGGTTAACTAATAAAACCAATTTTCCTGACAAAATTTAATTTCTAAAAATATCATGAATTTACGTTTTGGGCGTAACGGATGTTTGGGAATAACTTCTGAAAGTTTCATTAAAATCCAATAATTATCTGATTTTTGTAAGAATTTCCAAATTAATTTATTTTTTTCACATGAAAAAAAACCCCGAGTTTTTTAATATTACATTATCCATTTTAAACTTTCGTAACAATTTGGTTACCCGCTAATGAAAATCAAAACTAGATTTTTATCAAAATTTCGAACGTCTTAGAAAGTATTAAAATTTTTCTAAAAATAATTAAAAATACTTTGATCTTTCCTCTTAATAATAACATTTGAATGGAAAAACTTCGTTTTTTTTAAGTTTGGAGCATTTTTTCTGCATACTATACTGTATTTTCAGAGATTTGGTGAAGGTACCAAATGTAAATGTTCAATGTTATTTGCAGCAAGGTCGAAATTACGTTTCCAAGGATTGCCGTAAAAAATATATTTGCCAGACCAATGGGGAAATGCTTGTAAAACCCCTGGATCCTTGTCCAAGACATTTCGAATGCAAAGCTAAATTCTTTATATATATGTGCGTCTGTAAAAAAGGATTTGTACGGAAGGGCAACAAATGTGTTCCTGACGGTAATTTGACATTATTTATTTTTTCTTGTTTTACACTGCAAGTAATACGGAGGTTTTGGTGGGGATATGAGAGAGAATGTAATTATATACGTACGCTACCGGTCATAATTATTAGGCGACCCCAGTTTTAAAAAAATGTATTTCATACTATTTTTAGTATTTATTGCCAAGTGGAGAATTCTAAATGAAAATAGAATGTTTTTGTTAATACTGCACAATAACATGTGCATCAAATGAACTGTTCTGGTGTCCAGTTTGTGTGCTCTCTTCCCCATGCTAGGGTCTTCTTATTGGCTGGCCGAAGCAAAGGCTTCCTGAAAATAGAATGTTTTTGTTAATACTGCACAATAACATGTGCATCAAATGAACTGTTCTGGTGTCCAGTTTGTGTGCTCTCTTCCCCATGCTAGGGTCTTCTTATTGGCTGGCCGAAGCAAAGGCTTCCTGGTTGCTTAGTAAAATTTTGCAAAGTAATAATAGCAAAAGAACCATTCTATTTTCATTTAGAATTATCCATTTAGCAATAAATACTGAAAATAGTATGAAATACATAACTTTGTTTTAAAAAACTGGGGTTGCCTAATAATTATGGCTGGTAGTGTATATGAGCGTATGTAGAAAAATGTAGTAGCTATCTAGTGAACAACGTGGGTGAAAGAAGGTATGCATGTTTTCGATTTTAGCAGCGTGCTACTAAAAAGATGGAGAAAAAAGTGCATATGGTTTTAAAAGTATCCTTATGGTTTAGCCTTCTAAAGTGGCCAGCTCGTTTAATAAAATATCATATTTTTGCTTTGGATATATTACGATATAGGTGGCATTGTTGAATGGACAAAATTGATTAATCGATTTTCGTTTTGGTTAATGTTCTCGTTAAATACATCTCTAGAGATACGCTACGATAGTGCCGCCACACTTGTGTCACAGTGGGCAATACAGCAGTAATACACTCCTAAACACTTGTACTAGCAAGTTTAAAATATATCCCTCAATATCTCTCCACGTTACGATATTAAATATATTTAATATTTCTAAAAATATTTCCCGGCTCTATTACGCAAACAGGCATATTTAGTATTGAATAAAATTTGCGTCGGTAATATTTATATAAGTTTAATAAAATTGATTATCTGCCTTTAGATAAGAACGACGCGTCCTGAAGTTTTCATAAAACACCGTCTATAATTTAATTAATGAAACTATTTCCGACTCAATGTTTATTTAACAGAAAAGGGCGCTAAAACACCAATAGTAAAATTTAGGCCGACGGCTGATAAAAAAAAATTAACTAAAATTTCGGACGTGTTAAAAAGGTTATTAATAACAACATTATTTTGACGATAAATCTTTGTTTTTAAATTAAGTGTAGGGTCTATTTTCATCATGCTATGCTGCTTTATTTTCTTTTTTCAGCGAATTAGTGGAGGTATTTGATTTTTTTTGTCCACATCATGTTAGTAGAAACTGCGAGACCAAGAATGTGATCAAGAATGTGGAGTATATTTTCGGGAAATAAGTAAAGAAAAATGATTATTTACATTCTCCAAAAAGTCCTGCTTTAAACAAATGAAACAAATCTTACAATTAAAATTTCTTGAAATTTAATGAAATTAACTATGTGAGATTGTAACGTATGTAAAAAGAAAAATCCTTACCAAGACTTTATGAAATAAAAGTTAAAATTGATTTTCCTTTACCTTAAGATTTACTTAAAATCCGACAATTATTCGGTTTTTGAAATAATATTAAAATCAATGTGTTTTTTACCAGAAAAAAGCACTAAAACACCAATAGTAAAAATTAGACCGACTGCTGAGGAAAAACAAACAAACAAGATTAGTAACGAAAATTTCAAACGTGCTAAAATGGTTTAAAAAATATAAAAAAGTATAAAGAAAACAAAAAATTTGGTCTTTTCCTTTTAATAATAACATAAACATTTTGACGATAAAACTTGTCGCTTATTAAAGTTAGTGGCTATTTTCATAATGTTATGTTGTTTTTAAGCGAATTAGTGTGGTAACTAAATATACTTCATGTTTGTATAAACTGGAAGACAAAGAAATTACACTGAGTTAATCTTCTGGACGTTACTTCAGTCATGCTGATGTAGTATAGAAACGGTTCTCTATGATAATAACAGTTATGTTTCTGAGGCATTAGATTTACGAGTTACTTCTTGCTCTTTTTAAAAACCAAGAGAAACTATAGCATTTTATATTGTCACACCTTGTTGTTTAAATATATCAACGTACTACCATATGTAGTAATGTTGGTTTTGTATATTAAAACGTGAGAGGTACCACCAAAATAATCAGTAAAAAGAGATTAAAGATTTAAAATATATGATTAAAAATGAAAAATCTTTCTTGAAATTTTTATTTTAATTTTATTTCAAGTTAAAGATAAATCTAGTATATATAAATGAGCAATATACTTTGGTGTATTTCTGAAATTACCTAAAAATTAATTTAAATTGACTGGAGGAATTTTTTGTGCTAAAATAGCAGCGTATATTCCCTTTTTTAGTCGTTTTTCATCGTAATGTAATTCATTTTTATTAAAAATCTTGACGTGAGAGAGACGTCTCATCTTTGTCAAATAATAATACCTGTTAACAATTATTTTTTATAAATTTCCACTAGGAAATTACTGCAAATGTACTGCTTCCGGCGATCCTCACTATTTCACATACGATGGAATATGGCTTCACTTTATGGGTATTTGCAAGTATACCTTGACGAAAAGTACCATGGAAGAATACTTTGCAGTTGAAGTTAAGAACGAACACCGAGGTAGAAGTAAGCGAGTTTCGTATACTCGAATGGTTGACATCAAATTTAAAAATGTTACCATTCGACTCCAAAAAAGAGAAGTGGGAAAGGACCCAATATTGGCAAGTATCTACATTACTGATATTAGTATTTCGCAAATACACTGAATTTAAGGAATACATTAGTAATAAGTTCAAGGCAAGTTTTGGTTATAATTATTCTTGTCTAGCACGTACGTTACGCCCGGCCAATATCTCATCAATAACGTTTTACCCTATGTTTCACCCTTTACAAGATCTGGTTACCACTTGATGTAGAGAGTTACATTTATATGAATAGGAAGAGAAGATAGCGATTGACTCTAGACTTGAACAGGTCAAGATTGTAAAGATTGGGAAAACATTCACTTGGGAGTCTTTTTAATAGAGTATGGGTTAAATAGAAAAATCTGCTTGTGTTGAATTTCTTGCTGATAAAATGCGGTGGAAGTCTACTTTGTTTATTACTATGTAAGTGCCATGTCGGGTTTTTGCTGTGACCTGATGGAACCAGGAGATGCAGTTCATCTGAGCACTTTCAATGGTGGTAGCGATTGAGCAGTGAGAGACTCGCTAAATCCCAAGTGTTAATGAGAGTTTGAAGTGTGAAAAATAATTATTTTCCAAGAAGAACTCTGAGACTCTTTGAATTCTATCTAGACTTTAAATCTCCTGTCTTTAATATAGCATTTTCGGCCTGATCTGTCTCTTATACAAGTGGAAAACCAGCATGAGTCATGTATTTACTGTACCAGTAAAGGGAGCCGATCATTTAACCTTCCTCTTTACTGATGGATCGTATATAGTAATTCCGCTTGAGGTTGAGTGTGAGTATGAGCCCCAACATCCTCTCACGAGACCTCCATTAGAGAACATCTGTTCATCTTTCTGGATCTGATCGATCGATTGTAACCAGCCATTCTTTTGTTCAATGGAAAGTTAGTGGTCGGCTGCCAATCTCTGATTGTTAAGACTTTTGGAGGTGCGTCCATTTATCGACATAAATATTTATAAATGATCGGAGTATATTCTTCAGTAGCTAATTTATGAACTGATTTTATAATAGAGAAAACTCTTTTAGTGAATTTTTAGCAGGAGATCTTTTGTAGGCCTTCGAGATATCTAATTCGACGGTCCTTGCGATACGTGTGTCGTCAAGGGTCTCACTAATTCTGTGTATATTTGTTAATTTCTGCGTTTATATTCTTAAGAACGAAACAATAGAATTTTATCTGGGTCTGTGTCTTGTTCGGTATTGAGGCTTTTAGTAAGTTTAGAGAATTCTCTTACCTAAATGAGTATATGAATGTGATTGTGCTCAGTGAGTCATGTAAAGTTGGGAAGGATATGGCCTTTGTCCTCAAACGTTGAGTTTAGCCTTTTTGTTCGAAGAAGATAAAAGCTCGGGGATATTTATAATGGTGAGCACAATATATTTGCTTCTGTTCATATTTTGGTTGGGACTCTTCCAAATTTCGCGAGATCTAATTTGTTTCTTTTCAACCTTGTCCTGAACTGCACACGCGTAGCTGCTCTTTGAGTTTTACAACGATTTCGAGTGGTTCTGAAAGAAGTAAGGGCACTATTTCATCGTTTCTTGCGATAAATTTTGAAGTAGTGTTTCCTGTAAGCTATGGCTGCTGCGCATTCAGGAGGGGAACTAAGGCTTTTTTTTGCTGATTTTTTTGGTGAGGTGTTAGAAACCCCTCCCTTCCTGAAAGGATACGTTCAAAGATTAGGACAACAGTTTTAGGAACGGCGTGTTTGATAAATTTCAGGAAAGAAGCTTCCGTCATATAGGACAAAATGGTTTTTTGAATGGTCCGAAGGCGAATTCGTCTCGAGACAATTGACAAAATGGCAGTAAAGTAGACCCTATATTATACATATGCTGATAGGATAGCTTCTATCGGGATGACTCGACGGTTTGGATATCTGACTATCAGTGGATAACGCCAAACTCAGAAAACGTTTCCTTTCAGCGCGCTTAATGTAGAAACAAATAACCCAGGAAAGATTCAGGTGCGATACTCCGAGTGTGTGTGTCTCGTCCGCCTAGAAGTCAGGGTAACAGAACTCATCCTTTGGTCTGGAACATTGTACCGGCCAGAGACCAAAGTATCAAGGCAAACTCGCTCCTATACACGAGAGGAAAAATGTCTTATTGGGAGCAGGTTGGGTGACGAAGGGTGTATGTGTGCATCAGCTATCCCCATTTGAGTTAGTATCAAAAGCATAGTCGTTCGACTGAGGGCATATGGAGCAAAGTTACTTATTCTATTTCAGAGAGAGAGAGAGAGAGAGAGAGAGAGAGAGAGAGAGAGAGAGAGAGAGAACGAGAACATTTAGAACTTCACTATAATTTCTCCTGTCACAGACTGAAAGTTGGAGTTGATTCATTAGAACTGGCTGACCAAGGCAACAGGGAAAGAATTAAGCTATAAAGTTTTACCTTAGTATAAGTCCCAAGATCCTTTTCTTAAAAAGCGTGCATATTTCCTCATCAGCCAGTTTACCACGCCAGAGAAACTTTCATTAAAAATAATGGGATCAACAATCAACATTAAATTAAATAACACAGAAATTTATGCAAAAAATATACGGAAATTTAAAGAAAGATGAAGAAATAAAGATGTTCATATAAGCAGTTAAAAGAATAAAAACGTTAAATTTTGTCGAAAACATGCATTAAAACAGGTGTAGTTTTGGGTTGGTTCGTGAACAAATGTTTTATTGTAAACGAAATATCAATGGCGCTTTTTGGAGAAGGAGGGGTGTTTGAAGGGGATAATTCTCTAGAGATGATGAAGTATCCAACTAATTTTGAAATGATCTGGAGAAAAAGAGACGCTTCTTGGACGAAGCGAGAAAAGTAAAGAAAAAATGACAGAAAGAAAGATAGAACTGTTTAACGTCTTCTACGAAAACGTCATGAATAATGGATTTTTTCGTTTTGTTCACGTGGAAGAATTTAAAAGTGATATCAGCGACGCTACTAGGTTTCAGTGAGAAAATGGCAGAAAAGAAGAAGGAATAGAAAATAGAAGTGTCCATAACGATCACATGTGTTTAACACCTGTTTCAGGGAAATGGGAAAAGTTATCAATTTCAAATCTTTTCATTTGTATCCCCTTACTTCTTTAAATAATATGTATCATTGCTATTGCGATAGGAAAATTCTACGGGTATTTTATTGTCATAAAACTCGCCATGAGCTTATTCAATTTTTAACTTAAAAATTAATATTCATCAGAAAATGAGAATAGGAAAACCATAAAATGTTCCCGGATATTTCTACTAAAATTGTTTTTACCTAATATTTTAAAATCGTAAATTTGATCTTACGACTTCAAGAATATCGATTATCTTCTTTTGCTACTAATAATAGAAACAAACGACCTCATATAAAGTGATTTCTTTTACTATAGGTGAACGGAATGCGGAAAACTGCCCCAGTTAATGAAAATGATTATTTGATTACATATTCCGGTCGCTGGGTGACTGTGGAAACGTCGTTCGGCCTCATAGTTAGGTTTGACGGACAAAGCAGAGTTGAAGTCTATGTGCCAGGAAAATTCAGAAACAAACTGACCGGAATCTGCGGCAACTGTAATGGAAACAAAAATGACGATTGGCAAACTAAGGATGGAAAAAATGTAGCGAAAGATCCAAACAGATATTCATTGATCGGTTCAAGCTACATCGTACCTGATGACAGTGACAAACCTGAAACCAAGTAAGTATATTGAGTCTGTGTGATTGCTTACAATTAAAAGAGATACATTCCTGACGCTGTACTCTGGTTTAGGTTGTTATACTTTTTTAATTTGCCGTATGTAAAATGACATTAAATGACAGCAATAAAAATCCTATGTAATAACTGATCTGATGATAATTTACACCCATCAACAAGGCCTCAGAAAATTGAAGTTTTGAGGAGTGTGTAGCGACCTCTTGCAATTATTCTCCTGTAAATCCTGATCCGGACTGGGCAAATAGTGATGCCTTAAACTAGATTGAACATTATATTTTACCAACCAAGTAAAATTACCAACATTGCATTTTTATAATAAAATGATTAGCAATAATGTTTTGTGATAAAATGACCAACGATACATTGTTATAGTAAAATTGCCAACAACCCAATTCTCGCAACCAACATTGTGCTGGTGTCTATATTACTCCACGCTCCACTCTTTGGATCATTGTTGTAGGTTCTATCGCAATATTGGAATACTGATATACATCAGCGAGGAATGCTTAATTCCTCGCTGATTTATATTGTTCTGTCCAGAGAAAGAAACGCAGTTGAAAGATAAAATGAAATTTGCAATTGATTTTGATCCAATACTGAAGGCAGAGAACTAAAGTACATTTAGGTATTCAATCGCACGCCTAGTTTGCAACATAATGGACTTTTTCGATTTGGTTTACGTGGAAGACTTAAAAAATGATATCAGCGACGCTACTAGGTTTCAGTGAGAAAATGGAAAAAAGGAAGAAGGAATGGAAAATAGAAGTGTCCATATCAATCACAGGTGTTTAGCACCTCTTTCAGTGAAATGGAAAAAGTTGTCAATTTCAACTCTTTATTTGTATCCCTTTAATTCATTAAATAATATTTAGTATTTATATTGCGATAGGAAAATTCTACGGGCATTTTATTGTCATTAAACTCGCCATGAGCTTATTCAATTTATAACTTAAAAATAAATATTCAAAGTCGGTTGTTTTCGTTGGAAGGGGTACTCAAACACTGAGTAACGACTCCAGTCCAATGACTAGTTTGAAACTTGTCTGTTGAGACTAAACCTTGGTCTTGGGCTGTTTACACCAGCTCAGACGTAGTTGATTCATCGAGACAAGCTTTCTGATAATTACATCATGTCGAAGTGCCTAAATGATTTTCTAAGCGTATCTTAGATGTGGTAGATGACCGAAAGTGTGAATCACCCAGTGAGTGTGAACTGACTCAGTTGTGGTTGCCCGATCGAGACAAGCTTCGTAACCATAACACTTCGTCGAAAAAAAAATCGAGTTTACACCATCAACGGTAATTTTTAATTTGCATATCAATTCATAAAAGTAAAGATTAACAAATATTGATATATATTAATACGTAATATCAATTTTTAATGTAACGTTTAAAAGTTACAGTTACGCAGTGTTTGAGTTCATTTGAATTAATCGTGTGTGCATTAAAAGAATTTATAATTGTCATGTTAAAATTAAGTCGAGAAATAATAGAAATATATCAGTATTCACATTTAGTGATACCGTAAAATAAATGTTATCTTGGCTTCTACAGCGTTCGTAATAAGCAATGTGGTCGTCTGTTATTTCACATCGCTACAAATTACAGAAATTAAAACGAAAAATATGGAATTAACGTAAACTTTTTAAATATATTTGTAAAAATTCTGTAAATGATTATTAAAACAAGAGAAAAAATTTATTTTGCTGAATTTTTAATATTATTAATACATATTAATTATGTGGATTATAATTAAGAAACCTGTTGCTAAATTCATTTTTATTATTATAACTAGGGAATACAAATAAAAATTTATACAAAATTATTTGTAGACTTAAATATCTGTTGTTTATTAATTCTTGTTATTAATAAAACTATTAAGAGAATTTCTTTTAGATCTGAATTTTCCATATCAAACGACTATTCAGCCATTTTGTCAGTAGAAGTGTTTGTGATTCAATTTACGTGAAAATTCTTGTTCTTGCTTTATTGCAGATGCAATGTTACGGACATCAAGACCGATTGCACTCCTGCACAAGTCAGTCGATGCCAATTTCTGCGTAATCCCATATTTAAGGAATGCATACGTCTACTTAAAGATTCAATGCAAGGTATCATTAGGTCGTGTGAAATAGATGTATGCGCCTATTTGGATGATCCCTTATTAGATACCGTTTTTTGCCAAGCCGTCGAAGCTTTGACTCAGTTATGTGAGGGGTTTAACATTACCATAGACTGGAGGTCGAAAGCAAATTGTTGTAAGTTTCATTTGATTTCCTAATTTATTTTTAGTGAAAACTCTTGATATTCGAAAGTAATTACACAGTTTAGATGTTTTTTATAAAGCTGAGAGATATACGACCAAACTCAAATCATCATCATCATCATCATCATCATCATCAATTTATTACATTAATACCAACAAGGGTAAATATGCTTTAATAAATTGCAGTGTTTATACAGATTGGTTTATTTGTTTCTTTTTTTTATTAAGTCAATTTTTACTTTTTTTTTTTTATTAAAGTTCAAACAATATATTATTCCTGTTGAAAATCTTTTTTGCAATTTCAACTTTACAGCTTTGGATTGCGGACCAAATAAAGAATACAAATTCAAAGCTTTAAAATGTCAACCAACTTGCACAAATCGGAATCCAAGTTGTTCAGAGTTTGAAGAAGCCTGTGTTTGTAAAGATAATTATATTCTCAGCGGGACCGTGTGCGTTAAGGAGGACAAATGCGGATGCATCTATAACGGCACGTACATGAATGTAAGTTCTTACTCCATTATTCATTTGGTAAAAAATAAAAGAAAAGCTTATTATCATTTTTATGGTCATTTTCAGCTTTCTAGTGTAGTACTTCTTTATTTCTTACTAATGGCTCTTAGTGGAGGCAATGAAGGAAAGTGAGGAGAAAGGCCTAAGCATTAATTGCAAGAAGACAGAAGGCATCGTCGCTAAAAAAGAGGAACAGCCCTGTATCCAAATCACAAACTGAAAATACCAATGTAACACACTGCTGGAAAGGAGAAGAATCAATGAATTCTCTCCAACTTTTCTCCCGTTAACGGGCCTTGTTTTATCAGCGATATGACAAAACCAAACTCATGGCAGAAGAGAACGGAATGATTAAAAAAGAAAATGAATGAATAGACACTTGTTCACGAAGTGACGTTGACGTACTATGACGTACACAGAGTTATAAATATATGCAAGTGTCTACACGTAGTAGAGAAATACCAATCATATATATCTACAGTAATGCAAAGTATAATCACCAACAAATGAAAGAATCTTACGTATAGTTGAAGTTACTTCTGTGAAAACCATTTTTATGATTCCAGATTTCCAGAGGCTTGATTCATGTCTATCTCCGCTAGAGGGCTTTGTTGTCAGATATTTGTCTCAGTGGGACGTTCCAGGATTTAGCTCATGTCCCAGCAGGATGGACCAACATTTAGTTTATGTCCCAGCGGTATGTGGCAGGATATAGCTCATGTCAAATTCATTTTATATTCCTGCAAGCTGCTGTTGTAGGTAGATTTTAGAGTTGTCGTCTTTTGTTTGCTGTTCACTATTAGTGATCAACCCTTGATACACTATCTGGAGTGATGTCACGAAACGGATACCATGTGTCCACGTGATTTGCCTTGACCAACGATAGATAAACTCGTTTTATATCATAACACAAAAATCTAACAAGTACAACAATTTAAATATAAAGAATGTGCGACACTGAAATGTAAAGGCACATTTGGATAGCGACGTTCAGACGTCACTTGACCTAGCTGATTATCTCGACCAAAGAGATAATCACATTTTGTTTTAGCACAACTTTTATAAAACAGACCACTATTTATTCGTACCTAAATAGTGATGGTGAGATAGTAAATGTCCAGCTTATGATTTGTTAGTATAACCCGAATAAAGTCAGGTGTTAAAAAGATTAATTGCCAGAAAAAGTGAATCCGTGTAAAAATAAAACGAAGGGAACGAGAGGGATAATTGGACTGATAATTTGTCTTAGAACAATAAAAGAAATAATTTTTAAAGATTTGTCTTTTTAATACGGAATATTCTTATGTGTGCTATTGAATTTGTATATATATGTGAACACGGAAACGTAGAAACAACCAGAGTTTCAATGTTATTTTTATGATTTCTTCTGTATTTAAACTGAATATGTTTGTTCTAATTAATGTTTTATTTGAAATGGACAAGCAATTGATATATAAACTTTGATTATATTGGCGTCAGCACGCCAAGTCTTTGAGATAGTGACTGATGTCAAGATGCTAAGTCACGAGCCATTACATTGCAAATCCTTTTTAGATGTTGTCGAGATGAATAGCAAGAGCACCCGACCCGATATGGCAACAGTATTCAAAGTACGGACGAATGGTAGATTTATAAATGTGCAAGTTGGAATCTGACGAGAAAAACTTCCTGGAACGACACAGCTATTGATTTGATATTGTAGCTCTACTTCAAGTCGGTTGAAAAATTGAGGCCAAAGAGACGCAGTGTGTTGCTCTTAACAAGACCTGCATCAGTCATGATAATGGCGGACAGAAAGGTTTATCTATTGTGGTTAGAAGAGAGCAGTTTTATTTTGGAGGTATTAAAACTTACAAGCCATTTCTTGCGCTAGTTAAACACTGATTGGAAGTAGTAACCTTGTTCACGTTGTCAGCCTTGTCAGATTTTCTACTGCGACGGGAGCAAATATGTATGTCATTTACAAAAGTGCCTATTTGGAAAGAGAAGATCATTGATGAAAATCAGGAACAGCATTGGACCTAGGATAGAGCCGTTAGAGACATCCACTTTCTTGTAAAAGGAAACGTGCCTTCTCAAAACGACCATCATTTCACGATTTGATACAAACAATCGTCTAATAATACCGGTAGGCCTTGAGCTTGTGTAGAAGGTCAGTATTATAAAACCCTGTGAAACGCTTTCGAGATATCTGGAGCCACAGCTTGAATTTCGCCATTATTATGAAGAGCCTGGTATACATATGCAGTGATGGCCGTTAGCACATCAGCGGTAGACCTGTCGTAGCGGAAGCCGTATATTTTGTCAGAGAGAAGTAAATTACTTAAGAACTCCAGTAATGATTAGAACCTTGAATACTTTGCCATAAAGCGGTAGTAGTCTAACAGAGCAATAGTTAGAGAGGTCAGAGGTTTCACCAGAGATGAGGACTCCCAACAACCTGAAAATCAGAAAGCAGAGAGTCAATAACTGTAGATTTTGGAAAGGACTAGAACCAGTTCAGTGACACATTTCTTTAGGGCAACAGCTGAAATGCCATCACCTCCGCTTTCCTTATGGGAGTCTAATTTAGACATGATGTCCCAGAAGAGAGACGTGGTTATGCACATATGACCCAGTACAGCCTCTATTCTAGGTGTGAAATCGGGTGTCGGTACACCAGACGGGTAAATTGTTGAATTGGAAGCGACTTGGTGAGCAAAGCATTCAATCTTGTTTACTGTTGATGGGAAGACTTACAGTTGGTTGATTAGACAAGGGATTGGGATTTTGCTGTTGTTCAACTCAACGCTATAAAACCGCCATTAATTTCTAGAACGGCACTTGCGAGAAGCTATACGTTGTATCATTCTATCAGCAAACAATAACATTGCTTCATTTAGGTCATGCTTGCATTCATGACGAGCAGAGACAAAGAGGCGTCTGTTGTAATCGGACGTGTCCCTCTGGTACAGCCGGAAAAAGAGATTCATGTAGTCAATAACGGCAGAGTATGGAAGTAAATACGAATGAGATAAACGAGAATTTACTTGCTGGAATGAAAGCATCGATTGTGGTTGTTACACAGGATGAGACCTCAGATGCATATTTTTGAACAGGAAGATTAAAAACCTCGTTCCAATGGACGTCACAAAGGAAAATCACGAAACGAGTCGCGATTCACACGTTGATAACAGAAAGATCTTCTGTTGCTAGAAGGTTCTTGGATGTGGTAGCAATCTCTAAAGAGTTGTTTATGCGTAGAGTTGCCAAGAGGGCAGAGCCGCATAGGATGTCATGTTTCTGGGAAAACCATAATCATTATTTTATTATATTCAGTAAATTTCAACCTTATTTTGTTGAGATTGTTAATAATGAAAACGTTAAATGTTATTTGCAGCGAAATGACTACTTCATTACTAAGGATTGCAGTCAAAAAATTATTTGCAAGAGCAACGGTAACGTATCAATAGAAAAGTTTGGACCTTGCCAAGAAAATTCCGAATGTAAACTTAAGAACGGAAAACATCAGTGTGTCTGTAAGGAAGGATTTGTACTGAAGGGTAGGAAGTGTATTCGTAAAGGTAATTTGATATTATTTATTTTTTTATTTTTGCTGTTTTGCACTGCTAGTAATATGGATGCATACTGCAGAGAATGAGATCAATAATATATATATTATATATGAATGTGAATATACGCATGAGATTGTAGTAGGTGTGTGTAAAGTGAAGGTATGTATGTTTTCAAATGCAACTGTTTAAAAGTTGGAGAAAGAAAGGTATATTTTTAAATGTTTTTGAAATGTTTTAACTGGCCAAAGTCGCCAGCGAGACACGTAAAATGTCGTATTTTGGCTTTGAATATCTTAAAATGACTATAGCGCTGGTGATAGGAAAAAATTAATACAGTGATTCTGGTTGTGGTTAATTTTCCATCTTGTTTTATACATCTATAGAGATGCACTTTGAAAGTCTCGCTTTTATTCGCATTAGTTCATGGCCTTATATGGCGCTTGTGATTGGTTGGTTGAAATATTTCTTTCTGGCCTAGCAGTTCTGAATATACATCTATTTTTATAGATGGTTCCTTTTTATTTATTTCACTAACATTATAGTATACATGAAACAAATTATAGTTTTGAAAGGAAGTTTAATTTTGTGGATCTAGGTATCAGCCACTGTTTGATTCGGCATAAATTCGCTGACAGATATCGGCTCAATTATAATGAAACTAGAAATATTTTAAACATTAAAAGATTTTTGAGGTGACTTTTCGTTAAAACATCCCTCTTTTTCATAATTTTCTTCAGAAACAATTTTCAATATTTTCCCGTTTCAATTTTCTGATCAGCCATAATTCTTAAATCAAGGATTGAAGAGGTTCTTTGAATATTTGAGCTTAACAACTTTAAAAAATATTGCAATAACAAGATACATCATATTTACGAAATCCGTTATGAAACATATATATTTTTAAAATATTTGTTTAATTATTATTGTAATGGATACTCGTATTTGAGTAGATAAACTTTTTTTTATAATTAAAGAATATATTGAATATACTGGCTGAAAAATCGAGAAATTTTGTTAGGAAAATATGCGTCCTCCGGCAAGATTCGAACCTGCGTCTCCTATGAGAAACCGTCTAGTTCTCTGACTTCTATTAATCGGTCGACCACGAAGGACTTACAGTCAAACTAATCCCGAGATGATGCTTTTAAACACATTTTTCTGACTTTTGAAAGAAGTAATATCTACTCTGTTTTCATTTCCTAATATAAACAAAGACAATTCATTTACGGAATTTTACGAAATTCGTTACAAAATGGATTAACTCAGATATATCTTTAATTTATTTGATTAAACCTTATTTTTAATGGGTAGTCGTATTTGAGTAGATACACATTTTTGTAAAAATAATATAGTAACACACTCGCAAACAATTGTGCCAGCAAGTTTAAAATATATCCTTCAATATCTCTCCACGTTACGAGATTTATTTGGTACAACACGCTTAATATTTCTAAAATTATTTCCCAGCTCTCTTATTCAAACAGGCTCATTTAGTATTAAATAATCCTTCCGTCGGTAATATTTATATAAGTTTAATAAAATTGATTATCTGCATTTAGATAAGTACGACGCGTTCTGAAGTTTTCATAAAACAACGACGATAATTTGATGTTTGAAACAATTTTCAACTCAATGTTTATTTAAAAGAAAAAAGGGCGCGAAAATAGTAAAAAATTAGGCCGACTGCTGATAAAAAGATTTTTGAACGTTATTAAAAACAATATTATTTTGACGATAAATCTGTTTTGTTTGTAAATTAAGGGTAGTTTCTATTTTCATCATGCTATGCTGCTTTATTCCTCGAATTAGTGAAGGTACCTTATATTTTTGGTCCACTTCATGTCAGTAGAAACTGCGAGACCAAGAATGTGGAGTATATCTTCGGGAAATAAGTAGTTGCTTTAAAGAAAAATGATCATTTACATTCTCCAAGAAGTCCTGCTTTAAACTAATGATCAGATCTTACAATTAAAATTTAATTCCTCAAAATTTAATGAAAGTAACTATGTGAGATGGTAACGTATGTAAAAAGAAATATCCTTATCAAGACTTTATGAAATAAAAGTTAAAATTGATTTAATTCCCATTCCCTTAACATTAAAATCCGACAATTATTCGATTTCTGAAATAATTTTCAAATCAATGTGTTTTTTTTTTACCAGAAAAAGCACTAAAACACTAATAGTAAAAATTAGACCGACTGCCGAGGAAAAAAATAAATAAAACAAACAAGATTAGTAACGAAAATTTCGAAAGTGCTAGAATGGTTTAAAAAATATAAAAAAAGGAAAAGGGAAAATTGATATTTCCCCTTTATTATATAATATAAACAATTTGACGATAAAACTTTGACTTTTATGAAAGTTAGAGGCTATTTTCAAAATGTTATGTTGTTTTTAAGCGAATTAGTGTGGTAACTAAATACACTTCATGTTTGTCGAAACTGCAAGACAAAGAAATTACACTTAGTTGATGTCCTGGAGTTTAACATCAGTCATGCTGATGTAGTATAGAAACGGTTCTCTATGATAATAGCAGTTATGTTTCTGAGGAGATAGATTTACGAGTTACTTTTTGCTCCCTTTAACAACAAAGAGAAACTATAGCATTTTACATTGTCACACATTGTTATTTAAATATATCAATGTATTGTTATGTGTAGTAATGTTGGTTTTTTATTTTGAAACGTGAGAGGTACCATCAAAATAATCAGTAAAAAGATATTTAAGATTTAAAAATACATATTAAAAACAAAAATCTTTCTTGAATTTTTTATTTTAATTTTATTTCAAGTTAAAGATAAATCTAGTATTTCCAATGAGCAATATATTTTGCTGTATTTCTGAAATGAACTTAAAATAAATTTAAATTGACTGAAGGAATTTTTGTGCTAAAAGAGCTGCTTATGTTCCTTTTTTTAATCGTTTTTCATCGTAATGTAATTCATTTTATTAAAAATCTTGACGTGAGAGAGACGTCTCATCTTTGTCAAATAATAATACCTGTTAACAATTATTTTCTATAAATTTCCACTAGAAAAGCATTGCAAATGTACTGCTTCCGGCGATCCTCACTATTTCACATACGATGGAATATGGCTTCACTTTATGGGTATTTGCAAGTATACCTTGACGAAAAGTACCATTGAAGAATACTTTGCAGTTGAAGTTAAGAACGAACACCGAGGTAGAAGTAAGCGAGTTTCGTATACTCGAATGGTTGACATCAAATTTAAAAATGTTACCATTCGACTTCAAAAAATAGGGAAAAGGCATTCAATATTGGTAAGTATCTACATTACTGATATTAGTATTTTGCAAATACACTAAATTTAAGGAATACATTAGTGATAAGGCAAGGCAAGTTTTGGTTATAATTATTCTTGTCTAGCACGTACGTTACGCCCGGCCAATATCTCATCAATAACGTTTTACCCTATGTTTCACCATTTACAAGATCTGGTTACCACTCGATGTAGAGAGTTACATTTATATGAATAGGAAGAGAAGATAGCGATTGACTCTAGACTTGAACAGGTCAATGATTAGGGAAAACATTCACTTGGGAGTCTTTTTAATAGAGTATGGGTTAAATAGAAAAATCTGCTTGTGTTGAATTTCTTGCTGATAAAATGCGGAGGAAGTCTACTTGGTTTATTACTATGTAAGTGCCATGTCGGGTTTTTGCTGTGACCTGATGGAACCAGGAGATGCAGTTCATCTGAGCACTTTCAATGGTGGTAGCGATTGAGCAGTGAGAGACTCGCTAAATCCCAAGTGTTAATGATAGTTTGAAGTGTGAAAAATAATTCTTCTCCAAGAAGAACTTGGAGATGCTTTGAACTCTATCTAGACTTTGAATCCCCTACCCAAATGCAGCTTTTTCGGCCTGATATGTCTTTTGTTAATGTTGAAAAGGATCATGAAGAATCAGGTATTTACTGGACCGGTAAAGGGATCGGATCATATTACCTGCCTCTTTAGGGATGGATCTTATATATTAATACTACTTGAGGTTGAGTGTAAGTATGAGACAAAACATCCTCTCAAGGCACGGAGCCTCTATGAGAGAACATTTCTTCATTGTTCGGTATTTAATCGATTGATTTGAACCAGTTTGGTTTTAGAAGCATTTTATGCAACCAGCCATTTTTTTGTCCACTGGAAAGTTAGTGGTCGGCTGCCAATCTCTGATTGTCAAGGCTTGTGGAGGTGAGTCCGTTTATCATCCTGTCATCGGCATAATTGTTTAGAAATGATTGGAGTATATTTTTCAGTAGATAATTTATATAAAACAGAAGAGGTTTGTTCGGAGATGTGATCACTTGCGAACACAAGGGTTGATCGCCAGGTCATCGGATGATTGGTGAATACTGGCTGAGTCTTTTTCGGTATTGAGGCTTTTAGTAAGTTTAGAGAATTCTCTTACCCAAATGAGTATATGAATGTGATTGTGCTCAGTGAGTCATCTAAAGTTGGGAAGGATATGGCCTTTGTCCTCAAACGTTGCGTTTAGCCTTGTCGTTCGAGAAGGATAAAAGCTCGGGGACATTTATAATGGTGAGCACAATATCTTTGCTTCTGTTCATATTTTGGTTGGGGATCTTCCAAATTTCGCGAGATCTAATTTGTTTCTTTTCAACCTTGTCCTGAACTGCACACGCGTAGCTGCTCTTTGAGTTATACAACGATTTCGAGTGGTTCTGAAAGAAGTAAGGACAATATTTTATCGTTTCTCGCGATAGATTTTAAAGTAGTGTTTCTTTGAGCTATGGCTGCAGTGAATTCAGACGGGAACTAAGTCTTTTTTGCTGATTTTTTGTGGGGGTGTTAAAAACTCCTTCATACTTGAAAGAACTTGTGCAATGATTAGGGCAACAGTTTTAAGAACGGCTTGTTTGATAAATTTCAGAAAAGAAGCTTCCGTTGGAATAGCCAAGGAGGCGTTCCAGAAAATGAGCAGAGTATTAAGAGATAGGAAAATCTCTCGAGAAACAAAGAGAGTACGGGAATGCTCTATGATGTCTGTCCTTTAATATGGCAGTGAATTCTAGACAATATCGTCAAAGATGAAGAAAGAACTTGAAGCAACTGAAATGAGAAGAGAAGGGTGCTGCGAATATCATGGATCGAGCATGTGAGCCATGATGAGGTTTTAGAAAGGATGGAAAAGAAAAATAAATTAATACTGAGCATCAGGAAGAGACAGCTAAAGTTACTGGGACATGTAATGAGGAAAGAAGAATCTGATACTCGCAGGTCAGATAGAGGGAAAAAGAGACAGGAAAAAAGCAGCGGATAACATATTTGAAGGGCCTGAGGAGGTGGATGGCAGACCGGGGTTTGTATGAGGTAACAGGAAAAAATCGCGCTAAGAGCCACCAGGGATAGGGAGACGTGGAACGCCATGATCGCTTACGTCCTGAAAGAACAATGCACATAGAAGAAGAAGAAGAAGAAGAAGAAGAAGAAGAAGAAGATATTTCTTTTTCTCTGACTTGAAATTGACATATCTACTCAGATTCGTATACTAACATAATCAAAACAATTTGTGAAGAAATAATTTTTGTTTTATTAATCCGACAGATTTAATCACCTTAAACGATATTTTTAGTAGAGACTCTTATTTGAGTCGACTCTTCGTTTATTTATTAAATAGTATATATATTTTCGTCTATCCACCCAAAATATTCGAGAAATTTTATTAAATAAGTTTGAATTCTACTCTCCAGTAGAATTCAAACTTGGATGCCCTGGGTTTACAATGCGATGTACATTCCTGCAGTTGCACGGAATCTCACAGCACCAAATACATAAACTGTAAATTACGTATATATATATATATATATATATATATATATATATATATATATATATATTAATTAATACTGAGCATCAGGAAGAGACAGCTAAAGTTACTGGGACATGTAATGAGGAAAGAAGAATCTGATACTCGCAGGTCAGATAGAGGGAAAAAGAGACAGGAAAAAAGCAGTGGATAACATATTTGAAGGGCATGAGGAGGTGGATGGCAGACCGGGGTTTGTATGAGGTAACAGGAAAAAATCGCGCTAAGAGCCACCAGGGATAGGGAGACTTGGAAAGCCATGATCGCTTACGTCCTGAAGGGGCATGGCACATAAAGGAAGAATAAATGTGGGGATATCTTTGGTTTGGTGTTAATCTGGACACCAACAAGGGAATAATCTGACGTGTTAACGGGCGGTAAAACATTTGATGGGCATTTGTAAAGCCAAGACATTAGAAAAATGTCGGGAAGGTTCGCTTGCTGCCCTGTCGCACATGGGACTTGAGTGGGTTCTTTAACGATTTGAATTAATTCATCAGCGATGGAGAATATTTTGCAATATCTTCCTTCCTCATCGATACTGTTAGAGTGGACTAACTACTCTTTGTCATGGACATGTGAAATTGTTTGAGATTAATTCCTTGATGATATTGTCAATCTTTTCTGATAATCAATCGAATATTACCCGTACATCACTCTGATGACGACACAGATAAAAACAAATATTTTACTATTAGTAAGTGACACGCGTTAATTATATACGGGAGATGTTAGTTTGCGTTTTTATGCCCCTGCCACAGGGCCACCTCTCGTTTATGAAGGTACGGAGGCAATGGCTGTAGCGCATAAATAATCTGGGTTGACTTGCTCGGAGATATGTACCTAACATTACCGATCATCATGGAATCGAGAGGCCCCACTGGTCCAGAAACCATTGACAAAATGGTAGTAAAATAGACCCTGTATTATACACATGCTGATAGGATAGCCTCCTTCGGAATGACTCGAAGGTTCTGATATCTGACTATCAGCGGATAACGCCAAACTCAGAAAACGTTTCCTTTCAGTACTCTTAATATGGAAACAAATAACCCAGGAAAGATTCAAGCGCGATACTCCGAGTGTCTGTGTCCCGTCTGCCTAGAGGTCAGGGCAACAGAACTCATCCTTGGGTGCGGAACATCGTATCAGCCAGAGACAAAAAGTAAGCTCGCTCCTATACATGAGGGGAAAAAAGTTTCATTAGGAGCAGTTTGGGTGACTTAAGGGTGTGCATCAGCTATCCCTATTTGAGGTAGTATCAGGAATATAGTAGTTCGACTGAGGGCATACAGAGCAAAGATACTTATTCTATTTCAGAGAGAGAGAGAGAGAGAGAGAGAGAGAGAGAGAGAGAGAGAGAGAGAGAGAGAGAGAGAGAGAGAGAGAGAAAATGAATGAATCCCTTTTTTAAAAAGCGTGCATATTTCCTCATTAGTCAATTTACATCGCCAGAGGAACTTTCATTAAAAATAATGTGATTAAGAGTTAACATTAAATAACACAGAAATGGCGCTTTTTGGAGGAGAGGAGGTGTTTGAAGTGGCTAATTCTCTAGAGATGATGAAGTATCCAAATAGTTTGAAATGGTCTGGAGAAAGATGTAAAAATCATATCAGAGACGCTTCTTGGACGAAGCGAGAAAATGAAAGAAAGAATGACAGAAGTAAAGAAAATGGAAGAAAGGAAGAAGGAATTAAAAATAGAAGTGTCCCCTTACTTCGTTAAATAATATTTAGCATTGCTATTGCGATAGGAAAATTCTACGGGTATTTTATTGTCATAAAACTCGCCAGGAGCTTATTCAATTTTTAACTTAAAAATTAATATTCATTAGAAAATGAGAATAGGAAAACCATAAAATGTTCCCGGATATTTCTACTAAAATTGTTTTTACCTAATATTCTAAAATTGTAAATTTGATCTTACAACTTCAAGAATATCGATTATCTTCTTTTGCTACTAATAATAGAAACAAACGACCTCATATAAAGTGATTTCTTTTACTATAGGTGAACGGAATGCGGAAAACTCCTCCATTTAATGCAACAGATTATTGGATTACATTTTCCGGTCGCTGGTTGACTGTGGAAACGTCGTTCGGCCTCATAGTTAGGTTTGACAGACGAAGCAGAATTGAAATCTGTGTGCCAGGAAAATTCAGAAACAAACTGACCGGAATCTGCGGCAACTGTAATGGAAACAAAAATGACGATTGGCAAACTAAGGATGGGGAAAATGTAGCGAAAGATCCAAACAGATATTCATTGATCGGTTCAAGCTACATCGTACCTGATGACAGTGACAAACCTGAAACCGAGTAAGTATATTGAGTCTGTGTGATTGCTTACAATTAAAAGAGATACATTCCTGACGCTGTACTCTGGTTTAGGTTGTTATACTTTTTTAATTTGCCGTATGTAAAATGACATTAAATGACAGCAATAAAAATCCTATGTAATAACTGATCTGATGATAATTTACACCCATCAACAAGGCCTCAGGAAATTGGAAGTTTTGAGGCGTGTGTAACAACCTCTTGCAGTTACTCTCCTGTAAATCCTGATCCGGAGTGGGCAAATAGTGATGCCTTAAACCAGATTGAACATTATATTTTACCAACCAAGTAAAATTACCAACATTGCATTTCTATAATGAAATGATTAGCAATAAGTTTTTATGGTAAAATGACCAACAATACATTGTTATAGTAAAATTGCCAACAACCCAATTCTCGCAACCAACATTGTGCTGGTGTCTATATTACTCCGCGCTCCACTCTTTGGATCATTGTCGTAGGTACTATCGCAGTGTTGGAATACCCTGGGCCAAGCATTCCTCTCTGATTTATATTGTTCTGTCCAGAGAAAGAAACGCAGTTGAAAGATAAAATGAAATCTGCAATTGATTTTGTACATTTAGGTATTCAATCGCACGCCTAGTTTGCAACATAATGGACTTTTTCGATTTGGTTCACGTGGAAGCCTTAAAAAGTGATATCAGCGACGCTACTAGGTTTCAGTGAGAAAATATAAAAACGGAAGAAGGAATGGAAAATAGAAGTGTCCATATCAATCACAGGTGTTTAACACCTCTTACAGTGAAATGGAAAAAGTTGTCAATTTCAACTCTTTAATTCTTTAAATAATATTTAGTATTGGCATTGCGATAAAAACATTCTACGGGTATTTTATTGTCATAAAACTCGCCATGAGCTTATTCAATTTATAACTTAAAAATAAATATTCAAAGTCGGTTGTTTTCGTTGGAAGGGGTACTCAAACACTGAGTAACGACTCCAGTCCAATGACTAGTTTGAAACTTGTCTGTTGAGATTAAACCTTGGTCTTGGGCTGTTTACACCAGCTTAGACATAACCGATTTATCGAGACAAGCTTTCTGACAATTACATCATGCCGAAGTGCCTAAATGATTTTCTAAGCGTATCTTAGATGTGGTAGATGACCGAAAGTGTGAATCACCCAGTGAGTGTGAACTGACTCAGTTGTGGTTGCCCGATCGAGACAAGCTTCGTAACCATAACACTTCGTCGAAAAAAAAATCGAGTTTACACCATCAACGGTAATTTTTAATTTGCATATCAATTCATAAAAGTAAAGATTAATAAACATTAATACATATTAATACGTAATATTAATTTTTAATGTAACGTTTAAAAGTTACAGTACACATACGCAATGTTTGAGTTCATTTGAATTAATCATATGTACATTAAAAGAATTTATGCCTGTCATGTTAAAATCAAGTCGAGAAATAGTAGAAATATATCACTATTCGCATTTAGAGAAACCGTAAAATAAATGTTATCTTTGCTTCTACAGCGTTCGTAATAAGCAATGTGGTCGTCTGATATTTCACATCGTCACAGATTACTAAAATGAAAACCAAAAATACTGAATTATATTAATCTTTTTAAACATATTTTTAAAAAAAATTGTTAATAATTATTAAAATAAGAGGAAAAATTTTGTTTGTTGAATTTTTAATATTATTAATATATACATTAATTATTTGGATTACAATTAGGAAGCCTGTGGTTAAATTCATTTTTATTATTATAATTAATAAAGACAAATACAAATTCATACAAAATTATTAATACGTTTAAATATATGTTGATGTCTAACTCTTGTTATTAATAAAACCTTAAGACAATTTCTTTTAGATCTGACTTTCAGAAGTGTTTGTGATTCAATTTACGTGAAAATTCTTGTTCTTCCTTTATTGCAGATGCAATGTTACGGACATCAAGACCGATTGCACTCCTGCACAAGTCAGTCGATGCCAATTTCTGCGTAATCCCATATTTAAGGAATGCATACGTCTACTTAAAGGTTCAATGCAAGGTATCATTAGGTCGTGTGAAATAGATGTATGCGCCTATTTGGATGATCCCTTATTAGATACCGTTTTTTGCCAAGCCGTCGAAGCTTTGACTCAGTTATGTGAGAGGTTTAACATTGCCATAGACTGGAGGTCGAAAGCAAATTGTTGTAAGTTTCATTTGATTTCCTAATTTATTTTTAGTGAAAACTCTTGATATTCGAAAGTAATTACACAGTTTAGATGTTTTTTATAAAGCTGAGAGATATACCACCAAACTCAAATCATCATCATCATCATCATCATCATCATCATCATCATCATCATCATCATCATCATCATCATCATCATCAATTTATTACATTAATACCAACAAGGGTAAATATGCTTTAATAAATTGCAGTGTTTATACAGATTGGTTTATTTGTTTCTTTTTTTTATTAAGTCAATTTTTACTTTTTTTTAAATTAAAGTTCAAACAATATATTATTCTTGTTGAAATTCTTTTTTGCAATTTCAACTTTACAGCTTTGGATTGCGGACCAAATAAAGAATACAAATTCAAAGCTTTAAAATGTCAACCAACTTGCACAAATCGGAATCCAAGTTGCTCAGAGTTTGAAGAAGCCTGTGTTTGTAAAGATAATTATATTCTCAGCGGGACCGTGTGCGTTAAGGAGGACAAATGCGGATGCATCTATAACGGCACGTACATGAATGTAAGTTCTTACTCCATTATTCATTTGGTAAAAAATAAAAGAAAAGCTTATTATCATTTTTATGGTCATTTTCAGCTTTCTAGTGTAGTACTTCTTTATTTCTTACTAATGGCTCTTAGTGGAGGCAATGAAGGAAAGTGAGAAGAAAGGCCTAAGCAAGAAGACAGAAGGCATCATCGTTAAAAAAGAGGAACAGCCCTGCATCCAAATCACAAATTGAAAATACCAATGTAACACACTGCTGGAAAGGAGACAAATGAATGAATTCTCTCCAACTTTTCTCCCGTTAACGGGCCTTGTTTTATCAGCGATATGACAAAACCAAACACATGGCAGAAGAGAACGGAATGATTAAAAGAGAAAATGGATGAATAGACACTTGTTCACGAAGTGACGTTGACGTACTATGACGTACATAGAGTTATAAATATATGCAAGTGTCTACACGTAGTAGAGAAATACCAATCATATATATCTACAGTAATGCAAAGTATAATCACCAACAAATGAAAGGATCTTACGTATAGTTGAAGTTACTTCTGTGAAAACCATTTTTATGATTCCAGATTTCCAGAGGCTTGATTCATGTCTGTCTCAGCTAGAGGGCTTTGTTGTAAGTTGTTTGTCTCAGTGGGACGCGCCAGGATTTAGCTCATGTCCCAGCAGGATGTACCAACATTTAGCTTATGTCCCAACGGGACGTGGCAGGATATAGCACATGTATCGCGGTATGTGGCAGGATATAGCTCATGTCAAATTCATCTTATATTCCTGGAAGCTGCTGTTGTAAGCAGATTTTAGATTGGTCCTCGTTTATTTGCTGTTCACCAATTGTCTATGTGGTCACCCTTGGGTTACTATCTGGCGTGATGTCACGAAGCGAATACCATGTGTCCACGTGATTTACCTTGACCAACGATAGATAAAGTCGTTTTATATCATAACACAAAAATCTAACAAGTACAACAATTTAAATATAAAGGATGTGCGACACTGAAATCTAAAGGCATATTTAGATAGTGACGTTCAGATGTCACTTAGTCTAGTTGATTATCTCGACCAAAGAGATAATCACATTTTGTTTTAGCACAACTTTTATAAAACAGACCACTATTTATTTGTACCTAAATAGTGATGGTGTGATAGTAAATGTGCTGCTTATGATTTGTTAATATAACCTGAATAAAGTCAGGTATTCAAAAGATTAATTGCCAGAAAAAGTGAATCTGTGTAAAAATAGAACAAAGGGAACGGAAATAATTTTTAAAGATTTGTCTTTTTAATACGGAAGAAATATTCTTATGTGTGCTATTGAATTTGTATATATATGTGAACACGGAAACGTAGAAACAGCCAGAGTCAGCACGTCAAGTATTTGAGATAGTGACTGATGTCAAGATGCTAAGTCACGAGCCTTTGCATTGCAAATCTTTTTTAGATGTTGTCGAGATGAATAGCAAGAGCACCCAACCCGATATGGCAACAGTATTCAATGCACGGATGGGTGGTAGATTTAGAAATGTGCAAGATGGATTCTGACGAGAAAAACTTCCTGGAACGACACAGCTATTGATTTGATATTGTAGCTCTACTTCAAGTCGATTGAAAACTTGAGGCCAAGGAGTCGCAGTGTGTTACTTTCAACAAGACCTGCATCAGCCGTGATAATGGCGGTCAGAAAAGTTTGTCGGTTGTGGCTAAAGTTTTATTTTGGAAATATTTAAACTTACAAGTCATTTCTTGTCCCTGTTAACCACTGCTTGGAAGCAGCAGCCTTGTTTACGTTGTCAGCCCTGTCGGATTTCCTATTGCGACGGGAGTAAATGTGTATGTCATTTACAAAAATGCCCATTTAGGAAGACAAGATCATTGATGAAGATCAGGAACAGCATTGGACCTAGGATAGAGCCGTGAGAGACACCCTCTTTCTTGTGAAATTAAATGTACCTTCTCAAAACGACCATCATTTCACGATACAAACAATCGTCCCATAATACCGGTAGGCCTGGAGCTTGTGTAGAAGGTCAGCATGTGAAACCCTGTAAAACGCTTTCGAGATATCTGGAGCCACAGCTTGAATTTCGCCATTATTATTAAGAGCCTGGTACACATATGCAGCGGTGGCCGTTAGTACACCAGCGGTTGACCTGGCGAAGCGGAAGCTATATATTTTGTCAAAGAGAAGTGAGATATTTAACCACTCCAGTAATGATTAGAACCTTGAATGCTTTGCCAAAAAGCGGTAGTAGTCTAACAGAGCGATAGTTAGAGCGGTCTGAGGTTTCACCAGAAATGAGGACTCCCAACAAGCTGGAAAGCAGAAAGTAGAGCGTCAATAGCTGTAGATTTTAGAAAGCACTAGAACCAGTTCAGTGACACATTTCTTTAGGGTAACAGCTGAAATGCCATCACCTTCGCCTGCCTTATGGGAGTCTAATTTAGGTATGATGTCCCAGAACAGAGGCCTGATTGTGCCTATATCATCTAATAGAACCTTTATTCTATGTGGAAAATTGGGTGTGGGTACACCAGATGTATAAATTGTTGAATTGAAAGAGATTTTGTGTGCAAAGTATTCAATCTTGACTCCTATAGATCGAAAGACCTACAATTGATTAAACGAGGGAGAAGGATTTGTATTTTGTTCAACGCACCCTTGTAAAACCGTCACGAACTTCTAGTATCGAACTTGCGAGATGCTATACGTTGTTTAATTCGATCAGCAAGCAATAACTTTGCTTCATTTAGGACACGCTTGCATTCATGACGAGAAGAGACAAAGAGGCGTCTGTTGTAATCGAACATGTTCCTCTGGTACATCCGGAAAATTGATTCCTTTGGTGAATAGCGGCTTGTTATGCAGGTAAAAACCAATAAGATGAACAAGATTTAACTCAAAATTTAATTGCTGGAATGAAAGCATCGATTTTGGTTGTTTCACAGGAGGAAACATCAGATGCGTATTTTTGAACAGGAAGATTAAAAACTTCGTTCCAATGGACGTCACTAAAGAAAATCACGAAACGAGTCGCAATCCTCACGTTGATAACAGAAAGATATTTTGTTGGTAGATGGTCCTTGGATTGGGTAGCAGTCTCTAAAGAGATATTTATGCGTAATCAGAGTTGCCAAGAGGGCAGAGCTGCATAGGATGACATGTTTCTGGGAAAGCCATAATCATTATTTTATTATATTCAGTAAATTTCAACCTTATTTTGTTGAGATTGTTAATAATGAAAACGTTAAATGTTATTTGCAGCTAAATGAATCCTTCATTACTAAGGATTGCAGTCAAAAAATTATTTGCAATCGCAACGGAAATGTATCAACAGAAAAGTTTGGACCTTGCCAAGAAAATTCCGAATGTAAACTTAAGAACGGAAAACATCAGTGTGTCTGTAAGGAAGGTTTTGTAATGAAGGATAATAAATGTATTTCTGAAGGTAATTTGATATTATTTATTTTGTTATTTTTGCTGTTTTGCACTGCTAGTAATATGAACGCATACTGCAGAGAATGAGATCAATAATATAATTATATATGAATATGAATGTACGCATGAGAGTGTGATATGTGCGTATAAAGTGAAGGTTTGTATATTTTAAATGTAACTGTTTAAAAGTTGGAGAAAGAAAGGTATATTTTTAAATGTATTAAAAATGTTTTAGCCGACCAAAGTCGCCAACGAGTCACGAAAAATGTCGTGTTTCGGCTTTGAATATCTTAAAATGACCGCAGCGTTGGTGATAGGAAAAAAATTAATCCAACGGTTCTGGTTGTGGTTAATTTTCCATCTCATTATATACATCTATAGAGATGCTCTTTGAAAGTCTCGCTTTTAATTGCATTAGTGCATGGTCTTATATCCCACTTATGAGTGATTGTTTGAAATATGGCTTTCTTGCCTGGCGAATTCGAATATACATCTATTTTTAGAGATGTTTTATTTTTTATTTATTTATTTTACTATCATTATCGTATACATGAAACAAATTATAGTTTTGAAAGGAAGTTTAATTTTGTGTATCTAGGTATTTTTGCTACTGTTTGATTCTGCATAAATTTACTCTACAAACATCGCCTCAATTATAATGAAACCAGAAAGATTTTCAACAATAAAAGCTTTTTGATGTGACTTTTTGTTAAAACAGCCCACCTTTTCATCATTTTCTTCAGAAAGAATTTTTAATATTTTCCCATTTTAATTTCTGATCAGTCATCATTCTTAAATCAATGGTTGAAGAGGCTCTTTAAATATTTGAGCGTAACATCTTCAAAAATATTACAATAACAAGATACATTATATTTACGAAATCCATTATTAACATACATATTTTTAATTTTTTTGTTTAAAAATTATTTTACTGGATACTCGTATTTGAGTAGATACTCCTTTTTTATAATTAAAGAGTATATTGAATATTCAGCCAAAATAATTGAGAAATTTTGAGAAATTTTGCATCCTCCGGACCTTCGAACTTGCGTCCCGTAGGAAAAACTGTCAAGTCACCTGATGTCTCTTAACTGCTCCACCACGAAGGACTTGTAGTCAAACTAATCTCGAGATGATGCTTTTAAACTCACATTTTTCTTATTTTTGAAAGAGTTAATATCTGCTCTGTTTTCGTTTCCTAATATAAACAAAGAATTCAAGCAATTTTAAGAAATCCGTCACGAAATGGATTAACTCCGACATATTTTAATTTATTTGATTAAACCTTATTTGATATGGGTACTCCTATTTGAGAAGATACTCGTTTTTTTAAAATAATATTTATTTAAATATACCAGCTTGAATAATAGAGAAACCGTTAACTGTGCTGACGTGTCTTGACAGCTCGACCATGAAGGACCTATAGTTAAACAATGCCCGAATTAATTCACACTTTCCTGATTTTTTTGTAATATACATATCTGTTCTGTTTGAAGATTCTTGATAAAATACAAAGAAGAATCTGCAATGATATTGATCCTAACCTAACATCTCGTCTTCAGTCATTTCCCCACCGCCTGATGTTATCGGCCTGGGTAGTGATCCTAACGTGTGGCACATTGAGAAATTACCCCAGCTTTGTGAATGAAATTGAGTAGATGAATTTCTTCGACGACGGTTGAGTTATCACGGAGCCACAAGTCATCGTGTACGAGGATTTGAGCGTACGATAACCATAGATCACACTGTACATCACGTCACGTTACCTTTTAGACAGTCCTCGTATTTACTGTGATAAAGGAAAAGTAGATGGTTAAAAATTGTAATAATACGATAAATATTCCAGAAGAGATTCATTTGCGGATTTAAAGGATTCCTTTGGGAAAGGTTTCACGCTTATTTGCAGCAGAGTGTACACTTCTATATGCAATTTTGTTTTTGACATACATTAAACAATTGATCATCATTACCATCATTTTTCTAGTTATCACAATATGCGCTGCTGTAGTCACCACTCATGTATTACTGTTGTATTTGAGGTCCATGGTGACATTCAAGGTAAACTAGTGCAATGTTTTACCGGTTCCTTATGCAGCGTGTAAGTTTGTGTTACTCCGATTGTTTTCACAGACGTTCTTCTGACCTCTGTTAAAGACGTTGATTTACGACGCGCAGGTCCTACTCCGGGGCTTGCGCCTGTCCGATGGCCGCTTGTACAGTTTGGTTTGGTAGATGTGTTCTCATTCACACATCTGTTCGGTAAACACTTCAAACTGACCTCACACATTTTAGCTGGCAGGTTGATGTTGTTGATAAGCGTGTAGCTGCCGCAGTGGTCCATCCCATTTCTCGAAACAATAAGTGAGAGTTTGATGTAGTGGGTGGATCAGTACAATTTCGTATCCCAATTCGACTTTTAATTAGTTAATGACTAACCAAATACAAGTCATTAAATTAGAGATGCGAAAGGATTCAGATAATTCATTACGCAGTAAAGGATGAAATTATGAAAAATGATTGTAAAATGTGATTATCAGACATGTAACTGTTCGTTATATTGGTTCTTACAATGCAGAACTCGTAAGCATATAAAATATATTAATTCATTGCTTGACGTTTTCAAGTGCTTGACGTGTTTTTAAGACAAACCTAACACTGATGATTAAATATTTTTTATCGTGGAATGTTCGTATGTCGTTCGATAAATAAAGTGTATTACAGCATAGGAAATTTGCATTAATCGCGTAGCTCACATGTGTTTGTATGTAGATGTTGAAATGTAAACTTAATATAATAAAGAAGATGTGGATAATGCATTTTTCACTAGTAATTCGTGTTTATATTTGCAATTAAATACGAACCGAATCCTTCTCAAAATAGTAGTATGTGTATCGGCAAGGGAGATGGAGAAAGATTCAGGTAATGTTTTATTCAATAAAAAACGAAATGAAAGAAAATGATTGTAAAATGGTCTGCAAATAACTTTCAAGTTGTATAAATGTACAGCCGGATTAGATATTTCGCTTCGCCATAACTTGTTTTGTTATATATTACTGTTTTTTTGTTATATATTAATGTCTTTACTTTATATGCAACTGCTGGCTTTTTCTGTTGCCCTTTCAAAGACAGGCTGATTTAAAAACAGCTCTTCTTTTCTTGGAAGATGCTATTACAGTTTTCACATATATAGTGCACCCAGTATAAAGCAGTAAATTCAGAAAGACGTGAGAGTATCACTGAAAAGTAGTGACAACTGATGTGACTGACAATTTTAGGAAGAATATCTGCACATTTTGTCCATTCCTACGTCGGAAGTTCTTCTTTGAAATGTACGATACCTTAACGCACAAAATCAGTGAGTTTTACTTTTAGCTGTAAGAGAAGTTTAGAAAGAAAGATATAAATTAGCTACAAATAACTTCTGAAATGATATTTCACAATTTCGAGCAGAAATTAGTCAGGTATAAAATTATCAGACTGTGTGAAGTAATTAGGCGAGAGTCGAATAAATATTTAAATTCATACACTCAAGGAAATTATTCAAGGATATTGGAGTTCAAATATTCTAGAAAGATAAAAAAATGATAACGAATTTTTTGTTTTAATTACTAGGCTCACTGTAGATACATTTCCATCGCTTTTGTAATCTAGCAAAGTAATGATTAAACGCGGATCACATTGTATTTCCAATGACTGGCGAAATGACCGTGATGAGTACTTTTTAAAAAATTATCTTTGAAAAGTGTATTTGTTTTTATTGCATATTTCATAATCGGATAAATATTTGTAATAACGGCAAAATTATAGACTAAATAAAATTGTTTATAATTCGTATGATCTATTGAATCGTATTCAGATCTCATGAAATGCAGTAAATATTGTTTCTTTGTAGACCCGTGTGATCCAAATCCTTGTAAGAATAATGCAACTTGTATCGTAAACAATGGAACGTATTTGTGCAAATGTCCACGTGGATTTTCAGGCGATCTTTGTGAGACAGGTGACTATATTTGAATATATTCTAAAATAAGATGGTATGACATTGTGAGAATTTCTCTTTTTGATATTTTTCGTTCAGCTCTGCATGCACAAAAATGAATAAAAGAAAATCATTAACTGTAAATTCATCACAACAAATAGAAGTGCAAATAGAAGTGTAAACAATTTTATCGCGTGGAACAGACTTTTTAGGCACCTCCACTAAATCGCTGAAAATCCGTATAGTATGAATAAAAAGGCCTCAAACATAATAAAAACGAACTTTTTCCATCAAAATGTTTATATTATTATTAAGAGGAAAAATCAAAATAATTTCTAATTATTTTTTAAAATGTTGTAATCCCTTTTAACATGTTAGAAATTTTGAAAGAAAATCTTGTTTTGATTTGAGTGAGCGGGTGACCAAAACGTTACGGCTGTTTACAATAGAAAACATAATGATGACATCACCCACATTTTTCCGGTGACAAACATGTTAATTTAGAAATTCTCGCAAAAATAAAATAATTGTCAGATTTTAATAAAACTTTCAGTACTCATTCACAAATGAAGGAAATCATCTTTTAAATTATTATTTTTAAAAAAATCTTGGTAAAAATATTTTATAACTCACCACCACATAAATCCATAAAATCATAATAAATTTAACTTTGTTTCGGTCTACGGATTTATTAGTTAAACGTAGGACTCATTGGTGAATATCGATTATCTTTTTTTTTAATTTAGCCTCTGAATTCAAAAATCTACTCTGAAGAGTAAAATAAAAAAATGCAATACAACTCTGATATTATTTAATTTAATAAGCTTTTAATTGCTTGAATAAATAATAAAAATTAAGGACATTCTAGTCGGAAGAAAAAATAAAATTTTCGATTACTAATGATATTTTAAAAGAAGTGTTTTCATTTATAGTTTCAAAAGTATTTTAAAAATATTTTAAAGATTAGTTGCGATTAGATTTTAAGTTAGTAATTGAAAATTATATTGCCTATCATAAATTGAAAAGTGTAATACAAATTGTTTGGTCTTCATATTTAAAAAATAATTTAAATTAATTTTTGTGCATTTGAAGTTTATATTTACGGTAAATTCTTTGTGCATAATAAAAGATCGGAGTTTCCTCCCTTGCCCGAAATTAATTTGTACAATTTTGTTACTTATGAATACCAAACACTTTTATCTTGTCTCTAATCATGCACATGTCAACACGTTTTGATATACGGCGGAGAGGTCAAAAAGTACAAATCTGTAATTAAGAAATAGTTTTATCTAACAAGGAATATTTGTGTAGATCAAATTAATTTAACATAAAATTAGCTAATTTTCCAAAAATAATGTGTAACAGATATATATTTATTTTTGCAAGATTTTTAAAACCGAGAATTAACATTTGTTTCCAAATATGTCGATCGCTCAAAAATGTAGGCGTGGAAAAAACTCTCAAACTTTTATTTTCCAATCTATGTAATTTCTGTTTGAAATAAAGCAGAGTATTTTGCCTACTGGAAATAGTAAATTTAAGCATTTAGCTTTCAATTAAAACTAAAATATACGTTTCAAGAAAACTTTTTTTATTTTTTAAAATTCAGATTAAAAATTAGATATCGAAAATGACTGGAGCTATCTACTTTAAATTATATGTTTCCATAATAAATAAAATATCCGAAGATCTAAATGCTGCTTGAATCGACAACTTCTAATTGCTTGACCACATTTTTTGTTCACCTCTTAAAGCTTAACACAAAATTCTTCTCGTTCTGTTTCCCTATATTTAACAACCTGCTTTCTCTTAGAATTATCGCGTTGTCTTGTGAAAACTCTCGTCTCTTCTCGCTCACTGAGCAAAGAAAATGACACATGATTTTTTTGAAGACCTTCTAATTGATCCTCAAACTCTGACCACGAACTCATTGTGTATGATGCCCATAGATCACAGTGAGCATTCTGTCACATTACCTTTCAGACAGACCCCGTATTTAACATGATAAAGTAAAAGTAGATGGCTGACAAACTAATAATAATAAAAAAAAATCCCAGGAACATTTCATCTTGGGATTTAAGTGAAGGTTCCATTGAGATTGGAAAGGTTTCACGATTATTTAAAGCAATGTTCACACTGCGAGATGCACTCTTGTTTTTGACGTACATTAAACAATTTCTCCTCCTCATCATCACTTTTCTAGTTAGCGCATATTGCGTTGCTGTAGTTACCACTCACGTATTACTGTTATAATTGAAGTTTATGTGAAATTAAAGGTAAACCAGTGCAGTGTCTCGCCGGTTCCTAATACAGCGTGTAAGTTGTACTTACGCCGACCTTTTCACAGAAGTTCTCCCAACATAAGTTAGAGACGTTTATGAATGATGCGTTCTTGTGCCTGCCCGTTGGCTGCTTAGTTCTGTTTGTTCTGGTATATGCGTTACTCTTCACAGGTCTGTTCGGGAAAAATCTCAACTCAACTCATACATTTTAGCTTGCTAGACAATGCTGTTGCACTAAGTGAGAGTTGTCTGTATGCTGTGAATCAGTACAATTTCATTTCCCAAATTGCCGGATTAAAGTTTAGTCAACGGATTCGTTGTTAATGTAATCACAGACGAAATATCCCATACACAGCAAAAGAAGTCTTGAAAATATTAAATGCGATAAAAATTACAAGACAAATTAATGATTTAATGACTAACAAAATACAATTAATTCAGTTAGAAATGCGAAAGTATTCAGGTCACTGGTTATGCTACAAACAATGAAATGAAGGAAAATGATTGTGAAATCTGATTTTCAGACATGTAACTGTCCACTATATTTGTTTTTAAAATGCAGCACTCGTCAGAATATAAAATATATTCGTTTATTTCTCAAGTGTTCCACGTATTTATAAGACAAATATAAGAATGATGATTACATATGTGTATTTATCGTGGAAACTTGTATATCGTTCGACAAAAAGAGTGTATGAAAGCATGGGAACCTCAAAGAAAACGCGGAGATCAATTGTGTTTGTAAATAGATGTTAAAAAGTTAACTTTATTTTATCCAAAGATAGAAGGTAGATAATGCATTTTTTTACTGGTAATTCGTTTTAATATTTGCAGATAATTGCGACCCGAATCCTTGTGAAAATGGTGGCACTTGTATTAGAGATGATGAAGGCTTCCAGTGTGAATGCCGGTCTGGATTTACAGGAACTCGCTGTGAAGAAAGTACATATTTTGTTTTTTCTTCATTTTGCTTTTTACATATTGCTGTATGAATTTTATATGCAACTACTAGTTTTTCCTGCTGAACTTCAAAATACGGATTGATTAAAATCCAGCTCTTATTTTCTTGGTAGAGGTTATCATATTTTGCACATGTACAGGTTGCCAAGTATGAAGTAAAAATTCTGAAAAAATTAGATAACTGTGCAAAACGAATGACGACTGATCACCTGAAAAATTCTGGAAGAATTTCTTTAAGATTTGTCAATATGTCCGCGATAATATACGATATATACGATATACGATAACCTCACGCAAAAATCAGTGAGAGTCTTATGAATATTGAATGTAATACATTCAACAAAAATATCCCAGGTTATTTGAGATCAAATGTTTAGGAAAGATAAAATATGATAAACATTTGTCGATTTGTCGCATTTTTACTGAGCACACAGTAGATAAAGGAGCATGGCATTTGGTATCTAACTAAGTGATGATTAAAGCTGAGTCAAATTTTACTTCCATTGCACAGCGGAATGACCATGATGAGTACTCTTTAAGTAATTATGTTTGAAATGTGCATTTGTTTTTATTGGCTATTTCATAACCGGACATATTGTTTAAGAACAGCAAAGCTACAGACGAATTACAATTGTATATAATGCGTATAATCTAATGAATCGTATTCAGATCTCATGAAATGTTGTAAATATTGTTCGTTTCCAGGTCCGTGTGATCCAAATCCTTGCAAGAATAATGCAACTTGTATCGTAAACAATGGAACGTATTTGTGCAAATGTCCACGTGGATTTTCCGGCGATCTTTGTGAGACAGGTGACTATATTTGATCATATTCTGACATTTGACGGTGTGACATTGTGAGATATTGTTATTTTGATGTTTTGTTTTCAGCTTTGTATGCAGAGAAATGAATCTAAGCAAAACACTCACTGTATATTCATGACGGCAAATACAAAGAGAAGTTTAAGCAGTTTAATCACGCTTCCCAACGGCAGAACACACTTTAAATTATATACTTCCTTGAAAACTAAAATATCCAAAAATCTAAATGCTGCTCCAAACGTCATCTACTGATTTCGTGACAGCATGTTATTGTACTTTTTTCAAAGTTTCACAAAAAATTCTTTTCGTTCTGTTTCACGACATTTAAGCACCTGTTTTCACGTAGCAATTTCGCGTTCCCCTGTGAAACCCCTCGTCCCCTTCTCGTTCACCGAGCGAAGCAAATATCACAGGATCTTTTTGAAGCCTTTCTTATTGATGGCCAGGTAATTGCCACGAACAAATTGTGCATTTCTTTTATTCTCAATTAAAGACGTTGATAAATGACGCGTAGGACCTACGCTCGTGCTTGCGACTACCCGATGGCCGCTTAGTACAGTTTGTTTTGTTATATGCGTTACTCTTCAAAAGTCTGTCCGGGAAACACTTACAACGCCGCTCCTCACATATTTTAGCTTGCAGGACGATGTTGTTGACCGGCCTGCGGCCCTGTGAATACCCATACCTTTTCTGGTGCAGTGGGTGAGAGTTGTATGTTGGCTGTGGTTCAGTACAATTTCATATCCCAATTCATCTGATGAAATAGGTCGACTGCTTCGTTGTTAATATAGTAATCTCTAACAAAGCATCACATACACTTCAGAAGAATTCTTGAAAATACAAAATTCAATAAAGAAATACAAGACAAATTATCGATTTAGTGACTGAACAAGGCAATTCATTCGACTAGAGATGCGAAGGAATTCAGGAAATTGGTAATGCAACAAACAATGACATGTAAGATAATGATTTTAAAATTTAATTATCAAACGTGTAATTGTCCACCATATCTGTTTTTATAATGCAGCACTCGTATGAACGTAAAATATATTCATTCATTTTCTAAAGGGTTTCACGTGTTGATAAGACTAATCTAAGAAGGATTATTAAATATGTGTTTTATCGAGGAAACTTTCTATGTTGTTCGACATATAGAGTGTATTTTAGTATGGGAACTTTGAAAGAATTGCGCGGTTCACATGTGTTTCTAAGTAGATGTTAATATGTAAACTTTATTTTTCCAAGAAAGAAAGTAGATCAGACAGTTTTCACTGATAATTCGTTTTTATATTTGCAGATAATTGCGACCCGAATCCTTGTGAAAATGGTGGCACTTGTATTAGAGATGGTGAGGGCTTCCAGTGTGAATGTCCGTCTGGATTTACAGGAACTCGCTGTGAAAAAAGTACATATTTTGTTTTTCCTTAATTTTGCTTCTTACACATTGCTGCATGAATTTTACATGCAACTAATAATTTTTCGTGATGAACTTCAAAATAGGGACTGATTTAATCCAGCTATTACTTTCTTGGTAAAGGTTATCATATTTTGCACATGTAGTGTTTGCGCAGAATAAAGCAAAATATTTAGAAAGAAATCATGTAACTGTGGAAAAATAATGACGACAGATGCACCTGAAAAATTCTGGAAGAATTTCTCTTCGTTTCGCTAATACGTACGTCGGAGGTTCTTTGAAATGTACGATAACCTGACGCTCAAAATCAGTGAGTTGTTTTGATTTGAGAGAAGTTTAGGAGGAAAGAGGTAAATTTATCCCCAAACAAATACGAAATGGCAATTCACAAGTTCGAGCAGCGAATAATCAATCATACAAATATCAAGTAGTATGAAATAATTATGCGAAAACCCAATGAATATTGAAGATCATACATTCAAGGAAATTATTCAAGGTTTTTGAGATCAAATATTCCGGAAAGATAAAAGTATGATAATCATTTGTCGGTTTGTCGCATTTTTACTGGACACGGAGTAGATAAATGTGCATGGGTTTTGGTATCTAACGAATTGATGATTAAACGTGTGTTAGATTTTATTTCCATTGCACAGCGAACTGACCATCATGAGTAGTCCTTAAGTAATTATGTTTAAAATGTATAGTTGTTTATATTGCGTAATTTATAATCGGACATATTGTTTGGGAGGAGAAATCTATCGTCGAAATACAATTGTATATAATGCGTATAATCTAATGAATCGTATTCAGATCTCATGAAATGTAAATATTGTTCGTTTCCAGGTCCGTGTGATCCAAATCCTTGCAAGAATAATGCAACTTGTATCGTAAACAATGGAACGTATTTGTGCAAATGTCCACGTGGATTTTCCGGTGATCTTTGTGAGACAGGTGACTATATTTGATCATATTCTGACATTTGACGGTGTGACATTGTGAGATATTGTTATTTTGATGTTTTGTTTTCAGCTTTGTATGCAGAGAAATGAATCTAAGCAAAACACTCACTGTATATTCATGACGGCAAATACAAAGAGAAGTTTAAGCAGTTTAATCACGCTTCCCAACGGCAGAACACACTTTAAATTATATACTTCCTTGAAAACTAAAATATCCAAAAATCTAAATGCTGCTCCAATCGTCATCTACTGATTTCGTGACAGCATGTTATTGTACTTTTTTCAAAGTTTCACAAAAAATTCTTTTCGTTCTGTTTCACGACATTTAAGCACCTGCTTTCACATAGCAATTGCGCGTTCTCCTGTGAAACCCCTCGTCCCCTTCTCGTTCACCGAGCGAAGCAAATATCGCAGGATCTTTTTGAAGCCTTTCTTATTGATGGCCACGTGATTGCCACGAAGAAATTGTGCATTTCTTTTATTCTCAATTAAAGACGTTGATCAATGACGCGTAGGACCTACGCTCGTGCTTGCGACTACCCGATGGCCGCTTAGTACAGTTTGTTTTGTTATATGCGTTACTCTTCAAAAGTCTGTCCGGGAAACACTTACAACGCCGCTCCTCACATATTTTAGCTTGCAGGACGATGTTGTTGACCGGCCTGCGGCCCTGTGAATACCCATACCTTTTCTGGTGCAGTGGGTGAGAGTTGTATGTTGGCTGTGGTTCAGTACAATTTCATATCCCAATTCATCTGATGAAATAGGTCGACTGCTTCGTTGTTAATATAGTAATCTCTAACAAAGCATCACATACACTTCAGAAGAATTCTTGAAAATACAAAATTCAATAAAAAAATACAAGACAAATTATCGATTTAGTGACTGAACAAGGCAATTCATTCGACTAGAGATGCGAAGGAATTCAGGAAATTGGTAATGCAACAAACAATGACATGTAAGATAATGATTTTAAAATTTAATTATCAAACGTGTAATTGTCCACCATATCTGTTTTTATAATGCAGCACTCGTATGAACGTAAAATATATTCATTCATTTTCTAAAGGGTTTCACGTGTTGATAAGACTAATCTAAGAAGGATTATTAAATATGTGTTTTATCGAGGAAACTTTCTATGTTGTTCGACATATAGAGTGTATTTTAGTATGGGAACTTTGAAAGAATTGCGCGGTTCATATGTGTTTCTAAGTAGATGTTAATATGTAAACTTTATTTTTCCAAGAAAGAAAGTAGATCAGACAGTTTTCACTGGTAATTCTTTTTTATATTTGCAGATAATTGCGACCCGAATCCTTGTGAAAATGGTGGCACTTGTATTAGAGATGGTGAGGGCTTCCAGTGTGAATGTCCGTCTGGATTTACAGGAACTCGCTGTGAAGAAAGTACATATTTTGTTTTTCCTTAATTTTGCTTCTTACATATTGCTGCATGAATTTTACATGCAACTAATAATTTTTCGTGATGAACTTCAAAATAGGGACTGATTTAATCCAGCTATTACTTTCTTGGTAAAGGTTATCATATTTTGCACATGTAGTGTTTGCGCAGAATAAAGCAAAAAATTTAGAAAGAAATCATGTAACTGTGGAAAAATAATGACGACAGATGCACCTGAAAAATTCTGGAAGAATTTCTCTACGTTTCGCTAATACGTACGTCGGAGGTTCTTTGAAATGTACGATAACCTGACGCTCAAAATCAGTGAGTTGTTTTGATTTGAGAGAAGTTTAGGAGGAAAGAGGTAAATTTATCCCCTAACAAATTCGAAATGGCAATTCACGAGTTCGAGCAGCGAATAATCAATCATACAAATATCAAGTCGTATGAAGTAATTATGCGAAAACCCAATGAATATTGAAGATCATACATTCAAGGAAATTATTCAAGGTTTTTGAGATCAAATATTCCGGAAAGATAAAAGTATGATAATCATTTGTTGGTTTGTCGTATTTTTAATGGACACGGAGTAGATAAATGTGCATAGGTTTTGGTATCTAACGAATGGATGATTAAACGTGTGTTAAATTTTAATTCCATTGCACAGTGAACTGACCATGATGAGTAGTCCTTAAGTAATTATGTTTAAAATGTATATTTGTTTATATTGCGTATTTTATAATCGGACATATTGTTTGGGAGGAGAAATCTATCGTCAAAATACAATTGTATATAATGCGTATAATCTAATGAATCTTGTACAGATCTCATGAAATGTTGTAAATTTTCTTGCTTTGCAGCTCCGTGTAGTCCAAATCCTTGTAAGAATAATGCAACTTGTATCGTAAACAATGGAACAAATGTGTGCAAATGTCCACGTGGATTTTCCGGTGATCTTTGTGAGACAGGTGACTACATTTTAACATATTCTGAAATTAGACGGTGTAACATTGTGGTAAATTCTCTTTTTCATGGTTTGCGTTCCGCTTTGCATGCACAGAAATGAATATGAGAAATATCATTCACAGTATATTCATGGCGATAAATACAACGAGAAGTGTAAGCAGTTTAATTGCGTTTCCCACTGGTAGAACAGACTTTAGATTATATGCTTCCATGATAACTAAAATATCCAAATATTTAAATACTGCTTCAATCGCTATCTTTCGATTTCTCGACCACATCGTGTTGTCCATTTCTCAAAGCTTAACACTAAATTCTTTTCGTTCTGTTTCACTACGTTTACCCATCTGCTTTTTCGTGGCAATTTCGCGTTTTCCTGTCAAACGTCTCGTCTCTTCTCGTTCACTGGACGAAGCAAATATTACAGGATCTTTTTGAAGCATTTCTTATTGATGGTAACGTACGTGTCACGAACAGATTGTGTATAATACCCAAAGATCATACTAAGCGTCGTTTCACATTACCTTTTACAGACACCGTATTTACGATGACAAAGGAAAAGTTGATGGCTAACAAACTGAAATAAAACGGTAAAAGGCCGAGGAAAGTTTAATCTTATGATTTAAGTGATGATTCCATTGCAATTGGAATGGTTTACCAATTACTTATAGCAAAGTGCACCTGATATATATCAATGATCACTTTGACATATATTAAACAATTCCTTACCATCAACATCACTTTTCTACTTAGCACATTTTGCGCTGCTCTAGTCAACATTAAGCTCTTACTGTTTCAATTGAGGTTCTCGTGACAATCAACGTAAACCAATGCAGTGTCTCGCCGGTTCCTAATGGATCCTGTAAGTTGTGCTCACGGCGATATTTTTGCAGAAGTTCGTGTGTCCTCTGTTAAAGACATTGATCAATGAAGCGTAGGATTTAAGCCCGTGCTTGCGACTACCGGATGGCCGCTTAGTACAGTTTGTTTTGTTATATGCGTTACTCTTCAAAAGTCTGTCCGGGAAATACTTACAACGCCGCTCCTCACATATTTTAGCTTGCAGGACGATGTTGTTGACCGGCCTGCGACCCTGTGAATGCCCATACCTTTTCTGGTGCAGTGGGTGAGAGTTGTATGTTGGCTGTGGTTCAGTACAATTTCATATCCCAATTCATCTGATGAAATAGGTCGACTGCTTCGTTGTTAATATAGTAATCTCTAACAAAGCATCACATACACTTCAAAAGAATTCTTGAAAATACAAAATTCAATAAAGAAATACAAGACAAATTATCGATTTAGTGACTGAACAAGGCAATTCATTCGACTAGAGATGCGAAGGAATTCAGGAAATTGGTAATGCAACAAACAATGACATGTAAGACAATGATTTTAAAATTTAATTATCAAACGTGTAATTGTCCACCATATCTGTTTTTATAATGCAGCACTCGTATGAACGTAAAATATATTCATTCATTTTCTAAAGGGTTTCACGTGTTGATAAGACTAATCTAAGAAGGATTATTAAATATGTGTTTTATCGAGGAAACTTTCTATGTTGTTCGACATATAGAGTGTATTTTAGTATGGGAACTTTGAAAGAATTGCGCGGTTCACATGTGTTTCTAAGTAGATGTTAATATGTAAACTTTATTTTTCCAAGAAAGAAAGTAGATCAGACAGTTTTCACTGGTAATTCGTTTTTATATTTGCAGATAATTGCGACCCGAATCCTTGTGAAAATGGTGGCACTTGTATTAGAGATGGTGAGGGCTTCCAGTGTGAATGTCCGTCTGGATTTACAGGAACTCGCTGTGAAAAAAGTACATATTTTGTTTTTCCTTAATTTTGCTTCTTACATATTGCTGCATGAATTTTACATGCAACTAATAATTTTTCGTGATGAACTTCAAAATAGGGACTGATTTAATCCAGCTATTACTTTCTTGGTAAAGGTTATCATATTTTGCACATGTAGTGTTTGCGCAGAATAAAGCAAAAAATTTAGAAAGAAATCATGTAACTGTGGAAAAATAATGACGACAGATGCACCTGAAAAATTCTGGAAGAATTTCTCTTCGTTTCGCTAATACGTACGTCGGAGGTTCTTTGAAATGTACGATAACCTGACGCTCAAAATCAGTGAGTTGTTTTGATTTGAGAGAAGTTTAGGAGGAAAGAGGTAAATTTATCCCCAAACAAATTCGAAATGGCAATTCACGAGTTCGAGCAGCGAATAATCAATCATACAAATATCAAGTAGTATGAAGTAATTATGCGAAAACCCAATGAATATTGAAGATCATACATTCAAGGAAATTATTCAAGGTTTTTGAGATCAAATATTCCGGAAAGATAAAAGTATGATAATCATTTGTCGGTTTGTCGCATTTTTACTGGACACGGAGTAGATAAATGTGCATGGGTTTTGGTATCTAACGAATGGATGATTAAACGTGTGTTAGATTTTAATTCCATTGCACAGCCAACTGACCATCATGCGTAGTCCTTAAGTAATTATGTTTGAAATGTATATTTGTTTATATTGCGTATTTTATAATCGGACATATTGTTTGGGAGGAGAAATCTATCGTCGAAATACAATTGTATATAATGCGTATAATCTAATGAATCGTATTCAGATCTCATGAAATGTTGTAAATATTGTTCGTTTCCAGGTCCGTGTGATCCAAATCCTTGCAAGAATAATGCAACTTGTATCGTAAACAATGGAACGTATTTGTGCAAATGTCCACGTGGATTTTCCGGCGATCTTTGTGAGACAGGTGACTATATTTGATCATATTCTGACATTTGACGGTGTGACATTGTGAGATATTGTTATTTTGATGTTTTGTTTTCAGCTTTGTATGCAGAGAAATGAATCTAAGCAAAACACTCACTGTATATTCATGACGGCAAATACAAAGAGAAGTTTAAGCAGTTTAATCACGCTTCCCAACGGCAGAACACACTTTAAATTATATACTTCCTTGAAAACTAAAATATCCAAAAATCTAAATGCTGCTCCAATCGTCATCTACTGATTTCGTGACAGCATGTTATTGTACTTTTTTCAAAGTTTCACAAAAAATTCTTTTCGTTCTGTTTCACGACATTTAAGCACCTGTTTTCACGTAGCAATTGCGCGTTCTCCTGTGAAACCCCTCGTCCCCTTCTCGTTCACCGAGCGAAGCAAATATCACAGGATCTTTTTGAAGCCTTTCTTATTGATGGCCACGTAATTGCCACGAACAAATTGTGCATTTCTTTTATTCTCAATTAAAGACGTTGATCAATGACGCGTAGGACCTACGCTCGTGCTTGCGACTACCCGATGGCCGCTTAGTACAGTTTGTTTTGTTATATGCGTTACTCTTCAAAAGCCTGTCCGGGAAACACTTACAACGCCGCTCCTCACATATTTTAGCTTGCAGGACGATGTTGTTGACCGGCCTGCGGCCCTGTGAATACCCATACCTTTTCTGGTGCAGTGGGTGAGAGTTGTATGTTGGCTGTGGTTCAGTATAATTTCATATCCCAATTCATCTGATGAAATAGGTCGACTGCTTCGTTGTTAATATAGTAATCTCTAACAAAGCATCACATACACTTCAAAAGAATTCTTGAAAATACAAAATTCAATAAAGAAATACAAGAAAAATTATCGATTTAGTGACTGAACAAGGCAATTCATTCGACTAGAGATGCGAAGGAATTCAGGAAATTGGTAATGCAACAAACAATGACATGTAAGATAATGATTTTAAAATTTAATTATCAAACGTGTAATTGTCCACCATATCTGTTTTTATAATGCAGCACTCGTATGAACGTAAAATATATTCATTCATTTTCTAAAGGGTTTCACGTGTTGATAAGACTAATCTAAGAAGGATTATTAAATATGTGTTTTATCGAGGAAACTTTCTATGTTGTTCGACATATAGAGTGTATTTTAGTATGGGAACTTTGAAAGAATTGCGCGGTTCACATGTGTTTCTAAGTAGATGTTAATATATAAACTTTATTTTTCCAAGAAAGAAAGTAGATCAGACAGTTTTCACTGGTAATTCTTTTTTATATTTGCAGATAATTGCGACCCGAATCCTTGTGAAAATGGTGGCACTTGTATTAGAGATGGTGAGGGCTTCCAGTGTGAATGTCCGTCTGGATTTACAGGAACTCGCTGTGAAGAAAGTACATATTTTGTTTTTCCTTAATTTTGCTTCTTACATATTGCTGCATGAATTTTACATGCAACTAATAATTTTTCGTGATGAACTTCAAAATAGGGACTGATTTAATCCAGCTATTACTTTCTTGGTAAAGGTTATCATATTTTGCACATGTAGTGTTTGCGCAGAATAAAGCAAAAAATTTAGAAAGAAATCATGTAACTGTGGAAAAATAATGACGACAGATGCACCTGAAAAATTCTGGAAGAATTTCTCTACGTTTCGCTAATACGTACGTCGGAGGTTCTTTGAAATGTACGATAACCTGACGCTCAAAATCAGTGAGTTGTTTTGATTTGAGAGAAGTTTAGGAGGAAAGAGGTAAATTTATCCCCAAACAAATTCGAAATGGCAATTCACGAGTTCGAGCAGCGAATAATCAATCATACAAATATCAAGTCGTATGAAGTAATTATGCGAAAACCCAATGAATATTGAAGATCATACATTCAAGGAAATTATTCAAGGTTTTTGAGATCAAATATTCCGGAAAGATAAAAGTATGATAATCATTTGTCGGTTTGTCGCATTTTTACTGGACACGGAGTAGATAAATGTGCATGGGTTTTGGTATCTAACGAATTGATGATTAAACGTGTGTTAGATTTTATTTCCATTGCACAGTGAACTGACCATGATGAGTAGTCCTTAAGTAATTATGTTTAAAATGTATATTTGTTTATATTGCGTATTTTATAATCGGATATATTGTTTGGGAGGAGAAATCTATAGTCGAAATACAATTGTATATAATGCGTATAATCTAATGAATCTTGTACAGATCTCATGAAATGTTGTAAATTTTCTTACTTTGCAGCTCCGTGTAGTCCAAATCCTTGTAAGAATAATGCAACTTGTATCATAAAAAATGTAACAAATGTGTGCAAATGTCCACGTGGATTTTCCGGTGATCTTTGTGAGACAGGTGACTATATTTGAACATATTCTGAAATTAGACGGTGTAACTTTGTGGCAAATTCTCTTTTTCATGTTTTGCGTTCCGCTTTGCATGTACAGAAATGAATATGAGTAATATCATACACAGTATATTCATATTTTAAAAATAACAAAAATCATTTTGACATTGTGAGATTCTCCGTTTTTGTTGTTTTGCTTTCAGGTCGGCATGCATAAAAATGAACATGAGAAAATCATTCACTGTAGATTAATGATGACATATATGAAGAGAAGAGTATCAATTTAATCGCGTTCCAAGAGGTGGAACACACTTTAGATTATATGTTTCCATGATAACTAAAACATCCAAAAATCTAAATGTTGCTTCAATCTCCATCTTCTAATTTCTCGATCACATATTTTTATCCATTTATTAACGCTTAGCACTAAATTCTTCTCCTTCCCTTTCACCACATTTAACCACCTGCTTTCTTGTAGCATTTTCGCGTTGTCCTCTAAAACGTCTCGCCTCTTCTCGCTCACTGAGCAAAGCAAATATCACAGGATCTTTTTGAAGACTATCTGATTGATCAACAGGGACTGGCCAATAACTCATTTTGTATGATGACCATAGGTCACAGTAAACATTCTGTCACATTACCTTTCATACAAACACCGTTTTTAACATAACAAAGGAAAAATAGATGAATAAGAAATTGTAATAAAACGAATATAATCCCGGAATATTTCATTTTGAGATAAGGAGAAAATTCCCCTGCGATTGGAACTATTTAAGGATTATTTCCAGCAATATGCACACTGCTATTTGCAAACTGATTTTTAGCGCATATTAAACAATTCCTTATCACCGCCAACACTTTTCTATTTAAGGCATTATGCACTGATGTAGTCAACACTCACCAATTACCGTCGTAATTGAGGTTCATGGTAGCATTCAAGGTAAAGCAATACAGTGCCTTGCCGGGTTCTTATTCTGCGTGTAAGTTGTGGGCACGCCAATCTTTTCACAGAAGTTCTTCCGACCGCTGTTAAAGATGTTTATCAAGTCCTACGTCTATGCTTGCCCCTGCCCGATGGCCGCTTAGTACAGTTTGTTCTTGTATATGTTTTACCCTTAGCAGGTCTGTTTGATAAACACTTCCAACTGCCTTCACATATTTTAACTTTAAGAACGATGCTTTTGACGGGTGTGCGGCTGTGGGATTACGCCTATCTTTTTTTCGGGAGCACTAGGTGAGAGTTGTATGTAGGCCGTGAATCAGTACAATTTCATATCCCAATTATCCAGAGTAAAGTTGGATCGACTGCTTCGTTGTTAATTCAGAAATCACAGACAAAGCATGCCATATACTGGAGAAGAATTCTTGAAGATAATAAATGCAATAAAGAAATATAAGACAAATTAATGATTTAATGACTAACAGAATTCAATTCATTCGATTAGAAATGCAAAAGTATTCAAGTAAATGGTTATGCAACAAACAATGAAATGAAGGAAAATGAATGTAAAATTTAAATTATCATGAAACTGTCAATGATATTTTTTTTTACAATGCAGCACTCATGAGAATATAAAATATATTCGTTCAGTTCTCTAGTGCTTGACGTATTTATGAGACAAATATATAAATAAGTACTAATTATGTGTTTCTCGTGGAACCTTTGTATATTGTTCGACAATTAGTCTATTAAAGCATGGGAACATTAAAAGAATTGCATAGCTCATTTGTGTTTGTAAGTAGATGTTAAAAGATAAAGAAAGAAGGTAGATAAGGCATTTCTCTTCAGTAATTCGTTTGTATATTTCCAGATAACTGCAACCCAAATCCTTGTGAAAATGGTGGATCATGTATCGGAGTTGATGGAGGCTTCGTTTGTGAATGCCCGTCTGGATTTACGGGGCCACGCTGTGAAGAAAGTACATATTTTGTTCGGCTTTATTTTGCTTATTACATATTGCTGTTTAAATTTATATGCAACTACTAGGTTTTCTTCATGACTTTACAAATACGAATTCATTTAAATCCAGCCCTTCTTTTCTTGGTAGAGGCTATCACATTCGCACATGTACAGGTTGCCCAGCATAAACCAAAAAAATTTCCTAATGATATCATATAACTGTGGAAAACTAATGACGATTAATGTAACTGAAAAATCCTAGAAAAATTTCACTACGTTTTGTCAATACATACTACGTATGTTCTTTGAAATGTACGATAAAATGACGCCCAAAATTAGTGCGTTGTTTAGACTTAAGAGAAGTTTAGGAGGAAAGGGGTAAATTTGTCTGCAAAGAACTTAGAAATGACGTTACACAAATTCGTGCAACAATTGATCAATGAAAGCAATATCAATTAGAGTTAAATATTTTACGCGATAGTCTAGTGAATATTGAAGGTCATACATTCAATAAAATTAATCAAGGTTATTTGAGATCAAAAATTCCTGAAAGATAAAAAAATGATAAACGTTTGTCGCTTTGTCGCATTTTTACTGGGCATACATTTTTCCGACTATGTCCACGGGGAGTGTTGAAAAATTTTTGATGGGGCTGTCTAATATTTGCAATATTAAATTGTGCCTCCATTATTGCAAACCAAGCCATTACATTTGATTCGATGAAGTTTGGCGGTTTTATCGTAACAGCTTGAATTGGTTGTTTTTGATTTGTTGAAGTTTGTTCTGCGTCCGTTGCCATGTTGAGTTTGTGTTGCAGAGAAATATTCAAATTACGCTGAATGTCCAAATTCTTTTATTTTATATATATATATATATATATATATATATATATATATATATATATATATATGTGTGTGTGTGTGTGTGTGTGTGTGTGTGTGTGTGTGTGTTGAAAACACGTGTTCTGGGGGAACGTCGGGGTCACCAGTTTATGGTGGGTTCGTCGTTCTTTTAAATTCACAAGTGACTATCCGACTGTTGTTTTTGTTTCTTTTTTTTTTTTTTTCATTATTAATTTACTCTTCGACCACGTGTCTGAAGTTTTTAGTGGTGAGTCTGACGGACGTCAGGTTTTTCATTTTGGTGCCGAAATGCTGGAAATGGCTTACAGTAGTGTGGGTTGTTCATTGCCATAGTTGCTGAGAAGATGGGTAGGTGCGGGGTTTTGTAATCACGTCGAGGTCACCAGTTTATCTAGGGTTATCCATTCTTTTCCAGTTTATAGTGGGGAGTCTGTTCTCGTGAAGGTCCATCGCTTTTGCTCGGTCGGTATCACCACATATAATCTAATGAATTGTATTCAGATCTCATGAAATGTTGTAAATATTGTTTTGCAGGTCCGTGTAGTCCAAATCCTTGTAAGAATAATGCAACTTGTATCGTAAGCAATGGAACAAATGTGTGCAAATGTCCACGTGGATTTTCCGGTGATCTTTGTGAGACAGGTGACTATATTTGAACATATTCTGAAATTAGACGGTGTAACATTGTGGTAAATTCTCTTTTTCATGGTTTGCGTTCCGCTTTGCATGCACAGAAATGAATATGAGAAATATCATTCACAGTATATTCATGGCGATAAATACAACGAGAAGTGTAAGCAGTTTAATTGCGTTTCCCACTGGTAGAACAGACTTTAGATTATATGCTTCCATGATAACTAAAATATCCAAATATTTAAATACTGCTTCAATCGCTATCTTTCGATTTCTCGACCACATTGTGTTGTCCATTTCTCAAAGCTTAACACTAAAATCTTTTCGTCTCTCAATAAATCACCGTGAAGAAGGCAACGGGTTACCACTTCATTATCTATTCAGCGCACAATGTTTGCTTTTCAAAATAAATATATGAAGCCCAACGGCGTGAAGTGGGTTAATTCCAAAAGAAGAATCTTTTCGCCCGGTAGGGACGAACATAGATTCCAGATGTTAGCTGTCTTTCATCCAGCGACAGTTAGCACCAAAGGCGTAATAGGGGATATTTTTTTCCAGGATTTGTCCTTCGTCCGGGAAGGAACGACATGAAAAACAGCTGTCTCTGGACCGTTACCCTGCGACTGTGCGCAAGAAAGAAAAACTTGCCTTGGGGACATGGAACGTCAGGACGCTCAACAACTGTGGTCAACTCGAGGATGTCAATCAAGACTTGAACAGACTGAACAATATTCTGGGAATTTGCGAAACCAGATGGTCTAACAATGGAGACTTCTGTAGCGACAACCACAGGATAATATACACAGGAGGCAAAAATAACGAAAAAGGAGTCGGATCAATACTGGACAACGAAATGAAGAAATGCATTCTGGGATGCTGCCAGCTTTCTGAGGGAGTACTCTTGGTCAAACTGAGAAGAAGACTCTTCAACATATATATTATAGTAGTTTATACACCAATAACTCAAAGCAATGAGGACGAAATAGAATCATTCTACTCCATACTGAACAATGTCAAGGCTCAGTGCAAAAGCCAAGAAATTCAAATCATAATGGGTGACTTGAATGCCAAGGTCGATAATGAGAGAGAAAGGGAGACGACAGGAAACTTTGGATTAGAAATCCACAATGAACGAGGAGAAAAATGGGTCCAATGCTGCACAGCAAATGACCAGGTAATAACTATCACCAGGTTTCAAGAACACTCACGACTTCTATGGACATGGAGAAACTCAGAAGGCGACACGAAAAATCAAATAGACTACATAAGATTCGGAAATGCAGTGGTTCAGTGCAAAACCTATTCAGGGGCCGACTGTGGAAGCCTCTACCTCCTAGTCCCCTGCAAACTAAGGGTAAAACTCCAGATAATAAAGAAGCCTAGTTCAGCACCAGGACTGCAATACAACACGCTCGGGAATCACCTCAACCAGCAAAATGAATACAGTAACAGCGTAAAAACAAATATGAAAAACAAATTGGAAAAGGAAACTCGCAATGGGATTCACTAAATGAAGCAATAGTGACATCAACAAACATCACTGCCCCAAAATAAATCAGACGCAGAAGAAAAAACAGTGGATGACTGAAGAGATTCTCGACATGATGTAAAAAAGACAGAAAATGATGCTAAGACATAGAATGGAATACAGGAAGCTACACAAAGAAATATGGATCAAATCTAAAGAGAATGGCCCAACAACAAATGTGCAGAAGTAGAGAGACTGAGCAGTACTAATAAAGCAGACATGCATAAAGAAATAAGAGAACTGACAGGACAAAAATCTGCTCCTCAACAGTATATATAAAATCCAAGGATGGAACGGTCATATTGGAGAAAGAGGAAATACTCCAGCAATGGGAAGAATATATAAAAGACCTTTTCCACGACAAGAGAGAGCAACCGATAATACACAAAGATGAGGTCAGACCGGAAATATCAAAGTCCGAAGTGGACGCTGCAATGTCAAACTGAATAGAAAAAAAGCAGCTGGACTAGATGGCATTGTAATAGAGCTGCTATAATAAAATGCCAAATACAGGTGAAGGATCTTTTCTCTAAATATTTTTCATGCCCATGGTTTTAATCTCTTCCTTATAATGCATGGTCATCAGCAAAGAGCAACCTAAAATGCCAAATACAGGTGGGGGATATTAAAATCAAGCAGGTACAAGAATTTAAATACCTGGGAAGCGTTGTAACAGAAGACGGAAAGTGCGACACAGAGATCTGAAGGCGAATTGGCATAGTGAAGGAAGCGTTCCAGAAGAGGAGTAGAGTATTAAGAGAGAGGAAAATTTCACTAGAAACGAAGAAGACACTACGGAATTCCTATATATATATATTAAATAAAACAATTAAATTCCAGCTGGACAGTGGCTCTGACCTGACGATCATAAATTTGTATACGTGGAGGCGACTGAAAAAGCCAACTTTATTGAAAACTAACAAAACTGCACGCTCTGTGACAGGTGAAAAAATAAACATTTTAGAAGAATTATTTTTTGCGGGAACATTAAACATTAAATGGATCAACTAAATAATTGAAAGCATATGTGATGAAAAATACTGAAAATTTGTTCGGTACAGATTGGATTGAAAAGTTCAATGTGTGGGACTGTCCAATGAGTTTGTTCTGTCGCAAAATAGAAACTACAACGTTCAACATTGACGAACTGAAACTGGAACTAAAGGAAAAATTCCCGGAGGTATTTTCAGGCGGCTTAGGGAAAAGCACTAAAATAAAAGCTCAATTCAAGTTAAAGGATAATGCACAGCCCGTGTTCAAAAAGAAGAGGAACGTTCCGTTCGCAGCGGTAAACCAAATAAACGAAGAATTAGACAGATTAGTAAATGCCGGTATCCTGTCTAAAATTGATTTTTCGGAACGGGCTGCTCCAGTGGTATACGTTAAGAAGAAGTCAAATCAAATCAGAGTATGGGCTAATTTTTCGACGGGTTTGAACGCCTCGTTAAAAGACCATCATTATCCTCTACCTAGCCCCGAAGACAGTTTCAACAAATTAAACGGAGGCAATTTTTTTTCAAAAATCGATTTATCAGACGCTTACCTACAAATCCAGATTGAGGAAAACTGCTGTGTATAAATATACATAGAGGTCTATATAAATTTAATAGATTGGTTTTTGGGATCAAAGTCGTGCTTGCTATTTTTCAACAGGTCATGGACACCATGCTGGGCAACCTTGATTTCGCAACTGCCTATCTTGACGACAATCTAGTTACGAGTGAATCAGTGAAAGGACCATAGATAGCATATAATAAGCGTATTCGATAAAATCCAGCAACATGGGTTTAAAGTTAAAGAAGCTAAGTGCGAATTTTATTTAACCCAAATAAAATATTTAGGACACATTATTGATAAAGAAGGTCGACGAACGGATCCTGATAGGGCTACGGCGATTAAGGATAACGTACAATCACTGCAAAGCTTTTTAGGCCTAGCAAATTTCTATCAAGTATTCATAAAGAACATGCATAACTTGGGAGCTCCGTTGAATGATCTTTTAAAGAAAGATAAAATCTGGAATTGGACACCAGCATATCAATCAGCATTCGAGAAAATAAAAGATACACTTACACCAGACCTTTCCCTCACCCACTATAACCCAAAATTGGATATTATAGTAGCGAGCGATGCCAGCTCTTATGGCATTGTCGCCTGTATGTTACATAAAATTCTGGACGGAACGAGAAAACCGATAGAGCATGCTTCCTGATCTTTGCTGCCGGCAGAAAAACATTATTCACAGATAAAAAAAAAACATTAAGTATAATCTTTTCTGTGACCAAATTCCACAGATATCTGCATGGCAGACATTTTACTCTACAAACCGAGCACAAGCCGCTGCTGACGATATATGGAAGTAAAAAGGATTGCCGGTGTACACCGCTAACAGACTCATTCGATGGGGAACAATATTGTTGAAGTACAATTTCAAAATCGAACATTTGTCTTCCAAGAATATTTGAAACGCTGACGGAATATCCAGACTCGTTCCTAAAAAAAAAAAGAGTTTTTCGAAGACTCGATAATCGCAATATTGAGAACGGATTGCGAATTAAAAAACATGATCGACAACACCATAAGAGAGCTCCCAGTTACATTATCCGACATTAAAAGGGAGGCTCTGAAAGACGAGTTCATTACGTCTACTAAAAATAAAATATATGAAAAAGACTCGAGTGTGCCTGAGGTTTTTTTCTCTTTGTGATGAGGTACTATTATACAGCGAAAGAGTGGTGATACCAAGAAGTTGACAAAAGAAAATCCGTCGGGACTTTTATACGGGACATCCTGGAAAAACCGAACTAAAAGCCTCATGCGATGTTATGTCTACTGGCCTAACATGGACAGAGATATCACAGACATGATTGACGCATGCAAAGAGTGCGCGTTAGCTGCTAAAGCTCCACCAGTTACATGCAAGCCTTGACTGAAGACGGACCAGCCATCGCAGAGGATACATGTCGATTTCGCGGGACCATTAGAGGATCAATATTACCTCATAGTTGTAGATAGTCACACTAAATGGCCGGAATTCCTCAGATGTAAAAGACCAATCACAGGATGCACGATAGCTTTTCTACATGAAATGTTTGCACGTTTCGGTTTTGTGGGTTGCGTAGTAACTGATAACGGAACTCCATAATATCACCCTAGTTTCAATGGGTAAGCGGAACGTTTCGTCGACATATTGAAACGAGCCCTTAAGAAAGCACAGGGCACACCTACTGAGGAGGCACTACAACAGTTTCTGCAGGTGTATAGAATTATTCCAAAACCCAATACACCAGGGGGACTTTCACCGGCAGAAACGATGTTTGCGAGAAAAATCAGATCAGTTTTCGACAAGCTTATCCCCAAGAAAGCTAAATTCAAAAAGACAATCACACTTCCCAGAAAACGTTACTCTTGTGGCGAAAAAGTACTTTTCAAAGTATACAAAAATAACATGACGTATTAGGAAATGGGAACTATAAAACAAAGAGTGGGAGACCTGATTTACATGATACAAGGTCCCAAGAATATACATAAGCAACACCGAAAATAAAATAATGAAATGTCTGACAACTGACATAAATGAGTTACCACCGTCAAACGAAGAGCCGATAGATCTCACATTCGAGAATTTCGACCTTGAGGCACTTCAAGCTTCACCCAAAAGCAAGCGATCTAGTAGGAAAAAGAAGTTCACGGGTCCTTTGATCGTCGACCCTAAACGAAAAAAAATATTAAATAGCTTTTCGGGGGAAAAGCTCTTGGAAGGTGGGTGTTGTGGGGAGTTATCCACTTAATAATGGACTCTTCTTTGCCCATATTAACCGAGAGTTAATTGCTCTCGAGGACAGAGCCGATGCGAGAGAGACACTGGTTTCCAGTACGACTTCAGTTCAGCTCAGCCTAGTCTGTCTGTCTGTCAGTCACTTGTAGCCAAGCTATTATTACTCTTTCTCTTTGTATCTCTTTGTATCTGCTTGTATCTCTTGTTGACGTAATATATGTTCTTGACTTACCACCGTGTTGACTCATTATTTTATGGTCCCATACCGGTCCATATCAATTAGTTATGCAACAAACAATGATGATGAAGGAAACTGATTGTAAAATTTGATTATCAGACAAGTAATTGTCCATTATATTTGTTTTTACAATGCAGCACTCGTAAGAATATAAAATATATTTTTCATTTATCAAGCGTTTGACGTATTTATAAGACAAATCTAAGAAGTAATATTAAATATGTATTTATCGCGAAACCTATTAGACAAATAGAGTGTATTATAGTGTATTATAGCATAGAAACATTAAAATAATCGCGTGGCTCACTTGTGTATGTAAGTAAATGTTAAAATGTAAACCTTTTATTCAAGAAAGAAGGTAGATGATGCATTTCTCTTTGGTAATTCGTTTTTATATTTCCAGATAACTGCGACCCGAATCCTTGTGAAAATGGTGGCACATGTATCAGAGCTGATGAAGGCTTCGTGTGTGAATGTCTGTCTGGATTTACGGGATCACGCTGTGAAAAAAGTACATATTTTATTTCAACTTCATTTTGATTCTTACATATTGCTGTTTAAATTTCATATGCAACTACTAGGTTTTCCTCATGACATTACAAATACTGATTAATTTAAATCTAGCCCTTCTTTCCTTCGTAGATGCTACCACATTTTGCACATGTACAGGTTGTTCAGTATAAAGCAAATTTCTAAAGAAATTAGATAACTGTGAAAACATTTGTGACGAATAATGTAACTGAAAAATTCTGGAAGGATTTTTTCTACGTTTTTTCAATACGTACGTAGGATGTTCTTTGAAATGTAGTATAACCTGACGCTCAAAATTAGTAAGTTGTTTAGGCTTAAGAAAATTTTAGAAAAAAAGAGTTTAATTTGTATGCAAATTTCTTTAAAATGACGATTCACAATTTTGAGCAGCATTTAATTCCTAAGAAAATTATGAACTAGTTTTACGTAATTACGCGAGCGCTTAATGAATATTGAAAGTCATACTGTCAATGAAACTATTTAAGGTTATTCGAGATCAAATATTCCTGAAAAGTAAAATTATGATAAACAGTTGTCGCTTTGTCGCATTTTAACTTGGCATATAATCGATAAATACTCATGGCATTTGGTATCTAACGAAGTGATGATTAAACATTTGTCAGATTTTATTTCCATTGCACAAGAAAATTACCAAGATGAGTAATCTTCAAGAAATTGTCTTTGAAATGTGTATTTGTTTGTATTGCACATTTCATAATGTTCAGGAACGGCAAATCTATAGACGAAATAACATTGTTTTAATGCGTATAATCTAATGAATCGTATTCAAATCTCATGGAATGTTGTAAATATTGCTGTTTATCAGGTCCGTGTGATCCAAATCCTTGTAAGAATAATGCAACTTGTATCGTAAACGATGGAACATATTTGTGCAAATGTCCACGTGGATTTTCCGGCGATCTTTGTGAGAAAGGTAACTATATTTGAACATATTCTGAAATAAGACGTTGTAACATTGTCAGATATACTGTATATGATGTTTTGCTTTCAAATTTGCATGGACAGAAATGAATATGAGAAAATCATTCACTGTATATTCATGACGACAAATACAATGAGAATTGAATTCAATTTTATTGCGTTTCTCACCAGTAGAACAGACTTTAAATTATATCCTTCCATGATATTTAAAATATCCAAATATCTTCATACTGCTTCAATCGCCAGCTTCTGATTCCTTGACCACATGTTTTGTTCCTTTCTCAAAGCTTAGCAGTAAATTCAACTCGTACCCGGAAAGAAGAGAAAGAAAAGAGAAATGGATTGTTTTCAATTTTTTCCCACCCATACAGACAGGTGTCATAGTTGAACCTAAAAGATAGATTCAATTGTTATTTTATTTTTGACCGACAAAAGAATAGAAAAGGAAAGAAGAAAAAGAAAGAAAAGACTATATTAGTTTCAAGCCAGAAACAATAGATATCGGTTTCGTCCACCCATCTAAACATAAAGGAAAGATAAATTTATTTGTTATTGTTTCTTGGTAAAGGAAAGGGGAAATTTCATTTTGGGTCTGGCTGGGATGACTCTCGTGAAAGAGTTAAAGATAAATGTTTTGATTGAGTCAAGTAATTTAGAGAAAAGGTATTTTCACTGACATCAGGGTAAAACTGATAAGGCATTCTTGATACTTGAAAATATAGGTGACTCAGAGAATGGATATTAAAAACAGGTGCGTAGAAATTATTATTTGGGTAACGATGTCAATGGACCCTTGTCAACTTGTTTTGGGCGAAGACAGTTCAAAAAGGTTAATGCCTATTGTTTTAAGAAAAATAAAAATCCCCGAAATTGTTTCGTGAGAACAAGAAAATTTTGAGGGAGAAAATTCGGTTAAGTCCAGCCCAGAAAAGGGGTATGGGGAGATGACGTCATAAGATTGAGAAAGATTCCATTGGTCCGGTGACCAAGCCCCGAAAGGGGAGACGACTAACAATTGACGTCATGGAAAGAAGACTAATCCCATTGGTTAAACCACAGGCAACAACGACTAGCAGCTAACCTAAGGATTTTATTGGTTGCCGAGACGGGGGATTAGACACCCAGCGACCGTGAGACGTATTTCCTACGCCCGCGCTTGCAACTTCCCGATGGTCGCTAATTACATTTTGTTTTGGTACATGCGTTACCCTACACAAGTCTGTTCGTTAAACGCTTCCATATCCCCTCACACATTTTAACTTGAGTGTTGATGCTCTTAAGCAGTGGGTGGCCGTCGCTGTGCCAATATGATTTATTGGAACCCTAGATGTGGCTTGTACGTAGGCCGTGTATCATACAATTTCATATCCTGGGTCGATTACTTCGTTGCAAATGTAGTAATCACTGACAAAACCCACCAAATTCTGCAAAACATTTCATGCAGATAGTAATTGAAATAAAGAAATCTAAAATAAATTAATTGTTTAAGGACTAACCAAATATAACTCATTGGATGAGAGATGAGAAAGGATTCAGGTAACTGGATATGCAACAAATAATTAAATGAAGGAAAATGATTGTAAATTTGGTTAACAGGCATGTAATTGTCCATTATATTTGTTCTTACAATGCAGCAATCGTAAGCAATGTAAAATGATTGTAAAATTGCCAGCAAATAACTTTTAATTGTATGAATGCCCACCTGGATATACGTGAAAACGTTGTCAAATTATTACATGTTTTTTCGCCTTTATTTTTTTTATTATTTATTGAAATTTTTACTTTATATGCAACTACTGGCTTTTTTCTTGGCCTTTCAAAGACAGGCTGATTTATAAAAAGCTCTTCAGTACTTGGAAGACACTATTACAGGCATTCACATATACTTGGAAGACACTATTACAGGATAGCTTTCACATATACAAGATACCCAGTATAAAACGATAAATTCCGAAAGACGTGAGATAACCATGGAAAACTAGTGACGACTGAAAACTTTGGGAAGAATTTCTGCATATTTCGTCAATCTGAACCTCGGAAGAACGATAACATGACGCTCAATGTCAGTGACTGTTTTTTGCCGTAAGAGAAGTTTAGAACGAAAGCTGTAAATTATGCAAATAACATTTAAATGACAATTCACAACTTCGAGCAGAAATTTTTCAAAAACATATTACCAAACAGTATGAAGTTGAAGCTATAGGAAGATGCTTAATGTTTCTTTTGATTCGGCCTTGTGTCATACATAACCGCATTCTCTACAGCTTACAAGTTTTTATCTAGAATTATCATCATCAAAATTATCAGAAGGTTTTCATCATCAGATGGTTGGTTAAAAGCAGATTGGAATGTGTGAATAAGTGTGGAATAATGTAAGAATAAAAATATATATTTTGCATTTTATAATAGAAATTAATTAAAAGAATAGAATAACAAGAATAAGTATTAGTTTAAGTTAATGTTCAATGAGAAAGTTGAAGGTATCAAGAAGTTTAGAAAATGTTCGTAGTAGTAATTGTTGAAAGAGTATATGCGTATGTATGTATGTAATCAGTATGAATGTATTTGAATGAAGAAGAAGAAATAAAAGAAATCAGCATAAAGAAGGAAAGAGAAAGAGGACAAATGTCCGGATCACTTGAAGCTTCCATGTGTGACTGTCTTGACTGTTGCTGATCTGAGACTTAGATTGTCCTTTTGAATTTTGTACTAGATCTCTAAATCCTCAAGTCTTGCAAGTCGCTCCCACTGGTCAAAAATAAATTTAACACCTACTTGCGAAATCTGGTTTAGACTTTTTTTTAACACATGGTCGATTCTTTTTCTCTTGGAAAAAACCAGGATTTCACACGTCATTGTGAGTTTTTGTAAATGTGAAGAAGAAGGTTGATTTTAATTCTTAATTTCTAATTCACTACAAAGTAATTACGCGAGAGACCAATGAATGCTTAAATTCATCAATTCAAGGTAATTATTTAAGAATATACGAGGTCGAATATTGCTGAAAGAAAAAGAAATGATAATGGATTTGTCACTTTAATTATTAGGCTAACTGTAGATAAATATCCAGAGCTATTGTTATCTCGCAAAGTGATGATTTAACATTGTATTTCCATTGTTCGGCTAAATAATGACCTTGATACATATTCTTTTAGAAATTATCTTTGAAAGGTGTATTTGTTTCTATTGCACATTTGATAACGACAAAGAGTGTTTATAACGAATACGGTGTAATAGAATCTTATTCAAATCTCATGAAATGTTGTAAATATTGTTGGTTTGCAGGTCCGTGTAATCCAAATCCTTGTAAGAATAATGGAAAATGTACAGTAAAGAATGGAAAATTTCTGTGCGAATGTCCAGATGGATATTCCGGCAAACGTTGTCAGAAAGGTGACTATATTTGAACATATTCTGAGATAAGTCGGTGAGACATTGCGAGAATTTGTGTTTATGTTGTTTTGCGTTCAGCTCTGCATGCACAGAAATGAATATGAGAAAATCGTTCACTGCAGTTACACGATGACAATAAAAATAGAACTATAAGCAGTTTTATCACATTTCCCTCCTGTGGAACTGTCGTTAGTTCTTTTTTTTTTCATGATAACTAAAATGTACAAAAATCTAAATTCAGCTTCAATCACCATCTTCTGTCTTTCTGACCACATTTTATTCAAGTGTCTCTTCTTCAATGCTTACCACTAATTACTTCTTGTTTCTGTTTGACTTCCTTTAACCATCTGCTTTCTAGTAGCTGTATCGCGTTGTTTTGTAAATCTCTGGTATTATCTCACTTACCAAGTGATCAAATGGCACAAGATGTTTTTGAAGACCGGCTAATTGACCGCCTGGCACTGGGCCAAGAACTCATTGTTCATAATGCCTATAGCTCACATTGAGCGTCCTGTCACGTTACCTTTCAGACATATCTCGTATTTATCGTGAAAATAGAAAAGTACGTCGGTAAAAAAAAAAAAATCTCAGAAAAGTTTCATGTTGACGTTTAGAAAGGTTTCACAATTATTTGCAGAAAGGTGCGCACAGAAATAAGCATACTTGACATGCATTAAACAATTCATTATCATTATCATCATCAATTTTCCGGTGAGCGCATTACGCGCGACGGCAATCACCCCTCTCCTATTACTGTCGTTATTGAGATTCGTGGTGACATTCAGACTAAACTAGTGCATTGATCTGCCGGTTTTTTATGCAGCGTGCAAGTTGAGGTTACGCCGATCTTATTCACAGAAATTTATGTGAGCTCTATTAAATCCTTTGATCTATGAAGCGCAGGTTCTAGGTCCGGGCGTACGACTGCCCGATAGACGCTTAGTAAAGTTTAAGTTGCAAAATAGATGTATTACTCTTTTCACGGCTGTTCGTTAAACCCTTCCAGCTATCCTCACACATTTGCCACGTCGATGTTGTTAACTGGCGTGTAGCCGTTGCAGTGCCCATGTCATTTCTTGAAGCAATAGTTGAGTGTTGGATGTAGGTTGTGTACCAATGCTATTTCGTATCCTAATTCACCTCAGTAAAGCAGGGTTGACTGCTTCATTGCAAAGCTAGTAATCACTGATGAATCATCGCATACACTGCAGGACAATTCATGCGGATACTAAATGCAACAAAGAAATACAAGCCAATTAATGATTTCATTTTTAACCAAATGCAAATCTATGGATTAGAGTTGCGAAAGGATTCATGTAATTTGTTTTGTAACAATCAATGAAACAACAGAAAATGTATGTAAAATTTCATTAAGAGTCATATCGCCAACAATAACGTTTGTTATTGCAATGCATTACTTTTTAGTGTATAAAATATATTCGTCCCTTTTTCAATGCTTTGATGTATTTATACGACAAAAATAACATTGATGTTGAAATATGTTCTAATCGTAGAACGTTTGTAAGTCAACAATAAATAGAGTTTATTAAAACAGAGGAAAGCTAAACGAATCACGTACCTCACTTGTGTCTGTAAATAAAATTTAAAATGTAAAATTTATATTATCCATCAAACAAATTAGATGAAGAATTTTCACTGGTAATGCATATTTATCTTTGCATGTAAATGCGAATGGAATCCTTGTCAAAAGAGTGACATGTGTATCGGATGTTCTTATTTGAAATGTACTGGAACGTGACGCTCAAAATCCGTGAGTGTTTTTAGCCCTAAGAGATGTTTATAAAGAAAATATAAATTGTCTGCAAATAACTTATAAATGACGATTCACAAGTTCAAGCAGAAAGCGGTCGGTTATAAAATTGCCTACAGTATCAAGTAATTACGTGAAAGTCGAATGAATATATAGTCATGTATTCAAGGAAATTATTCAAGGTAATTTTAAGGTCAAATATTCTTGAAAAGGTATAAAAATGATAATGAAATGTTGGTTTTAACTGTGTTTCCTGTAGATAAATGTACAGAGATTTTGATATCTAGTGAAGTGATGATTTCACACGAGTCACATTGTATTTCCATTGTCCGGTGAAATGACCGTGATACGTACTCTTTTAGATATTATCTTTGAAATGTATTTTTATTTATAATATTGTTTAAGAAGGGTAAATTTATATACAAAAATATGTTTATAATGCATACGATGTAATGGAATCCTATTCAAATCTCATGAAATGTTGTAAATATTGTTGGTTTGCAGGTCCGTGTAATCCAAATCCTTGTAAGAATAATGGAAAATGTACAGTAAAGAATGGAAAATTTCAGTGCGAATGTCCAGATGGATATTCCGGCAAACGTTGTCAGAAAGGTGACTATATTTGAACATATTCTGAGATAAGTCGGTGAGACATTGCGAGAATTTGTGTTTATGTTGTTTTGCGTTCAGCTCTGCATGCACAGAAATGAATATGAAAAAATCGTTCACTGCAGTTACACGATGACAATAAAAATAGAACTATAAGCAGTTTTATCACATTTCCCTCCTGTGGAACTGTCGTTAGTTCTTTTTTTTTTTCATGATAACTAAAATGTACAAAAATCTAAATTCAGCTTCAATCACCATCTTCTGTCTTTCTGACCACATTTTATTCAAGTGTCTCTTCTTCAATGCTTACCACTAATTACTTCTTGTTTCTGTTTGACTTTCTTTAACCATCTGCTTTCTAGTAGCTGTATCGCGTTGTTTTGTAAATCTCTGGTATTATCTCACTTACCAAGTGATCAAATGGCACAAGATGTTTTTGAAGACCGGCTATTTGACCGCCTGGCACTGGGCCAAGAACTCATTGTTCATAATGCCTATAGCTCACATTGAGCGTCCTGTCACGTTACCTTTCAGACATATCTCGTATTTATCGTGAAAATAGAAAAGTGCGTCGGTAAAAAAAAAAAAATCTCAGAAAAGTTTCATGTTGACGTTTAGAAAGGTTTCACAATTATTTGCAGAAAGGTGCGCACAGAAATAAGCATACTTGACATGCATTAAACAATTCATTGTCATTATCATCCTCAATTTTCCGGTGAGCGCATTACGCGCGACGGCAATCACCCCTCTCCTATTACTGTCGTTATTGAGATTCGTGGTGACATTCAGACTAAACTAGTGCATTGATCTGCCGGTTTTTTATGCAGCGTGCAAGTTGAGGTTACGCCGATCTTATTCACAGAAATTTATGTGAGCTCTATTAAAGACTTTGATCTATGAAGCGCAGGTTCTAGGTCCGGGCGTACGACTGCCCGATAAACGTTTAGTAAAGTTTAAGTTGCAAAATAGATGTATTACTCTTTTCACGGCTATTCGTTAAACAATCCAGCTATCCTCACACATTTGCCACGTCGATGTTGTTAACTGGCGTGTAGCCGTTGCTGTTCCCATGTCATTTCTTGAAGCAATAGTTGAGTGTTGGATGTAGGTTGTGTACCAATGCTATTTCGTATCCTAATTCACCTCAGTAAAGCAGGGTTGACTGCTTCGTTGCAAAGCTAGTAATCACTGATGAATCATCGCATACACTACAGGACAATTCATGCGGATACTAAATGCAACAAAGAAATACAAGCCAATTAATGATTTCATTTTTAACCAAATGCAAATCTATGGATTAGAGTTGCGAAAGGATTCATGTAATTTGTTTTGTAACAATCAATGAAACAACAGAAAATGTATGTAAAATTTCATTAAGAGTCATATCGCCAACAATAACGTTTGTTATTGCAATGCATTACTTTTTAGTGTATAAAATATATTCGTCCCTTTTTCAATGCTTTGATGTATTTATACGACAAAAATAACATTGATGTTGAAATATGTTCTTATCGTAGAACGTTTGTAAGTCAACAATAAATAGAGTTTATTAAAACAGAGGAAAGCTAAACGAATCACGTACCTCACTTGTGTCTGTAAATAAAATTTAAAATGTAAAATTTATATTATCCATCAAACAAATTAGATGAAGAATTTTCACTGGTAATGCATATTTATCTTTGCATGTAAATGCGAATGGAATCCTTGTCAAAAGAGTGACATGTGTATCGGATGTTCTTATTTGAAATGTACTGGAACGTGACGCTCAAAATCCGTGAGTGTTTTTAGCCCTAAGAGATGTTTATAAAGAAAATATAAATTGTCTGCAAATAACTTATAAATGACGATTCACAAGTTCAAGCAGAAAGCGGTCGGTTATAAAATTGCCTACAGTATCAAGTAATTACGTGAAAGTCGAATGAATATATAGTCATGTATTCAAGGAAATTATTCAAGGTAATTTTAAGGTCAAATATTCTTGAAAAGGTATAAAAATGATAATGAAATGTTGGTTTTAACTGTGTTTCCTGTAGATAAATGTACAGAGATTTTGATATCTAGTGAAGTGATGATTTCACACGAGTCACATTGTATTTCCATTGTCCGGTGAAATGACCGTGATACGTACTCTTTTAGATATTATCTTTGAAATGTATTTTTATTTATAATATTGTTTAAGAAGGGTAAATTTATATACAAAAATATGTTTATAATGCATACGATGTAATGGAATCCTATTCAAATCTCATGAAATGTTGTAAATATTGTTGGTTTGCAGGTCCGTGTAATCCAAATCCTTGTAAGAATAATGGAAAATGTACAGTAAAGAATGGAAAATTTCAGTGCGAATGTCCAGATGGATATTCCGGCAAACGTTGTCAGAAAGGTGACTATATTTGAACATATTCTGAGATAAGTCGGTGAGACATTGCGAGAATTTGTGTTTATGTTGTTTTGCGTTCAGCTCTGCATGCACAGAAATGAATATGAGAAAATCGTTCACTGCAGTCACACGATGACAATAAAAATAGAACTATAAGCAGTTTTATCACATTTCCCTCCTGTGGAACTGTCGTTAGTTCTTTTTTTTTTTCATGATAACTAAAATGTACAAAAATCTAAATTCAGCTTCAATCACCATCTTCTGTCTTTCTGACCACATTTTATTCAAGTGTCTCTTCTTCAATGCTTACCACTAATTACTTCTTGTTTCTGTTTGACTTCCTTTAACCATCTGCTTTCTAGTAGCTGTATCGCGTTGTTTTGTAAATCTCTGGTATTATCTCACTTACCAAGTGATCAAATGGCACAAGATGTTTTTGAAGACCGGCTAATTGACCGCCTGGCACTGGGCCAAGAACTCATTGTTCATAATGCCTATAGCTCACATTGAGCGTCCTGTCACGTTACCTTTCAGACATATCTCGTATTTATCGTGAAAATAGAAAAGTACGTCGGTAAAAAAAAAAAAAATCTCAGAAAAGCTTCATGTTGACGTTTAGAAAGGTTTCACAATTATTTGCAGAAAGGTGCGCACAGAAATAAGCATACTTGACATGCATTAAACAATTCATTGTCATTATCATCCTCAATTTTCCGGTGAGCGCATTACGCGCGACGGCAATCACCCCTCTCCTATTACTGTCGTTATTGAGATTCGTGGTGACATTCAGACTAAACTAGTGCATTGATCTGCCGGTTTTTTATGCAGCGTGCAAGTTGAGATTACGCCGATCTTATTCACAGAAATTTATGCGAGCTCTATTAAGACTTTGATCTATGAAGCGCAGGTTCTAGGCCCGGGCGTACGACTGCCCGATAGACGCTTAGTAAAGTTTAAGTTGCAAGATAGATGTATTACTCTTTTCACGGCTGTTCGTTAAACCCTTCCAGCTATCCTCACACATTTGCCACGTCGATGTTGCTAACTCGCGTGTAGCCGTTGCTGTGCCCATGTCATTTCTTGAAGCAATAGTTGAGTGTTGGATGTAGGTTGTGTACCAATGCTATTTCGTATCCTAATTCACCTCAGTAAAGCAGGGTTGACTGCTTCGTTGCAAAGCTAGTAATCACTGATGAATCATCGCATACACTGCAGGACAATTCATGCGGATACTAAATGCAACAAAGAAATACAAGCCAATTAATGATTTCATTTTTAACCAAATGCAAATCTATGGATTAGAGTTGCAAAAGGATTCATGTAATTTGTTTTGTAACAATCAATGAAATGACAGAAAATGTATGTAAAATTTCATTAAGAGTCATATCGCCAACAATAACGTTTGTTATTGCAATGCATTACTTTTTAGTGTATAAAATATATTCGTCCCTTTTTCAATGCTTTGATGTATTTATACGACAAAAATAACATTGATGTTGAAATATGTTCTTATCGTAGAACGTTTGTAAGTCAACAATAAATAGAGTTTATTAAAACAGAGGAAAGCTAATCGAATCACGTACCTCACTTGTGTCTGTAAATAAAATTTAAAATGTAAAATTTATATTATCCATCAAACAAATTAGATGAAGAATTTTCACTGGTAATGCATATTTATCTTTGCATGTAAATGCGAATGGAATCCTTGTCAAAAGAGTGACATGTGTATCGGATGTTCTTATTTGAAATGTACTGGAACGTGACGCTCAAAATCCGTGAGTGTTTTTAGCCCTAAGAGATGTTTATAAAGAAAATATAAATTGTCTGCAAATAACTTATAAATGACGATTCACAAGTTCAAGCAGAAAGCGGTCGGTTATAAAATTGCCTACAGTATCAAGTAATTACGTGAAAGTCGAATGAATATATATAGTCATGTATTCAAGGAAATTATTCAAGGTAATTTTAAGGTCAAATATTCTTGAAAAGGTATAAAAATGATAATGAAATGTTGGTTTTAACTGTGTTTCCTGTAGATAAATGTACAGAGATTTTGATATCTAGTGAAGTGATGATTTCACACGAGTCACATTGTATTTCCATTGTCCGGTGAAATGACCGTGATACGTACTCTTTTAGATATTATCTTTGAAATGTATTTTTATTTATAATATTGTTTAAGAAGGGTAAATTTATATACAAAAATATGTTTATAATGCATACGATGTAATGGAATCCTATTCAAATCTCATGAAATGTTGTAAATATTGTTGGTTTGCAGGTCCGTGTAATCCAAATCCTTGTAAGAATAATGGAAAATGTACAGTAAAGAATGGAAAATTTCAGTGCGAATGTCCAGATGGATATTCCGGCAAACGTTGTCAGAAAGGTGACTATAATTGAACATATTCTGAGATAAGTCGGTGAGACATTGCGAGAATTTGTGTTTATGTTGTTTTGCGTTCAGCTCTGCATGCACAGAAATGAATATGAAAAAATCGTTCACTGCAGTTACACGATGACAATAAAAATAGAACTATAAGCAGTTTTATCACATTTCCCTCCTGTGGAACTGTCGTTAGTTCTTTTTTTTTTCATGATAACTAAAATGTACAAAAATCTAAATTCAGCTTCAATCACCATCTTCTGTCTTTCTGACCACATTTTATTCAAGTGTCTCTTCTTCAATGCTTACCACTAATTACTTCTTGTTTTCCTTTAACCATCTGCTTTCTAGTAGCTGTATCGCGTTGTTTTGTAAATCTCTGGTATTATCTCACTTACCAAGTGATCAAATGGCACAAGATGTTTTTGAAGACCGGCTAATTGACCGCCTGGCACTGGGCCAAGAACTCATTGTTCATAATGCCTATAGCTCACATTGAGCGTCCTGTCACGTTACCTTTCAGACATATCTCGTATTTATCGTGAAAATAGAAAAGTGCGTCGGTAAAAAAAAAAAAAATCTCAGAAAAGTTTCATGTTGACGTTTAGAAAGGTTTCACAATTATTTGCAGAAAGGTGCGCACAGAAATAAGCATACTTGACATGCATTAAACAATTCATTATCATTATCATCATCAATTTTCCGGTGAGCGCATTACGCGCGACGGCAATCACCCCTCTCCTATTACTGTCGTTATTGAGATTCGTGGTGACATTCAGACTAAACTAGTGCATTGATCTGCCGGTTTTTTATGCAGCGTGCAAGTTGAGGTTACGCCGATCTTATTCACAGAAATTTATGTGAGCTCTATTAAAGACTTTGATCTATGAAGCGCAGGTTCTAGGTCCGGGCGTACGACTGCCCGATAAACGTTTAGTAAAGTTTAAGTTGCAAAATAGATGTATTACTCTTTTCACGGCTATTCGTTAAACCCTTCCAGCTATCCTCACACATTTGCCACGTCGATGTTGTTAACTGGCGTGTAGCCGTTGCTGTTCCCATGTCATTTCTTGAAGCAATAGTTGAGTGTTGGATGTAGGTTGTGTACCAATGCTATTTCGTATCCTAATTCACCTCAGTAAAGCAGGGTTGACTGCTTCGTTGCAAAGCTAGTAATCACTGATGAATCATCGCATACACTACAGGACAATTCATGCGGATACTAAATGCAACAAAGAAATACAAGCCAATTAATGATTTCATTTTTAACCAAATGCAAATCTATGGATTAGAGTTGCGAAAGGATTCATGTAATTTGTTTTGTAACAATCAATGAAACAACAGAAAATGTATGTAAAATTTCATTAAGAGTCATATCGCCAACAATAACGTTTGTTATTGCAATGCATTACTTTTTTGTGTATAAAATATATTCGTCCCTTTTTCAATGCTTTGATGTATTTATACGACAAAAATAACATTGATGTTGAAATATGTTCTTATCGTAGAACGTTTGTAAGTCAACAATAAATAGAGTTTATTAAAACAGAGGAAAGCTAAACGAATCACGTACCTCACTTGTGTCTGTAAATAAAATTTAAAATGTAAAATTTATATTATCCATCAAACAAATTAGATGAAGAATTTTCACTGGTAATGCATATTTATCTTTGCATGTAAATGCGAATGGAATCCTTGTCAAAAGAGTGACATGTGTATCGGATGTTCTTATTTGAAATGTACTGGAACGTGACGCTCAAAATCCGTGAGTGTTTTTAGCCCTAAGAGATGTTTATAAAGAAAATATAAATTGTCTGCAAATAACTTATAAATGACGATTCACAAGTTCAAGCAGAAAGCGGTCGGTTATAAAATTGCCTACAGTATCAAGTAATTACGTGAAAGTCGAATGAATATATACAGTCATGTATTCAAGGAAATTATTCAAGGTAATTTTAAGGTCAAATATTCTTGAAAAGGTATAAAAATGATAATGAAATGTTGGTTTTAACTGTGTTTCCTGTAGATAAATGTACAGAGATTTTGATATCTAGTGAAGTGATGATTTCACACGAGTCACATTGTATTTCCATTGTCCGGTGAAATGACCGTACTCTTTTAGATATTATCTTTGAAATGTATTTTTATTTATAATATTGTTTAAGAAGGGTAAATTTATATACAAAAATATGTTTATAATGCATACGATGTAATGGAATCCTATTCAAATCTCATGAAATGTTGTAAATATTGTTGGTTTGCAGGTCCGTGTAATCCAAATCCTTGTAAGAATAATGGAAAATGTACAGTAAAGAATGGAAAATTTCTGTGCGAATGTCCAGATGGATATTCCGGCAAACGTTGTCAGAAAGGTGACTATATTTGAACCTATTCTGAGATAAGTCGGTGAGACATTGTGAGAATTTGTGTTTATGTTGTTTTGCGTTGAGCTCTGCATGCGCAGAAATGAATATGAGAAAATTGTTCACTGTAGTTACATGATGACCATAAAAATAGGACTATAAGCAGTTTTATCCTATTTCCAACCTGTGCAACTGTTTTTAGATTTTTTCTTTCCATGATAACTAAAATGTCTAAAAATAGAAATGCAGCTTTAATCACCATCTATCTTTCCGACCACATTTTATTCATTAGTCTCTTCTTCAATACTTTCTACTAAAGACTTCCCCTGCAAATAACTTTACAAATGACAATTCACAAGTTCAGGAAGAAATCAATTTGTTATAAAGTTGACTATTGTATCAAGTAATTATGTGAGAGTGGAATGAATATATAAAGTCATGTATTCAAGGAAATTATTTAAGGTTATTTAAGGTCAAATATTCCTGAAAAGAAAAAAAATAATGTATTTGTTTCTTTTTTATGGTGCTCCCTGTAGATAAATACCCATAGCTTTTGTTATCTAGCGAAGTGATGATTTAACACGAGTCACATTGTCCGGCAAAATGATGTGTACTCTTTTAGAAATTATCTTTGAAATGTGTATTTGTTTCTATTTTACCTTTTATAATCGGACATATTTTTTAAGAAAGTTAAATTTATCCACGAAACAAAAGTTTTTACAATGCTTATGGTGTAATGGAATCCTATTCAAATCTTATGAAATGTTGTAAATATTGTTGGTTTGCAGGTCCGTGTAATCCAAATCCTTGTAAGAATAATGGCATTTGTATGGCAAAGAATGGAAAATTTGTATGCAAATGTGTACCTGGATTTTTCGGCAAACGTTGTCAGAAAGGTGACTATATTTGAACATATTCTGAAATAAGTCTGTGAGACATTGTGAAAATTTGTGTTTATGATGTTTTGCATTTATCTATTCATGCATAGAAATGAATATGAAATATAAAATAAGAATATAAAATATATTCATTCATTTCTTTTTCGTTCATTTCTTAAATAACCATTAAAAAACTAGTCACAAGATCGAGTAGCAGTTATTCAAGTACCAGTCAGTTTTAAGTAAATATGCGAGAGTTTCATGAACATTTAAGCTCCTTTTTACCAGAAAATTATTAAAGTTTAATCGTAGTCAGGTATTTCTGAAAAAAAAAATAATAAATTGGTGCTTTATTTACTAAGCATTCTGTGGATAAATATACATGCGTTTTATTATCTAACGAAGCGATGATTAAATACGAGTCACATTGTATTTTATTTGCATAGTCAAATGACCGTAATGCGTACTCATTGTTAAGAAAGATCTTTGAAAAGTGTATTTTTTTCTTATTTCGCAATTTGTAATCGAATATTATTGCTTAAGAATGCAAATCGATACATAAAAATAATGTATTGATAATGATTACGAATCTTATTAAAATCTCATGCAATAGTGTAAATATTATTCGGTTGCAGTTCCCTATAATCCAAGTATTTTTAATAAACAATGGAATGTAGGAAAATTATTGTAAAATTTGATTATCAATCATGTCACTGTCCATTGTTTCTTCTTACACTGTAAAACTCGGAAGAATATAGAATATATTCTTTCATTTCTTAAGCGATTCACACATTTACAAGACAACATTTACGTTGTGTTTGTTTGATCTCAGACCGTCTGAAGTAGGATTGCCTTTTATCACTTGGCTAATCTTGACACGCGTGGGATCGAATATATTGTTAAGAGTGGATTTACATGATCCGCGGTACGGAATATAATCAGTAGAACACTACAACGCCACAGGTGTAGTTTTTATATATATTTATATATCTATTATATACACAATAATAAGCAAGTCAAAGCTGGTGACAAGCAACAGTTGGCTGGTATTTCAATAATACATTCAATAACAATGTTTTCGGAGACGAGGTTTGCTCAGTTGTCTCTAGCAGCACGCGGATTTCAGTTGGACCGTCTAATTCAAATGACGGTCCCCAAAATCTGCTAATTTTGTTTTCCACCTTGGTTCTATTGAACAGGCACAAAACCGGATGTGTTAAAGGTAGCTACGGGAGGTTCAATTTTGCCTCACTGTATAATTCTTACCAGCTTGAAATGAAAACAACAGTTATCCATTTCGACTGACTCTCCGGGCTCTTCACTGATGAGAGGTAAAGAACTTACCCTCTGTTACTGTCCTTATCCACTTTACCATGTAGCCAAGACAGGAAATTTTCATAGTTCAATTTTGGCCTAGGATCAACAATTTGTCAAAGAATATTATATCTATGATTCTTTTACATAGATTCAATCGGTGCGGTTACTTTTCCTGACAAAAATAATTGTATTCTCTTATTTTAGAGGAATCTCTTCTTATGTTTGAAATTAATTAAAAAATTAACACCAGCCCGATTCTTTATTCAGCTGTATAGTAAATGATTTGCCAGTGCTGCAACCGGTTTTGAATTCAATCTTTTTTCCTTCTAGACTGGTTACAAAACACAGCTGGAGAGTTCAGTCTGTCCTGCTATTTAACTTATTAGAAGATTGGGGAATAAATGATGGATTCTTACCTTTCTTAAGAGTATTTGCATGAAAGAGAATGGAGTGAAACTTAACCGGAATTCAAATTTTTGTTCCGAGACGCTATCCATTGTATCACCGATACATCTACCCACCCCACAAAAATGATAAAGTTTAAAATGATAATTGCTTATAATCATACATGAATTCCTATTCACATTTAAATGCATCTAATAAGATCTGTTAGTAGCTTAGCAGTGCATTTCGGAAAATCGTTTAGCAAAATATGCCCGCAATATGACGCATTGTCAAAAGGACGTTTTCTCCCATGACACCGCTTTTTGAAAAAAAAACTAACTTCACACTTCGCTGGTGTTCATTTTTAAAAGCGGTGATTATAACTACGAATGAAGCCTAAAATAAGAAAGTAAATTGAGAAAGAACTGGAAATCCAATCCTGAACAGAATACAAAGAATACACCTTTACTTCTGTTAAAACATCCATGGAGGAGTGTGAACCGGACAATAGGTGAAACGTATTTACTTCTATTGAGGAAAATATAAATAAACAGTAAATGCAATTTCAAATTTGAGGCGGAAACATTAGAATTACAGAGTTGAAGTAGAATTTAGAAAGAACCGGAAGTTCAATCCTAAACAGGAAACAAGGGATAAACTCCTGTTCAAAATACGGGGAAGGAGTGTGAACCGGACGATAAGCGAACCTATCTGGTCTTATTGAGAGAGGAGAAAAAATAAATAGTGAATCAAATTTCAGACTTCAGACGGAGCCGTTAGGAGTATAGAGCTGAAGTAGAATTTAGAAAGAACCAGAAACCCAATCCTAAACAGGAAACAAGGGATAAACCTCTGCTCCTGTTCAAAAGACCGAGGTGATTTTTTCTCCCTCAGATGCTTTGTTATGCATCATCAGTGACATTTTAAAAAATACACGGAAAAGACTCAGATACAATATCTGTTTTGTATTAAAATAGAATTTAAAACTTGTTAAAACTATTCATAAACATAGATTAACATTCCGTCAACAATATGGTGGAATGTTAAAAGAACGCTTTTTCCCATGGTACCTCCTTTTTTTTAGCTAGCTTCGCTCTTTGGCAACGATATTCAAATGCGTTGCTTAAAATTGAAATAAAGCCTAGATGTAGTGAACAAGTTCTAGATTTAAAAATTCAAATGCTAAACACTGACTCATTGTTAGAAATAAACGAATTTCCTCGAAGTTACCAACTTTGCTTAGCACACACACACACACACAAAACTCGCGAAATTTCACACCTCGATGCGAAATGTTTGTCGTCTAATGGAATCACATCCGGGAGTTAATTCCTAAGCATTATATAAAACGATACAAGACGACCGTCTTCAGAGAGTTAAGATAACGAGCAATTAACACATGCCCTTGACGAACTTCAAGCGATCGTTATTATAATTGCCTCTCTATCTTTCTCTCTCATCTCTCACTTTTCACCTCCTTCCTTTTTCACCATTCACCCTGAGCGGATACCTCAAAAACACTCCTACCTAACAAACGCTCACGCATACATACACACATGCGTTCCTGTTTACGTACACATAAATTCACTCTTGCAAGGACTACCACGAACTCTTGATACCCTTAACTTCTTTATACAGTTTTTCAATGAATTCTACCAATTCATGTTATTCTTTTCCAATAATAATTTTCTATGCAAACATGCAAAAGGTATACTTTTATTCTTCCACACATTCCAGTCTCCAACCTTCTGATGATAGCGAATAATCCTAAGTTGTGGGGAGTTCAGTTATGTATGATACATGGCCAATTCAATAAACATTAAACATCTCCCTACTTCTACAGACATATGACGAAAGTGAATTTATACATTTATAAGTTCTAGAGAATTTACAACAAATATATTAAACACTATAATTTATTAAATTGTTTATTTGCAAGAAGATATTTATATTTATAACAATTAGAACTAATGCTATGGCAATAAAGAAAGACGCCTTCTATAAGTACTCTACAAAAAATTGAAGACTTATAACCTTATCCCTGATGAAAAGGTGATTAACATACTCAACTCTATCGCTATCTCCTTGACAAATGAGTTGCATTATTTCGTTCTGTCAGTTCTGTTCAGGTCTTTAGAGATGTGACACGCCATACGACTTCCATGGAGTCGAATCACTCTCATTTCCACTTTGCACTTACTGTAAAAACTGTTCGGACAGCTGTCATTTTTATTGCCTTATTCAAGTACACATGGCCCAGTGGATAAAAGCATTCGTTAAATCCAGTGACTTGACCTCAAAGGTTGTGAGTTCAACACCTAGCTACAGCAGTGGTGAACGTTGAGTTAAAGGGAGATAACTAAGACGTCCAGAAGTGACATGGCTCATGGAACAAGAACAACATACCCCAGTGACCGAAATAAAAGGGTTTAACTCAAAAGTTATGAGTTCAATAACTGGCTACAGCAGTGGTGAGCTTAGAGAATTGAGTTGAAGGGAGATAACTAAAACGTCCGGAAGTGACATGGCTCATGGAACGAGAACATTATACCACAGTGATTGAAATAAAGGGTTCAATTCGAAATTCCAGTCACCTGAAGTAGGACGAAGCGTACAACGACCGAAACGTGAATAGGCAATAAAGATGAAGACAACACTCCGAACATTGTAAATAATGTAAATACTACCTCATCTCAGAAGTATAGACAAATATTGCAAGAAAAAGTTCAACTCAGACAGATTTTTCCGAAGACTCTCGCTTCTCTAGAGAATGTTACACCCAGAAGACATATTAGAAGTAAGAGAAAAATAGTTTGAAAGCGTGTAACCTGTTTAATGTGCTTGTGTAAATGGATGGTAGGACAAGCACACAGAAGAATGGTAAATGGTCATAAATTACTTAGAGCAACAGAAAGATAGGAAGTTGTAGAGAACCTTGATCGCCTGAAAAAACTTTGTAGATAAGAGAAGAGAAAACAGTTATCTGGAAGTAAAGAAACTGTAAACAGTGACTGCAGCAGATATCGATTAAATGGAGTTATAAATATTTTAAAATTGCAAAGTCTGTAAAAATATTTTAAATATAATTAGAAAGAAAAACTGTATATATATTTTAAAATTGCAGACTGTATATTTTTAATATAATTAGAAATAAAGACTATAAATATCTTAAAATCGAAAAGACTATAAATATTTTAGATAGAATTAAAAATAAAGACTAAATATATATTTTAATATTGCAGAGATTATTAATATTTTCATTATAATTAGAGATAAAGACTATAAATATAAAATTGCAAAGACTGTATAAATATTTTAAATAAAATTGGAAATAAAGATTGTATAAATATATTAAAATTTACATATACATTTGGACACTATTTACATTGGACTCTTATCCTCATCTTTATTATCATACGCCCTGGCCTTGTTTAGGTGATATACGTTGAAATTTCCAACCGAACTCTTTAATACGCCCACCGGGGTAGATTGTTCTAGTGAATATGATAAGAAAGAATCCGATAAATAGTTTAAACAATGTGAATAGTGTAAAAAGGTACAACGCCTACCTCAGAAATATAGAGAGATATTGCAAAGATTGTATAAATTTAAGTAAATAATTAAGAATTACGAGGGGTTTTGCTGATATGAAAAATTACTCGCTCCTCTTGTTTGGATTTGCAGATTATTGTAAACCAAATCCATGTAAAAATAATGGAATTTGCATTCGGAAAGACGGTGGATTCAGGTGCAAATGCCTTGCAGGATATGTAGGAAAATATTGCCAGAAAGGTATATTAATTTATTCTTTATGATTTTATAAAACTCCAAGAAACTATTAACCTTGTGGACTGATCATTTACTACTAATTGTCACCGTTTTTTGTTCGCAGTTATTCGTGGTTGAATTAATGTTAAACGCAGTTTACTGCTGTAAAGCATAGTATCTCGCGTTCATCGATGGCAGGTGAGCTGGGCGCAATGGCATGTGTTTAAAACCCGAAAATATCAGTAAAATCAGGATCAGCATCACTGATGACACAACCTAGTACATTTCTAATTTTTATTTCTGGTTTTATGGACACCAACGTAGAAAGGGAAGATGTGGATTTCATCTCGATCTAATATGTCTCTGTTTTATAGCCAGCGAGTGGTTATTGTTCTCTAGTTTTCATAGCGATATCAAATTTAACAGAAAGAGAGACGGAGAAGTAAAATGATGGATAAGGTGTTTTTGGAGATTGAGTGGCAAATAGCTGGAAATAGGGTGTATTCGGGTGCTGGTCTGTATTAACATTGATGCATGGGATTGGGATCAGTTTTGATCCGCCCTTAGTGGGAGACGGACTTGTTCTTCGCGTGGTTCCAAAGCCACCCGTGCGTTTTGTTTATGATTAGTAAACCTGGGCAATGCTTTGTGGCCTTTGTTAAGTTGTACCATGTGTCAACTACATACTCACGTAGACGAGCAAATGAAGCTCTAATTAAAACATGTAAATATAATATTAAGAACAAGCTTCCCATTCATATTTTCTCGGTGTGGTGTTTGTCTTTCCTTCGTGTTACCTTGTGTAAATGTATTTCACAGGATTAAATGAATAACGACAAGAAACGAAATGCAACGTGGGGTATTCACTGGCCGTTTGGTGGAAAGTTTCGGCAAGGGTCGGGCTATATGTTTATATAGTGGGGATTCCAGAAACTAGCATAATTTATAATTAGAATTATATGATTAGACATATCAAATATTCGCCATAGTTGTATCCATATCTGATTTTTTTTATAATATATATATATATATATATATATATATATATATATATATATGTGTGTGTGTGTGTGTGTGTGTGTGTGTGTGTGTGTGTGTGTGTGTGTTTCATAATATTTTTAGTATTTATTGCAAAGTGGATAATTCTAAATGAAAATAAAATTATTCTTTTGTTAATACTGCACAATAACATCAGATGAACTGTTCCGGTGTCCAGTTTGTGTGCTCTCTTCCCCATGCTAGTCTCTTCTTCTTATTGGCTGGCCAAAGCAAATGCTTCCTGGCTGCCTCGTAAAATTTTGCAAAGTAATAATAACCAAAGAACAATTCGATTTTCATTTAGTGTATATATATATATATATATATATATATATATATGAAATGATTTGTTTGAACATTATTTTTGATCGATACTCGTATTTAAGTAAAAATAGTAGAGTATTCATATGTAGAAATAAACATAATATTGTTTGATTGTAAACATAATATAATATCTACTTAAGTACGTGTATCGATCAAAAATAATGTTCAAACAAATCATTTCAAATTGTTCTTTGTTTATAACCAGTTTCGTTAGTTTCTGTAATGTAATATATATATATATATATATATATATATATATATATATATATATAATTAGTTAATTTTTGGTCATAATTTAATTAAACCTGTACACAGTTGTATTAAAAGTGTTCAATATAATTATATTGTAGAACTTTTAAATATTTTTCATTTGGAAGTGAGTTATTACCGCAACCTAGGTTTCAACCTTTTTGTATCTTCAAACGTACAAAAGGGAATTTTTTACGAACGTGCGACTAGAGCTTTTATACAAAGGAAAATTTTGAACATTTTGAAAATTACGGTTATTTAAGAATCTAAAAAAACTTTCATATATGTTTGCATGATTCTAGTTTGTATTTATAGGTGTGATTACATCTGGACATTATTTCTGATCTTTAATTTAGTATATTTTCTTTCTGGGAAAAAGCTAATAGCTAATTTCTTCTCCTGGCACAATCTGCATGAATCATCACCGTTGTATGGTTTGGCTATTTTCACTATACTCCAAGTTATATCAGGGTCTTTTTCATTTTTCAATTTTAATTTCCACACGTGGCTATAATTTCCACACGTGGCTATAATTTCCATACGTGGCTATATATATAATTGTGTATTTGGGCAACAATCCCTCTTTTATACAAGATTCATTGAGAACGACTGACAAGGTACTAAAGTTGAGTATTTTATTTTATTTTTCTTGTGTTATAATTTCTTCTCTTAAATTTGTACAAGAACTTAAAAACTTTATTACATTATTTAGTTATTCTTTCTTTTAAATGAGTTTATATTTGTATTTGTAGGAAGTTGCAAACCAAATCCTTGCAAAAATGGCGGGAAATGCATACCCCAGGGAGATTCATTTAAATGCAAATGTCCTGGCAATTTTTCCGGAAAATACTGTGACTTTAGTAAGTATTTTTCATTGTATGTTTTAACGCAGATGCAATTAATATACTATATATATATATATATATATATATATATATATCACACCGAGCAAGGCGGTAACGCCACTGAAGCGCAGGGGGCTACGTAAGAGTGAAAAGATTGGAAAAGAGAAAGCTGGAAACCACATCCTAAACAGGGAACAAGGGATGAGCCTCTTCACCTGTTCAATAGACGTGGGTGGAGTGTGAACCGGGCAATAGATTAGTCTATCTACTCCAACTGAAAAAATAAATAAATAAAAGAGTGAAAAGCTTGGAAAAGAGAAAGCCGGAAATCACATCCTAAACAGGGAACAAGGGATGTGCCTCTTCACCTGTTCAATAGACGTGGGTGGAGTGTGAACCGGGCGATAAATTAGTCTATCTACTCCAATAGAAAAAAAATAAAAGAGTGAAAAAATTAGAAAAGAGAAAGCCGGAAACCACATCCTAAACAGGGAAAAAGAGGTGTGCCTCTTCACCTGTTCAATAGACGTGGGTGGAGTGTGAACCGGGCGATAGATTAGTCTATCTACTCCAATTGAAAACAAAAATAAAAGAGTGAAAAGATTGTATATATATATATATATATATATATACAGAGAGAGAGAGAGAGAGAGAGAGAAAGAAAGAGAGAGAGAAAGAGAGAGAGAGAGAGAGATGCTGATAGATGTACGACCTGTGTCCCTGACGCATAAAAATATAAAAGGACGCAAGAAAATCGTATCCATGCGTCCCAGAGACGCACCTCAATTTTTTTTTTCAATTTTTCTATATGCGTGTTCTCAGCTAAATGGCAGAAAGTAGATTTGTTTTAATTTGAACCGGAAATTTTCACCGAAAATATAAGAGAATTTACCTTCTTTTTTGTTTGCTTTCTTATTTCTTTCCCCACCATTTCAAGCTGTTGTTTGCTTTCTTGGAAAATGAACAATTTAAATTTTATGAGAAGTTCAGTGAGATAAAATGAATTCCATCGGATGGGGTACAAGGTGGGGTTTAGACTGCTTTAGTTTCATCAAATAAAGCTTTCCCGTCCCCTTCCCTAGTTCATAATAAGAAATTATGACTTGTTTAAGAGAAAAAAAGTTGATTTAAACCAATTCTTAACTTAAATAAAATCATTTTCTTCAAAATAATTTGGAGCCATCGAAAACGAACCTTACCAATACTATTACTGGGGATGTGTTAAAGCCATGTGTACCATGGCTTTATCCTTCAAATAATTATATGTACAAAAAAGCTTGATGTTGTTGTTTTCTAATACCTAGAAGAAATATTCAAAAACAAATGAAACTGATCTTTTCTGTTAATTCCTCTCCACTAAATAAAAAGTCTGGTAGCCGGTAATAATAAAATTACAGGAAAAGAATCACAAAAAAAGTCACAAATAATCTATAGTGACTTGTAGTATTTGAATTTTTAGGTATCTTAGTTTTATTTTACTTTTAGTTTTAACTTTATTTATTCTACAGAAGTTTAAAGGTTGGGTTTTATACTGAATAAATTCAAATTATGTTTTAAACTTAAACATTTTTATCAAGTAGTTTTGTATTAAAACTTTAAATTAAATTATTGCTTTATGTTTAAAAGGTGTTCGAAGTAATTTTTAAAAACTATTTTAATATACAAATAGTAACTTTATAAAAAAAAGTCTAAATTTAATTTTTGCGGAATGATATGACTTTTAAAGTTTTGTAAATAAAAAAATCTTTGGAATATTATAGATTAAGCACTAAATTATATGATTTAAAAATATATATTAAAAACCTAACAGATTTAATTTTAAGAATTGGGGCAGTTTCATACATTAATTTAACGTAAATCGAACTCTCTTCAGTCATTTTAAAAAACGGCAATATATAATTATAATTTAGTGTGATGGATTCAAGTAATATAAATAAATTTACATTATTTGGTGGCGCTTTCGTGAATTAACATAAAAGATCCCAAAACTCTAATATCTGTCTCATTTCGTTCACGTTTTTAAATTGTTGCCTTTTTATTTTCATTTTCTATCAAATTATCATCATCTTCTTTTTCTTTTAACAACCGATAGTGAAAATGAATTACTATCATACTTTTCTTGTTTCATAAATTCATAGCAGTCAAAGATTGACCAACAAAATAGCTATGCTGACCGTGTGTCAGTCAGTACTTGGATTTTCTTTGGTCTTTTAAACACTTTCTTGTAAGGAACATTTGAATGTACATTTCTAAGTTGATCGCATCAACATAAATGGTTGACTATCTTTGAGGAGAGGAAATAAAAGTATTCTTTTTCTATTTCTCCTTTCTCTGTGATCAGCAAAGAGAAGTAGCATGCAGATCACAATAGGCAGGTGAGAAATTGCTATCTAGTATGGCAGACACCATACAGATAGCTCTAAAAAACAAAGGTGACTAAATACCCATTACTAAATACCATGTTACAGTGCTCATAGATGAATCTTCTTTTAGGTACCTCCACTTATTTTCGATCCTTTAATTTAAATTGAATTTTTTAAAATAAAGAAGTTTTCCTGAAGCTTTAATTTTAGCTGTAATTGAAAGCAAAGAGATTAAATTTACTAATTCCAGTCAGTAAAAATACTCTGGTGTATTACAAACCGAAATTATATTAATTGGAATATAAAATTTTTCTGGTTTAAAAAAAAAATTCAATTTTTCGGCTATTTTTCATCGATCGAGACATTTTGTAAACAGACGCCAATTTTCGATTTTAAAAAATTTTACAAAAATAAAATATATCCAACTGACACATTTTTTTATTGAAATTAGCAAATTTAAACTTACTTTAACCTTATTTGAGGTAATTTTCATTGCTTACTGCCTAAAATTTACTATAAAAGCGTTTCTTTATTACGATAGCCTTGTTATCATGGGTTATCATCGTCTTATCAGACGAGGATAATTGGCACGACAGATGAAAGCCATCAAAAATGCAAAGTATGGAAGACAAATTTGACATAATTTTATGTGAGCTTAATCGTACGCTTCGTTTTTTTTTTTTTGTTTTCAACTATATAGTAAAATTTGAAATTTAACACAATGTTTTCAGCAATTATCCAATATTCTATTGAGATTTAGTTAGGTTAGCTTTATTGCCTTATGCTTGATGATGTTTTATGAAAAATAAAAATAAAAATAATATAAAACTTTCTTTTAAAATAATTTTACAATTTAATAGCAGATTGACGACAGAGGTAATAATTTATGAAATGTTATGGCAAATATTCATTTTTATTTTTAATATATTTTTTTCATATTCCTTATTAGGGACCTCCACAAATTGTGAATTTCACAATTAATTTTTTTTTTAACAAAATTAGGAAACTAGGAATTAAAATATAAAAACTTGCTTTAACTTTTGAAGGGATGATTTGCAAAGCCCGTTGAATGTTGAAGCGTAGGGCATAGGAAACATGGCATCGAGATGAAAGAATTGTACCTTGCTGAAAATGTATTAATAGTTTTGTGTTATTTTTTCTTGTAAGAAGTACAAACTTTGGTACGGACCTTTTAATGATATATATCACGTAAATCCACCCGTAATAAGAAAATACGGGTCATCATACGCACACAATTAAAATGTTTTACTAATTTTAAAAATCGAATGGCTCAATTATTTGTATTATGCTTTTCAATTTTCGATTAGTAATTATAGTCTTCATGTATTAACGTAACAACCTAGCGTGAACGATGATGGAAGAAATTTTTTAAAATTCTGAAACTTTATAAATTATTATAACAAAAAATAAATTATTATAACAAAAAATATTAAAAATAGAAACAATTCTTGGAAAATTTCAATATTCATTGAAAAGTTTTTTCTTTGCAGAATATGATATTCTTAATATATATTGTTTATAAAACCAATTAAAAGTTTATCTAAATAAAAAATGGCATAGTTTTATTGCATTTTTGCTTTCACAACTTGGAGCAGATTTTCTGAAAAACAGCTCATTAAGAAAAAAAGAAGACAGTTGATTAGCATTCCCCAATGACTTCTGAATTTAATTAATATTAGGTATATGGGCGAACACTCGCGAATTTCTAGACATTTCTGAAAATTAATTTGTTGGGTGGGTAACATTTGTAAAAAAAGTATTTTTACTAAGATTTTCTAAAAATAATTATTTAAAAAAATGGTAATAAAATATTTTAAAAAGTGGTATCTTTGGTAATTTGTAAGGTTAATTCCACGGGGGATCGTAATCCGATGAGAATTCAATGTTAGAATTTAAGAGAGTATTATAATGAAAATAAATTGGACGAAGTTACAAATCAATTTTTTTCCGAAAAGGAATGGGTTAGTTTTATTCAGGCAAAAGGTATAGTGGGGGAAAGTGGAAGACTGAAAACATTTTATCGATGGGTGGAGAGCTTAGATATACAGTATTAATCTTTAAGCGCGGATGTCACACCTAGAGTGCCGTATTAATATACCAGCCGATAAGATGACCTTCGATTGAACTTTCAATCGGCCATTCCCAAATACAGGAGAGTAAATTTATGAACTGTATTTTAATTAAAAATTTGAAATTCCGACGGTAATAATTGCTTCATCTTATAAATAATAATCTTTTTGGTTTTATGACAACAATATTACTATCAATTATGATAACAATCTTAAAGATGATAACAAAAAAGCCAAAAGTATCAAAAACAACAAAAATCCTTATTTAAGATTTTATTATATATTTTTGTACACACACACACACACACACACACACACACACACACACACACACACACACACACACACACATACATAGGTAGCATATCTTCATTCAGGATTTTTTAAAAATAATCTAAACATATTATGCTTATTTATTTTTATAAAAAAACATTTCTAGTTCTATAGTCCGTTTCTTGATGCTATGTTGAAATTCATTAAAGAATTGTAGTTTTTTCTTACCAAAGTACTTTCGATCTCTTCTATTATCATCCGCAGGTGTGGATTACATAGACAAAGTTATTGTACTTATGATCGTTGTGATGGTGATTTTTAAAACACGTGCACTTATAATTATTTTACAATTTAATATTTTTCCACTGTAGCTATCGAATTGTTTTTTAAACAAGTGTCCTAATATATAATAAATAGTACTTATAATTATTTTAAAGTCTTCTGTTTAGACATTAAAAAATACAACTTCAACTGGTAAGCAATAGAACATAACATAGGGAATACTAAAATTCATAGGCAAGGTAGTAAAAGAAAGCAGGAAGAAAGGACTAATTATCACTTATATGAATTTAGAATATAAAGAACAATCGAAGATGTTAGCTACACAATTAGAGACATTAATAAGCAGAGACAGAAATTTAAATGCCTGAGAATTGTTTCAATAAAAGACTGTGACATCGTAATCCGAGGGAGAACTGGAATGGTGAAAGTTGCCTTCCAAAAGCTAAACAAAGCATAAAGAAAAAAGAAAGTTTCGTTAGAAAAAACAAAGTGCAAACTGTTATTCTTATTAATAAATTCAAGATTTAAGGGTATTAATATAAGTAACTTAAGTAACTGCTATTCCATTAGATTGAAAAGATTATGCTATGAAAGATAAGTAAGGATTAACGCCAAATATAAGTGTATTTTTAGGAAGAATATTAGGACACTGAAAGCTTAAAGTAAGCCAAAGGATTTCCGAAAGTAACTTAATAACATATACACTAAAGACATTGTTCGAGCTGTTGTTTTCATCTTTATTGCCATATTCACGAAGTTTCAGCCGTTGTACGCTCCGGCCTTCCTCAGGTTCTTGAATTTTTGAACTGAAGTCTTTATTTTGATTACTGGAGTATGTACTTCTTATTCAATGTGTCATGTAGGTATTTCTTTTTAACACGACTCCCTAAGTTCACTACTCACATCTTTTGGGGTCAAATCAATGGATCTAACCAACGCTTTTAGCCACTAAGCAATGCGTCCAGTGATTTGACACAAAGACTTATGAGTTCAATTCCTGGTTAAAACAGTAACGAGCATATAACTGAATTAAAGGGAGATAGCTACATGGTATCCGGAAGTGGCATGGCACATGGAATGAGAATGGTCCAAATAAACTGTTCGAACTTTTACAATTCTAAAAATTGCTCTTATAAAAGAATAAACGTTGCCGAGGACAGAAGATAGTTAAAATATTAGCGGTGTCAACGGTAAAAACATCCTTTTGATATTCCGTTTTTTTTTGTTTTTTTGTTTTTTTTATGGACAGGAAAGTCCATGTTTGTGAACAGATTTGGTGCAAGTGAAATTATATAAATTTACCAACCATTCCAGTAAGCAATGTCATGAATAAATACTGTTTAATATTTATGTCTGAAATACTCGAGAACAAAAACAAAAATATATAAATGCCCTTTCATGTTTTACAATTCTAATAATTGCTTTTTTTTAAAAAGAAAAAATGTTGCCAATGAGTGAAGGTAGTTAAAATAATAAAGATATCAATGTAATAACTATCCACTATTGACGCACCGTTTTTATTTTTGTTTTTGTTTTTCCGGGCACGTTTTTTGCTGAATAGATTTCGATACAAGTTAAATTAAAAACATACTGAATAGATGTAGGTACCTCCGCTCATTCACTGAAAAACAGCATAGCATGATGGTTAAAAGGCTCAAACTAAATAAAACAAAATTTTATCATCAAAATCGTTATGTTATTATTAAGAGGAAAGATCAAAGTTTGTTGTCATTATTTGTTGAAAATTTTTAATTCTTTCTCACACGATCGTTTGGCTATTTGTTTTATTCGTCGGCGATTTAGCCGATGTTTATTAGAGGTTACTACAATGGCAAATATTATATTGCGCAAGTCAAGATTTTGGCGTTGAAAGACACATTAATTTAGGAATTCTTGCAAAAATCAAATAATTCTCTAATTTTAATGAAACTTTCAGAACTTATTCACAAACAAATGAAGAAGTTATTTATGCAATTGCCATTTTTAAAAACCCTTGATAAATATATATAAAAAAGAGTAATAATATAATGAGAATATATTCTGAAGAAAAATATTAAGGATATATTCTGAAGAAAAGAAAAAATGGATAAGTAATGAATTTTTATAAGAATTATTTATTTCTCTTCTATGTTAATTATGATGATTTATAAAGTTTCAAACATCTTTTAAATTTCTTCGAGTCACTTGGTGTCTTCGGTTATTAACTTATTAAGTAAAAACTATATTTACACATCAAAAATTGAAAAGCCGAATACAAATCATTTTGCATTAACATTTTAAAAATAATTTAAAAAATTTGTTTGTATGCTATACTGTACATTCTTTTACTATGGAAAGTTATAAGAAACTTATTATTAAAAGGTCACGTGTTTCAAGGGTTGTTCCCCTTACGAAACGTTCACTTTGATCATATCAGTTCTGTTCAACAATATTTCCAGATGTGTAAACTGATTGATGATTAAGAGATACTTTTATTCTGAATTTCATGCCACGACAAATAATATTTGTTTCAAATCAGGTTAATTTAACTTTAAATTTGCTAATTTTCTAAAAGTAAAGTGTCACAGATGTATATTTAAGATGTTTAAAACCGAGAATTAACTTCTGTTTACAAATGTGTCGATCGCTCAAAAATGGCTGAAAAACTGAAAAATTGTTAAACATTTCAAAATTTTAGATTTCAATGAATATAATTTCTTATTGACATGCACCAAATTATATTGCTTACTGGGAATAGTAAGTTTAATCATTTAGCTTTCAATTAAGCTAAAATTAAAGCTTCAGGGAAAACATTTTTAATTCAGTTTCAAATTTGGGTATCGAAAATGAGTGGAGGTACCTAAAAGTTCAAAGGAACAAAACTCAAACGTACTTGATTTTATGTCATATGAATTCTGTCTCTTGTATTCTTCTAATCTTATATTTCGCTAGATCCATGCCATCCAAATCCTTGCAAAAACAATGGAAAATGTGTTCAACATGGAAAAATATATTCATGTAATTGCACCTCTCCATATATGGGAGTCAACTGCGAAATCGGTAAGTAGAAATAACATATTTTGATGTTTAAGAGAAAGAAAGAAAGAAAGAAAGAAAGAAACTAAAGAGAAGCGTAAATGGTTTCCTACTTTCTAAAAATAAGATGTACTAAGTATTTTCATTATTCTGTCCCCCACTTCCTGGATATATATCCGGGATGATTCTTTTTCTTCTTCATCTGCTGTGTTCTTTCAAGACGTAGGCGATCATGGACTCCTATTTGGCTCTGTCTCTTGTCGCTCTCAGTGTTTTTTCTTTGGTATCTCATCCAAGCACCACTCCACCAACTATTTGCTCAGACTTAACAAGTACGTCTTGCGCCGCTTTCTCTGTCTCTTCTTCCACTTATCCGACTTGTGAGCATCAAGTTCTCCAGGCTTTCCTTCCTCATTGCGTGTCCCAGGAACCTCATTTGTCTCTTCCTGATATTTATTTTCAGTTTTCTTCTCGTTTGTATCCTTTTCAACACCTCATCGTTGCACACATGCTCTGTCCATGGTATCCACCAGCATCCATCTGTAAACCACATTTCTGTTGTCTCAAGCCTCTCTTTCATCTTTGATCGTCGCCAGAATGATACTTACCCACAATTTCGTTAAGTTATTTTTAATAGAAGTGTCTCTTAAAAAAGTCTCGACCATAGGGATAATTTATTAAAAATATAATTACACAGGAACATTTTATTTACTAATTATTTAATTGTGTGGTGTTCAAAATTATCTTCTTTTACAAATCAGATTTCACACCGGAAACACTCTGTCATTTTACTCCATTAAAATTCAATTCTTTCTTTAGATTGCTCAATATTTATTGCGCGCGTCTAATAAACAGTTGCTTTTAAATGTCCCCACAGATAACACGCAAAGGGTGTGTGTGAGGTCTGGTAACCTCGGTGGCCACTCAACAAGACCTCTTTAACTCATCTATTAAACCCTATGGTGCACGACTTTTGCCTCACCCTTCATGTATATATATATATATATATATATATATATATATATATATATATATATAAATATAAAGGTCAAAACAAAAAATGACGAGAAAGAGCAAAGATAAAGAATTAATTGATATACGTTAAAAAGGTTGTTTATATATATATGCATTAGTCATCCACATACAAGCCTGTTTTGCTGTATCACAGCTCATCAGTGTGGCTAGACACATCCATTGCTTCTGGCTGGGATCGAAACTCGACCGATTTGGTGTCATTCGCTACTCCCTAAGACATAAGCGCATAGAACCAGAACAGGGAAATTTTAACGTGTTGTATATAAGCAGTGTATACACACGCCAGTCACCGAAAGAACTGTTCATTTCTGAAGAGTCACGCATATATCTCAGAAGTGGAAACTTTTTAAAAAATGTTCTTCTCTAGAGAGCTCAATCGTAATGAGAGCATAATATATTAGACATCCACATACAAGCCTGTTTTGTTGTATCACAGCTCATCAGTGTGGCTAGACACATCCACTTGCTTCTGGCCGGGGTCGAAACTCAACCGATTTGGTGTCAGTCGGAGTCGCTACGCCTTAAGCCGTAGGCGCATGGAATCAGAGAAGAGAAATTTTGACAACTTGTATATAAGCAGTGTATACACACACCAGTCACCGAAAGAACGCAATTCATTTCTGAAGATATGTATATATATATATATGTATCCGCTCTTCACAATGTATAAGTGTGTGAACACAATATTAATAAGTCGATATAAATAGATGAATGAATGTATGAATAATACATTTGTATGTACACACACACACACACACACACACATATATATATATAAGTATGGGCATGTCTGTAGGGAAATATACGTATGCATGTGTGGATGTGTGTAAGTATGCAAATATATGCGTATTTTGTGAGTATGTGTGAGAATTGTTAGTATGTTACTACTATTTATACGCGTGGAAATCCCGTCTTCATAAAATATATATGTGAGCATGGATGGATGTGTGTCTGTATGTATATGTAAGTATAAACACAGGCGCATTTGTATGTACATATGTAGATGTATGAACATAAATAAGTATACGTGAATGTATTAATATGTAGGGTACATGCATATACGTATCCATGAGCTTGTGAATCAGCGTGAAATGACTTTATGGTAAATCTCCAAGAATGGTGACTTCTCGATTGGTCTAGTGATCCTCAACTGAGATAACGCCAAGGTTTCTGTTTTTAAATATTTTTACTTGTTTTTCTTTTCATTTTCATTTACTTTAGATGTTTAAGTAAATTATATTCGGGAATGTGTGTGTGTGTGTGTGTGTGTGTGTGTGTGTGTGTACTTGTAGTAATGGATTCTTTTGAGATCTTCGTTTGATGTTAATATTTTTAATTTTTAATTTAAAATTTATATTTAAATTTGTATGTCCAAACTTTTTCTCTAACATTTGTCCCAGTCATTATTTATTTAAACTAAAATCTCTTTGGTAAATTTTTCAATGTTTTTTTCAACATTGATGATGCAGTTTTCTTTTGTTTCTATGCGAAAATCTTTCATAGCTTACTTCCCAGTCAACCACCCCTTCCTCCTTTTTCCTTTTTTTCCTTTTTTCTTTCGTTCCCCCACCACTTCTATCTATCTTACATGGCTAAATTTTAACTTTTAAACTCTTGACTTTGTATGGGGGAGGGGTATGTCTTCTAATATGAGACATAGGTATCTGTCTGCTTTCCTCTTTTTACTTCCTTAAATTCAAAAATTGTTAATCCCACCCTATTTTATTTTTCTTGTGTATGGATGATTTTTTTTGGACTTCTACCGGTATAAAATCTTTTAACATATTTGAATTTGAGTAAATAAAATTTTCGTTTCGCCGTTGCTGAAGAAGCGAAGATTTCCTCGTAGAAATGGCTATTCAACGGATTTAAATATCGAAATTTTTGTTTTATTTTTTATATTTGGCTCTGTAAATAGAATGTAATATTTACATCGAGCCCTCCACCTTGATCAATTTTAATATTAATGAAATTAATATTAATTAGGATCGGGTTTTTGGGATTTACTATCTGACCATCCTTTTAGATTTAATATATATATATATATATATATATATATATGATCATCTTATGACAGCTTACTAATCTTTGTTTATTTACAGATTGTGATATCATAGGTGACATAATCATAGCGTTGGAAATAACGAAAAGCCTTACACGAGAAAATCTTTACAGATTAGTTGATGCCGTCATAAATATAATCAGAATTTTCGATTTTGCTAATGGCAAAGTTCGTATTGGCGTAATTGTATATAGTAAAACGATTATTGCAAATTACCGCATGGATACCTATACCAGCAAACAGAGCCTTATTTTTGCTGTCAATCTCCTGCGATACATTCCTTTACCCGATTGGACACAACCCAGTACGCACCTCGCCTTGAATACTATGAGAAACAGCTTCAATACATACGGCAGAAAAGGTTATCCGTACTATTCGTTTGTGTTCACGTACACAAGATCAAGATATCCGTTTGCGACATGGTGGGCTGCATATTACTTGAAGAAGTTAGGTGTCACTGTGTATACTGTTGGAAACAGAAATAGACCTGAATTACATCATATCGCGAGCTCACCTGCATGGGATCACGTCTTTGTAACGAGTTTCTTTTACTTGGATACTGTCATTAACAAAGTGGTTGCCCGAGCATGTACAGGTACGTATATCTTCATCTAATTGATTGGTTTTCAATTCATTTCCTCTAAAGCAAGCATGTGAGTACCTGCTTTTTCTTTTTCTTATTTTTGTTGTACAGTTAAATTTCTGAACAGTTTCATTCTTTCACCTTTTGTTTATTGTCGCTTTAACGTATCACATATAAATTCAACTGTAAAATGATGAGACCTTGCTGCCAATTTAGCACTGCGTTTAAATTCATAAAGTCTAGATACCATAGCGGAATGTTTATCATAACAATTGGCATTAAAGTGTTTACAGAAAATGCGTAGGAAAGCTACATTGTGGCGGCGGGAAAATGACTGAAGACATAATGCACGATCAGGAGCAATAATATTGCAGATTGTTTTTAGGTTTTATCAAGAATCTCTAAATACATAGCATGAGCAACAAACTAGATTAGGCAGCAATATTCAAAACAAGGACGAATGGTATTCTTATAGATATGTAAGATAGATTCTCTCTTTTTCTTGCACTAGGTTGCCATTACTTTCTGTGAGAGACTGGTTGCCATTCAAGGCTATAGAACTCACTCAATATTTAGCCCATAACTGGGGGGGAGAAGAGACCGATTAAAACCTTTCCCAAGGGTATTTGTGCATAAGTGAATGCAACGAATTCAAATGGAATTCAAACTAGCGTTGTCTAGCATGAGACAGGGAACTAAGTTTCATAACATCAGACCTAGCAAAGGATTTCAGTATATTCTTTCTACTTCATGGAAGCAGAAAGCGTTTGTCATAAAAAGTATTTACAGAAAAGGCGTAGGAAATTACATTGCGGTGGTGGGAAAATGACTGAAGACATAATGCCAGCAGAGTGAAATGCATCACGCTTTTGGAGGTTAGCATCAGCTATGCTGATAGAAGGGTTTTTTAGACGCTTCAAAGAGAGCAGTTTCATTTTGGAAGCGTTAAAATCGATAAGAAATTCCTTGTCCTAGTTGGTAACAGAAAGTGGATCATTTTTATATCAAATGCTAATTTGGCATTATGAAATCACTCAGACTAACTATTCCAGAAATCCGGCGACTCATTAGAGTTGTAGGGGGGGGGGAACACATGTACTGCAACCGCATTTGAAATCGTGTTTCTTTGGGTACGATAGCCTGGCGGAGCCTAACCCTCGTTAGGTTGGTTTGAATTCAATTTTCCTTTCTTCTAGACCAGTTGCCACCCTAGACTATAGAGCCCAGTCTATCCAGCTATTTACCAATAGACGGGTGTGAAAAGATGGATTCATACATTTCCCCACGTAAGTGAAAATAATGAGTTCGACTGGAATTCGAATTCGGCTATCCGGTCTCTTAATCAGAGCATCTATTCATTACTCAACAATACTCACAAATAAAACAGGAATAATATATTCTTTTCATGTGCCGACATATTCTATCTTAGTTTTTAGTTTGTTTTTTGGTATCTTTTGTATATATGATTATTAAATATCAGATCACTGCAAACGTTCGAGCTCGAATTTCATTGTTAATACAAAATGACTGCATATTTTATTGCCGATTTCTGGTGTGTTCTAGATTTAGTTGCGAGTCAGACATTGTTGAATGTTGACGCTTTGTCCAGAAATGAATGCCTTCAAGCTGGAAGATGAAAAGTGTCACTTTTACTATATTATTCTCCATAAATTTCGGAAAGTAATAAGCGTTGAAACTTTGACAAAAAAAAAAAAAAAGAGAAAGAAAAAAAGAAAAACAGAAAGTTTATTTGGATCGTGTTCCCCCTCTTCAAACTGACAAAAATGGTATGGCAGATTTCGTCAGTATGATTTTAACCTAAACGACAAAACCACACCCCGGGCACCCTTCCAACGTTGATGAAGATGCTCTGCTTGCAACCGTGAAGAATAAAAGATTCCGACCGAAGAGATTGCTAAAAGTTTGAAAATTCATATATCAATTGCCACTATATTTGCCTGGCTTGACTCTTTCGGATTTTGAATATTGAAATTATTATAATTTCGACTCTATACAGACACCAGAACTTTCTGTCAACAAAAACACGAAGTTTCTATGAAAATTTCATCAACAAGCTTGTAGAACGATGAGCGACAGTTGTTACAAAACAATGGAGACTATGTATAAATTTCCCAACGACATTTGCGCGTAACAACAAATTCAACTAAACTTCGAAATCGGCACGCCGATTGCTCATTCTGAGCTGATAGCCATTACCCCACATCCTGTGTCTAACTGCTTAGGCGTCGAAATGACGGAATTTGTAGCTGAAAAAGCCGCTAAATATCCTGAAATGTTTTGATTTACCGTTAACAAAACTTCAAATATGCAATAATTAAACACAAATATAAATAAAAAGAATATTGACAATGATAGCTTGCAGAGATTTCATTTTTTTTTTTTTTTTTTACTGGGGTTTATTAAGAAATTTAATAGTTTTATTTTCAGCACAGCAAACTAACAAACCAGTTTTTATCGGTACGTTCTATTTTATTTTATAGATGTAAGACCATGGCAGGTATGCAGAAAATGCAAAAATAATTGTAATTGTGCACCAGGTAAATAAAATAATTAATTATTTTTGTTTTTTTTTCGAAGCAATTTATTGATCCTAATTTCACCGTGTCAAATCAGGAAATTAATTCAATTTTAAAAAGGCATTTTCTTAAAATCTATTTTTAATAAGTTATTTCAATATATAACCGATTTCTCTATTAAATTATAATGGAAAATGAGCATGTGAAATTCCTGTGGTGCTTCACAATTCCGTGTAACAGTTATTGAACATTTCAGAGCAGACACAAACATTGATCATAAAAAGTTCACATGAGTGTCTGTTGATAAATACGGATTCACATTGTCCCTCTAGTAACCTTTCACACACACACACACACACACACACACACACACACACACACACACACACACGTGTGTATATATATATGTGTGTGTGTGTGTGTATATATATATATGTGTGTGTGTGTGTGTGTGTGTGTGTGTGTGTGTGTGTGTGTGTGTTGTAACCCTAAAAGGTTACTGCGTGAATAAACACCAAAACGGAGGTTGGGGATAATAGTAGAATCTATCTATCTATCTATCTATCTATCTATCTATCTATCTATCTATCTATCTATATTATAAATTATATTTTAGAACATGTCCAAACTACAATCTACAAAGTGTATATTTTGTTTCGACATTGAAAAAACAATGTCTCATCAGGTAGTAAACGTTATTTTTTAAAAAATAGGTGGAAATTCGATTCCTTTTATTAGAATTTGTTTTTTGTGCGCCCGAGAAAAAGGGGGTAGGGAAAATTTTTTTCCTACACTTTGGAATAATTCCAACGTTTATGTGCGTGATTTCATCATCTTTTCAAAGAACGCCAAAAGTTTTTTTTATTTTTATACTTTGCTACTACAAATATTTCTATCTACAATCCATACCAAGCCAGAGTGGTAAAATTCCTATCACGTTGCCGATTATGCTCCCTCTCTCCCACCTCTTTCTTATGCGTTCATTTTCTCTCACTTTCTTCCCCCTCTATGCATTTCCTACTTCTTCCTCTTTGTTAATCTCAGGCACCGTGTCACCAAAGTTTGTATATAACTATACTTTACTTCCTACCTAAACCTGGCGTCTTTCTCCGATTCTTCTATCATGTATCTTTAGCTCTTTCTCGCTCGTTTACCTCTTTTGGTTTTATTTCCCATGTGGCCTTTTTATTCTGGTTTCTCATTTTTCCTGCTCCCTTTACCTCGTACACACACACACACACACACACACACACACACACACGCGCACACACACACACACACACACACACACACACACACACACAAATGCCAATAAAGTAAACGAATTTTCATCTCTTTTCAAAAAATAACGTTTACTACCTGGTTAGACATTGTACTTTCAAAGTAGAATCAAAATGTACACTTTTGTAGTAGATTGTAGTTTGGACGTGTTCTAAACTATAATTTATAATAAACATTCATAGCTCTTTTTCGATATTGAGCACTGTTTTAAATTAATATTTTAATATGTTTTATATATATATTCTAATTTTATTTAATTATTTCCATTTCTTTTTCTTAACAGGCTCTCAATGCTGCAACGGATGCTGTCAGGAAACCATTTCAGTTCGAAGTTAGGTTAGTAGGATTGTTTTATAATGTCTATCATTCCACTTTTGTAATTTTTCTTCAACAATCGTTACATACTTGTTCCTTATATAGCAAAAGTTTTGCATGATAGTAAAATATTTTTTAAATTAAAAAATGAACTTGTAAGATGTATCAAAAACAGTACAAGCTTTTTTACCATTTTGGCTGCTACAGCTTTGTTTATTCATCATATAAATCTTTTTACGAATTTAATTTATAATCTATTCAACCAATTTACAGTATATATATATATATATATATATATATATATATATATATATATATATATATATATGGGTATAAATGTCCAGTTCGTAAACGGTGAGGATAATCCAACAAGATCAACTTAATATAAAATATTAAGTGTTATATCTATATAGAGAGCTCAATGGATGTTATCCAGAGCAATATGATATTTATAAAGGAAAACTCAACACGTCATTTTAATTGGTTATAAATTATAATTAATTTCTATGAGCTTAATTATCTCATTTCATCAGACCTTACAATATTCCTTCCATTTGGGACAAAACATTTTGCCGGAATAAGCATTTTCTTTAACTGAAGAGAAGGATAAAAATAAAAATAAAAATAAAAAAAATAAGATGAAGGAAAAGAAAAAAGAGGAAAAGAGAGTCAGGACTCAGGCATTGGCGTCAGATTTGTCTGGGATTGCCCAGGCCGTCGTGAAGAGGTTGACCTGTTAAGGAATTTTTAATTCCTTAGATACTGGTGTTTGTGTGACCCCATAAAACTAACCCATCCATTTATACTAACTTATATCCATATATACATATGTGTACATTCCCGCATATACTTACAAACGTGACTTTGTTTATGCTCACATATATTTACCGACTTACACTTTTTCGTATCTACTTCCGGATCCTAGCGTTCGTACACTTACACATATACATCTCATAAAGACGGGATTCCCGCGCTTATAAGTAGCGTTATATATATAGATATACATATAATTGCTAGTAATTTTCACACATACTCCCAAATTTACGCTAATATTTTCATACATTTAATTTCCAAATGGGGTGGTATATTTTCTTTTCATACGTCTTAATAAACATTACTCATATATACTGGCTTACCTTATTCGAATTGTTGATGCTAACCTGTATATGTATGGGTTGAATGATCAGTACACGAAGGTATAATTAGTTTCAGGAATGTATATATCTAAAATTAACATAACTTACATATAATCTGGTGTTCTCACACGATGGAAAAACGTATACATAATTAGGTCCGTTGAGTTTTCCTTTATGAATATATATATATATATATATATATATATATATATATATATATATATGTGTGTGTGTGTGTGTGTGTGTGTTTGTGTGTGTGTTATTCCCAAACAAAAATGAATATATAGAGGTATTTTATGGTATGATTACACTTAGTCATAATTTCTGTTCTTTCATTTAGTAATTCATTTTTGTTTGGGAATAACACACACACACACACACACACACACACACACACACACACACACACACACACACACACACACACACATATATATATATATATATATATATATCCAAATGAATAAAAAACGAAGAAAATAATTGCAGCGTTCAAAATATTAATTTAAAACCATGTTCAATATAAAAATAGAGCAATGAATATTAATTATAAATTATACTTTAGAACATGTACAAACTACACGCTACTACAAAATTTTACATTTGATTTCGACATTGAAAGAACAATGTAACATCAGGCAGTTAACAATGATGGTAGTAAACTTGTTTTTTAAAGAAAATTAAAAAAATCACCTCCTTTTATTTTTGAAAATGTTTTTGTATGAGGTAAGAAGATATTGAAAAAAAATTAGTTTTGTTGAAAAATATAGTTGCTCCAGAAAAAAAAATATAGAAACAGAAAAATCATATTTATTCAGTTAGTTAATTTTAGTCTAGGACACAAATTTCTTAAATTAATTGATAAACATTTCCATAAATTAATCTTTTCAACAAAATATTAAATAGGCATACGCTAAAACTCATAATTGCTCTAACAATTTAGAAAATATAATTTAATTTCATAACAATAAAATATTGAAATTATACAACAATAACAGGATTAACTCTACTACTCATTTTAATTTGCCTCATAGTGAAAACTTTTGTAATTGTAGAAACCTTAACCAGTACCTATTATCTAATAAGTTTTTAACTTAACCCCAACTCTATATGTGTGCAGTATTTATTTAGTAGAAACTCATAGGGTTACTAAAGTTTATATTGGCAATACAATGAACCTTTTTAAAAATCGTTTTTGCAATCATCTCTCATCTTTTACAAATAAGGATAAACAAAATATGACATCACTTTCTAAATATTTTTGGAAATTAAAAGGAGAAAATAAAACACTTAAAGTTAAATGGAAAATTCTCAAACAAGCTAGAATATCTTGATCGGTAAATTAACCATATTTCTTTTGTCTTCAAGAAAAAATGAAAATTATTAAGTACATAAAGAGTGACATTACTGAATCAGAGGCATAAAACTACAGTAAATTGTAAACATATTAAAGAATGAACTTTACAATCCTGTTAGAATTATAAAATCTAATGTATGAAACTAGCAATTGTAGACATTTTACAATATTATTTTACTATCTGGATAATTTACTTTAACTATATGATCTCTCTTCTTATTTTATTTTTATTTTCTACTACAAATTGTGATCTATTTACTGTTTTAAATTTAATTTTAATATTAATTTTAATTTATTTCCTTTCAATTTAATTTTTAATTTTATTTTATTTAATTTAATTTTATTTAATTTTTAAGTTTAAGTTAAATTTTAATTTAAAAAATATTTTAATTCTCCAATTTATTATATTAGCGCTAATGAATTTATATCTACGTGTTATGTTTTTAAATATCCCCTAATTTACGTTTTATGAATAATCTCTCTGTTTATGTATGTGATTTCATTTTTTTAATTCCAAACTATTTAGTTTGAAATTATGTAACGAACGTCTGTATCTGTCTACAATTCATTTCCAGTCAAAGTTTGAAATTTTTATTTCTTTGCCGTTTCTGTCGTCGCCTCACTTTCTTCCCTCTGCGCATTTTGTCACTTTTTCCTCTTTGTTAAGCCCATACACCATTTAACTGATATCTGTATCTGTTTACAATTTACTTCCTGCCTAAATCAAGGCTCTTTCCTCTCAGTTCTTTCTTTCTTGTTTTTCTCTTCGCTTTTTTGTTTTCTCTGTGTCTTTCTCTTTCCTCTTTATTTTCCATTTCCTGATTTCTCTTTGTTTCTCATCTTTTCTGTCCTCTTTTTTCCTTTCTTTTTCAATAAATTCTTACCTCATACAAAAAGATTTCCAAAAATAAAAGGAAGAGGTTTTTTTCAAATTTTCTTAAAAAAACTTGTACGTTGTACATGTTCTAAAGTATAAATTGTAATTAATATTCATTGCTCTATTTCTATATTAAGCATTGTTTTAAATTAATGTTTTGAAGGTTGCAATTATTTTCTTCGTTCCTTATTTATTTGGATATATATATATTTATAGGTATTTTATGGTATGGTTACACTTAGACATAATTTTTGTTTTTTTATTCAGTAATTAATTTTATTTGGGAACACACACACACACAGATGCGCGCACGCACACACACACACACACACACACACACACACACACACACATATATATATATATGAGTCGATATCTTTTTAACAATCGATGTATCTATCTGTTTGCGTATTTAGGAATTTCCTTATTGCATTTAAAATTAATCATAATTTTTTGTTTCTTTTTCAGTGTTTCCAAACATCTAATGGATATATATATATATATATATATATATATATATATATATATATATATATATATATATATGTTTATAATCTACGGTGATATTACTTTCATTTTTATAAACACATTTATTTTCAACATATCCGTGAGGTTTTTATTTTTAAATTTCGATAGGACTTTTACAAATATCTGATAATTTACTTCTTCTGAATTTAATGTCGAATGATAGAAATGTCGACTAACGGTTCTTTCTATATTTACTGGCGTATGGAAGTGTTTAAAACAACATTGGCGTTTGTTTAAAATTTCATAACTTAAATGAAACATATTTATGAGAATTTTAAATAAACATCTTCACGATATTAAGAAGCAGGAACAACTGCTTTTTTTATCTTATTAAATGATTTTAATACTTAATAGTGATATGCATATTTGTAAATAATAACGAAGTCATAAATTGAAATAAATGATACTTGTATTTATCACAATGTATGAAAAAGAATTTTAAAAAGTCAATATAGCATTGATTAATCTGAATAAAAGCGGATGGGGTAATTGATTGATTTAAATTTTTTGCTTCCTTATAAATACTATATATTTTATGAAAATTACCGTATAATATTAAAAGCACCGTATTTGACGACATAAAAAAACACACAGGCATATTAGCCGTATGTCCATCCCAACAGGCCATAATAACCAAAAAAGTATTTTTTAATGTATTTTAACATAATGTGTTCAGATATTCTTTGTGGAAACTTGGGACATTCTTAGGATATTCTTATCGCAAACTCAGGACAGAAATCGAGCTGACAAAAAGGTTAAAATAAATACTATATTTTGATTTATTTTCTTTAGAGTGATATGTTAGTCCTTTGTTATTCGGTGTAGCAAAATGTTTGTTAATAAGGTGGGAATCGGTCACCGTCTGGAGAAATGTCCGTTGTGGTTGCTTAAAGTAAGAACATGGTAGGGATAGTAGTAATCTCAGAAATGAGATCGGTGTCAACCTATTGTGTTATTTTCAGCCAAGAAACAGGGCGGAAATATCAGTAGCCGATGGAATTTTAACTGCTTCTTCACGTGTCACACGTGATTGTTCTTTTCTCTCCTGGTACATGATGCAAAGGAAGTAGAAAATTATATCAAGACATGAAATACAGGGAACTACACAAGGAAATAAGGAGAAAAGGCAGCCAGGCATGGGTCAATGACAAATGTGCAGAAGTAGAGAGACTGAGCAGGCATAATAAAGCAGTCATGCATAAAGAAATAAAAGAACTGACAGGAAAATCGGATGTATAAAATCCAAGGATGGAACAATCATATTGGAGAAAGAGGAAATACTCCAACGATGGGAAGAATATATATATATATATATATATATATATATATATATATATATATATATATATATTTCCACGACAAGATAGAGTAACCGACATTATGCAAAAATGAGGACAGACCGGAAATATTAAAGTCTGAAGTGGAATCTGCAATAGCTAAACTGAATAGAAACAAAGCAGCTCGACCAGATGGCATAGTCACAGAGCTACTGATAGCCCTGGAAGAATTTGGTATAGAGAAAATTACAGAAATAATAAACGAAATGTATAATTGTGGTGTAATACCAGATGTCATTAGTAAGTCAATCTTCATAGCACTGCCTAAGAAGCCGGGAGCAAACGAGTGCAAACTCCACAGAACCATCAGTTTAATGAGCCATTTAACAAAACTGATCGTCTGAATCCTGATAAATAGAGCGAGAAGCAGAATCAGGCCAGAGATAGGACAAGAACAGTGCGGTTTCGTCAAAGACACTGAAACAAGGACGCCATATTTATGATTAGGATGCTCTCTGAAAGGGCATTACAAATTAATAAGGCTATGTTTTATTGATTAATAAGGCTATGTTTTATTGATTATGCAAAAGCGTTTGACAAAATACTTCACAAAGAATTGATGGAGATGCTTGGCAGCCTCAGTATATTTGGGAAAGATCTAAGAGTAATCAAGAATCTCTACTGGCAGAAAACTGCTTGCATACAGACAGGTAACGAATTCAGCAGATATACAAAGATTGAAAGGGGCGGATGACAAGGATGTGTCTTTTCATCGGATCTATTCAACTTGTACAGCGAGACTATTCTGAGAACCTTAGAAGTTATGCCGTGATTCGTCATCGGAGACCACATTTTAAACAATATCAGGTACGCAGATGATACAGTGCTGGTAGCAGACACGAAAAGGAAACTACAAGACCTCCTACAGGAGGTAGCTAAAGAGAGTGACAAGAAAGAACTACAAATAAACTGCAAGAAAACCGAATGCATGGTCATCAGCATAAAGGGCAGCACAAAATGCCAAATACAGGTGGGGTATTCTAAAATCAATCATGTACAAAAATTTAAATACCTGGGAAATGTTCGAATAAAAAATGAAAAGTGCGACACAGAGATCAGAAGGCGAATTGGCATGACGAAGGAAGCATTCCAGAAGTTAAGTAAAGTATTAAGAAACAGGACAATTTCGCTAGAAACAAAGAAGAGAGTACTGGATTGCTATGTGATATCAGTTCTTCAATATGGCAGTGAATGTTGGACAATATCTTCGAAGATGAAGGAAAAACTTGAAGCAGCTGAAATTTGGTTCTACAGAAGGATGCTGGAAATATCATGGATCGAGCATGTGAGCAATGATGAGGTTTTGAAAAGGATGGAAACGAAAAGAAAATTAATACTGAGCATCAGGAATAGATAGCTAAAGTTCCTGGGACATTCAATGAGGAAGGAGGGCTTGGAGAACCTGATACTAACAGGGATAGGGAATGTGGAAAGCTATGATCGCCTACGTCCTGAAAGGACAGGTCACATAAAAGGAGAAGAATAGTAGTTTTGGTCCTCTCTCCCTTCTCCGTGTTTTATCTGGAAGTGTCAGATTTTTATATTTTTAATAGGCTCAAGAATTTGGCGCAAACCTGAAAAGGTCTCTTTTCTTTTTTTGATTGGGCAAATTATTTTAGTTTCCGACGTTTTTTCTATTAATTTTTTTTTAACAGAAGTCATGAGTGGAGCCTCCCTGATTTCTTTTATATTTTTCAATTACAGATAAGTAATTTATGCTCTTACAAACTTGCGGTGTTTTGGTCGGAGCCAGTCTTTTCGTTTTCCCGTTTTTATCGTAGGTTGATAGAAGTATATATATATATATATATGTATATATATATATATATATATATATATATAGAGAGAGAGAGAGAGAGAGAGAGAGAGACAGACAGACAGATAGAGAGAGAGACTAGGAGAGAGATAAGAATTTTTAAAGGAAAACGTTATTCTGATTTGAATTCTTTTTATTTTTGTTTATACATTCTATGTTATATTTTATTTTTGTCGGGGCTTACTACATCTTTACAGTATTTATAGCAAAATATGAGTGCATTTCATAAAATTACAAAAACGGGAAAATTACTCTATATAAAAAGAAAGCTAAGAAGAAGTCTAATATAATGCAAGAATTTACAATAATAGGGAGAATATCCTACGAGAGGACAATAAGATAACATTACAAGGGAAAACAAACTGATAACTCTATAAAAATGTGACATATTAAAACATAATTTCATTTGTGGTTGAGTGTTTGGGTTGGATAGATCAAAGGTTTCGTAAGCCTCATTAAAGCGATCCCTGGTAGCTCATGTTTAAAAACAAATTCTCATAAGTACTGATAACACTATAAAAATATGGCACATAAAAACAATTTTATTTGTGGTTGAGGGTTTGAGTTAGAGTAGTCAAAGTTTCTGATGGGCTTATTGAAGGGGTCCCTGATAGCCCATGCTTTAAAACAAAATCTCGTAAGAACATATAACACGATAAAAACGTGGCAGATAAAGACATAATTTCATTTGTGGTTGAGTGTTTGGTTGGATTCCTCAGATTTTCTGTTATACTCTTGATGGCATTCCTGGTAGCCCAGGCTTTAAAACCAATTCTGATAAGTACAGATAAAAACATAAAAGATGTAAAATATATCCATCTTTAGGTTATTTTCTTTTTCTTTCTTTTTACAAAAATGTTCAATGAAAATGTCATGATGCCATTTCTGACCTTAGGAAATAAATTAACATAGAACAGAAGTTGAAGGAAATAATAATAATAATAATAATAATAATAATAATAATAATAATGGGCTTGCCCTAAAGAACCTAGCAAGGAAGTACATTGGATTACGCAGGAGATAGAACGAATGAAGAATAAACCCGAACAGACATGGTCTGGAATTACAGAAGATGATATTAAATTTGCACTAAAAAAAGCACACAATTGGAAAACTCCAGGTATAGATAAAATTCCTAACTTTTGGCTATATTATTTAAATGCAGCACATAAAAAATTAGCCAAAGAACTCCAAGAAATGGTTGACGATCCCACTAAAATTCCTGCATGGATGACAAAAGGAATTACATTTCTCCTACCCAAGAATGGTGACACAAACAACCCGAAAAACTACAGACCAATTACATGTCTTCCGACAACATATAAACTACTAACATCTATTTTAACAAAACAAACATATTTATTCTTAGAAAGAAATGACATGATACCGCTTGAACAAAAAGGGTGCAAACGTGGCTGTTATGGCTGTAAAGACCAATTGCTAATTAACAAAATGATCCTGGAAAACTGCTACAAGACAAAGAAAAATCTTAGTACTGCCTGGATAGACTACCGAAAGGCATTCGATAGTGTGCCACATGAATGGATTTTAAAGACTTTAAATATATACAAGATATCGCCCGTCATCATCAATTTCATCAAACAGTGCATGTCTATATGGAAAACAACCCTTTACCTCAATCATATAAATGGAACCTATAAGTCTGATGAAATAAACATCAAAAGAGGTATATTTCAAGGTGATTCTTTATCTCCCTTACTATTCTGCATATCATTAATAGCACTAACCAGTCAACTTAATAAGACAGAATGTGGTTATAAAATAGGCCAAAAGAAAATAAGCCATCTATTTTACATGGATGACTTAAAGTTATATGCTAAGAATGATAATGAGCTGGAAGGTCTTCTGCAAACTGTAAAATGCTTCAGCGAAGACATTGGAATGAAATTTAATTTGAATAAATGTGCTAAAGCTACAGTTTTACGTGGATCAATACAAGAAACATCCTCAATTAGCCTAGACCCTGCTGTAACAATAAAAGAATTGAAACCAGAAGAAGCTTATAAATACCTAGGTGTAAATGAGAGCGAAAACATTCACCATAAAAAAATGAAAGAAATAGTGCGTAAAGAGTACTATAGAAGGCTACGAATGATATTAAAAACTGAATTAAATTCACAGAATAGAGTTATGGCCATTAATAGCCTTGCAATCCCAGTTGTCCAATATAGCTTCAACATCTTAAACTGGACTCTAAACGACATCAGGCGAATGGATGCTAAAACAAGAAAGCTTCTTTCTAAGCATAGGATGCATCACCCAAAGGCTGATGTAGACCGTCTATACATACCCCGTAAAGAAGGTGGAAGGGGTCTTATTCAGCTGGAATTGTCATACAAGACAACAACTATTGGCTTACTAACATACATAGAAACAACAAAGGATTGGATGATACAATTAGTAAGGCAACATGAAGAAAGAAAGAAAAAATATTCAATAATAAAAGAAGGCAGTAAATACAAACAAGAATTACAGTTAGTAGATTCTGTAGAAAAGCAGAACGGAAGCCAAGAGCCGACTATTGCGGCAAAGAATATGAAAATGAAAGCCAAAGATAAAGCTCTTGAACAGATGAAACAGCGCTGGCAAGACAAACCTCTGCATGGCCAATATCCAGTACGTGCCAATAAATCCAATGTTGACAAAGTTAATACTCATCGATGGTTACGTGCATCTGGATTAAAGTCTGAAACTGAAGGATTTATACTTGCAGCACAAGACCAAAGTCTTTTCACGAGAAACTTTCAGGCAAATATTATGCATAATAATATGGATCCAAAATGCAGGTTTTGTGATAAACACCAAGAAACAATAGACCACCTAATCTCAGGCTGTTCTGTGCTTGCCCCAAACGAATATAAAAATCGCCACGATAGAGTTGGGCAATATTTACATTGGGCAATGTGCAAACATTATGGAAAAGCTGTAAACAAACACTGGTATGAACATCATCCAGCACCGGTTACAGAAATAGAAGATGTAACCATTCTATGGGATTACACCATCTACACAGACAGAAAAATTGAAGCAAACAGGCCAGACATTATTGTTAAAAACCAGAAGGAGAAAACTTGTCTATTAATTGATATGGCTTGTCCAGCGGATTGTAACATAGCAATCAAGGAATTTGAAAAACTGTCAAAATATAAAGACCTGGAAATTGAAATAGAAAAAATGTGGAAATTGAAAACAAGAGTTGTGCCAGTGATAGTAGGTGCACTTGGAATGATAAAAAATGGAACAAAACAACACATTGAAAGAATCCCTGGAAACCCCAGCTTAAGAGATATACAAAAAATTGTATTATTAAGTACAGCCCACACACTAAGGAAAACGTTATCTATGTAATGCTGGGGATGATAGGGAGGATAGAAAAACATGAAATGGAGTCATAACAACACGCCACTACCTGCCTTAGGTCTCCCCGCAGACTTGGTTGGTAGTGAGACCAATGCAGAAATCTAAATATGATGAAAAATGACATAATAATAATGATGATGATGATGATGATGATGATGATGATGATAATAATAATAATAATGATAGTAAGATTTTTCAAACCGATGCAAAAAAATTTTACAGAGGAATAGGTAAAAAAATAATTGAAGTGACAGACCCCCCACCCCCGCCAAAATTGAAGAGGTTATACAGTTCTGGGGAAAAAATATGGGCTTGCCCTAAAGAACATAACAAAGAAGTAGACTGGACTACGCAAAAGATAGAACGAATGAAAAATAAACCAGAACAGACATGGGCTGGAAGCACAGAAGAGGATGTTAAATATGCATTGGAAAAAGCCCACAATTGGAAATTTCCAGGAATAGATAAAATTCCTAACTTTTGGCTATATTATTTAAATGCAGCACATAAAAAATAGCCAAAGAACTTCAAGAAATGGTTAACGATCCCAGTAAAATTCCTGCATGGATGACCAAAGGAATTACATTTCTTCTACCCAAGAATAGTGACAGAAATAACCCAAAAAACTACAGACCAATTACATGCCTTCTGACAACATACAGACTATTAACATCTATTTTAACAAAACAGACATATTTCTTCTTGGAAAGAAATGACATACTACCGCTTGAACAAAAAGGGTGCAAACGTGGCTGTTACGGATGTAAAGACCAATTACTTATTAACAGGATGGTCTTGGAAAACTGCTTCAATGCAAAGAAAACTCTTAGTACTGCCTGGATAGATTATCGTAAGGCATTCGATAGTGTACCACATTCCTGGATCTTAAAGACTTTAAATATGTACAAGGTATCACCAGTCATCATCAATTTCATCAAACAATGTATGTCGATATGGAAAACAACCCTTTACCTCAATCATATAAATGGAACCTATAATCTGGTGAAATAAACATCAACAGAGGTATATTTCAATGTGACTCTTTGTCTCCCTTACTATTTTGCATAGCATTAATAGCATTAACCAGTCAACTTAACAAGACAGAATGTGGTTATAAAATAGGCCAAAAGAAAATAAGCCATCTATTTTACATGGAAGCCTTAAAGTTGTATGCTAAGAATGGCAAATGTGCTAAAGCTACAGTTTTACGAGTATCACTACAGTAAACATCCTCATTTAGCTTAGACCCTGCTGTAGCAATAAAAGACTTAGAGCAAGAAGAAGTTTATAAGTACCTAGGTGTAAAGGAGAGTGAAAGAATTCACCATAAAAAATGAAAGAAATAGTGCGTAAAGAGTACTATAGAAGGCTACGACTGCTATTAACAACTGAATTGAATTCTCAGAACAGAGTTATGGCCATTAATAACTTTGCCATCCCAGTGGTTTAATATAGCTTCAACATCTTGAACTGAACTCTAAACGACATCAGACAAATGGATGCTAAAACAAGAAAGCTTCTTTCTAAACATAAGATGCATCATCCAAAGGCTGATGTAGACCGCCTATACATGCCCTGCAAAGAAGGAAGAAAAAGTCTTATTCAGCTAGAATTGTCATACAAGACAACAACTATTGGCTTACATAGAAACAACAAAGGACTGGGTTATACAATTAGTTAAACAACATGAAAACAGAAAGAAAAATATTCAATAATGAAAGAAGGCAGCAGATATAAACAAGATTTACATTTAGTAGATTCTATAGAAAAGCAAAACAGAAGCCAAGAACCAACTAAATATGAAGATCAAAGGTATGGATAAAGCTCTTGAACAGATGAAACAACGCTGGCAAGACAGACCTCTGCATGGCCAATATCCAGAACGTGCTAATAAACCCAATGTTGATAAAGGTAATACTCATCGATGGTTGCCTGTATCTGGATTAAAGTCTGAAACTGAAGGCGTTATTCTTGCTGCGCAAGACCAAAGTCTTTTCACTAGGAACTTTCAGGAAATATTATACATAATAATGTGGATCCAAAATCCAGGTTCTGTGATAAATACCAAGAAACAATAGGCCATCTAATCTCAGGATGTTCTGTACTTGCCCCAAATGAATATAAAAATCGTCACAATAGAGTGGGGCAATATTTACACTGGACAATGTGCAAACATTATGAAAGGTATGTAAACAAACACTGGTGTGAGCATCGCATCGCATCGCGCCGGTTGCAGAAATAGAAGATGTCACCATTCTATGGGATTACAACATCTATACCGACAGAAAAAAATGAAGCAAATAGGCCGGACATTATTGTTAAAAAAAAAGAAAAAAATGCTTATTAATTGATATGGCTTGTCCAGCGGATTGTAACATAGCAACCAAGGAATTCGAAAAAAGTCAAAATATAAAGACCTGGAAATTGAAATAGAAAAAATGTGGAAATTGAAAACAAGTATCGTACCAGTGATAGTGGGTGCACTTGGAATGATAAAAAATGGGAAAACAAACACATTGAAAGAATCCCTGGAAACCCCAGCTTAAGAGATATACAAAAAGATTTATTAAGTGCAGCCCACACACTAAGGAGAACTTTGTCTATGTAACGCTAACGATGTTAGGGAGATATGAAAAACATGAAATGGAGTCATAACAACACAACATTATCTGCCATAGGTCTTCTCTCAGACTTGGTATGTAGTGCGTCCATAGCAGAAATCGATTTATAATAAAAAATGACATAATAATAATCTGATGAAATAAACATCAAAAGGGGTATATTTCAAGGTGATTCTTTATCTCCCTTACTATTCTGCATATCATTAATAGCACTAACCAGTCAACTTAAGACAGAATGTGGTTATAAAATAGGACAAAAGAAAATAAGCCATCTATTTTACATGGATGACTTGAAGTTATATGCTAAGAATGATAATGAACTGGAAGGTCTTCTGCAAACTGTAAAATGCTTCAGCGAAGACATTGGAATGAAATTTAATTTGAATAAATGTGCTAAAGCTACAGTTTTACGTGGATCAATACAAGAAACATCCTCAATTAGCCTAGACCCTGCTGTAACAATAAAAGAATTGAAACCGGAAGAAGCTTATAAATACCTAGGTGTAAATGAGAGCGAAAACATTCACCATAAAAAAATGAAAGAAATAGTGCGTAAAGAGTACTATAGAAGGCTACGAATGATATTAAAAACTGAATTAAATTCACAGAACAGAGTTATGGCCATTAATAGCCTTGCAATCCCAGTTGTCCAATATAGCTTTAACATCTTAAACTGGACTCTAAACGACATCAGGCGAATGGATGCTAAAACAAGAAAGCTTCTTTCTAAGCATAAGATGCATCATCCAAAGGCTGATGTAGACCGTCTATACATACCCCGTAAAGAAGGTGGAAGAGGTCTTATTCAGCTGGAATTGTCATACAAGACAACAACTATTGGCTTACTAACATACATAGAAACAACAAAGGATTGGATGATACAATTAGTAAGGCAACATGAAGAAAGAAAGAAAAAATATTCAATAATAAAAGAAGGCAGTAAATTCAAACAAGATTTACAGTTAGTAGATTCTGTAGAAAAGCAGAACGGAAGCCAAGAGCCGACTATTGCGGCAAAGAATATGAAAATGAAAGCCAAAGATAAAGCTCTTGAACAGATGAAACAGCGCTGGCAAGACAAACCTCTGCATGGCCAATATCCAGTACGTGCCAATAAATCCAATGTTGACAAAGTTAATACTCATCGATGGTTACGTGCATCTGGATTAAAGTCCGAAACTGAAGGCTTTATTCTTGCAGCACAAGACCAAAGTCTTTTCACGAGAAACTTTCAGGCAAATATTATGCATAATAATATGGATCCAAAATGCAGGTTTTGTGATAAACACCAAGAAACAATAGACCACCTAATCTCAGGCTGTTCTGTGCTTGCCCCAAATGAATATAAAAATCGCCACGATAGAGTTGGGCAATATTTACATTGGGCAATATGCAAACATTATGGAAAAGCTGTAGGCAAACACTGGTATGAACATCACCCAGCACCGGTTACAGAAATAGAAGATGTAACCATTCTATGGGATTACACCATCTACACAGACAGAAAAATTGAAGCAAACAGGCCAGACATTATTGTTAAAAACCAGAAGGAGAAAACTTGTCTATTAATTGATATGGCTTGTCCAGCGGATATTAACATAGCAATCAAGGAATTTGAAAAACTGTCAAAATATAAAGACCTGGAAATTGAAATAGAAAAAATGTGGAAATTGAAAACAAGAGTTGTGCCAGTGATAGTAGGTGCACTTGGAATGATAAAAAATGGAACAAAACAACACATTGAAAGAATCTCTGGAAACCCCAGCTTAAGAGATATACAAAAAATTGTCTTATTAAGTACAGCCCACACACTAAGGAAAACTTTATCTATGTAATGCTGGAGATGATAGGGAAGATAGAAAAACATGAAATGGAGCCATAACAACACGCCACTACCTGCCTTAGGTCTCCCCGCAGACTTGGTTGGTAGTGAGACCAAAGCAGAAATCGAAATATGATGAAAAATGACATAATAATAATAATAATAATAATAATAATAATAATAATAATAATAATAATAATAATAGGCAAATGAGTACATTGATAATTCAAGTTGTAGTGGGAGCCGTCGGTTTGGTTGGTAAAAGTTTCTGATAGACTCTTTGAAGGGATGCCTGTTACCCCGTACCTAAAAAAAAAAAAAATACAAAAACTGTTCTTTCTCCACACCATACGAAAGGCTTCATCTACTTAAAATACGTGAGCTCATCGGTTTCAGTTAAAGTGTTATGATGCCATTTCTGACTTTATGTCCCTGATTGAGACCCGTAAGGAATTTGCCATATAGCAGAAATCAAAGTAAATACTACTACTACTTCTACTATTCATACTAACTAACACTAATAATGATAAATGAAAAAACGCGGCACATCAAAACATCTATAATTCCAACTGTAGGTGAAGACTTCGATTTGAGTGGAAAATGTTATGATAGACTCATTGAATCCAATGTCTTACAGAAATACCTAAGAAAATTGTAAAATTGTTCAGCTCACGCGTTACGAATAGTAAGGGTTTTAGTTATGTAAAATGTGTGTAATCTTTTGTTTTGTTTCGTTTTTTATAAAACTGATCAGTGGAAAATATCATGAAGCTATTTCTTACCTTAGGTCTCGGGTTGAGACCCTGAAATGTGTGTACAGCAAACATCAAAGGAAATAATAATAATAGTAATAATAATAATAATTTTATTATTAATAATAAAAATAATTATAATTAATAATAATAATAAAAATAATTTTATTGTTAAAAACCAGAAAGAGAAATCTTGTCTATTAATTGATATGGCTTGTCCAGCGGATTGTAACATAGCAACCAAGGAATTTGAAAAACTGTCAAAATATAAAGACCTGGAAATTGAAATGGAAAAAATGTGGAAATTGAAAACAAGAGTTGTGCCAGTGATAGTAGGTGCACTTGAAATGATAAAAAATGGAACAAAACAACACATTGAAAGAATCCCTGAAAACTCCAGCTTAAGAGATATACAAAAAATTGTCTTATTAAGTACAGCCCATACACTAAGGAAAACTTTGTCTATGTAACGCTAGGGATGATAGGGAAGATAGAAAAAACATGAAATGGAGCCATAACAACACGCCACAAGCTGCCTTAGGTCTCCCCGCAGACTTGGTTGGTAGTGCGACCAAAGCAGAAATCGAAATATGATGAAAAATGACACAATAATAATAATGTCATTTCAATAAGAAATATTATTATTGATTTGTACTAGGTGAATGTGACCGTCTCTGGTAAAAATATATCCTACAATAGTGAGTGCTGGTGATAAAAGTAGCCGAAAAGAATCCAACAACTTTACATATAAGACTCGGGACGATTTTGAGCTATTTCTTTCGTAAAAAGGTGGGTTTTATATGCCGTCAAATACGGTAACTTAGATAAGCAGTTGATACATTGTATAAGATACGTTTTTTATTTTTTATTTTTTCAGTTTTTGACAGTTCATAATTTAAGACGGAAGTGTACTGAGGATTAGATTTATTTTTGCTCTTTTCATTACGAAATCTTGTCATAATAATTCTCAAAGAAAATTTAAGCGAGTTGCAGCTTGTAAGCAAATATATTTCATCTTACGATCTTAATAATGCAGAAATTTTAAAACAATTTTAAGAACAGGATTGTGTTACGCATGCAAATTGAAAATTGAATGATTATTAGAATTATTAATTCTTAAGTACTCAGAAACGTTTGTTAAATGAAACACGTCCTTTTTAAATAACAAGACGCCATAAATTCAAAACAGATAAATTAACTGACGGATCATTGACTCAACTGTTTCTGTAATTTAAAACATTCTCTTCAGTTTGCAGACCTGAATGTCCAGTTCGAGCTCGATGTGGGCACTCATGGGAATGTGGAGGATGTAAGTACTCATGGTATATCATCTTATTATGATTGTCTTTGTCCATTCCTTCGTTAGTCTAGACGATCGTTATATCCTGCTATCTCAGAAATAATGAACTATTCCCTTTTAATTGCGTGGAAAGAGAAGAAAATACGCTACTCGGTTTCAGAGAAAGAAAGAAACTATTAATAAGTTTTGTTAAGACTGTAATCCTATTAGAATTATGTTTGTTACTCCTTTCGTTAGTTAGCATGACCGTTACGTCCTGTCAATATCTCATAAATAATTGACTAATCCACGTTTGATCACGTCGAAAAAGAGGAAAAGACATTATTTGGTTTCAGTGAGAAAATGAAAAAAGAAAGAAAGAAGGAAAGATAAAAGTGGAGAGAAAGAGAAAGAGAAAGAGAAAATCAGATTAAGCTGATAAGAAGACACTACACTTGATCTTAACCAAAAAATTGAGAATCATTTGCAACTGTCATAAAATTACCATTTGTCAGATGCAAAGTGTCAAATGATAATAACCGAGTAAGCAATCGCAAAAAATTCAATTACCATAAATTAAATAAAATAACAGCGACCGTCGAAGTATTTTAAATTTACTATGAAGAGAAATGTTCAAAGTGGGTTATTTGGCTAGAAAGACAAAAAGAAATAAGCAAAGATAAAGTGTTCCATGTCTTCTGCCAATACCACATGAAATTAAAGTAAATAGATTTTTGAAATAATTAAATGAAATCTCTTTATCTACATATATTACCAAATAAATTGATCACATTTTACTCCCTATGATGATGATGTTTTAAGACTGAACTTTTATAGCTATTGAGTTGCAGTATGCTATAATAATAATAATAATAATAATAATAATAATAATAATAATAATAACAACGATATATTTATGCTCTAATTTTGTATTGAGCACTTTTTTAAAAGTAAGTATCTAATTGTGGAATGTACTTCCATTGGTAACCATTATATATATATATACCTTGTGATAATCCTTAGTGTAAACATTACAGTTTTCTCAGTGGTTTATTATTAGAAAAGCAGTTCTGAGAAGTACACCCCCCCTATATCGACGGAATAAAGGCTTCTATCATGCAAAATGCATCGCACAATATATCTTCAAAGACAACCGCTGAAACAAGAATTAACAAAAGAAACTCTTGAAAATGGCTAAAGAATTGTCCGAAAGCGTTTGGGACAATGGACGCTAGGAACAATTTTTACATTCTCTAACCTCCGCCAAATAGAAAAATTTAAAAAATACCAGAAAAACTCTATAAAAAACTAATTTAATTTTCCTTGTCTTTCACATTCAATGAAACATGTTTGAAACAAAATATTCTACAGAAATATATATATATATAGAGAGAGAGAGAGTCATCCGCAGACAGATCTGTTTTGCAGCTCACCAATACGGTTAGATATCCGATTGCTTCTTGCCAGGATTAAAACCCGACCTATTTGACATCAAGTCGACGATTCTGCCTTTGAGCTATGGGCACTCGGTAGAGGAAGGCGGGCTTTAGCGTGTTATATACAATGTAAACACACGCCAGTAGCCGAGAGTGTTCAAATTCATTACTGAATGAACGAAGCGTAGATGCGTGAGTAGCTACTGTTTTTTCAAAGTCTGCCATTCCTCCATAGTGCTCAATCGAGGTGTGAGAGTGTAAATAGTCATCCGCATTTCTACCTTTGAGCTATGGACGCTTATAAATGAATAAGGAACGAAGAAAATAATTGCAACGTTCAAAACATTAATTTAAAACAATGTTCAATATAAAAATAGAGCACTGAATATTTATTGGTAATTATTACTTTACAAAATTTACAAACATTTAAATTATTACTAATTAAATTATTACTAAATTGTACAATTTGTTTCAACATTGAATAAACAATGTCTCATCAAGTAGTTAATAATGATGGTAATAGGTTCTTTCCTTTCAATATTTTCTCAGTTATTTTCCTCTGTACTTTTTATTTCCTCTGTATTTTTCCCTTTCCTCTTTGTTTTTCCTATTCTTGATTTCTCATCTTATTTTCTCTTATTTTCTTTTCCCCCTGTTTTTTAATATCTTTTTACCTCGTACAAAAAGATTTCCAAAAATAAAACGAACTGGTGATTTTAAATTTTTTTTTCAATAAAACGTTTATTACCATCATTATTAACTACCTGATGAGACATTGTTCTTTCAATTGCGAAGAAAATGTGCATAGTAGTTTGTAGTTTGTACATGTTCTAAAGTAGTAATTAATTAATATATATATATATATATATATATATATATATATATATATATATATGTGTGTGTGTGTGTGTGTGTGTGTGTGTGCGCGTGTGTGTGTGTGTGTGTGTGTGTGTGTGTGTGCGCAAAAATATTCAGATATAACTATATCTGTAAAAGAACAATATGAATAAAGACAAAAGGAAAAGTGACATTAGCAAAGAAAATATATAGATTTGATTTTGCAACAGGTATTTTTAAACAAAAGTAATAATGTTATTTTTCAAAGTTTTTAAATTTAAGAGATGCTCGTAAATTATGGAGGAATTCTATGTGACGTAATTTAATCTCTAATAAACGGATATTAATTGGATTAAAAAATTCAAAATCTTTTACTCATTTTTTTTTCTAAATCGAATCCACCACATAGATATGTAAAGCCACTAGTAGGCAAGGGGGTTTCTGGGCGTAAGAGAATTAGAAAACGGTGGCATCACTGAGGCGCGAGTATAATAAACGAATAAACAGGAGGACAGTAGATAGCGATTGGTATTGCATTCAGAATTTTGACGATTAAGCTTGATTTCGAAAGAAACGAACCGGAAGTGAGCTCTATAAGCAAAAATTGCAAAAATTGCAAAAATTGCAAAAAAAAAAAAAAAAATGTATAGCAAAAAACTTACGGTTAAACTAGCTAATTCAACTGTAAATTGATGAGATATTACCTCCAATCTAGTCATTTAAATTAAGTCTAATTAAGATAATTTCTTATCTTAGACTGGTTTACATCCGAGGATAGATAACCATTTCTTCCCTGCTATTTAACCCCTAGCTGATGGGGGATGGGAAAGAAGCGATAGATTCCTATCTTTTTTCACAAGGTTATTTTTTATGCAAAAAAAGGGACAGAAAAAAATGAACCCGACCAGAATTCGAACGTCGTTTTTAGTATTTCTCTCTTCTTCAAAGTGCGTGCCTCTTTTCTTTTGCAGACTACCCGATATGTTTTAAAGGATGTTGTAGATCAAAATTCCGTAAGGTATGTTTGAATTTTTTTGAGCTGAAACACTGACTACTGATATTAAGTAAAAATAAACAGCTACCTCATCTTTTTTTCTTAATCAATGTCTTGATTTGGTCATCCTCTGTAGGGTGGGATCTGTCTGATTGTTCTTCATCAATAAAGCTACAATCACTAATTGTAAAGTCAGCTAAACCACTCCCGTACAATTCTGTCAGCTAAAGCATGTTTACCGTACACAGCACAAATCTGTTTTGCTGCTTGAGAGGCATTTTTGTTTTTACAGTAATAAAAAAATCATCAAGTGTCTAAAATACACCTTCTAATCATCCATTTTCATACGGTTGCAAAATTGACACGGTTAAGTAATTTTAGACTTTCTTTATCAAGAGATAGTTTGAAGTGTATTCTAATCGGAAGTGTAAGCATATCTGTCGATAAATTTGACGTGTTTTAACGTGTTGGAACATGAACGACTAAATATCGGACAAACCAAAACAATAAATAAATAAATAAATAAATAAGAAACTGATTGAAAACAAATTTGATAAAAATTGCCATGTGTGGCACTGAAATCCGAAGGCTAATTGGAACAGCTAAAGATTTCTAAAAGCTTAGCATAATTGTGGAATTTGATAAATTTAGCGTGTCTGCCAATTTCCGCGTTCTGTAATGCGGGTTATTCTCAATCAATGTCTTTATTTGGTCATCTTCTTTAGTGTATGAGTGTTAGTGGGGGTCTGCCTGAGTGTTCTTCATCAACAAGACTACAATCACTAGCTGTAATCTTATCGAACCACTTCCGTACAGTTTGTTAGCTAAAGCACATTCACAGTACACAACGCATCTTTTTGCTGCTTTCGAAGCATTTTTGCCTTTACGATAATAAAAAAAAAACACAAAAAGTGTCTAAAATGCACTATATAATCATCCATTTTCATAGGGATATAAAATTGTCACGAATTAAGTATTTGTCTATATTTCTGAGATGAGGTAGTAATTACACTATTTACATTGTTCGGACTATTGTCCTCGTCTTTACTGCCATGTTTACGACCTTTCGACCGTTCTTCAGGTGTTAGGAATTTCGATCAGGACCCTTTATTACAAAAAAGGCATCGCACATAGAACGAGAATGATATACACCAGTGATCGTACTAAAGGGTTCGGTTCGAAATTCCTACTACCTGAAGGGGGCTGGAGGGTAGAACGGCCGAAAGCCTCGTAGTAAAGATGAAGACAATAGTCCGAACGAATTAAATAATTTTAAATTTTCATTCTCAAGAGATAGTTTGAAGTATGTTCTAACTGAAAATGTAAACGTATTATATCTGTCGATAAATTTGACGTGTTCTAGTGTGATGAAACTTGAATCGATTAAAAATCGGCATGAACTTTCTAGACAACCTAATATAAAAAAAGTTGACTGAAAATAAATCTGGAAAACTTGCCATGTATGGCACCGAAATCTGAAGGCGAACTGGAACAGCGAAAGATAATTTCTAAATGCCAAACACATAATTAAGTAACAGGAACATTTCGTTAATTAGAATGCTGAACTATGTAATATTAATTCTAAGGAAAATAGGACACTTTTGCTAAGAATCTGCTGAAATTTCTCGGGTAAATAATGGGGAAAGTAAGGTTGGAATATCTGACATTCACAGGAAGTGAAATAGACAGAGAGAAACAAAGAGCAACATACTTAACGAGTTTATGTGAATGAATGGTAGAACAGGGAGGAAGTGTATTTGGAAGGGGTCAGGCATTGCTCAGTGTTACAAAGGATAATCAGTCGTGGAGAGTCATGATTGCCGATGTCTTGAATGAACACGTAACATAAAAGAAATTATGACAGTAAATGCCGAACAATCTCCTCACAGATTCCTCATAAAAAATGAACATTTTGATAATGGCTTTCTGTTTTTCATTAATTAATCGCATTAGCGTTACGTGTCCGAGAGGTTAGAACGTTCGCTTTCCGACCATGCGACTTGGTTTCGGATCTGACCATGGTCAATTTGTCAGATATTATCGTTTTGGGAGAGGCGATTCTATTGTGCGGCAAAGCGCCTAAAAAAATCTGCGGTGAAATTGGGTAGACGGAATTATCTAATTGTTGATGGTTGTGCTGGCACAAAGTCACAAGTCACCGTGACTGAGGGTACGAGAGTACTGGCCTTGTTCAGGCTGTTGATAAAGCCAGATAAGTTCTACTCAGCATAGTTGCAGTATAAGTCATAGTTGGGCTCTGTAGGTGTTTAACGAATGTGCCTAAGAATGCGTCTGCAAAAGGGATTGGTAAACCGCTCTAGTGAACCGGCAGCCTCGTATACTACTGGCTAGTTTTATAAAGAGTTAATTATATTAGTTGATTAAAATTTTGAAAGTATGTTTAAATTTACATATTCGTTTTATTACGATCAAATTTGTTCTATTTTTCAGTAAAACTTAAAGAAATGACCACAGGATCAGTAATGTACAGCTACAATTTTTTTTTATTTCTTTGTTATTTATTGTCGTGTGTGGGTAGGAGTGTTTTATTTCTTTTTACGGTTTATTGGTCTTTTTAAGTTATTTATAGCTGAAAAATATTTAAGACCATAAGACGTTACTTATTGTACTCGGTGTTCACAAGCGGTTCCCATCAAAGTGCTATCCAGGCTCAACGCTGCTTAACTTCGGTGCTCAAACGGGGACCAATGTTTTCAGCGTGATTTAAACAAGTGCATGCGCGTGTATGAGTTTTTGCGTGTATATATGTGTGTGCGTGTGTGTACATATGAGTGTTTGAAAGTAGTAATTTATGGCTTTTCTGTTTCTATTCTTTGTTTTACACTGAATGATGGAGTAATGGGATTCAAGGTGAATTACTCATTTCAACCCCAAGCAAGGCAATATAGAATCTAAGACGCAAGGGGTTACTGATTGTTTGAAAATATTAGAAAAAAAAAACTACTACTAAAGAAACAGGAGGTTAAAAGAATAAGAATTAAGAAGACACAAGATAACAATTTAAAATTACGTTTAAATTTTTGAAGATCAAAGTTAGTTGGAAAACATGGAGACGGAAGAGAGTTCTGCAAGCGAGAAGTGTAATAGAAGAAACTGTTAGCATAGTTACAGTTGCATCTACACAGTTTATCTTTATATTGATGAGACCTTGCCGTTAATTCAGTTAAGTACCATACATGAGCCACGCTTGGGCGATCATGTCTCAAAAGAGACATGACTGACTGGGCAGAAGACTATCCTGCAGTAGGTTGCCATTACTTTCTGCGGTAGATTGGTTGTCACCAAAGGCTGTAGAACCCAATATGTTTTGTTATATAACCCATAGCTGGAGTGAAAATTATTGGATTAATACCTTTCACAAGGGTATTCAGTCAGTCAGTTAAGTGCCATACGTAATACACGGTTGAGCGATCATGTCTCGAAAGAGACATGACTAACTGGACAGAACATTATCCCGCAGTAGGTTGCCATTACTTTCTGCGGTAGAATGGTTGCCAGCCAAGGCTATAGAACCCAATTTGTCCTGTTATTTAATCCATAACTGGGGGAAGAGACAGATTAATACCTTTGACAAGAGTATTTGTGCGTAAGTGAATGCAAGGAATTCAACTGGAATTCGAACTCGGCTCCTCGATTTCTCGTTCCGAGCCGATATCCACTTCACCACAATAAATCCTTAAAGCCCAGATATCATAGTGAAGAGTTCTTCCGAACAGTTACCATGAAAGTATTTATAGAAAAGGCACAGGGCAGCTACATTACGGCAGTGGGAAAGTGATCGAAGCTTAGATGCCAGGTCAGGACCAGTAATATTGCTGATTCTTCTGATTATATCAAGAAACACTAAATATACAACAGGAGCACCGACCCATATGTGGCAGTAATACTCAACGCATGGACGGTAATCGTTAATATATTTTCGTAGCTAAATATTTCCCACATCATATATTTCTAAAGTATGTAAAGTATGTTAAAAATATTTTAAAGTATTTAAAGTATTTTAAATATTCGAAGTATTCTAAAGTATTTCAAAGTATTCAAAATTATTTTTAGATTATTTAATGTGTTTTAAAGTATTTAAAGCATTTTAAAATATTTACAAGAGAAAGGAAAAATAAAATAAAACTAAATTTTATTTTAAAATGAAAGGAAACCGAATTATTTGGTGATAGACTCAATCATTCCCATTATATATTGTTTTACTATTTTAGAAGTTATACGTCTGATATTAAGATGTAAGAAATGCTGTAATTCGGATTCGAAATCGGGATGTAAAAAACGTAAGTATTTCAATCAATTTTTTTTTCTTTTGAATTTAACTAGAATTTTTTGGAACGTGTGTTGAAATCCTCAAAGTATTTCGTATTGTTAAAGTTATTGCTAACATATTTTGTCGAGATTTAAAACTCTGCGTTTCGTTCAATTTAGCAACAGTATTAAAATAACGAATGAAATATTAACCGTTGCTGTGACCAGATTTTGAACTCTCAACTCTGGGTTAAGTCACTTACTTTTGGATAAGTTCAACTCACCGCTTTTATTTACTGGGCCACGCGTATTTCGCAAATCTGTTGATGATATCTGAATAAGCTGATTTGTTTGGAAAAATACTTTGACAAAACCCCCACTTCGCAATTTAATAATTTCTTTAATTATTTTCATTTTATAAGACTCGTGGAGTCCTATCAAATGAAAATAATTGAAGAAATTATTTATTAGCAAACAATATTTAAAATTTGTTTTTTCCTTTTTCATTTTTAACAGTGAAGAATACGTTCTTAGGAATTCTTGCTCTTGATTATGTAACATACAACTGGTATTTCTTTCTGGAGGCAAATTCCAACTTTCGAATCTTTTAACATTGTGATTTGTTTACAGTTCTGGTAAATGTAGGGCGAACTGTAAAGTGAATACTTGTCCTTTCAAAAAGTATACGTATGTTTTAGAAATAAACTTTATTCTTGGGATTAATACCATCCATCTTGTTTCAAATATAGTCTAGTATATATACTCTAGTAGTTTGTTGTCAAATTTGATTTTGATAAGTCATTTTATGCTTATTTTAGAGGACGGACTATTGGAAGTCACGTGATTTTATACGTAGATGGCAAAGTAGCACTTCTTTATTTGGCGCTGGCAAGATACGATATAAGGTCAGTTTAACGTCCAACCGGACCAGGTTTTAAAATAGCCCACGCCACCAAAGCCGTCTGTTGCGCTGGTATCGGTATTTCTGCCGACCCTTCACCACCACTTTTAGGGCAATGACGGAGTTACTGCCGCAAGCTTGCTGAGATCGGGTATCATTCAATAATATTTTCAGTTGCGTTTTGTGTTAAAACAAAGACACAACTGACAGATGATTAATGGAACCTTACGAGTTAGATTCGCCAGGATTTTCAGCTTCTATGACAGAAGTAAGGGAAGCGGATTTTTCAGTGGGTCCCCATCGCAACCGAATGCGACGCAAGATCGAGGTTTGAAGTGGGTTTAACGGTAATACATTGAAAAAAATTACTCAAGCTTCTTCGGCACTTCCCATTTTGGGAACTCCTCAGACGCTGGGTAATGACCTTAGTCTCCCCCTGAAGGATTTTGAGCTCAGTATTAATTCCAACTTTCCTCGATAGAAGGGAACTTCTATAGAAGCGAAGTATATTAAATTATTCTGCGAAGCTTAGTTGTGGCATAAGGCTAAAAGCGTGGGGCACCCAATGAGGATTGAACATAGTATTTAGTAATAGTTGATCTGGCAAGGTAAGTTTGCTGATTAGCCATTACGTCACGTCGAAGTGACAAATGAACTTGTATTTATATCTTTTTTTCTTTCATTTGGAAGCCTTGAGATTGGTTGTTAAGAATCAGATGTACCAATCACAAATGTAAACCTGTGTGAACTTGACCTAGTGTAAGTGTATTTTTTTAAGCGCAGATTAGATGTGGCACAAAGCCGAGAGTATGGAGTAACCAGTGAGGATCGAACTCACTACTCAATTATAATGATTCTAGCGAGACAAGCTTGCTAATCATTGTACCTCATCGAGGTACCCCGATGTGGTATAATGGTTAGCAATCTTGTCGCGTTAAATGAATTTCGACTGTGTTCAATCCTCATTTGGTGCCTTATGCCGCATCTAACTTACGCTTAGAAAATCTTCGAGAGTGAGCGTCTTGATTTTGCCTATTAGAAGAATACAGCGGCCACTCTTATTTTTTCTGTTGGTTGGACGGGTTCTATTAACATAATAAATTTTTAGTTTGAATATTTTTTTGTATTTTATTTTCTTTATTTAGTTCATCTCGACCCCTCATTTCATGCCATATATTTTTTATTTATTTTTATACAAAAGCAGGGAAAAAGTAGAAAAATGACCTTTGTGTATATTGTGAAAGTTTTATGACATGGGTGTTTTAGTAGGGACCCATTGAATATGTAGTATTATGGTATAAGTGTTGATTATGGTATAAGTGTTGATGAAAGTGTAACGGGAGAATGCTAAGGAAGAAAGATTTATTATTACCTCGTTGTGGGCATTATTATATCCGTGATATAATAACACTGTAGTTCATGAACGGAATGAAATGGCTGAGAGGAAAGATAATGACAAACATGCATTGTTCTCAGAAAGACTGTTATGCTACTAAGACATACACAAAACTTTATATACGTATATACACATGTCCCGCATGGTGAATAATATATCACATGTATGTGTACAGCAAACCAGAGTGTAAGGAGAAACATAAAAGAAGGGTATTACATATAATATGGAAATACTCCTGTGTCTGGAGAAGTCATGTCTAGGTTTCCAGATTCAAACAGGCCGAGTTCACCTTTGTTCCAGGCGAGATTATATTCCATGAATGAGAAACTGCAAGTCTCTTATTGGGAACTACGAATAGGGGTTTCTATATTTGTGAAAGTTATATTCCTAAAGTGACACGGCACCATGCACTTTTAAGCTGCTGAGCAGACATATATAGCCTCAGCTTCGGCCCCTTGGCCCAGCCTAAAAGAAAGCAACCTCAGGTGGTGACTGCTGTAAACAAACTGAAATTTCACTGCTACTGTTGTCACTATATGGAGTGACGTCTCTAAGCGACCTTCACGTGACCCATGTGACTTCTCTCTACCAAATAACCTTCTGTATCCCTACAAAGGAATTCTTGTACCGATGGAGTAAATTGTAACGAATGAATGGGCCGTGAATCCGATTATCTACTTTATTTACGTCAGTAACGACCAGCCTCATCCCACTTCCTCTTCGGTTATGTGCCAAAATTGTATTTCTGATATAATTAATATTAGATAATTAAGATTAATTAATATACAGAAATCTAAACGTAAATTCTGTAGAATCGATATTTTGTTCGGATGTCTCTTTGATTCTTCCATCAACTTAAACAATTTAATTAAAGAATTTATTTGTAATTAATCTGGGAGAAAAAAATTTCATTAAATTCATGAAGATGAAATATAAATTTCCAGTTCGTTGATATTGTACGAAACCTTTGACTTTGACCACTTCCTTTTTTCTACGAAATAGATAGACAAACTGAATAAATAAATAAATAAAGTTACTTTCCAGTTTGCAAATCAATGTAATGTACGGAATAGACTTTATTTTCGAATTTGTCTTTTACGTTTGCTGTTCTGTACACTACTGTACAGTATAAACATTTAGAAATGAACTAGGGTTATTTTATAATCACTTTACCATAAGCAAGGCAGGACTGTCACTGGTACACAGGGAGTTACACATAGAGAGAAAAAAATTACAGGGCACAGGAAGTGCCGAAGGGAGGATGGAATGTAGATGGGATTTAGGGAGATGAATAGGATTTACAGAGGTAGATGGAATTTACGGAAGTGAATGGGATTTAAAGAGATAGAAGATGGCAATTGATATTGCATTTAAACATTTAGAGATTCTAGCTATTAGGGAAGCAAGTATACGAAAGGGAGTTCCACTGAGGGAAAAGAAACTGTTGGAGAAGAAGTGGTGGTTATATTTGACTATTTAAAAGGTGCCAATCTAGTAGCACGAGTATGGTGGTCAGGGTACTATGGAAGAAGCTCGTCAAAGCAGAAGTGAAAATATTTGTAGAAAAGACAGAGGGAAGCCACTTCTTGTTGGTGAGAAAGTAACTGAAGGCAAGTCAGGATCAACTATGTTGCAGATCCTCCTTTAGATTTTGTTGATGACCTTAAGATGAATAGCAGGAGCACTCGATCAGATATGGCAAAATATTTAATGCACGAACGAATAGTAGATTTCTGTTGGAAATTGTGCAAAAGTTATCTTAAAGCTATCCGAATCTGGTCGACACAGACCTGTTACACGTATAATATGCCTGAAATAGCGGTCTATACTTTATTACACCTTCTTACTTAACGAGCAGGTCGTTGAAATGGAACCAGGCATTAGGTGAGTAATGGTGGTATATGCATTAAAATTTAAATAAATCCAAATATAAATAACTGCAGCCTATTTATAATAAATGACCGCACAAAAATGACAATTTGATTAAATCAGAATTTTCATTAAAATTTTTCATATTGTATATATTTTACAATAAATTTGTTTATGCCTTTTTTAGACGAAAAATGCTGTAATGGATGTTGCCGACGATACAAGAAAATTAATGGTAAGGTAAGTATACAATTATATATGTTCATACCTGTTTTATTAAGTAAAACGTACATCTATATCAGCCATGATGGAAACAATAGTTCGAAAGAAGACAAGAATATAGAAACATTAATCTCGGAAATTAAATATAGAAAGCTCTAAAAACACACTACTTCGAGACGATGGCGTAGTGGGTACAGGAGTTGGTTCTGTATGTGTTATTGTCATTTATTGGTCTGTTCAAACCTTAGTGAACCACCAATTCAACAGGAATGAGCAATAATTGACATCAATTAGTCAGTTCATTGTCTACGTGATACACGCTTGAGCGATCATGTCTCGAAAAAGACATAACTGACAGGGCAGAAGATTTTCGCATAGTAGGCTGCCATTACTTTCTGTGGTAGACTGATTGTCAACCAAGGCTTTAGAATCCAATCTGTAATATTATTTAACCCTTAGATGGAGGGGATAGACTGATTAATAACTTTCAAAGGGGTATTTGCGCGTAAGTGAATGCAATAAACTCGACTCTCCAATTTCTCGATTTCCACTGCACCACAATTGACATCACAGGACTAAAATATCACAATAACCAACATGTATCTCATACCAGCCAATCAATGAACACTTAATGACGACCAGAGAATATTTAGTCGAAACATTGTCTATAATAAACTCTATATCATCTAACATGAGAAAAATAGTTCGAAATAATACAGGAATATTGACAATTCATTTAAAAAATGACATACTAAATTCTAAATAGCGACTAGAACCTGCAATTATAGCCATCACAAACAAATTAGCTAACCTACACACTAGGATCGTTACCACCATCTCACTATGATTGATATAATCTGGATGAAAAAGATACCAAACTCCAATTCAAATGCAGGGATTCATCAAATAAAGTGTCTACAATGCAAAACATGTACGTAAGGGAGACATTTAAGTCTCATACATGATACACGCTTGGGCGATCATGTCTCGAAAGAGACATGACTGATTGGGCAGAAGATTTACCTGCAGTAGGTTGCCATTACCTTCTTGGGTAGACTGGTTACCAACCAAGGCCATAGAACTCAATCTCTCCTGTTATTTAACCCATAACTGGAGGAAAGAGACGGATTAATACCTTTCCCAGGGGTACTTGCGCGTAAGGAATTCAACTGGAATTCGAACTCGGCTCTCAGATTTTTCATTCCGAGCCGATATCTACTGCACCACAACGCACATTCCCGGGGAGACATCACGTGATCTAAAAACCCGGATTTACAAACACAAAAGAGACTTACGTTTGAACAAAAGGTCCAACTCTCTTTCATCTTTCGAAAACGAGGTGGGACATAATTTTGATTTCTCTAATGCCAGTTTAATTAAAAAAGAGCATAATCTTTTAAGGAGAAACTTTTTTGAAAATACATTAATAACGTTACTACCAACTATAAACACACACTTAAAACATTACACCGCTTCCTCCTCTTTCTACAAATCTATACTTCATGAATCCAAATTATATTCACCATAGATATAAATAAATAAGATAATAATACTTCCATATATTATTCTAAATAGTTCATAACTTTATAATAATGCTCTCTATATCCACTATATTCTGTATTGCATGATATAATGATGTATTTTAATATATAATAATCAATAATTATAATAATATTCTCTCTATATTTACATAATATATCATATTTTAACATATAATAATCAATAACTGTAATAATATACTCTCCGTATTTCAATATATAAATAATGTTCTTGATGTTATATATAAATTAGTAAGTAGTATAAATTTCAAATGTATGATTCCAACTATATATAATACTGTTGAGTAATGATAATGTTTAGCAACAAGATTGTTGTTTTTTCGGTAGTTTTACTGATGAAAGGGTATTTTGGCAAGCAGTCTTTTTTTCTATCGTAAAGTTCTCAATATCGGGGTAGAGATAAAACGTTGATAGTTTTAATGCAAAAAAAATTGTCACTTTACATGAGCAGGTTTATGCCGACTTTGAACTTTCGTGAGGACACCATTATGATGCTTTTACTCATCGGAACTGGATCTCTTGTTGAACATGAGCATGAAAAGTGACAATTTTTTGCACTAAAACTATATAATTATTACGTTAGAACATGTGAAAACCTGGAAACTACTAGAAAAATTGGACATGTCGTTTCGACATTGAAAGAACAATGTCTCATCAGGTAGTTAGCAATGATGGTAATAATCTGCCATCATTGGTAGTTAAAATTAGTCAGCAATGATGGGAAAAATTAAAAATAGTTAAAATTAGTTAGAAATGATGGTAATAATCATCAGCATCATTGCTAACTACCCGGTGAGACATTGTTCTTTCAATGTCGAAATAAAATGTAGAATTTTGTAATAGTTTGTAGTTTTTCACGTGTTTTAACGGAATAATTATTAATAAATATTCATTGCTCAATTTCTATATTGGTTACTGTTTTAAATTAATGTTTTGAACATTGGAAAATTTTCTTAGTTCTTAGTCGTTATATATATATGCGCGCGAGCGCGCGCACACACACACACACACACACACACACACACACATACATATATATATATATATATCCAAATGAATAAAAAACGAAGAAAATAATTGCAGCGTTCAAAATATTAATATATATATATATATATATATATATATATATATATATATATATATATATATAATTTCAAAAAAGTAAAAGAACACGTAGATTTAGAAAACACTGTTCCAGCATTTACTTTTATAAAGAGTGCTGGATACAGAGTAAAGCTTAATATTGTAATTTTGTTATTACAATCGTTTATAAAAACATAATATCACAACACAAAAATTTTCATCTTTCAGAACAAAACTGTTCCTCTTCAGGTGATCTGTTAAAATAAATGGTGAAAATGATTTATTTGGAAAATATAAGATGAATTCATTGTTATTTAGAAAATTAAGGAGTCGTAGTTAGAGGAAATGCTATAAGTGTGGCAATATTGTCCAACCAAAATTGAGAATTATGTAACCATGGAGATTTAATATTTGGGTTATGAAAGCGGGCAGGATGGCTTGGATCTAGACGTGTCACTTTTTAATTTAGTTTGGGCAAGATACATAGTGGGACCCTAGATATTTTAAATGGGTAGACAATAATTTTAATAACAAAATTTGAATATGTATATATATATATATATATATATATATATATATATATTCTAATTTTGTTACTACAATGGTTTATAAAAGCATTATATTACTACACAAAAATTTTCATGTTTCAAAACAATACTGTTCTTCTTCAGGTGATATTTTTAAATAAATGGTGAAAATGATTTATTTAGAAAATATAAAATGAATTCATGGTTATTTAGAAAATTAAGGGATGATAGAGAATATGCTTGTAGGTGTGTCATTATTGTTCAATCGAAAACGAGAATTAGGTTGAACTATGAATTTGAAGATTTGGGTCACCAAAGGAAGCAGAGTAGCCTGATATCAAGGCATGACACTTTTCAATTTTGTCTAGGTAAGATACATAGCGGGGCCATACATTATTTAAATGGGTAGACGATTATCTTTAACAGCAGGTTAGATTTTAGATTTAAAAACAAAATTGATTTTGTACTACCTCTTGAGTTTAATTGGCTGGGATGTTTAGGTTATAATTAGAATTAAATAATTATGGTATACGAAGATATATTTAATTAAATAAACCAAATAAGTACTGTATGGGTCATTTATTTTAGTAAAATAATTTTTAATTTTTAAGTTATATAGGAGCATAAGTTATAAATTAAACATTGTAATTAATTAAATTTTAGAGAAAAATATATTCTATATCTGTGACATTTGCATTATATTGTATATAATATATATAATTATTATTACTGTAATATATATGAATACGTGGGAGATATTTTCTAGTGGAAGATAATAATATTCAATATTTAAAATCATTCTAACAATAACAAATAATTGATAAAATGAACTTGCATCTAAAATGTGTATTAATATGCAATATAACCACTTTTTTTTATGTTTTAATTTCAGAATTCTACGAGTTCGTGACTTTAATATGAAATACCTTACGGAAATCTTCCAACAGTTTGCAAGAGGAATACTCGTGCGCAGAGTAAAGAAGATATAGCGGTTGTTTCATTGGTTAAAAAGAAATTGAGTCGTCGGTTATAGAAGGAGTATACAGCGATTTGCTACGCGTAGCTTAGATCTGATACAAGGCCAGAGTTATAGAACACCCAGTGAGAATCTAACTCACTACCCAGTCGTAAATTGAACCAGCAAGATAAGCTGGCTAACCATTTCACCACATCGGAGCGTTCCAATAGAAGCCCTATATTCAGGTTAAAAATTGGTGGTTAACAATGACACAACTATACTATTATTTTAATACTTCGCATCTGTTGCTCGAATTTATCAGTTTTCCGCTTTGTCTATCTTAGCTGAATGAAATGAAACTGCAATTGTTATGCTACTTAATAACTTGAATGGAAATACTGGACTAGTACAAATAGCGAGCAATTGTTTTTTTTTTTTTTTAGTTTAAATAATATATATAATGCTACATTTTGCTTGTTTTTAAATCTTATTACAAGGACTTGATAGAAAAATATACACAGTAAGTAATAAAAAATGTTTGGTTAAAGAGAAAGGCTTAATTGTTTGATATGAACAAAGAAAAGAGAAATGACTTTGGTCATTGGTAAATAGACAAACCCCGTGTTGTGTTTATATATATATATATATATATATATATATATATATATATGAGACAGGTGTTGGATTTTGTGTCCCATTTTTACATCCTAAATACAAACTTTGTTCCCATATTTAGAAAGAGTAACAATATCATGTTAGGGTTTCAAAATACTTTAATGGAAATAGACAAGCTATAGACATGAAAAACAGTGCCTCCATAACTTGAATCAAATGATTTGCAGTATATACTGATGAGGTGGTGCACTTAGTAATCTTACTTCATCTCTCGATACTGTCGTGTATATTTGCTTGCAGTATGAAAGAAATACAAGTCCAACATTAATTGTTGATACAGCTTATAATTTTAAAAAAATCTTAAAAGTAAAATTTTGTAGGGCGTTTGAAGTTATATATTTTTTCTACTGATTTATCTAAATAGTCAAGTTAGAAAAGGGTTTAAAATGCAAAAGAAATACTTTATATTTTAAATAAGGCTAAAGAAAGTATAAAGAATAAAACAAGATATGGTCTTTATATTTTTCCTTTAGTCTTTTATCAAAAAGTTTCATTCCTTATTAGCAGGTATTCTTCCATAAGGAACTTGGTACTACATACATACATACATACAAAAAAAAAAAAGAAAAAAAAAGGTACTCACTATAAAATACAAATTTGTCTGACTACTAACAGTACCAAGTTAACAAATCATGACGAATTTAAGATGACTAAACTCCAGATCAGAACCCAAAACCCTTTCTACAAAAGTTTTACAATTTTTAATATTTGCAAATATCAACTAGTGTAAATATTAAGGTAAGCACTTGTTTCAGAAAACAAATCCAATTGTTTGAGCTTCTTTCGTTCGATGCTTATAGTTTTAGTATAATCCCTCATACCAGATGAGATAGTTAATCAGATTTTAGCTGAGAAGATAACGGTTGTTCTAGCGGTTGAAAAGAAAATGTGTCGTCAGTTATGGAAGCCGTATATTGGGGCGATAAATTGGTGGATAGCAATGACATGACTGTATTATCATTTTCAATGCTTTGTATCCGACTATAAAGTTTCCGTCGTAATTCATAAGATGCAGACATCAGTCGAGTTTAGTTCGAGTCCACGTGTGATACACCCTTGGGCAATTATGCTTCTTTCGATGTAAGACTGACTAAGCAAAGGATTTTCTCGTTGTAGGCTGCCGTTTCGTCCTGCAGTAGACTGGTTGTCAATAAAAGCTGCCTATCCATCTTTCATAGTAGATATCAGCCAATGAATCACGAACAATATAACTAACATGTGCGTCTTCGTATTAGCAAGGGTACATTCTCTATGTGTTTGAAATAAAGTCCTTGTAGAAAACTTCTGTAAGACGTTTTGGGAGAACATATGGCACTACCAGTCACCTACAACCCGAGCCCACGCATTCACCAGAAACTGATGCTGGTGTCTAGTCTGTATTGTACCATTTTAAACTATAATATATTCAATTGATTTATCTTATTCCTGATAAATGATTTAATTTCTAGAAGTCAGAAGATAAAATTTTTGAAAATTTCATTTTAATCTATTTCAGTCAGTCATACGTGATACACGCTTGAGCGATCATGTTTCTTTCGAGTTATAACTGATTTTCTCGCAATAGGTCGCCATTTCTTTCTGTTGTATACTGGTTGCCAACCAAGGCTATAGGACTCAGTCTGTTCTGCTATTCAACCATGATAATAGCCAGTCAGTCAGTTAAGTGCCATACGTGATACAAGTTTGGACGATCATGTCCCTTTCGATTCACGACCGACTAGGCAGAATATTTTCCCACACTAGGTTGCCTTTTCTTTTTGCTATAGACTAGTTGCCAATCAAGGCTATAGAAATCTGTCTGTACTGCTGTTCAACTTATGACTGGGGGAAGAGTCTCCAGGCTTATTTGAATTCAAAGTTTTCCTTCTTCTAGACTGGTTGTCAACTAAGGCCATAGGACTCAAATTGTCCTGCTATTTATCCATAGATAAAGCGAGATAGATGGCTTCATACATTTCTCAAGGCTATTATCACGTAAGTGAATATAATAAACTGGACTGGAATTCGAACTCAGCTCTCAAATTCTTCAATGCGAGCCATATTCCACTACTAGGAGAGGGGAGGAGGGAAAGGAGAGATGGATTAGTACCTTTTCCAAGTGTATTATCACAAAAGTGAATGTAATGAACCCGACTGAAACTCGAACTCGGCTCTCCAATTTCTCAGTGTCAACCATATTCCATAGATGGGGAAGGAAGAGAAGATGAATTCATACCTTTCCCAAGAGTATTAGCTTTAAGTAAATGTAATGAACTCGACTGGAATTCGAACTCGGTTCTCCTTAGTCACAGACGTGAATCCTACATGATTCCACCAATAAAGCATTGCAAGGGGAAATAAAACGGAAATCATGTTTCTTTTAAATTATAACAATGCCTATAAGCGTTTTCTATAAAGCACTGGTGCTTTACTATTTTTCTTAGATATTGTCATCGGCTAGTGCCACCTATGTTAAAATTGCACGGGTAAATGAAGCAGAGTTAAGGAAGCGGTGTTAGTCACATATTGTTGTATTATAACAGTAGCAGTCATTGGAGGTAGGATGCAGTAAGAACCGTGGCTGGTGCAAAGGTTGCGTATCCTACGCCTTATATGATACAGGGCACCTCACTCAAGGTTTCTACTTTAACCTGACGTTGTGTCACATTCGCTAGCGATGTAGGCGCACTGAAAAATCCACCCCTTCAACGTTCCTAGTTGTATACTTTAGGGACAAAGTTCTTTTCATCTCTTAACATTTAGTGTCATAATTTCAGATCAAATAGCAAGTCAAACGGTTAATGTGTTCAAAAAAAAAAAAAAAAAAGAAAAAAAAGCAAGTTCACGGATTTGGAAGAGAAGAAAATCGATCCTCAGAATGTCGTCAAAATCCGTGAAAACTTAATAGTAAGGTGTGCCTAGTTTAATTTGTAACATATATTAAAAAATAGACAGAAAAAAAGCAAATGTTGCTAAAATAGCGAGGGTCACAAGCTTGGTACTCCTCCGGATGTGCGTCCTGGTGGAGGATGTGTGTTGTGTTGCAGTGGATATCGGCTATTATTAATCTGTCACTTCTCCCTCCAGCTATGTTAAGTAGCAGGACAGATTGAGTTCTATAGCCTTGGTTGGCAACCAGTCTACAGCAGAAAGTAATGGTAACCTACTCCGGGAAAATCGTCTGTCCAGTCAGTCATGTCTTGAAAGTGGCATGATCGCCCAAGCATGTATCACGTATGGCACTTAACTGACTGGCTCTCCCGGTCAGGGGTTTAGAGGTCAGTAAACTGCAGCACTAGCAAGAACACACAAGCGGTGTTGACCTGTTGAAACCATATAACTATAGCCATGTTTCTCGCTCTATACACATATTGCAATTATAAGAAACTGAATGCTTAAAATACGTTCAAAATATAAATATAATAAATATGGATCTCCGTTCGAAGAGCAAAAGCTTGGACATAGTTTTTTCAATGAGAGCACGACAGTTGCCTATGCAGCACACCAATGATAATGCTTAAGGGAAAGGCAGAGACCACTACAACTTGGCACCGGCATCATCGCAGGGGTTTCCAGAATGAATTATGCCTTCTGACTGTCTTAGGGACACCAGCTCCGGATTTGAAATTAGAATTGTCTTTTTCCTGGTTTGAAATCGGCTCTCCTCGTCCACAGATGTAAATCCTACATGATTCCCGTAATAAAAGATTTTAGTGGGAAATAAACCGATAAACATTTTATTAGATGCAAGCATGTGTTTATTTTGAATTATAACAATGCTGATTTTTCCTATTTACCATTGTTTCTTCTACCACAATTTCTAGATATTGTAGCTTAGTGTCAACAATGTTAAACTTACATTGGTAATGGAGCAGAGTTACTGAACCGTCTGCATGGCTACAGCGCCTAGACTTCCTTACTATTTACCCATAGTTTTGAAACGTTTTTCTTTTGAATTATTTTTTTTCTGCCACCGCGTCTAGATACTGTTACCGGCTAGTGCCACCTATGTTAAAATTGCACAGGAAAATGGAGCCTAGCTCATGAAACGGTTACAGAGACCAGACTGCCCTACTATTTAGTTGGATATTTTGAATTCAGACTTTTTCCTCCCTCTAGGCCGGTTGCCCTGATGGCGATAGAATACAGTCTGTCCTGTAATTTACCCATAGCTGAGGAGAGGCAAGATGGATTTATAGCTTTCCTAAGGGTAATTGAATGAAGATGTGAATAGTCCTCTTCTAAACATAGACTTATATTTTTATGAGACAGTGTTGAATAAAAATTGTATAAAAGTCGTTTCATTCAATTCAATATTTATATAAATCAAGATAATATTTATGTGAAAATGATCATTTCGGTTTCAGTTAAATGCAAACAGAGCAAAATATGCAGCAAATACATGGAAATGGCTCAATGCAGTTACGGTAAATAATTTACCTATTCTTTTAATTTCATTTAATTTTTATATATGTTATGTAATTTATGTAATTTTATCATTTTATGTATTTTATGTAATTTTATCATTTTATGTATTTTATGTAATTTCATTATTTTGTGTTTTTATGTAATTTATCTATATATTTATTTTATCAATTATAATTATATAATTTATATTATATATTTACATTATGTTATATTCATGTTATTTGATATTATTTATATAATAAATTTATTTTATTATATGTATATTTTTTAAATCGGTATTACCTTATGTAAGGCAATAAAGCTCCTAAGATAAAAAGGTTACAGGGTGTGGAACAGAAACATTAATAATGAGCAAGAAGAGAAAAGAGGAATCATGGGGACAGTAGACAGAAATTGACAGAAAAAGTTGAAAGTTGGCTGGAAAGCATGGAATCGGAAGGGAGTTCCACAAGCGAGAATTGGGAGAAGAGAAAATGTTTGCATAAAACTTACGACTACATCTAGACAGCTCAACTGCTAATTGGTGAGATCTCGAAACCACTCTATTACTGTTCTGGAATTCAAAAGCTCATCCGAACACTTAGCATGAAAATATTTACAGAAAAGGCACAAAGAGGTAACCTTACGGTGATGAGAAAGGGACTGAACCCTAGCAAGACCAATAGTATTGCTGATTGTTCTTTCGATTTTATCAAGGAGCTCAAGGTAAATAGTAGGAGCAGCGGACCATATGTGCCAGCAATATTCTAAGCATGGACGAATCGTAAACATATAGATATGTAAGATAGATTCTGGAGAGGAAAAATGTCTCGCACGACACAGTGAACCAACTTAGCAGCTGATCTAATAATTGATTACATTACATGTCAGCTGAGAACGTTAACCTGAGAAAGTGCAAGGAGTCACTTTTCGGGAGGTAGGGAGGGGGCCTCTTAGATGATTACTGAAGAGAAGTTTATTTATTTCATTATTTATTTCAATTATATAATTTATATTATATATTTATATCATTTTATATTATATTCATATATTTATATCTATATTATTTTATATTATTTTTGTTATATATTTATTTTATTGTTAGGTTGTTCGGGAAGTTCATACTGATTTTTAAGGGAAATTAAAACGCAAAACAAAATTATACCATTAAATACTTATTCCACTAAATTTGAAGCATTTTGTTATAATCTTTCTCCATTTTTCCTTCAACAAGATTTCGTTTTGACAGAATTTCGGTGGTTTCTTGCCAAAGAACTCATTAAGGTGTTTTTTTTAATGCCATCTAAAGATTAAAATTTTACCATTGAGATTATTTTGCAAAAACTGGAATAAATAGAAATCCGAAGGAGCAATTTCTGGTGAATATAGCGGGTGGAGTAACACATCCTAGCCAAACTGCAACCATTTTTACCGGGTCGCTAAAGAAACGTGAGGTCTGGCATTATCCCGATAGAAAACAACATTTTTCCTGTGCGATTTTATTTATTGATGCCTTTAATTCGCCCAGTTAAGAGCAGTACTTTTAAGAATAAATTGACTGGTTACTTGGTAGAAGCTCATCGTACAGGATTCCTTTCCAATCTCACAAAATGCACAGTATGACTTTCTTACGATGAAGTTCTGCTTTTGGGGTTGGCTAAAGTTGTCTCATGTTGCACATCTCATGATAGATTTTACTGAATAATGTTGTAGACTATCCATTTCTCATCACCCTTCAAAATTTGTTTAAAAAAAGATCTATTTTTATTGTGTTTATACATCACATAGAAATGCGATACAAAATATTCTTTTCACTCAGATCATGTGGTACCCAAACATCGTAGCGTTGGAGTACCCAAGCTTCCATGAGTACTCATGGATGGTTGATTTTGATAAAATTTAGTTTTTCTTTTTGCTGTGATACTATTTGAAAAGACGCTAGTAAATTAAAAAAAAAACTAAGAAGGAAGAAAATCGCTAATTTTCGATAGACTGAAAAATATACAGATGACCAGACAAGGAAAATAGGGAAGGAAATGATAATTAAAGTTTTGAAAACAAAGAAGCCATATGTTTTTGATCAAGGCTGAGATAAGTGACGGCATATTCTGAAGACCTCCTAAGAAGAATAGATAAATAGTTTACGACTATTAAAAACAATCGGTTGGCATAGATAATATTTTTATGGTCATTGAAAACGAACGACTAGCTTAAATAATTTTTTTACGACCCTGGAATACAAGAGCGACATCTAGGCGCGAAATTTGGTCGACTGGTAAGAATTAGCTTTTGAAAACAGACAGGTTTCCAAAAGAAAATACAAAAAACAATAGTAATTAAATTTTTGTTTGCTAAACGCGGTAAAATCAAGGCTTTGACCCCTTTTTGTCACTTGTTAGCGAAAGGGTCGAAAATGATAAATCCCAGGTGCGAAAACGACCACACACAAGGGCACGATAAGAAAGATTTATGATGATAATTAAAACTGTTTATGGTGAGAGGCAACAACACATAGCAGGAAAGAGATGGGGTTGATCAGATGACCAATGAGGAAAAGCTCCGTTAGGATTTCAGAAAAGACGGAGAGACGTTCTATGCCCCTTGGGCAGTAATGATGAGTGGCGCTCACACAAAGGAAAACTGGTTTGATCAGGTGACTAAAGGGAAAGCTTTAATTAGTTGTTTTGGGGAAACTAGCATACCCAAAGCACATCATACCTAAAGCACGTCATACCCAAGCCCCGCTAGATGCAGGACTGCATATAAACCGGATGTTTTGAACAGCAAAGTGTGAGAGAACGCAGCCAAGACAGAAACTGGTGCAAACTGGAAAAGAGAGACGAGACTACCGCTTCGCTTGATCTGATGTGATTTTCAGCCCCGAAGAAAAACGTCTGACTTTGTTCCAGAAGTCTCGTTAAAACCAAATACAACAACCACTGTGTCACGATAAACAGAACCAGTCGATAGTTATTGCACGAAGAATATAGACCTTTGTCAGCCATCAACAACTATAGGAACAATTTTGTATCCAGAAGTTGTATATAAATACTTTTCTTTCCTGCAAGATATTTTTTTCGTCTGACTTCACTCCAGCCGGACCAAACTAAGTCATCGATTCCAGTCAACCATTCGGACCCAGCCAGTCTTGCGATCAATTAACATAACGTGGGTCTGGACAAGACTTGGGTCGAAGCGATCAACTCCCCGATCGGCCGAGGGGACCGAGCTTGAATTCGGACCTGCCTCAGGGTAGACGTCATACTGTCAATTCCCGCGTTGTGTAATGCGAATTATTCTCAATCAATGTTTTGATTTGGTTGTTATCTGCAGACGATGTGGTTGCGGGGGGGGGGGGCTGCCTCAGCGTTCTTCATCAATAAGGCTATAATCACCAACTCTAAATTTAGCGAACCACTTCCGTATAATTCTGTCAACAAAAGTACCTTCACCGTAGACACCACATATCTTTTTGTTACTCGTGAAGCATTTTGCCTTTACGGTAATAAAAAACGCATCAAGTGTCTAAAATGCAACTTATTGTCGAAAAATTGCACTCTTGCTAGAGAAAGTTTAGCAGAAATAAATAAGGGAATAATTACTTTCCTTTAACGTTACATGCTATTTTGTTGTAGAGGACGCATGGACTTTTAAGGCTCCTTCCCTTTTCACTTCAGTTCTTGTAAGTCAGCCATGCTGAATAAACGTTTTTGTTACTGTGTCTCTTAAACCTTAAGGATGTCTGTTTTGTTTATGTTTCTGGATTGAGTCTAATTTGCTTTGTAACCAGTCAACTGGTTAAGGTAGGACGTTTTCGTGCTTTTAGTCAACACGTGGAGGTCCCACTGAATATTTTATTTTAACACTTATAATCTTTCATTTTTATAGGGATGCAAATTTAACACAAATTAAGTAATTTTAAACTTTCTTTCTCGAGAAATAGTTTGAAGTGTGTTCTAATTGGAAATGTAAGCATATTATTTCTGTTAATAAATTTGACTTGTTCTAATGTGTTGGAACAAAAATGGCTAAGAATCGGCAGGAACTTTCCAAACAACCCAATGTATAATTCATTTATTATGTATTCATTTTATGTATTTTATGTAAATATAAAGGATAATATTAATATAATACAATATAATTATTTATCTTTATTTATCTATCCTCTTGATAATTTATCTTAATCTATTCTATTTTCTTTCAAAGCACAAATTCCGCGGATTAAAAACAAAAACTATCCGAGTAATCTAAAAATAATGTTTTAAAAAAGAGGGAATTAATATATTTTGTAAGAAAAGCAGACTTTACATTTACGTACTTTCAGATAATTATGTCGACTGAATAATTCTTTTTATGATCTTATTATGGATTATTATAAATATTGTAGAGGGGGCTAAGAAGTCCCTCAAACAAATAACAAAAAGAAAAATGCACTCCAAATAAAGTAAAATAAACTTTTGTTTATTTTCGTAAAAAAAATAAAAGAATTATTTTTTGTACACAAATGAAGTTGTCCGTAAAGCTGTAAAAAGGAAGAAAGAAAGGAATTGGGAATGTGAGAGGGAAAGGTAGGACGTTGTGTAGCGAGCGAGATGAGAGAAAGAGAGGGTGAAAGAATGTTCGCTGATCCGTGATACTGCCTGTTGTGTGAACTGCTGGATTCTCTGTGTGCGTGTACTCCAAGCTGTCGCGTGCCCTTTTGGTGTGAGCTGGTTGCTCGGCCCTCTGCTCTGTTGAGAGTTTCTACCTTCCTTTTATCTGGATGGTGAGGCTCCGGAGAGATCAAGAAATGTGTTTCTTATGTCGAGCCCTGATTGGTCAAAAAATCATATTTTTGACCACGTGGTGTGCTTTCCACTACGTCCGAGCGTTTGGATGCGCCGTCCTTGTTTTTGACCCCACAGGGTATGGTAAGGGGTGAATTCCAGAGCAATTGTATTTTTTTGAGATACACGTGGTGTGAATTAATTTTTATTGTGCGTGTGTGTGTGTAAAATAAAATAGGAAACAGCACAAAACTCCCCCACCAGATTGGAAAATATATGAAAGATACATATGTTTTTCAATATGTGATATATTCTTTAAAATGTTTCGGCCAGTGGACTTTTCTGCCGGTTTTTGTTGTAGGTGTGATGTCAGTATTTTGTTTTTCAGCTTCTTCATTTTCTGTGCGAATATGTTTTTGTGGAGGTATTGTATGAGGTTGTTCCTCGATGTACGCTGGTTTAATGCGATCAATAGCGATATTATCTTTCTTTTCTTTCCTCATGATAGTAAAATATTTTTCATACCTGTCCAGAACTTGGTATGGTCCTGAATAATTTGGACAGACTGGTTTTTTAACCGCGTCATTCCTGATAAATATATATTTGCAGGTGTGAAGATCGTTTGGGATGTAAGTTTGTTTCTCTGCTTTCCTGGTGGGTGTAAAGTTGAGAAGAGACATTTTATGTTTTAATTCTGTTACAAACGTTGTAGTAGGTGTATTTGTTTGTCTTGTGATTAAAATGCTGTCCAGGTAGGTTTAATGTTGATCCGAAAACTACCTCTGCAGGTGTGCTTTGTAAATCTTCTTTCACCGTGTTTCTTATCGCTAAGAGGAATCTTTCTGTGGAATCATTCAACCATCCCATTTGCACAAGGGTGGTAGGCAGCTGTTTTGATGTGATTCGTTCCTAACAATTGGTTAAATTCAGCAAAAAGTGTTGATTGGAACTGTGAACCTCTGTCTGTTGTGATTACTGAAGGTACTCCAAAAATTGCTATCCAGCCCTGCACTATAACTCTGACTATTGTTGCGGCTGAAGTGTCTTTGACTGCTATGGCTGTAGGCCATCTGCTAAATCTGTCAACTATAGTAAGAATATGTGTACGTCCTTTTGAGGTGGGTAAAGGTCCTACTAAGTCGACATGAATGTTGGTGAATCTAGTATCAGTTGTGCTAAAAGTGCCAAGTGGTGATTTCGTGTATCTGTAGATTTTGTTCTTTTGGCAAGGTATACAAGTTTTAGTCCAATTGCGAATGTCCGTGTTCATATTGGGCCAAACAAAGCGTTCTGCTATTAATTTTACAGTGGCTCTTTTTCCTGGATGAGATAAATTGTGAAAATATTGAAAAGCTTGTCGTCTGATGCTCGGTGGTATATATGGACGCGGATGTGTTTGTGATACATCACAATAAAATTTTGTTGTACCAAATAATATGGGTATTTCTTTTAGATGTAAGGATGTTTTTTGTTGTACAACTGGGAGTGTCTCATCTGTTTTCTGCTCTTGTGCGATTAATTCCATACTTAAAGAACTGGAATTTAAAGAGGCTATTGTAGATCGAGATAATGCGTCTGCTATAATGTTCTCTTGTCCCTTAACATATCGGATGTCTGTGGAGAACTGGGCGATATAATCAAGATGTCAGATTTCTCGTGGACCATATTTATTTACATGTGTATGTAGTGCATATGTTAATGGTTTGTGATCTGTGTAAATGCAAAAATTCTTTCCTTCCAGCAAGTGTTTAAAATGTTTAATTGCAAGGTAAATTGCTAGAAGCTCCCTTGAAAAGGTGCTATATTTCGTCTGTGTCTTGCTTAGCTTAGCAGAAAAAAATGATATAGGAGTCATTGTGTTGTTAGCAAGTTGGTGTATGGCTGCTCCTACAGCTATTTCAGATGCATCTGTTGTAAGTGTAAGTTTTGTGTCCTCACTGTCCCTTACGTAGTTTAGTTTTGTAAAGTTGGCCAAAGCAGTTTTAGCTTGTTTGGAAGGCTTCTAAGGTAGGTCCTTCTAACTTTAACTGTTGGTTCTTTGTTTTGTTTTTTAACAAATCTGTTAACGGTGCAAGTAATGTAGAACAGTTAGGTAAAAATCGTCTGAAGTAGTTAATTACGCCTATGAATCTGCGTACTTGTCTGACTGATATTGGTTGTGGGAAATTTGAAATTGCACTTACTTTCTCGGGTAGTGGAGATATTCCGTCCTTGTCGATTAAGTGTCCGAGGAAATTAACCTTTGGTTGGCTGAAAATGCATTTCTCTGTATTTATTTTCAGACCGTAATGTGATAGTCTTTCAAAGGTTTGCTCTAAGTGCTGTCTGTGATCGTCGAGGTTTCTGCTGGCGATTAAAACTTCATCCACATATGCAAATATAAATGGCAGACCTCTAAAAACTTCGTCTATTAACCTTTGGAAGGTTTGACAGGCGTTCCTAAGCCCAGAATGCAACCGTACGAACTTGTAAAGGCCAAATGGTGTGGTCAGTGCAGTTTTATGAATGTCTTCTTCTGCCACTGGAACTTGGTAGTACGCCTTTACGAGATCCAATTTGGAAAATATGGTGGCACCTTGCAGATCGATGGCGAAATCGTAGATATGTGGAATAGAGTATCTATCTGGAACCGATTTAGCATTTAACCTTCTAAAATTGCCACAAGGGGGCCATGTTGTAGCGTCAGACTTTTGCACCATGTGTAGCGGTGAAGACCAAGCACTTTTCTGTAATAAATGTTGAAACTCGTTTTTTGCAATCTTATATTTATCCGGTTTCAATCGTCTGGAGGTGGCATATACAGGTTGCCCAGTTGTCTTGATGTAGTGCTTGGCATTATGTTTTATGGTGTCTGTGTTTTTAAATGGCTGGGAGAGTTGTGGATATTTTTGTAGTAGCTGACGGATGTACTGGTCCTCGGGTAAGGCAGAGCTGATTCCAGTAGATTGGTAATTCGAGGTGATTCCTCTTACTGAAATCTTGGTTTGATTATCTACAAGTGTGCGATCAGTCATGTCGACAGATAGGTTGAATCTGGCTAAAAAATCTGCCCCCCAATATAGGCGTTGTTACACTGGCTATGTTAAAGTTCCACAAAAAATTTCGTCGCATGCCGAGATTAATATTAAGTGATTTCTCTCCGTAAGTTGGTATTTTGGTACCGTTAGATGCTTGAAGATGATAAGACTGTGGCATAGTCTCCTGTTTTTGTGTTGGTGGTATCACGCTTATTTCAGCTTCGGTGTCTATTAAAAAGTTGTATCCATGAATTTTATCACGGATATAAAACAGACGACCTTTTGTTAAAAATCCAGCAACAGCCGTCGTCTCTACTGGCTGGAATTTCCGTTTCCCGCATTCGTGTTGTTGCAAGAACAAGGGCGTGTGCAGCATCTCGCCTCAGTACCGAACCTTCTGTGATAGTAACAAAGTGCATCTTTTCTATCGCGGTTGTCAGTCCGGCCTCTGCTGAAACTTCGCTTTCTGTAATAATTTTTTTTTATTTATGAAAATAAACAAAAGTTTATTTTACTTTATTTGTAGTGCATTTTTCTTTTTGTTATATGTTTGAGGGACTTCTTAGCCCCTCTACAATATAAAAAAGCAACATAAACAAAAGAAGTGGAAAAAAGCATTTTAAAAATTGTTTCTATCATATATACTCAAGTATAGTGCATGATTTTATGATCAGTTTTTTTTTATATACAAAAAATAAGGGGGTTGAATTATACACAATTAATTTTTTATGCGCTTAAAATTCATGCGTTTCCGGTGACCTGTTGCACTCTACATAGGTCATTTTTTTTCTTGAGGGGTACATTGACGTTTTGTATTTCAAGATATATTTGTGTAATTTTATGTAATTTTGATAAATATAGCTGCTAAAATGAGATGTCAATATTATTTTTTGCGTTATTTATCCATCGCATCCTGCATATATCTTAAAAATATTTTTTTTGTTTATAGGCAGAAAATGTTGCAGAAAATGCAGTCGAATATTTTCCGTCGAGCATTGGAAGGGACGTTTCTAGGTAAGCGTCCATTATGCTTGTTAAATAGTTTTCGAGTTTATTAAAATGTTTAGACGTATTTTCGTAAATGTATTTTGATTAAGCTTTTTGAGCATTTACCCTAAATACATGAATGGTGAATATTTTTCTGCTCTTCGTTTTCATCGTTTATTTTATTTCAAATGAATTTCAGGACTAAAACAGCAAGGGAGAAAGACGTCATGTTCGACCCACGGCCAATGAAGTTGATGCGTTCTCAGAATTACAAAGAATTTCATATTCTAAAATACAGACTATTTGTGGGATATTAGAAACAAATAAATAAAAAAATGTTATAATTTTGGAGAGTGTTGCATTTCAGTCAACGAAGATAGATTATTCATAGTCTGCTGATTTTGTTCGTCAAGTAAATGTTTCCAAAGAAGTTCGGTAATAATGGCACTGGTAAAAATGACACAGGTAAATATGGTACGAGTGGAAAAACAGGTGAAAAGAATCTCTATTTGATAGCAATTGCTTTTATAACTAGTTTTGTATAATTGCAATCCTTAGAAGCAATTCTTCTCTTTTCTTTTATTACTTAATATGACTTACATGATGGGGTTGTAGTAAATGAGCCACTGAGATCAAGGATTCCGGGACAACTGAACCAGAAGTAAATAAGCAAACAAAAACTGTCCTCTGGTTAGAAATTTAATTTTAAATGAATTAAAGTTAAACATTTAATAGTGTTTAATTTGAAGCTGTTTAAAAAGTATGTTTTTTACCTGTGCTATTTTTACTTAATTTTCACTTGTGCCAATTTAACCTGCGCCATTATTACCGTTCACCGTATAATATAAAGTTATAAAAAAGAACTAAACTTAACAATTAGGGAGACAATTTTGGGTATTTCTCACTGCAATTCCAATTGGAGGGATCAAGAAAAAAATAAACAAAGGAAAATACATACACACTTTCCAGTTCTTGTAAATCCAGCAAGCAATATAATTTGAATATATTCTTTTACTAATATTTTGTAAAATTATGCTAATCTTTTCTATTCTTTACTTCTTGTGGATTGCTCTGAACGGATTTAATCTTATTCTTTAATAAATGCAATTAATAAAATTAACCTGTGCGTTTTTTATAATTGGATTAAGGGAAGGTTTTTGAATATTTTTACTGCGACGCACAACAAGAACGACATTTTGCATTGCGACCCATTATACCTACGTGTAATAAGCAAAAACAAACTCTGTTCACGAGGTTCAATTATTTATCATCGACAATTTATGCATATATATTTCTTATGATCTGGACATATTAAGATTGTATGTATCTATTTTTACTGTCTATTTGTATGAATATAAAATTATTACTTTTAGAAAAACAAATTTAAAGAAAATTCAGACATAAATGTAAAGTTTTAGTGAGGTTGGCTATGCTTGTGAATGGCCTTGTGCCAAACATAACCGAGCAAACTGATATTAAAAATATCATGTTTTAAAAACATTAAACAAAGGATAATAAAAGATCCTGTCTGTAAAATAAAAGTAATATTTAACAAGAGAAATTGAACGTATTTTTTGTTGATATATGCTTGTGTTGAAAGTCTGCGTATAGTTTCTCTTCCTTGTGAGAGTGTTTTTAGAGTTCCTTTTTCTTAGTCGGTTGAATGATGTGAAATACATTTGTGAAAGAAAAGTGATGTAATGAATAAGTAATGAATATGTATACATCTCGGTTCTCCCTCAATGTGATTGGCTGGTGTCAGTCATAAATATAGACTAAGGCGAGGACGCTCAGAGATCTACCACTAGAGATCTGCCACTAGAGGTCTACGTCTATTGACTACGCCTACGTCTCAGGATACTGCATATACCGAGTACCGTTCATTACGTCTATTTACTAGATTGTTCTACCCGGTTACATTTGCCTTAACCACTTAACTACCTCGAATTTCGAATTTTATATATATATATATATATATATATATATATATATATATATCCCTTTCCGGGATATATCAAAAAGACATATCTTTATTTCGCTCTCTCTCTCTCTCTCTCTCTCTCTCTGTATGTGTGTGTGCGACAATAGTAAGCGAAAAGCTACGTCCTTAGTAAGAAAGAGGATAGAAATGGCGTCTTTGATCTTATTTCTTTTGTTGCTGACAGTAAATGAGGAAGGAGAATCAATGAATGCAGAGCGAAAAAAAAAAAAAGGGTGAGAGAGTGAGAAAATGCCTGTTGCCTGGACGACGTGTTTAATCTGCCCTCTGACGAGAAAGCGAAAATTCACGCTATTTATTTGTTTTTGAAAGATAGAATCGGATCAACTTCTAGATTTTTCTCTGAATTGGTTAATTGGTAAATGAGAAATTGTCTCCAATTTGTTTACAAAGTAAAAGTTGTTAAGCCAACTTCTACAAATACTTTCACGGCTTCTGCTCTGATGAGCTTAGCTCCCTGATGCTCCCACTGCATGAATTTAATCGAGCTACTAGACTACCGGCTAGGTCTCCTCCCTTTTACAGTGAAACCAATCAAACGTAATCTTAACTTCTATTCCTCAACTTATTTGCTCGCTTTTCCCACCTGTGGAATTCCCTTTCGTATACTTGCTTCCCTGAAAGCTACAATCTCCAAGAATTTAAAGTCAATTGCCATCTTTTATCTCCTTGACTCACATCGTTTCCCTGACAACCCTTGTATCATGTTCTTCCTTTCCACTCTACTCTCATGCAGCCCTCTTCACACCTGTATTCTCATCCTTTTCTTACTCATACCCTGACTCCCCTGTAACTTGTTCCTCTTTCTAATCACTCACCTCTTATGTAACCCTCTGCGCACCAGTGGCAGTTCTGTCTTGCTTCGGTGAAATGATTAAAAAAACTGTCATCAAGAGCCATTGGTGAATGAATAAATATATATGCTTTTTCAATTGGCCCGTGAAAAGATGAAGTTGTGTGTAAACCCGGTTTTTTGTGCAATTATATTTTACGGAACCAACAAGAGAAATATTTGCAAAAAATGTCATTTATTGAGATGGGTATGCTTGTTTGTTCATAAGCAGCTGATTTCAGTCGGGGACTTGGGAAGACAATGGTACACGTATATCAAGTGTAGTGATGAGCCTGTTTCGTTCCGTGCCGTCGTCTTAAATTGAGTTAATGTGGAAAATTCCAGTTCATTCAATTAAGTAATTGTAAAAGGCGATAGAAATAAAATAGCTTTTTTACTCCGTAGTGGCAATTTTTCTTTTTTCTGATTCCAAAACAAGATATATAAACTTAATGGAAAATGGACTATATAAATATATTAATGTTTAATTTACTTCGTATTCTATTTCAAATGTTCTGTTCGTGTTTTTTCTTGATTAAAGAAACAAAATGTTAGGGATAAAAATACAATTTCTAATGCTTAAAAAATATGCGAATTTTTTCGTAAAAAGTAACGGATATTTGGTTCAATATACGTAAACATTGTCTGAGTGTTTTCAATCAAAATTGATAAGTTTCAAGAATATTCAGCGTCTTTTCAAACTATTTTTTACAGCGACTCACAACAAGAACGGCATTTTGCATTGCGACCCATTATACCTACGTGTAATAAATCAAAGACAAATTCTGTTCACTAGGTTAATCGACAATTCATACGCATAGTTCTTGTTGTTTATAAGCAGCTGATTCCTATCGGGAACACAGGAAGAAAATGCTACACGCATATCAGTTGCAGTTTTCATCCTTTTTGATCCTTCGTCTTAAATTGAGTTAATGTGTAAAATCCTAGTTCATTCAAGCAAGTAATTGAAAAAGCTATAGTAATAAAATAGCCTTTTTATTCAGTAGTTAAAACTCCTCGTTCTTAATCCATAATAAAATACATTAACTTAATGAGAACTGGCTATATATCACTTGCGCATTTTCTTTTTTTGTCGCAACCCTGAAAGGTTAGGACACACAATCTGAAAAACCCTGAACTATGCTATATTCTTACAATTCAAGAAAAAGCATTATATATTCGTATTTTTTCATCATTCCTGAGAACATTACTTAAATATATTTGAGCCTGTTGATGGCGGTATTCGCAATATTTCATGAGATTTATAGTATGTGTATGACCCATTTTAACCTTGCGAAATGTTGAAACTCAAAGCAGCGTCATATCTCTATAGAATAAACGTTTTCATCACTTCTTATGGATATATTGTGTATGTATATGAGCTAGAAATGACCAGGCTAGGCAATACCTTAATACACCCCCAGAGAATATCAAATAGCTTATTTCTTACAACTATATACATATGGAATGGCGGTAGTTGTAAAAGGCAATATTAATAAAATAATCTTTTTATTCAGTAGTGGAAATTTCCCTTTGTTCTTAATAAAAAATGAGCACAAATGTGAAAGAAGAACTAAGCTGCAGCATTTCAGTTTCATCTTCAGGTAACAAGTTTAACTCAGTTATTGATTCCGCACTTTGAAAAGCAGATGAATTTTTTATTCAAAGACTTTTCTTTACTGGTTGAAACTTCTCCTCAGAGAAATAGTTATCAAAGCTTTGAGAAAGATGCGACAAGATCATGACTTTAAATTTGTCATCATTAACACTATTCTCAATGTTGAAAATATGTAATAATTATGACTTTTAACTCTTCCTTGCTATCTGAAACCCTTCAATATATCCAATACATTGAAATATATTACCGACTTTTGCTTGAAGTTCTGTGTTTAAATTATTCAGGAAGTCAGTTAAATGCCATACGTGATACACTCTTTCGAATGACGATGCATAAAAGTTTCCCGTAGTAGGTTGTCATTACTTTCCGCGGTAGACCGGTTGCCAACCAAGGTTAGAGAACCCAATCTGTACTGCTATTCAACCTATAATTAGTGGGCGAAGAGCTGGATTCATACCATTACCAAGGCTAGTTTTGCGGAAGTGAATGAAACAAATTCGACTGGAATTCGAACTCAGCTCTCCAAATTCTTATTCCGAGATAATTGCCATTACACCACAACGCACATTTTTTAAAAATCATTAAGAAGGCCGAAAATATAAGTTAAGTAAGCCAGTTTGGTAATCCAAATATCATCCTAAAAAAGGTAGGCCAAGGGATTATATGATTATAAGATTTTCCAAACTTCTCTTTGATACCAGAGCTTGCTGGTGAGTAAAACAGTGATTCCAAAGAAAAAAAAAAAAAAGACTAAGTATAGTGGCCAAAAATGACATAATTGCATGTAGTTTGATCGTACGTTTCGTTTTCTTTTCGCTTTTTAACTATATAGTAAAATAAAAAAAATAACATTATATTTTCAGCAATTGTCTAATATTTTATAAAATTGTAGTTTAGCCTTACGTTTGAAAATTCTGAAATATAAAAATTAAGATAATATAAAACTTTCTTTTAAAATAATTTTACAATTTAATAACAGAGAATTAAACTGTATAACATGACATAGGTGACAATAATTTATTAAATGTTATAGCATTTATTAATTTTTATTTTTAATATCTCTTTTTCGTATTCTTTATTAGGTATCGCCACTGTATGCATTATTAAAATAATTTTTATTTTTAAATAAGATTTTATTCGTAAAACTGAATTCTTCCTCTCTAATTTTTACTGACTGATGATGAGTATTTACTAAAAGATGTTAGCTAAGGTGTCCAGTTTTTGAACTCTCTTCCCCATGCTAGCATGAGGAAGACGGTTCAAAAACTCTTCTTCTTATTGGATGGCCGAAGCAAAGGCTTCCTGGATGCCTTGTTAAATTTTGCAAAGTAATAATAACAAAAGAGCCATACTATTTTCATCCTCAAAAAAATGGGCCAAGGGATTATGAGATTATAAGATTTTCCCAAAGTCTCTTTGCTGGTGAGTAAAACAGTGATTCCAAATTTCATTGCATCCAAAATTCTTTCAATCACACCGTTATTTTTCCCGATCATATTCGCTGCCCCACCGCTTGTAATCCCTTTGCAATTTTTCAAGGTTAATTTATATCTTCCAGTATACTCCCTTCTCGCGCAGAAAATGCACTAGTTTACATCTGCACCAGTTGTATACGATGTCAAATTTAGACGGCATAACAAGACATTCAACTTACCGTTTTGACAAATCTGTCTGACATAAACTGAAAGTGTTACGCTATTTGCAACATCAGTGCGTTTGTATAGCTGTAATGCAAAATCTAAACCAGATTGTAGTCTTGCAATAAGCATTTCTTTTAAACGCTCTGCAATTGAACAAATTCTGCGTGATACTATATTGTCACTGACAGGTACTACGCATACTTGTATAACGTATAGCACTTCAACTGACTGAGTAGAATGCAACAGGAATTGGAGCACAAGGCCATGTCAGAAGCCGAAATACTCATTGCCTCCAAATTAGATGACCTTTTGAATATCAGGCCTGTGGAACTGTTAAACATCAGGGAAGATAAAAGATGGATTAAATTCAGGGAGATAACAGATGGCAGTTGTATAACACGACATCAGGCTGAGTCCAGCCAACCTTCCTGACTTTTGGTCGATACCGCCCACGTTGTGTTGTTGATCTCGGATTAGCCAAGGCAGGATTGCTTGTTGTCACTCGACGAGGTTGGCCCAGGCACGCGAGAAATTGGTATATAATGAAAACCAGATTTAATACTGCAACGGCACTGTGTATATTTATATATATCTATATATATCGAATGATTACAATATTACAAGCAATCAACATTAGGTGACGAAAAAATATATCAATTGGCTGTTATTTCAGTAGCACGATAATATCCGTGCTGTATTATCTCCACAGGACGATGGTCGTGTTGTATTATCTCCACGGGACGATGGTTTTATTCAACTTCCAGCAGGTTGAATTTGGACTGGCCGTCTCTTGCAATATCTACTCAGGTCACCACCAATTTCTTTCTACCTTCTCATTCCAAACACGGGGCCCGAACTCAACTAATTTCGTCTTGCACCTTGGTTGTATTAAAGAGGCATCCAAATCAGGGTGGTAAAATTAGGTATGGGGTTCTATTTCCCCCTCCCTATATCTATGACTTACTATCTTGAAATGTAAGAAATATCATTTAACATTTGAACATTCAGGGAAAAGAGAGGAAAACCCAATCTCTGATATTGTCTGCCTGTTCTTATCAGCTGTCCTGGTAATCAATACACAGGAAATCCTCAAGGCCGTATTTTGACCAATTGGCGAATATTTTGACAAACTAGCTTTGATAAATTCACTTACTTCTCTCGACAAAAGTAATTTTTCACTCAGTTAATCCTGAATTTGTATTTTCCACTTGTTAACATTTCGGCTAATTTTCCCGACAAAAATATTTGTATTCTTCAATTTTAGAGAAATCTTTTCGCATTTTAAAAATCACTTAAAATTAATACCAGTGAAAATAGGGTTACTATTGACATTGCATTTGAACTTTTAGAGAATGTCGCTACCAAGAAAGCAAGTAAAGGATAGAGAGTTCCACGGGCGTGAATTACTAGAAAAAATCTGTTATGGTAGAAGAGGTGGTTACATTTAACAATTTCAGGGTAGGACATAAATGTCAATTTATTGTGGCAATAAACTGTTACTTATTAAAATGGCAAGTAGCTACATTAAAGTAGGATTTGAGGAGTAGTTGATTTACTGAAGCTTTTTCCGTTGTAATAAATCTCTTCTTTGTTTTCTCTGTCGAGTCTTTTGTTCCTTCGATGATTTTTCTAATTACAGCCTTCCTAATTATCGGCTATTTTGAACAAGACAACAATACAAGAGTTCCATCGTCAACTTTCACCCATGAGTAGGATAATTTCACGGGAGCCACATTCGTTCATCGCTCTAGAATTCTTCTACAAAGCTGTCTTCCACGCCGATTGTAGGTGCATAATGAGGATAAAATTGATGGGATTCGCTTTGAGTCTGATTCATAGAATATTCTGTGCGCTGTGGTGCCGTGGATATCGGCTCGGAACGAGAAATCGAAGAGCGGCGTTCAAATTCTAGTTGAATTCACATACGCGCAAATAACCTTTAGAAAGTTATGAATCTATTTCTTCGTTCAGCTATGGATTGAAGAGTAGAACAAACTGGATTCTATAGCCTTGATTGGCAACCAGTCTACCGCAGAAAGAAATGTGGGAGAATCTTCTGCCTAGTCAGTCATGGATCGAAAGTGACATGATCACCCAAGTGTAAATCACGTATTGTACTTAACTGACTGATCTGGATAAAAGAATAGCAGTACTTATTTTGTTCTAAATTGGCAACCAGTCTACCGCAGAAAGAAAAAGTAACCTACTGCGGGACCATCTTCTTCCTAGTTAGTCATGGATCAAAAAGACATGATCGCCTAAGTGAGTATCACGTATGGCACTCAATTGACTGACTGAATAGAATGCGATTGGATTTTGGCTGCAAAGCAGTGACAGAATCCGAAATGTTCATTGACTCCAGATTAGATTACTTTTTGTTTTTGCTGTTAATTCATCGGCATCTTTCCAACCTACCTCGGACAAATCCGAAGAATCAATATTCTACCTATCCATCTCCTCAATCCCGTCAGCAAGTTTGCCTTGTTGATAAAGTCTTAGGATATTACAAGTGGCAATTCTTGAGATATTTTTGTGTTTGTTTGGAATGTTGACCCCTGTCGCTAGATAATGGTTGGAGGATACCCGCGATCGGGCTTGTAAGGCAACATCCCTCTTGCAGAGCGAAAGGTACAGATTAAAGTTTGATTTAAATCATCAAACAGCCTATGCACGTTTTTGATAATTTTCTTGTGTTTGTTCAAACCATTGTACGAAGCCTGAAGAATTAATTTACTTTTCTGTCGCAGCTCGAAGTCGGTGTGGAGGGTTCTGGAGACGACATGCAAGTTGGAATTGTTTTGAAAGATGCATTTTTCTAGCCTTTGGCTAAAGAACCAGGCCATACAAGGAAGCAGTTAGATTAGTAAATGTCAGAACGTGTTCACACGCCGTTAGTGTTTGGCACACTGTATCTCTGGGGTTCCAACCTATTAGAGATTCGACACGATCCGGCTTAGGGCCGCAAAATACTGTTTCCATGGTGTGCTGTGAGAAGGTACTTCCATTATGTGCTGTGAGAAGGCAGTTAACCATCATCTTGTTCACTCGACCCTCCTTTTTACTTCGAAAATACTGGTTCGAGCCGGGAGCAAGAAAGACAAGCAGACCACACCACAGACTATATGCCCCTGTGCTCAGAAAACACCATACAGTATTACATAAACATTACTTATTTCATAATCTTAAAAAGAAAACGTCTAGTGCTTAAAATAGAAAATATTATTTGTTCTTGACTCTCGAACCCGTTAGGATCATAGATGCATGACACGTACTGGGTTTCAGGAACATGACAGCCCGACAGAGCCCAAGCACCCCAGGCTGAACAACTCGACGTAGGGTAATGTTTGGGCACCTCGACGTGACACAGTGTTTAGTTGTCTGATCTGGATAAAAGAATAGCAGGACATATTGGCTTATAAATGGGCAACCTGTCCACTGCAGAAAGAAAAAGTAACCTACTGTAAGTCGTCTTACAATTGAGTATTGAGTTCGAACCGCACTGGGTGCTTCATACTTTCGACCTTGTGCCATATCTACGCTGTGCTTAAAAATCATCTCTCATTGCTTATTTGAGTTCGGAGTTTACTTTTTCCAACTAAGGCTATAGAGGCCTATTTATCCGTAGCTGACCTGGAATGCAGGATTCAGACATTTTCTAAGGGTATTAGATGAACTGGAATTCAGACTCGACTCTCCCATTTATCCATCAAAACTGCTATACAATTACTCCACTACGTCACTTATTAGTAGCAATGGATTTATAATGTTTCACAAGCTACTTATGCGAAAATTAAAAAAAATCTAACAAAATGATAAAGTTTTCTTTGTAAAAATATTTATTTAAATTATCGAAGCTTCCAAGGAAAATAAAATTTCGGTAATAAATGAGACCAAAAGAGTTGAGATGCTGTGAATTTGAGCTAATTTATTTGATTTGACTTGTTTCAACAAGAAACAAAACAATAATAGTAACAGAATCAATTACTAAAGTATTATTTTACAATCCAAGGGCGATAAATACAAATAAATTAAACAGAATAACCTCCCTTGACATAATATTACGCATGAATTAAATATACTGAATAGCCTCCCTTAGAGGCTATTCAGTATTCAGTATATTGTTAGCTAATTAATTTAGTTTGAATTGTTGTATTTAACGCCTTTTTGTCATTTAATTCTGAAATTTAATTTCCTTCAATAATTTTTTAATATATATTTTTACATAGAAAATGTTATCATTTTAGTAATTTTTTTTTTAGAACAAAGATCCCGCAAGACGCTGTGACAAAAACAGTAATAAACAAACTAATGCATTTTTAAATATGTTTTGTTTAATTTTATAGTCGTAAATTTACTAAGCATTTACTACAGTATATTGCTGGAAAATCCTTGTTTATTATAAATAAAGGCTTCAGTTTCTCAACTGATGTTCCCCGTAATCCTAAAGTTCCACAAGGAAACAGTCATAAATCGGCTAATGTATTTTTTAGTAATATTTGTTTATTATTATATTCGTAATTTTACTAGACACGTACGGCATATTATTGGAAAAGTGTTTTAAAAACAGTTTTGAAACTTTGTAAATTATTATAATAAAAAAAATGTAAACAGTTCTTTTTAAATTTCATCAGAAATAAAATTTATTTTTGTCTTGAGCCAATAATATCCTTAATTTATATTATTTATTCAAGCAATTAAATGCTTATCAATGTAAATGATATCCGAGTTTTATTGCATTTTTTATTTTACTATTCGGAACTGATTTTCAAATACATTGGCCAAATTAAAAAATGATTTATATTCTTGAATAAGCCCTGCGTTTAACGAATACAACCATTTACCGCAACAAACTAAAATTTATTAAAATTTTATGGAGGTGGGGCAACATATGAAAAAAAAAATATATATTCTTACTAATATTTTTAAAAAATAATAATTTCAAAAATAATTTTATACATTTGTGAAAAAAAAATTACTGAAAGTTTCATTAAAATCCGAAAATTATTTAATTTTCGCGAGAATTTTGAGATTAATGTGTTTAACACCGGAAAAAAGTGAGTAATGTAATATTACATTTCCGTTGTAAACTCTCATAAGGTTTTGGTTACCCGCTAATTCAAAATCAAAACAAGATTTTCTGCCAAAATTTCGAACATGTTAGAAGGGATTAAAAGACTTGTAAAAATAATTAAAAATTAATTTGATCTTTCCTCTTAATAATAATATAAACATTTTAACACAAAAGTTCGTTTTTATTAAGTTTGGGGCTTTTCATTCATACTGCTGTTTTTTTAGTGAATTAGTGGAGGTACATAGAAGAGAAACTACATTTTAATCTCAGTCAAAAAGCCGAACAAAAAAGTTAATTCACAAAAAAAGTTAATTCACAAAAAAGTTAATTCACGGTTTTTAGTGCGCGTACGTCGCTAGCGAATGTGACACAAGGTCAGTTGAAAGTGGGTTTAATGTCAATAACGTGGAAAAATTTCTCAAGCGCCCTATTAGGGACGCCTTAAGTGCTAGCCAATAAATCCAGCCCCTTCCCGAAGGAGAGGTACTGCTGAGGAGGAGACGAACCGGGGGTTTGAGCTTAATAGCAAAAACATAAAATTTAAATGACCCCTTCCTAAATTCTATCAGCATGGCTGATGTTAAGATCCAGGAGAGCGATTTGTCAGAGTTTCGCGGGCTAACATTTTTTGCTGATATAAAGTGGAAAGACTATATTGAATCAATTTCTAGGTCTGCTGCTAAGAATTGTTTTTAAAATATGGCGTACTAGACAGTTTCTTCCCGCTAGAAACTAGCTTAGACATTTATAAGTCCGGTATTGGTTAATGCAGTGAATATTGTCTCCTACTATACATTTAGAGATTCTTGATAAAAAAAAAAAAATTCTTTCAGTAAATTTCTAACCACTGCAATCTAACTTCCCCGTGCTTTTTCTATAGATACTTTCATAGAAATTGCTCTGATGAATACTTTCTATGAAATAAAATCGTAGTTAACTTTAAGGTAATTAGGATTTATGAATTGAAGCGCAGTTCTAGAAATCGGAGAGCAGAATTCGAATTCTAGTTGCGTTCGTTGCATTCCCTTATGCGCAAATACTCCAAAGAAAGATATCAATCCGTCACTTCTCCCTCCAGCTATGGGCTAAATAGCAGGCCAGATTGAGTTTCTATTTTGAATTTTTCAATTTTTCGGTCATTAAAAAACTTGCAAAAATAAAATATACACCTGTGACGAAAATTAGTAAATTCAATGTTAAAATAATCTGATTTACACAAATATTATTTATTGTCTGAAAATTAGAATGAAACTATTGCTTAAACAAAGAGCTGAACCTTCTGACGTTTTTCACGTATTTGAAATGTGACGACAACTCGGTAGATGCGCGATACGATAAGTGTGCGATCAGAAGTGACATAAATGTATAATTTTTTTTTCCTGTAAGAGGAATAAACTGTGAAACATATGAACTTTTAATGTACACATAGAAGTTACTATACAAAAAGAACAAACTTTAATTACACACAAAAAAGTTATTACGAAGGTACGACGATTTTTATTAAACTTTTCAATTTCATTATTCATCGAAATTTTTATTAAACTTTGACAATTTCAATATCCATCGAAATTTTTTTTCTTTAGACTATAATTTCCTTAATATATATTATTTATTAAATTAATTAAAGGCTTATCAAATTAAATGATATCATAGTTTTATTGCATTTTCTATATTTTACTTCTGGGATCAGATTTTAGGTAGTAAAGGCAAAACAATAAAAAAAAACCCCAAAAATACAGATGTTTCACATTCCGCAATGAATCCTGCGTTTAACTCATAGAATCAATTTTCCTAACAAAGTTAAATTTCTTAAAATTTCATGAATTTAAGTGTTGGTAGGAGTAACTGATCTAAAATAAAAATATTCTTACCAAAATATTTTTTAAATAATAATTTCTAAAATAGTTTCATTCATTTGTGAATAAGTCCTGAAAGTTTCATTAAAATCCGACAATTATTTGATTTTTGCAAAAATTTCCAAATTAATGTTCGACACAAGAAAAAAACAAACAAACAAAAAACTGAGTTACGTTTTCCATTGTAAACTCTCGTAGCGTCTCCACGCTAACGAAAATAAAAACAAAATTTCTTACCCAAATTTCGAACGTGTTAGAAGGAATTAAAACATTCTAATAAATAATTAAAAGATCTTTCCTCTTAATAATAACATAAATATTTTGATGGAAAAACTTCGTTTTTATTAAGTTTGGAGCATTTTTTTCTTCTTACTATGTTATTTTTTCAGCGTTGTAGTAGAGGTACCTAGACTAGAGTGTGGAATTCTCTTCCGGCTTCTAGCATTCAATCAACTTTGATCTGCAAAAGTTCAAATTAGGTACCTCTACTTAAAAAAACAAAAAACAAAAAAACAGCATAAAAACAGCATAGTATGAATAAAAAAGTTCCCAAACTCAATAAAACAAACTTTTTCCATTAAAATGTTTATATTATTATTAAGAGGAAAGATTAAAATAATTTTTAATTATTTCTAAAATTTTTTTAATCCCTTCTAATATTTTCGAAATTTTGTCAGAAAATTTTGTTTTGATTTAAGTTAGCGACTAAAAATAGTTTACAACGGGAAACGTAATGATGACATCCCCCACTTTTTTTCCCCGGTGACAAACACAGTAATTTGGAAATTCTCGAAAAACCAAATAATTGTCAGATCTTAATGAAACTTTCAGTACTCATTCGCAAATGAATGAAATTATTTCTGAAATTATTATTTTTTAAAAATCTTGGTGAAAATATTTTTTTTTAACTCCCCACCTCCACGTAAATCCATGAAATTTTAAGAAATTTTAAATGGCTGTAATTTTTTTTTTTTAGTTAAACGCAGGACTCACTGGGAAATATAAATCATCTATGTTTTTTTTTATTTTCAAGTACACAACATTAATCGAAAATCTGCTCCGAAGAGTAAAATAAAAAGGCTATAAAACTGTGATATAATTTAATTTGATAAGCTTTTAATTGCTGGAATAAATAATAATTATTAATGACATTATAGTCTGAAGAAAAAAAAATTTTTTTTCGATTACCAATAAAATTTTGCAAGAATTGTTTTCATTTTTTGTATTATTGTAATTATTATTAAATAATTCATAAAGTGTTACAAATATTTTAAAAATTTTTGATGGATCTGTTGTCCTAGTTTTTTTTTTTTAGTTGAGAATTGATGATTATATTGCCTATCGAAAATTGAAAAGTTTAATAAAAATCGTTCCGTAGAAATATTTTAAAATAATATTTTTGTTTGTTTGTTTGTTTGTTTGTTTGTTTGTTTGTGTGTGTGTGTGTGTGTGTGTGTGTGTGTGTGTGTGTGTGTGTGTGTGTGTGTGTGAATATATTCATTTTGATTAAGTAAGATGTTACATTTGATTAAGTATGATGCACCATAGAAGTCATAACGTTTCCATAAAAATTAAATTAGATATTTTTACCATGCCTTAAACTTAATAATAACTTATTGATAATATGAAAAATACATAATGAAAATATTAATAAATAACATAATATAATTTAGTTCGGTTACTTTAATTTCATTCTTTCTTATTAAATTAAAATTATTTAAAAAATAATTTAAAATTTAAAATTTGTATTTATTCAGGAAGCATATTCAGATATCTGGCTATAAAGCTAAAGTAAAATTCTATAAAACATTATATAATTGCTGAAAATATTAAGTTAAATTTTTAATTTTACTATTTAGTTAAAAAACAAAAAAGAAAATTAAATTTTGAAAATTTTATGTTTTTGCCCAATTGAAAATTTTGGCACGTTTAATCACCACCCTTTTAGCGTTCCAGTTCAGATATATCTTTCGTCACCCGATAACGCAGGTAAAAGAGAGCTACCGGAGTTAAAAAGTATTTTATTGTAAATTTCAGACAGTAAGGAAATTATTATTTGTTTGAAATCAGATAAAGTTAAGAGTGAATTTAAAAAATTGACTTAAATGACGTGTCAGCTAGGTATATTTTATTTTTGCAAGAATTTTAAAACAGAAAATTTGCTCCTGTTTACGTACTGTTTACGTAATATGTCGATTTATCAAAAATGGTGGGAAATTTAATTAATTTTTTTTTAATCAGAAAAAATTATGTTAAAATTAATATAATTTCGGTTTAAAATACACCACTGTATTTTCCTTACTGGGATGAAAATGTAATCTCTTGGCTTTCAATTAAAGCTAATCTTAAAGCTTGAAGATAATTTATTTTAAAAAAAAATTCAATTTAGATTTAGGTATCGAAAATATGTGGAGGTATTGTGGAGGTACGCTCTCTTTTATAGTATTTTTGCTTATTCTCATATTTTTTAACACTCAGTAATTCCATTGTGTATCATTGATTTTATTGGTTTGTTTGGATGATTAAAAGAAAAGTACAAATTAAAAAGCTGACTACCAACTTTTGACTTAACTCATTTAGACCACGATGGAAAAAGGGAAACTACTCCTAATTATTTAATTCGCGTTTACCTCCCTTGAATTTTATTGAACGTGAAAAATAATTTATCATTTTTTCTAAAAATAAAATCACTATTGTCATGACACCAAATGAAATTATCTGAATTCTGTATTTGTTGAAAATTCTTGTGATTATTATATGACAAACAATTTTTTGCATTTAACCTGTATTTGGCATTTACGAAATTCAAAAAAGTTGGATTCGCTTATCGTCTGATTTTACACACCAGTCTTTTGAATAGGAGTTTAAAAATGTATTTAATAAAATACTTTAGAAAAAAATTTTTTTTTGTGAATTTATTAATAAAAGTAGGTACCTCCACTCGTTTTCGATACCAATGTTTTTAATGAATTTTAATAAAAAAAAAAAGGATCTCTTGATTTTAATTTAGCTTTAATTGACAGCTAAAAGATTAAATTTACTGATTTCAGTAAGCAAAATACGATAGCGTATTTCAAACCGAAATTACATTCATTGGAATCTAAAAGTTATAGATTTAAGAAAAATCACTGTTTCGACCATTTTTGATCGACTGACACATTTTGTAAATAGAAACCAATTCTCGATTTTAAAAATGCTACAAAAATAAAATATATATCGCTGACACGTTATTTTTGCAGAGTTAGCAAATTTAAACTTACCTTAATCTGATTTGTCAGTATTAGTTTTTGCTTACTGCTTAAAATGTACTATAAAAGCGTTTCTTAATCACAGTATTTATCATATCAGTGTTATCTGAGTGTTATTTGAGTTAACGATTTACATGACAGATGGAAGCTGGCAAAAAATATAAAAAATAAAAAGTAAAAGAAAAAAAAAGACATTAAATATAGTGGCCAAAAATGACATAATTGCATGTAGTTTGGTCATACACTTTGTTTTTTTTTTTTGCTTTTTAACTATATAGTAAAATAAAAAAATGACATTATATTTTCAGCAATTGTTTAATATTTTATAAAATTGTAGTTTAGCCTTACGTTTGAAAATTCTGAAATATAAAAATTAAGATAATATAAAACATTCTTTTAAAATAATTTTACAATATAATAACAGAGAATGAAACTGTATAACATGACATTTATTAAATGTTATGGCATTTATTAATTTTTATTTTTAATATCTCTTTTTCGTATTCTTTATTAGGTATCTCCACTGAATGCATTGTTCAAATAATTTTTAATTTTAAATAAAATTTTATTCGTAAAACTGAATTCTTCCTTTCTAATTTTTATTGACTGATGATGAGTATTTACTAAAATTTTTTTTTTGTACTCTCTTCCCCATGCTAGTCTCTTTTTCTTATTGGATGGCCGAAGCAAAGGCTTCCTGGATGCCTTGTAAAATTTTGCAAAGTAATAATAACAAAAGAGCCATTCTATTTTCATTTAGAATTATCCACTTGGCAATAAATACTAAAACTAGCATTTCTTTTAAAAAACTGGTGTGGCCTAATAATTATGGCCGGTAGTGTATATATATAATAATACAAGTTATTGGTTAATTTATACTGCCTGATGATGTAACATAATGGGCTGGTCTTTTTAATTTTAATGAGTTGATTTATAACGTCTGATGATACCTAAAGGTCGCGAAATGGTAGTGTAATCCGCTGATCATCCTCATATATATATATATATATATATATATATATATATATATATATATATATATATATATATATATATATACGAGTATAGGGTACGTATGGATGGAATAATATTCCTAATAATATTTATTCAGAAATTATAACATGGATATGTTATAATATCATTTCGAAAGTAGCTATTTTGTTTCGACACTTCTTGTGTCTTGACAAGTGATGTGGTTGACATCACTTGACAAGACACAAGAAGTGTTAAAACAAAATAGCTACTTTTGTAGTGATATTATAACATATCCATGTTATAATTTCTGAATAAATGTTAAATATATATATAAATTTCGATGTTTAAATCAGTTGTATGGCTATTTCTACATGAAACCCCTAAGAGAAATTTCACGTATCCTCGGCAAATTTATTTCAAAATAAGGACAGATATATTACCGGCGGAAGTTAAAAAAATATACTTCAGGGAAAAATTAAAAGTGTGGGATTAATAAGAAAGTAGACAGAAATCAATGTCTGTTTTTAGATTTTGGAAAATCTTACTTTTAAACTGGGTTGTAAGTTAAAATTTAGCCTTGTCTGGCTCTAAGAAAAGATAAACAAAGAAGTGGGAAGAAAAAAAAAAAAGAAAGGAAAGAAAAAGGAAAATAGGAAAGGAAAATATTCTCCATAGAAACGTTAACAGCCGTGTTGACAAATAAATCAGCGGTTTTTGGTTTAAAAATGGGATGAAGTTATCAGAAAACAATGTTTTGGGAAAACCTTGACATATAATTTAATTTTAAAACTAGATTTAAATTAAAAAAATAAAATTCATAATACTTATACAAAATTAATAAAATTTATGAAAACAAAGAGTAAAATAAAATAAGATGAAATATAAAACATAATAAATCTAAAAATAAAGATGAAAAAAGTTTCTACTTAAGGAAAATAATAAATTAATGAATTCAACAAGTGTACACTTACACACTCCCACACACGCCTACACACACACGCACACACACACATACATATACATATATACATACATATACACATCATACATACACACATACATATACCTACATATATATGTATATAAATGTGTATATATATATATATATATATATATATATATATATGTCCATATCTATGTATATTGTTTGTGTGTATGTGTATATATATCACGTACTGCACTCATAGCAGGGTTTCAGGGACATTACAGCTCGACAGAGCCCAAGCACTTCCAGGTTGAACAACTCGACGTAGGGTAATGGTTGGGCACCTCAACGCGACCCAATGTTTAGCTGTCTGATCTGGATAAAAGAATAGCAGGAAATATTGGTTTATAAATGGGCAACCTGTCTACCGCAAAAAGTGTTGTGGGGGAGTTACCCACTTAATAACGAACTCTTCTTTGCCTATATTAACCGAGAGTTAATTACTCTCGAGGACATGTGCAGAAGTGAGAGAGACTTTCGTGAGGATTCTCGTGTGGAGTGAGCAAGTGTGACAGAGATTCTGGTTCCCAGTACAACTTTAGTTCAGCGCAAGTTATTACTTTCCTCCTTATATCGCTTTGTATCTCTTTGTATTTGTTTGTATTTCTTCTTGATGTAATATATGTTCTTGAACCTACCACCTTGTTGACTTATTATTTTATGGTTCCATACCGGTTCCATATCAACTGGCGATGAAGATACGAACAATTCACGCAGGGAAGGAAACCCTTTTTCTTTGACTAGTCACCATATCAAATGCCGACGAAAGATTCACGCGGACAGGAAAAATACGTTTTTTCAAGTCAGTCGCCATATCAACGAGCGACAAAGATAACCTTTTCTCTTTGACCACTATCGCCACATATCAACTAGCAAATACAGAAATTGCGAACATCAGCGGTCGAACGTGGATTTCAAGTACCAAGGGATAGCCCCGCCTCACAAATAATCGGTCGAAAAAACGTAAAGCATCAAGAAAGGAAAAATATTTACTCCATCTAAAATAACCTGCAAATAATAAAGAAAAAAGAGAAGGAAAAAATTCAGAGTCGAAAAAAAATCATCATTAAAAGACAAACAAACTGAGAACGATACTGCTTTTTCTCAAAATGCTATCTGGAGCACTATGGAAATTTTTGAGTATGTACCGGAAGACGAAAAATCCTTTGACGCTTATTATAGACCGTAAGAGGATTAATTTAACGTCGACTGTAATAATTGGTCAAATTCTAAGAAAGTGCGGTTATTGCTAAGGAAGTTAGGTACAGCAGAGCACAGAAGATTTGTTGGTTTTATTCCCCCCAGAAAAACGACAGACCTGGAATTCTCAGAAACAGTCAACCTACTGTCAGAATTATTTGAGCCGAACACATCACTTTTTCATACAAGATGGAAATGCCTTAATTTATTCAAAGAAGATCAGCAGGACTATTTAACATTTGCCGCTACGGTAAATAAATACGTTAACGAACGGAATTATCTGCTGATGGCTTTAAATGCCTAACTTTTGCTCAAGTTGGTTTCAGCTGGAGACGCGTAAGTTAGACGTAGAGTTCTAATAAAACTAGAAAATGAGCCAGGTTCAACCCTCCAAAAATTAGCAGAAGACTCCCAGAGGGTAGTATCAGTAAAAAGTGATTCGAGGAATATCGAGGAGTCGGGAGTCGCTCATATAAAAAAAAATTATGAACAGATCAATCATGAATAGAGTAAAATACTCCCCGGAAAGGAAGAAAAGAAAATATTGTGACAAACATACTATAAGACAAAAAAATTCACTGCCAGGTTCATGCTACATTTGCGGAAAATTACACTGGATGAGGTTTTGCACGTCCAGAAAGAAAAAGATTGGCCAGAATTGCGGTAAAGCTGGTCTTTTAACAGCAAGCTGCTGGTATGCGAAAAAATCCAGAAGAACAAAAAATAAAATAAGACAGACAGTGAAATAGTGTTTTTTTTTAACACTAAAAACACACTAAAAAAACACTATTAAAAGAAACACTATTTAAAACACTAAAAAAAAAAAAACAATATTTAAAACACTAAAAAAACACTATTAAAAATAGTGTTTTTTAATTTTTTTAAAACGAAAATTTGCGAAAATATGTAATAGTGAAAATATTAAATAAAACAATTAAATTCCAGCTGTACAGTGGATTTGACTTGACTATCATAAATTTGCATTTGTGGAGGCAACTAAAAAAGCCAACATTATTGAGAACTAACAAAACGGTACGCTCGATGATAGGTGAAAAATACTGAAAATTTGTTCGGTACAGATTGGATCGAAAGGTTCAATTTCAATGAGTATGTTCTGTCGAAAAATAGAAACTACAATGTCCAAAATTGAAGAACTGAAAGTGGAACTAAAGGAAAAGTGTTTTCAGGCGGCTTAGGAAAATGCACTAAAATAAAAGCTCAATTCAAGTTAAAGGATAATGCACAGCCTGTGTTAATAAAAAAAGAGAAACGTCCCGTTCGCAGCGGTAAACCAAATAGATGAAGAATTAGATAGATTAGTAAATGCAGGTATACTGTCTAAAACTGATTTTTCGGAATGGGCTGCCACAGTGGTATATGTTAAAAAGAAATCAAATCAAACCAGAGTATGCGCTGATATTTCAACGGGTTTGAACGCCATCATTATCCTCTACCTAGCCCCGAAGAAATATTCAACAAATTAAACGATCGCAAAATATTTTCAAAAATCGATTTATCAGACGCTTACCTACAAATCCAGATTGACGAAGAATGCTCCAAACTGCTGTGTATAAATACACATAGAGGTCTATATAAATTTAATAGATTGGCTTTTGGGATCAAGGTAGCAACTGCTATTTTCCAACAGGTCATGGACACCATACCGGGCAACCTTGATTGTGCAACTGCATATCTTGACGACATTCTAGTTAAGAGTGAATCGGTGAAAGATCATAGAGAGCATATAGTAAGCGTATTCGATAACATCCAGGAATACGGATTTAAAGTTAAAGAATCTAAGTGCAAATTTTATTTATCCCAAATAAAATATTTAGGACACAGTATTGATAAAGACGGCCGACGACCAGGTCCGGATAAGGCTAAGGCGATTAAGGACATGCCGACCCCGGATAACATACAAGAACTGCAAAGCTTTTTAGGCTTAACAAATTTCTCTCAAGTATTCATAAAGAATATGCATAACTTGAGAGCTCCGTTGAATGATCTTTTAAAGAAAGATAAAATCTGGAAGTGGACGCCAGAATGTCAAACAGCATTCGAGAAAATAAAAGGTACACTTACGTCAGATCTTTCCCTCACCCACTATAGCCCAAAATTAGATATTATAGTAGCGAGCGATGCCAGCGCTTATGGCATTGGCGCCTGTATACTACATAAACTTCCGGACGGAACGAGGAAACCGATAGCGCATGCTTCCTGATCGTTGCTGCCGGCAGAAAGACAATATTCACAGATTGAAAAAGAAGCATTAATTATAATTTTTGCTGTGACCAAATTCCATAGATATCTGCATGGCAGACATTTTACTCTACAAACCGATCACAAGCCACTGCTGACGATATATGGAAGTAAAAAAGGATTGCCGCTGTACAGCCTCGTTCGATGGGGAACAATATTGTCGAAATACAATTTTAAAATCAAGCATTTGTCTTCCAAAAATATTGGCCACGCGGACGAATTATCCAGACTCGTTCCTAAAAATAATGAGTTCTTGGAAGATTCAATAATCGCAACATTGAGAAGGGATTGCGAAATAAAAAAAAACATGATCGTCAACACGATAAGAGAGCTCCCTGTTACATTATCCGACATAAAAAGGGAAGCTCTGATAGACGGGTTCATTACGTTTACTAAGAAGAAAATCTACGAAAAAGACTCAAATGTACCTGAGGTTTTTTTTCTTTTTGTGATGACGTAATATTATACAACAAAAGAGTGGTGAAACCAAGAAGTTTACAAAAGAAAATCCTACGGGACTTTCACACGTATCATCCGGGCAAAAACCAAACTAAAAGCCTAATGCGATGTTATGTCTAGTGGCCTAACATGGACAGAGATATAACATACATGATTGACGCATGCAAAGGGTGCGCGTTTGCTGCTAAAGCTCCACCAGTTACGTGCAAGCCTTGGCCAAAAACAGACCAGCCATGGCAGAGGATACATGTCGATTTTGCGAGACAATTAGAGGATCACTATTACCTCATAGTCGTAGACAGCCACACTAAATGGCCGGAAGTCCTCAGGTGTAAAAGACCAAATACAGGAAGCACGATAGCCTTTCTGCATGAACTATTTGCAGGTTTCGGCGTTGTGGACTGCTTAGTAACTGATAATGGCACGCAGTTTACATCTTGCGAATAACGAAATAAAAACAAGATTTCTTACACTCTAAATTTTGAACGTGTTAGAAGGCATTAAAAAAAACATTTTAAAGGAAAAAGTTCGTTTTTATTAAGTTTGGGGCCTTTTTTCTTTTTACTATGTCAATTTTCAGCGATTTAGTAGAGGTACCTAGTCTAGAGTGTGGAATTCTCTGCTGGCTTCTCGCTTTCAAGTCAACTTTGATCTGCAAAAGTTTTAATGTAAAAAAAATCGTTATAATTTATTCTTAATTCTTATCCTTTTATTACTCCCTCTCCCTTATAGCATTTTTGTTTATTTTTATATTTTTGACACTCAGTAATTACTTTGTGTATCAGTGATTTTCTTGGCTTGTTTGGATGATTAAAAGAAAAGTACAAATTAAAAGCAATTGTCCACACCAATTGACCTAAAATATTTAGACTACAACATCACCAAATGAAGTTATTTGAATTCTGTATTTATTGAAAATTCTTTTGATTATTATATGACAAAATTTGCATTTAACCTGTATTTGACGAATTTAACCTGTATTACGAATTTAACCTGTATTACGAATTTAACCTGTATTACGAATTTAAAAAAAGTTGGATTCACTTATCCTCTGGTTTACAATCATTCACGGTCATCTGAATAGGAGTTTAAAAATTTATTTAATAAAATATTTTAGGAAAAAGCATTTTAAAGAATTTAATAATAAACGTAGGTACTTTCACTCGTTTTCGATAACAATGTTTTAAATGAATTTTAATAAATAAAAAAAGCTCTCTTGATTTTAATTTAGCTTTAATTGAATGCTAAAAGATTAAATTTACTAATTCCAGTAAGCCAAATAATATGGTGTATTTCAAACCAAAATTACATTCATTGGAATCTAAAATTTACAGATTAAAAAAAATCACTGTTTCAGCCATTTTTTGATCAACCGACACATTTTGTAAACAGACGCCATTTCTCGGTTTTAAAAATCTTGCAAAAAAAAAAATAAAACATACATCCCTCCTTCTATAACTCGATTTTTTCGATTATTGATTTTCGATATTTATCGGGGGCACCTCCAAACAAAACCTAGCTAAGAACACTCGCAGACGCTTATAGTACAACTGTGTAAATTTTCAAGAAAATCGGTTCGGCCGTTTCGGAGTCTATAGGTAACGGACACACACACACACACACACACACACACACACACACACACACACACACACACACACACACACACACACACACAGTTCCATTCATAAAAAAGTTTAGATTTATTATTCAAATACTCATTTTATGAATATTTTTCACTTAATTTAATATTTATTTACCACATCACTTTACATGGTAGTGTACTTTATCTATGTAACAAAGAATTTTATGCATAAATTTACCACATCATTGTTATTTATACTTCCACTAATTCCCAGAAAAAACAAACAAAAAGAAAACAAAAACTTTAAAAACGGCATAGTATGTATAATGTTAAATGGCTCCAAACTTAATAAAAACAAATTTTTATCGTCAAAATGTTTATATTATTATTAAGAGGAAATACCAAAGAATTTTTAGTTCTTTTTTGAAATTTTTATATCTTTTCTAACACGTTCGAAATTTTGGTTAAAAAGCTTAATTTTAATATTTAATTTTCATTTATTTATTTATTTTTTTTGGCGTCAGCGGTGCACCAAAGATTACTATGCACATTTTAGCGTTGTTTTTCCGGTGAAAAACACATTAATTTGGAAATTATTGCAAAAATAAAATAATGGTCAGATTTTGATGAAACTTTCAGGACTTATTCACAAATGACTGAAATTACTTTTGAAATCATAATTATAAAAAGTCTTGATAAAAATATTTTTCATATATTACCCTCCCTCCAATTAATTTTGTAAAATTTCTAGTAATTGACTATCGTACCGAAAGTTATTTGTTAGTTAAATGCAGGATTCTTTGGGGAATGTAAATCACCTATTTTTTATTACAGTTGCTCCTTTTGAAATATCTGATCCGAATAGTGAAAACAAAAATGCAGTAAAACTATGCTATTCTTTATTTAGACAAAATTTTAATTGTTTTTATAAACGTTACGGATATCACAGCCTAAAAAGAAAAACATTTCAATGAATAATGAATTTTTAGAAGAATTGTTTTCATATTTGTTAATTATAAAAATTTGTACAATTTTAAAAATGTTTTAATATTTCTTCAAATAACCGCACAGATTAGGTCGTTAAGTTGATAAGTGAAGACTATATTTAGTAATCGATAATTGAAAAGTTTGATACAAATCTTTACGCATCAAGATTTTTTAAAAATAATTAAAAAATTTTGTGCGCAAATATAAGTTTTTATGGTAGCCCATAAGTACCATATCATTAAAAGGTCACGTGTTTCAAGGGTTGTCCCTCTTACAGAAAAAAAAAACTTATAAAAACATTTTTCGGTAAGGTGCAATTCTTTCATTTCCCTTCCGTGTTCTGAATAAACGTTTCAACATTCAACGGGCATCTTAAATCACACTTTCAAAATTTAATGTAAGTTTTATTTTTTATTTTCTAGTTTACTCATTTTTTAAAATTAATTGTGAATGTACGAACCTCGACTAATTCGTGATAAGTAAAGTTTTAAAAATTGAAAAAGCTTTCATTTTCTTAAGCTTTATTGTTTAGGGTAGTGCATTATAATTAAATAAAATAATAATACAAACAATTATATAAATTAATTATAAAATGTCAAGTACTATAAAAATTACATAAGATTTATTGACTTGACCACGTCATAAACATGATAAAATTTATTAATAATAAATAATAATATGAAAAAATAGATATTTAAAAATAAAGATTAATAAATACTACAACATTTCACATATTATTGAGTTACCAACGTCATATTATACAATTTCATTCTCTGCTATTAAATTTTAAAATTAATTTCAAAGAAAATTTTATATTATTTTAATTTTTATTTTTCAGAAAGCATCTTCAAACATATGGCTACAAAGCTATAGTAACTAAAATTCAATAAAATAATAGATATTTGCTGAAAATATTATGTTAATTTTTAAAAGATTACTTGGTAGTTAAAACACAGAAACAAACTTTTCCCTTGGGTTACATAAATTTATGTCAATTCTGTTTCAACATACTTAGCCAGATGTGTTATGTGACTGATGACAAACAGTCATCAATCAGTTCGCAGATCAGAAAGGTAAGTCCTACGTGATGAAGAAACAATTGTTATTCAAAATTTCATGCTATAAACAAGTAATATTTGTTTCGAATTAAATTAATTTGATTTTAAATTTTCTAATTTTTCAAAAATAACGTGTCACAGATGTATATTTTACTTTTGCAAGATTTTTAAAATTCCAGAATTAACTTTTGTTTGCAAATGTATGGTTCGTTCAAAAATGGTCGAAAAACTGAAAATTTTTTAAAATTTAAAATTTTGTAGATTTAATCAATATAATTTTTGTTTAAAATCAACCAGAGTATTTTGGATATAAATTTCTATGAATAAAATGTAATTCTCTTACAACAACACATTCACCATGCACCCCTCACATACTGGTGTCATGTATTGTTTACATTAATCACTAGTCCTATTTTGTTTGTATGGTAATGTCGTACCAGTTGTCGGTTAGTAAATATACCATACATCTTTCAATGACCAAGGGTATTTTTATTTTCATGATAATGGCGGTGATTCAAAGTGTCTTTCTGTTGCTCAGATACCATATTCTTTGGCATATCGTACAACTTTTAGCTTTTATGCGATAGTATAAGTAAATTGTTTTGATGAACTCACCATGGGTGATAATTTTCAAGACAAAAAAATATTTGTGATACGTGTGACAACCCAGTGGTAATTGATAAATTCGTCTTGGAAGACGCATTTGTAATTTTCAGGGTATTTTTAGTCAAAATAGTGCGTCTTGTAATATGGAAAATACAGTAATTATTTCCTATTTCATTGGGGGGTTATTTTACATTTTTGGTGGGGCCAGTAATTGCGGCTAGCAAAAGGTTAGGATAAGACATATTGAAGATCAGCCTTCCCCTATATCGCATTTGGCCTTGTATCACATTTTTGCATTATTCAAAATAAATATTGCTTTCCTCGTTTGTACTTAGAGTTTTCGAATCTAGATTGGCTAACACTTTAGAGATTAAATAGCTTGATGTAATCGAAAGTTTATTTACTCGCACTTCTGGTTTGTGGAACTCATTTCCTACTTCTTACTTTCCAGTCAACTTTGAACTTCAAATGTAATTGTTACCTTTTATCTTCATAATTCCTCTTCTTTCATTGTTCAAATGTCTAACTCAACCACGTTTTAGTTCTTTTAGAAAGGACAGAAAGTCGTTTTAATCTCGAACAATCTCTGTTGACATTTTAAAATACTCATTATTTTATCAATGTTGGGAATTATCACTTTTGAAGACAATGGTGGTAACAGATTGCTTGTCAGTTCAAAGACTTCCCGAGTATGCAATGATTTTTAATGTCAATCTTTGTTTTGACTTAAATATATTGTGAAATGAGTTACTGTTTTCTTTATCGATAAAGTAACTACCAACGTGGGCAATAACGCATTTTGGGCCTTTAGGAATTTTCAAAGGCGCCGTTAGTACTAAAGGGATGTTGAGGATCACTATGACTTTAACAGAACATTAACATATTTTAACACTTTTTTAAAACTAGTGCTACAGATTCCCAAACACAGAAATGTACCAAATAACACAAACCACGCCACTTGAAAACTACCAACAGCAGCAATAAAATGGATATTACATGTAAACAGAAGAGTAAATAATGAACTAATAAAGATGTTGACGTTCCACACTACTTCAAATTAAAAGTTAGGAAGGAAACCGCTGTCAATAATACAAAGATCGATAACATTTAGTGGACTTGAGAAACCTTTTCCTGAAACATTGTTTCAAGAGAAATACTCTATAATTTATAACCGATAGAAGGAAATGCTGTTCGTTCAATAAACATAGAATAATACCATTACCAATAGAAATGAGAAAAACAGACACTTTATTTGGTATTTACCGGACTCCCTCCCCACCTACGGTGAAGGGATATAGCACAAGAGTAGTTTAAAATTAGGATCCCCACCAAAAATAGGTATTTTTGGATTAACCTCTCCATTTAAGGACTTGATATAATTATATATATATATATATATATATATATATATATATATATATATATGTGTGTGTGTGTGTGTGTGAGGAAACATTCTTTTGGGAGTTTGTTCCACCGTGCCGTGGTAAGCAGGAAGAAGCTATTCGAGTAGGACTTACTTTTCGCCGATGGAATACTTGGGAAATATGGGTGGCTTGCAACTATGTAAGTTCCTATGTCAATAGACCCGCTTTGACAGTGAGGTTGAAGTGAGGAAAAGTATTAATGCCCAACAAATACTTGGAAACGCTTTTGAACTCTATCAAGACTAGTGTGTGTTGCTCCTGCCCAGATATGGCAACAGTTCCACATTTTGGACCTGATTTGGTTCTTATAAAGGTAAAGAATAGCCTGACGAGTCAGATACTTGCTGGAGCGGTATAGAGTGCCTATCATTTTACATGCATCTTTTGCGATGAATCGAATATATGAATTCCACTTAAGGCACAATATCCTTTCAACGCATGGGGCCTCCCTGTTCATCGTGACTGATGGTTGTTTGGGGACTGCTCAGCGATGATGGAACGTAACTATTTTGGTTTCGGAGGCATTGAATATAACCAGACATTTTTTTCCACATTGGGAAGATAGTGTTAAATCGAAAGAGACGTCAACTGCCAATCTCTGATCGTCAAGACTTTTATAATAGTATTATCGGCAGATATGTTTACAAATGATGAGTATATTCTTAGCCAGATCATTTATATAAATCAGAAAGAGTGCTGGTCCGAGATGTAACTTTTGGGGTACGGCTGTGTTGACCGCCAGGGCCTCGAAGGATCAGCCGTCAATAACTACTTTCAGAGATCTACCTGTTAGGAAGAAAATTTTTAATAGATTCCATAGCTGGAGAGCGTGTGCAGCAAACCATTATGCCACACCTTGTCGAAGTCTTTTGAGGCATCTAGTGCTACGATCCTTGCGATATGTGTGTCATCAAGGGCCTCATTATTTCTTTGTGTAATGATAGGACTTCATCAGTGCATTGGACTGATCGAAACCCGTACTGATTGTCACGCAAGAGGTCGTTTTTCTCCAGGTGCTCGACGACCTTCTTGCTGATAATGACCCCAAAAAACCGAGGAGACTAATTGATCTGTACAGGGAATTAGAGGAGATAGGAAGCTCGCATTGTTGAAGAATGGATATACGCATGCCTCCTTTGACATATTTGGGAAAGATTTCCCCCTTAAGCAGCGGTTAAATAGTTTTGCTAGAACCGGGGAATCTCTAGACGATGCGAGAAATTGTTACAAAAACGGATGGCATAAGGTACTGTATTTTATTTACAGGGAGCTTTATAAGAGTTTCATTCCAATCTTTAAATTTAATTTTTTCCGAAGAAAGCCAACCTGACTTGTTTTCAATGGTGTTTTGGGGAAATATTTAAGCTGACAGAAATATTTGTTGGGTTTCTATTTTCAATCAGAGTATCTCACTTGAGAAGAGTGGCAAAATGGTGGATGGTGATGGTGTGAATATTAGATACAATGGTCGGTCTATTTTTTTACTTTCCCTTTGGCCACTACCCTAGAATTAGTTATACAGAAGCCACCAAAAAATGAAAAATCAGTCAAAAGCGAATGCCAAGTTTCAAATAAAATGCACACACACACACACACACACACACACACACACACACACACACACACACACACACACACACACATGCGCAGACACACACACACACATGTATGTATATATATATATATATATAGGGTGTCCCAAAAGTCACAAAGAGATTTCAATATTTAATATCTCGATTATTTCTTGTTGACAAACTTTGATATTTTATTAAATTATAGAAAAAGGCAGTTTGATTTATTTCCCTTAGGTGTGAAAGATGACATCTTTTAAGTGGCGTTCATTTAGGTTTTAAGCAACCTTTGCAGGTACTTCAGCCAGATGACAAATCTCGATAGAAACAATTTGCAATTGACATGTTAGATTAGATAAAGATGAAACTTCCTCCGAAATATATATTTTTGTGATGAAGCAATATTTCATATTTTACGGAAAAAATGGGTAAAACATCAGGATATGAGGTTCGAAAAACCTGCATGAAATAAGAGGGCTGGAAAGTGAAAGCGCAAAAATAATAATTTGCCCTCATCTAATGTTTGATCAAATGATTTTTTCTCTACAGAAGAACGCTTATGACTTGCAAGACAGATTTTCTCACGGTAGGTTGCTATTTCTTTCTGCGGTAAACTGTTTATCAACCAAGACTATAGAACCAAATTCGTTCTTGCTATTCAATGCTTTTATCCAGATCTGTACTGCTGTTGCCATACTCTTTTACAAGTATTTATTGTACTGCAGTATTTTTCCTCCAGGAAAATGGTACTCCCTTTCATTAGGTAAAGGTTGTTCGTGAGTTTCTCAATAAAGCCTTTCAATACCGGTGGATTAGAAGAGATGGTTCAAGTTCTTTGGCCAACGAGGTCATCAGATTTCAGGAAAAGATCTTAAGAAAAGATACACCTAGCCATATCGACTATTAATGAGCAGATACATCAAGTCGCATAAATTAGAAATTTAGCATCGTCTAGATGTGTAATGTAATGGAGCACATGTGAATGTTTTTAAAAATTGGAGTAGATAGATCTATCTATCGCCCGGTTCACACTCCACCCACATCTATTGAACAGGTTAAGAGGCTCATCCCTTGTTCCCTGTTTAGGATGTGGTTTCCGACTTTCTCTTTTCCAATCTTTTCACTATTACGTAGCCCCCTGCACATCAGTGGCGTTAGAGCCTTGCTCGGAGTGATACGATTAAAAAAAAAAATAAAAAAAAAATAAAGCTTTATTTGTTTACCTATGTTGTTCCAATAAAATCTGGAGAATTCTTTTTTTAATGAACGCTTAAAAATGTATAGATCATTTACAGACACCTTGCATATAAGCCATTTATTACGAGAAGCTTTTTTAACAAAAAACTTCGGCTACATCGTATGCAAATATTTTGATACCTATATTCAATATCTGAATCTATCTATTTGAAGTTATTTCTATCTATCTATCTATCTATCTATCTATCTATCTATCTATCTATCTATCTATCTATCTATCTCAATTTGTTCGCATCTATTTCTCTTTGTTCGTATCTATCTATTTATATATGTATCTATCTGAAACTCTTTCTTTCTTTCTTTCTCGGTTTGTTCGTATCTGGTATCATTTACATCTATCTATCTATCTATCTATCTATCTATCTATCTATCTATCTATCTATCTATCTATCTGCTATATCAGGATCGATTACAAACCCTTCTTTGGATTTTACCAATAATCTTGATATATTCAGCAGGAGCAACTGACCAGATATCACACCAATATTCAATTCACGGACAAATGGTAGATTTTTAAATGTGTAAGTTGGATTCTGACAACAATAAAAAAAAGGTCGTTGTGGCATGAAACGGTGAACCAACTTTAATTTTTATTATCGGATTTAAAATTAAACTGGAAAATGACGTGAGTTCAACACGCTCTTCCACTAAAATCAAGTAAAAATTTGTATGATTATTTATTTCTTTACCATCAGATGTATATGACATTCTGTTTCTAGTAACACCTGCTTCAACAAAGTCTTATTTATTACACTGTCATTAATAAAGTCGTGATAGGATGAAGTTCATTATAGATGCCGCTTTGATATAAAATTGAAAGAATTACAATTTACAGCTTTCTAATTCTATGAATATAATTACCCAAAATTTAGTTAATGCATAAATCAAAATATAATAAAATAAATGTTTTCATATTTAGGCTGCAAAAGTTTTCTTAGGCAAACCCTATTGAAAAGAATAGATATTTTATGCCGATTAATTTTATTGATCGTATCTTCCTAATTAGGACTAATTCTTCTCAAACGAAGAGAAAATTCTGAAAAGTATTTCTAAAATTTTATTAAATGCACAAATCTAGCTCATCTGCCCTGATGATGACTTAAGAAATTCAAAAGCGCGAATCATTTTACTTGTTCTTCATAAATGAACTTTGAACAATTCTCAGTAAATAATAATAATAATATATATATATATATATATATATATATATGTGTGTGTGTGTGTGTGTGTGTGTATGTGTGTGTGTGTGTGTGTGCATGTTCATATATATATATATATATATATATATATATATATATATATATACTGTCTTAATATGTATAGGAAAGACTATTAATAAAAAGTTTTGAATTTAAAAATGTACTTTTTTTTTAACAGTATTTGTTTATTTTTATTATATTTTATATTTCAGACCGTCCTCGGTCCTTCATCAGAAACAAGTGATTTTTAAATTTGAATTAGAAACGTATTTCACGATAGCGTCCGAATATTTTTTGTTTACATCACGTGGTGTGTTTGTTCATAACATGCAGCACGTCCGTAGAGAAAGTCTGTTTGTTTTAGATAAAAATTTCTTGAAATATCTGAAAAAAATTTTTACCTATTGAAATATTTGTAAAGTTTCAACACACCTAAGTCCCTATTTAACCCTACCTTGTGTGTATTTAATTTTAAAATCCAGTATTTTTCTTTCTTTCTGCGTGTGTATGTAGAACTAAGGACCGAGGACGGTCTGAAATATAAAATATAATAAAAATAAACAAATACTGTTAAAAAAAAGTACATTTTTAAATTCAAAACTTTTTATTAATATTCTTTCCTATATATATATATATATATATATATATATATATATATATATATATATATATCATTGGCATCTATGTAGCACTCAATACTCCCGTCTCAATATGAGACCTGTCATGTCTGACAGATCTCGTTTCTGTTCTTGGAAAGGACCGACAATCTGTGATGGATTGGGGATAAGAAGTGGATTAATCCTTCCAAACAGAAGTTGCTCTCCTTTAACCACCATAGAGAACCTCTGATACTTTCCATTAATATGGATGACACTAGTCTCTCCGAAAGCAATACACTGTGCCTCCTCGGCCTCATTCTATCAAATCCATAGCCATATCCACTGCTAAGAAGGTTGGGTCGCTGTGCCAATCCCGGAAGTTTTTCTCGTCAGAAACTATCTTGCACATTTATAAATCTACCATTCGTCCGAGCATTGAATACTGTTGCCACATCTGGTCAGGAGCTTCTTCTGTTCACCTCAGGGATCTTCACAAAATCCAGAGGAGGATCTGTAATGTAGTTGGTCCCGATTTGGCTGCTCGTCTTCAGCCTCTTTCTCATGACGTAACGTGGCTTCCTTCTGTCTTTTTCTGCAAGTATTTTCACGATTTCCGCTCTGACGAGCTTTATTAACTGGTGCCCGCCCTCATTAGTTTACCCGTTCAACTAGATTGGCGTCCTTATAGTTGGTATTGTGGTCACATAATTGAACGTTGAGCTTGATTGCGCCAGTTTTCTTGATGCTCTTACAGTGTAAACACGACTGCCCCATTAGCAGTATGCACCAAGAAGGAACAAAGAGCAGCTAATAAGAAAAATAGATCATTTTGGCAGATGAAAACTATTTTGTTTGCTTCTAAAGTTCTAGCTGAAACTTTTTTATCTCGAAATTTTGTGCGGGATTAACTGCTTCGGGGTATCGTGACTTGCACATATTTTTGAATCTAAAACTGACAAAATTTGGAAGTACAAGAGTATCAAGTTTCAATTTAACGAAATATTTATTTTAATGGCATTTAATTTTCCTCAGCAAAAATAATCATTATTTGGCTAAAATGGACGCTCATGCCTGCAAATCATCATCATCAACAACAACAACAACAACAACAACAACAACAACAACAACAACAACAACAACAACAACAAAACAGAGTATCAAAAGGACGATTTTTCCCTTCACACCGCTGTTATTTTAACTATATTCACACCTCGGCAATGTAATACGCGAAACCAGATGGCCAAATAAAGGAGACTTCAGCAGCAACAGCCATAGAATAACATACGCAGGAGGCAAGAATAACGAAAAAGGAGTCGGCTTAATACTGGACAAGGAAATGAAGAAATGTGTTTTGGGATACTGCCAGTTCTCTGAAAGAGTTCTCCTGGTCAAACTGAAAGGTATACCGTTCAACATAGCAATTGTAGTCGTCTATGCATCAACAACACAAAGCACTCAGGAAGAAATAGAATCTTTTTACTCCACTCTAGACAATGCTAAGGGTCAATGTAAAACCCAAGAAAACAGAATCATTATGGGATATTTGAATGCCAAAGTAGGCAAAGAGAGGGAAGGTATGACAACTGGCAACTTTGGTTTAGGTATCCGCAAAGAACGAGGAGAAAAATGGGTTCTATGGTGTACAGCAAATGACCAGGTAATAACTAACACCTGGTTTCAAGAACACCCACGTCGTCTATGGGGTTGACACAAAAAACAGGTAGACTACATAACCATGAACAGGAGATTCAGAAATGCAGTGGTTCAAAGGAAAGACTATCCAGGCGCCGACTGTGGAAGCGACCAGGTCCCAGTCATCTGCAAACTAAAAGTGAAATTCCGGAGATTGAAGAAGCCTAATGCAGCACCAAAACTGAAATGCAACGCTCGTGAATGACCTCAATCTACAGAAAGAATACACTAACAGCGTGAAAATCAAATACGAAGAACAAATTGGAAAGGACACTCGAAATGGGACTCGCTAAAGGAAGCAATAGTGACATCAGCAAACAATATTGCTCCAAAGGAAAGTAGGTGCAAAAGAAAAAAACGAACGGATGACTGAAGAGATTCTGGACATGAAGCAAAGGAGACAGAAAATAATATCAAGACATGGAATGGAGTACAGGGAACTACACAAGGAAATATGGAGAAAATGCAAACAGACTAAGGGGGGGATGGCTCAATGACAAATGTGCAGAAAGTTTGAGCAGTTTGAGCAGGAATAATAAAGCAGACATGCATAAAGAAATAAAAGAACTGACAGGACAAAAAACCTGTTCTTCAACAGAACGTATAAAATCCAAGGATGGAACAATCATATTAGAGAAAGAGGAAATACTTGAACGATGGGAAGAATATACAAAAGTTCTTTTCCACGACAAGAGAGAGCAACCGATATTACACAAAGATGAGGACGGACCGAAATATTAAAGTGTGAAGTGGAATATGCAATAGCCAAACTAAATAAAAACAAAGCAGCTGGACCAGACGACACAGTAATAGAGCTGCTGATAGCCCTGGAAGAATTTCGTATAGAGAAAATTACAGAAATAATAAATTAAATTTATAATAGTAGTGTAATACCAGATGCCCTTAGCAAGTCGATCTTCATAGCACTACCTAAGAAACCAGGAGCAAACGAGTGCGAACTCCACAGAAACATCAGTTTAATGAGCCATATAACAAAACTGAATCCTGATGAATAGAGCGAGAAGCAAAATCAAGCCAGAGATAGGACAAGAACAGTGTGTTTTCGTCAAAGACAGTGGAACAATGAACGCTATATTTATGATTAGGATGCTCTCTGAAAAGGCAATACAAATGAAGAAGGACATACTTGTGCTTTATTGATTATGCGAAGGTGTTTGACAAAATACGCCACAAAGAACTAATGGAGATACTCGGCAACCTTGACATATTTGGGAAAGACTTCAGAGTAATCAAGAATCTTTACTGGCAGCAAACCGTTTGTAACGAATTCAGGTAACGAATTCAGCAGATATACAAAGACAGAAAGTGGTACAAGACAAGGATGTATCTTTTCACCGGATCTGTTTAACTTTTACAGCGAGAATACTTTGAGGTCCCTAGAAGTTACGCCTGGATTCGTCATCGAAGGCCACAATTTAAAAAACCTAAGGTACGCAGATTATATAGTGCTGATAGCAGACGCAGAAAGGAAACTAAAAGACTTCCTACAGAAGGTAGCAGAATAGAGAGAAATAAACTGCAAGAAAACCGAGTGCATGGTCATCAGTAAAAAGGGCAGCCCAATATGCCAAATACAGGTCAGGGATACTAAATTCACGCAGGCACAAAAATTTAAATACTGAGAAGTGTTATAACAGAAGATGGAAAGTGCGACACAAAGACCCAAAGACGAATTGGCATGGCGAAGGAAACATTCCAGAAGTTGAGTAAAGTATTAAGAAACAGGAAAATTTCGCTAGAAACAAAGAAGAGAGTACTGTATTGCTATGCGATGTCAGTTCTTCAATATGGCAGTGAATTCTGGACAATATCATCAAAGATAAAGGAAAAACTTGAAGCAACTGAAATGTGGTTCTACAGAAGGATGCCGCGAATATCATGGATCGAGTATGTGATCAATGATGATGGAAAGAATAGAACGAAAAGGAAATTAATACTGAGCATCAGGAAGAGACAGCTGAAGTTCCTGGGACATGCAATGTGGAAAGAGGGCTTGGAGAACCTGATACTAACAGGCCAGATAGAGGGAAAAAGAGACAGGGGAAAGAAGCGTATAACATATTTGAAGGACCTAATCAGGTGGATGATGGAACGAGGTTTGCATGATGTAACAGGAGTAATCAGAGCCACCATGGATAGGGAGACGTGGAAAGCCATGATCGCCTACACCCTGAAAGGAAAGGGCACATAGAAGAAGAAGGATAAAAACTAAACATATGAAAGTGAATTTTTATATATTTGTTCTTGAGAATTGGCAGCAAAAATAATACAACTATTTATTTATTGTACTGTTTATTTACATTATTTATTTATTTGAATGTATAGCAAAGAATTTGCTAATTGTTTATTGATTCGACCTTTAAAAAAATGGTATATATTAAAAAAAATTTCCTTATAGTTGGTCCGCATATCTAAATTATTTAGTAAATGTTCATAACTTTATGAATGAAAAATTGTTTTTATATTTATGTTTTTAAAAATTGGTAAATTATAAATATTGTATTAGTTTTAATTGAATTCAGTTTTAGAATGTTGTAAATTAAAAAATCTTGTAATTAAACAATATGATAATAATAGTGTTTAATATTTTTTGGTAAGTTTTCAAGAACAAAAACATGTGTAAATCTACGTTCATCATATTTTATGTTTTATTCCGTTTTTAATCACCCCTTTTAAAGACAACAAGACAATTGCTGAGAAATGAAGGGAGTTAAATGAAAAAAGAAACATCATTTTGGCATTCCGTTTTCTTGCGTGTCAAGTTGCCCAATATTTTTTGTTAAAAATGTATTTTTTGGTACAAGTTTTCTCGGACGAGTCTTAACATGTGAAACGGTAATAAGTATGTGGTTACTTAAATTGTTTCAGGCTCTGCCCATTAATACATATTTTTCTACTATCCCCAATATGTGAATTGGAAATCGCGTTTAGTCGTTGCGGTTTTAGGTGTCAAATCTTTTTTATGACACTTATAAGGGAACATTTTCATTTGACATTTTATGTTAGATAAGATGTATAAACCGAAATCTTCTATAAGATCAACATGTAAAATTTATTACTGCAAACACACAAATCTTTTGTGAATCAATTTTTAATTCAAAAGATCTTTCTAAGTTTAAATGACAGGCATGTTGACTGTTTGGCGCATCTGTTTACCACGACCGGTGTGGCAGCAACTTGATTCATTTGCACGTTTCTATCGATTGAAAATGATAAATTGGTGTCAAAGATTGGCAATAAGCTACCATTTTCGAAAGAGTGGCCCAGTTACCATTGTTTTCCGGCTTATTTGACTTTTCACACACTATTTAAAACTTGTTTCGTTTATAGGTTTCTGTTTATACACCGAAATTTGAGTGTAATAATCAGAACATATTTGAACTTTCTAATCATCCAACAGCCATTCAAGGTAGTGGGATGTTGAAAAGGCGTACAGAGAGGAATCAAGGGTTGCATATTATGTGTAGGATAGATAACGGTTGATACTAGATTTCAAGAAGTTATGGTTGTAGTAATCAGGGAAACATCCTCTCAGGAGTCCGGTCTACACAGATTTGGGGAAGATGTCTGAGTGGAAATTACTCTTCATTAATGTGATATGAAAGTAATGAGAATCAGGATGCGTGTGAGTGGTATAGTGGATCTTAACTGAGAAGGTCTTAACTTGTGAAATGTAGTTTACCTGAACATCATCAATGAAAATTGCGAGAGGATAGAAATGCTTCGTCTGTTGGAAAGGGGTTGAATGTTGGAAAAATGTAATCACCCACAAGGCCTTAAAAACGCTTTTGAACTGTATCAAGGCTAGAAAGTGAGCATTGGGTAAGAGTGCATATACCATCTGATCTTGTTTTAGTAAAGATTGATAGAGCATGACAAATAGAACCAGATACTTTTCAGATTGGTATAAGGAGCCGAATGATTTTCCAGCTCCTTCATCGATGGATCGTATATACGTGATAAGCGTGAGTTCTGGCGTGAGCTTTTTTTCCAGTAGACGTTCATTGAGCATTGAGATTACAACTGTTCATCATTACAAGAAACTTCACCGTTATCTCTGTGAAGCTGAAACGTTCAGCAGGTTGATTATTCGCTTTAATAAATACCGGAAATACTTTTTTGTTTGCTAATAGACGTTCAAAACAATGAGATTTGAGCATTGAGGTTACAACTGTTCATCCATATTAGAAAACTTGCCGTTTTCTCCGTGATGATGAAACGCTAAGTAAGCAAATTCAATTTTACATTTGCAGATGTCGTTAATACGATTAGAACAGTTCAATGGACAACCATCAACTCTAAAAGGATGAAATTTTGAGAAAAAAACAAAAAACAAAATGCTTATTAATTTGTTAGTATGATGGCTGATTTCTCGAAAGAGAAATGTCTCACTGGACAGATTTTCCCGCAGTAGGTTGCCATTACTTTCTGCCGTAGATTGGTTGCCAACCAATGTTATAAAACCTAATATGTCTTGCTATTTAACCTATAGCTGAAGAAGAAGAAATGATTAAGACCTTTCCCAACGGTATTTGTGCGTAAGTGAATGCAACGAATTGAATTGGAATTCGAACTCGGGTCTCCGATTTCTTATTTTGAGCCGATATCCTCTACACCACAACGCCCATCCCCGAAAGCACCATAGAGTTTGAAATAGAGAAAAAGGATGAAAAAATTAATGAAGAGCAAAGGAATGTATTTTTCATTCTTTTGTATCTTTTTTTTTTAAATATGATGACAAATATTTGACTTAATTTAATGTTCTGCAAGATTTTTCTGAAAACTTTTTTTTCTGAACTGAGAAAGCATTCTTTTAGTTATTAGGATAACTTTTCTTTTATGTTAACCTGAAAATGTTTACAGTTGGTTCTATTTCGCCTTGAAATATCACTGTTAAAAGATATTTTGGCCTGTTTTAAGCAAAATAGAAATTATTTGTACCAATAAAACGTGATGTGATAGAAAAAATGGACGTGCCTTTCATATTCATTGTGAAAAAATAGCTCCGAAACATGTGTCCATTGTCCAACAAGATTTGAGTCGAAAAAACAAAAAAATTGTTGACCAGTGTTATTTTATATTTTATTTTAATTTATTTTTATCGGAAAACACTACACATCTACAGAGATTATGTTAATATTTATGAACGCACATCAAAAAGCTTTGGGGACTGGAGTCTTACAGTTGATCCCTCTTCTGAACAAGTTCTAATCGTTCAATGGTGTTAATTAACCGTTTTATAACATTCAGTACCTCAGAAAAAAAGTAGTATTGTTTGATCATCTCCGAACAAATAACAGGACTAGCTGATCAGTCAGTGAATGCTGAATGTTTCCATATAAGGAAACGGCTTATATTACAATTACTAATAGAGATAAAGACAACAGATTCTACATTTGATTACAGCCTGATGACTGATGAAAATCATAGCTTGAATAGCTCTAACTACTCGGTTTATGAATGTCGAATGCTTTCTCATAAGCCAATGGCTAACGTTACCATTACCATTAGAAATGAGGAGAACGGACATTTTATTTGGTATTTACATGTCTCCTACACATACACAGTGACGGGATATGGCACAAGGCTTGTTTAAAGTTGGGAGCCCAAGAACGTGCCATAGACTGAAGCCAAGTATTGCTTAGTCTCTGCAACCAGCGTCTTGCTGCCGTCGGCATTTAACATTTTGGCGCAATGAGAGACGTGCTTCTCAGGATTAGAATCGCCAGACGTCACTCAATTATTTTTATGTACTTCTATAAGACAGAAACACATTTGCGAGATAAAATGTATTTTGTCTGCCATCCGGTCCAAACCCCAAAATATTTTAACCCCCACTACCATCGGTTACGTTGACATCGTTATTATTACCGAAATTCTTTAATGTAATGTGGGATGTACTTTCATGGGAAGCTCTTTCCCAAAACTGTACCTCTCAAAATGCTGTGGAGTATAACATAGAAGATTGTGCGTTGTTTGTAAATACAAATGTCGGTCCCTTAGGTTCGACGTACTGGTGGGAATTTTGTATTATCCCGTAGTCAGTTTTTCCTGCTAGCCAGTTTGATGGTACAGAGCAGATGTGTTCAATTTGATATTCCTAACAGAAGTTCTTCCATTATCGGTTAATATTTATCCCCTCATCTGAGTTCTGCGTTCCTGGCTACCTTCCCCTCTTCAGGAAGGACTCCAATGTTCATATGCATGGGCTTGGTGTCTATGTCAGCGAACACCTTCCTTTAGCTAGGGTGTCATCTATTGAATCCCCAGATCATTCTTTCATGTGCTTCCGCCTCTCACTTCTCAGCTCGATTAGCTATCTCTTCTTTCTCTACCGCTCTCCTTCCTCCCCTGACTGTTCGTTACTTGACATCATTTCTGACAATATTGACAAAGCCATTTCTACCCATCCCTCTGCCCATGTATTCGTGTTTGGTGACTTTAACGCCCACCACACCAAGTGGCTGAAGAACGCTGTCACTGACGCTGCTGGTGTCCACACCATGAACTTTTCAATCACCCAATCCCTTACGCAAGTAGTGGACTTCCCCACGCGTTTCTCCGACAACCCTAACGGAAGGGACTCACTTCTAGACCTCTGCTTCACTTCCATCCCAGACTCTTGCACTACCAGACAACTCTGCCCACTAGGAAACTCTGACCACACTGTAGTGTCCGTCAATATTTCACTCCACTCCCGCCCGACCCATGAAACACAGACAAGTAGAATATCCTACTGCTATCAAAGAGCAGACTAGGATTCGTTCCGAGACTTCCTCTGTGACATCTCTTGGAACAATGTCTTTAGTCTTCCCATCGAAGAATGTGCATCCGAGGTCTCCTCCTGGGTTAAGGCTGGCATCGATGCCTTCATCCCTGCTAGGAAATTCCAGCTTAAATCTCATTCGTCTCCATGGTTCTCACCCGCTTGCTCGGCTGCCATTGCCCACCGGAATCATTTCTTCCGACTCTATCGTAACTATGCGTCGGAACAAAACAGGCGCCTTTTCACTTCAGCTCGTAATAAGTGTAAAAGGATACTTAACGAAGCTAAGATGTTGTTTGCTGCAAGAATGAAGCAACGCATAGCATGCTCTAAATTCGGCTCTAAAGACTACTGGCGACTCTGTAAAAGAGTACTTAACAAGAGCAAGTCCACAATACCCCCGCTAATCAACAAATTTGAGGTCCTCACCTCCCCAGCAGATAAGGCTGAATGTTTTGCCCGCAGATTCTCGAACAATTCGAGTCTGGACTCATCTGGAGTTTTTACACCCGACTTCTCACCTAGAACCGAGGCACAACTGAATGATGTCCACATTACACCTTCGCTTGTCTCTAAGATAATCTTAAAACTTGACCCTCACAAAGCGAGCGGTGGTGACGGAATCCCAACCATAGTCTTAAAGAAATGTGCCCCTGAACTCTCCTCTATCCTTTCTAAGCTCTACAACCTCTGCCTATCTGCTTCCTGCTTTCCTGCCTGTTGGAAATCTTCCTCTATAGTTCCTATATTTAAAAACACTGGAGAACCCTCTGACCCTGCAAATTACCGCCCTATCAGCCTTCTTCCGATCTTTGGCAAAGTGTTCGAAGCCATTATCAACGCCGAGGTAATTCAGCATCTCACAGCACACTGGCTCCTCTCGGACAAGCAATATGGTTTCCGCTTCACCAGGTCTACTGCTGATATGCTAACGACCATCACCGAGTACATATACCAGGCACTCGACAGGAATGGCGAAGCTCGAACCGTTGCATTGGATATATCTAAGGCGTTCGACAGAGTTTGGCATGCTGGCCTTCTATGTAAACTGCGGAGCTATGGTATAACTGGACATTTGTTTGAACTAATCCAGTCATTCCTCTCTAACCGCACAATGAAAGTGGTATTAAACGGACATGCCTCTCAGAACTACCATACAAACGCAGGTGTCCCCCAAGGCTCCATCTTAGGTCCTACACTCTTCCTGATATATATTAATGATCTCCCTGATTCCATAAGAACCCAAATAGGTTTGTACGCCGATGACACCACAGTTTACTCTCGCCTCCAACAAAAATCTGGTGTAGGCGTCAAAGCTAAACTCGCAGCCGAGATTGAAAAAGACCTCCAATCCATATTGGACTGGGGTAAGAAATGGCTAGTAAATTTTAATGCTTCTAAAACGAAGCTACTGTCAATTAACCATCATCGACAATCTCACCTACCTCCCATTAGCATGGACCAGGCTTGCCTCCCAGAGAGTAAAACACTACGCCTCCTTGGTCTCACACTTTCAGCGGACCTCAAATGGAATGACTATATCGAATCCATTGCTAAATCCGCTGCTATGAAAGTCGGTTCTCTGTCTATCCTGCACATTTACAAATCTACCATCCACCCGTGCATTGAATACTGCTGCCATATCTGGTCGGGTGCCCCTGCTGTTCTCCTCGGGCTTCTCGATAAGGTTCAGAGGAGGGTCTGTAATGTGATAGTTACCGACTTGGCAGACCGCCTGCAGTCTCTCTCCCACCGGCGAGACGTGGCTTCCCTGTGTCTCTTCTATAAATACTTTCACGGCTTCTGCTCCGATGAACTTAGATTACTGGTGCCCCCTAAATACGAATTTGCACGAGATACTAGATTAGCAACTAGATCCCACCCTTTTACAGTGAAACCGATAAAATGCAGCCGTAACTTCTACTCCAACAGTTTCTTTCCTCGCACTTCCCGACTGTGGAATTCTCTTCCAAACGATTGCTTCCCCGACGGCTACAATCTCCAGGAGTTTAAATGTAAGGTCAATACACACCTCCTAACACACTAACCTGCTTCCATTCTATCAAGCACTCTTCCCATCTACCCGACCCTCATCCTCGCTATCCTTACTCATCTGTCACCTTTCTCCTGACATTCCCTATGTCTATCCACTCCTTCTCTTTACCTTCCTCTATGTAGCCCCATGCGCAATAGTGGCAGTGGAATGCCTTGCTTGGGGTGAGATGATTAAAAAAAAAAATATGGTGTCTACTACACCGAAGATTGCAAATAACTCATGAAGAAAAATGTTTGTACTCTCCGACGTTGGAATTTTAATTTTCTGTATTTCAGGCCACTTTGAAAAACTATCAACTATAATGATGTAGTGATGTCCTTCCAGTGGGTCAGCGAAGATGATATGTAATCTAGACCATGGTAGGTCTGTTTTAGGCCAGGGCTTAAATTTGATAGGGGTGCCTTTACTGCTAAGGCACAGCCTGTACATCTTTTAACCGCGTTTTCAATGCCTCTGTCCATATTTGGCCAATAGACGAAACTACGTATTAGGTTTTTTATTTTTGTACTGCCTGGATGGCCAGAGTGAAAATCTTTTAAGGTTTATTTTTGTAATGTTAACGGTATAACTACACGTTCTCTATACAACAGCACTGTGTCGCATACTGAAAAGACGTTCGTCGTACACTGGTCTCTTTCAGCTATTTTTTCCTTTATTTGAATAATATATATTTATCCCGGGTGTTTGATTGTTTGATTTTATCCAACGTTACTGGTAGTTCGCGAACCGGATTGCACACAGTTGATTTTAACTCTCCTTCCAATTTAAGCGGAACAATTACCGTGTCTTCCAACGGTTTCCTAAAGTTTGGTATCAATCTCGATAGTCCATCCTCGTAGCCAAACTTATTAGATGGTACATACTCCATATTAAAATCATAATTTCATAAGATCGTTCCCCATTTTTGTAGTCTGTTTGCTTCTTGATCCAAAAATAGAAAGCAGCGGCTTATGGTCGGTTTGCAATATGAAATGAGGACCGTGGACGAAACGGTGAAACTTCGAGACCGCAAATATTATTCCGAGTGCCTCTTTTTCGATCTGCGAGTAGTTCTTTTCAACAGGAAGTAGGGATCTAGGAGCATAGACTATTGCTTTAATTTGACCGTCTGCTAGTTTATGCAAGATGCATGCCCGTATACCATACGTTCTTGCATCACAAGCTACTATAATTTTTAGACCCGGGTTATAATGGGTTAGAAATAAGTCTGAAGTTAACATTTCTTTTATTTTTTCAAATGTCTGCTGGTATTCAGTCGCTCAATCTCAGAGCTTTTCTTTTTTTAGTAGCTCATTCAAAAAGGCACGCAGATCATATATTTTAGGAATGAAAATTTGATAATAATTCTCCATTTCCAAAAAAACTTTGCAAAGACGTGATATTACTCGGCGCCGGTTTATCTTTAATAGCCGCAGCTCGCTCTGGGTTTGGCCTTCTGAAGTTTTTGTCGATTATATGCCCAAGGTAATTTATTTTTTCCATTAAAAATTCACACTTATTTTCTTTGAGTTTAACCCATAGTCTAGGATTCTAGAAAAAACTCTATTGACGTGTTCAACGTGTTCTGCTACATTTACGTTTTTCATTAGTATGTCATCTAGATATGCCACCGTGAAATCAAGGCCATTTAGCATTGTATCCATTACCTGTTGGAAAATTGCCGGTGCCACCTTGAGAATATTTATCCTCCATTTAGCTTTGAGAAAATATCCTCCGGTGACTGAAGAGGATAGTTTAAATCCTTAAGTGCAGCGTTCAATCCTGTGGAGAAATCGGCGCAGACACGAATTTCTTTTGATTTTTTTCTTTACGTACACCGTCGGTGCAGCCTAACTGCTGTATTCTACTTTCGAAAAAGCATCGTTTTTTTTCCAATCTATCAAGTTCGTCATTGATCTGCTCAAGTGAGACGAAAGGCACATTTCGTTTCTTTTTAAAACCTGATTGCGCATTTTTCTGGAGTTGAAATTTTACTACCATCTTGGTACATCTACCCAAACCGGGAGAAAAAACATTTAGGAAATGTTTCCTTTAATTTTGTAATTAATTCCTGAGCTTCGGTATTCAAGCTTTCCACTTTATAGTAAAAAAGTTACTGGTAAATCCCAAAGCTGAAATTTGGTTATCCAGTTTGTACCAAACAGATTAGTATTCTTTACGACAAATAACTTTAATTTGCGTATTTTATCGTTGAACGTGACCTTGGTAATAAATTCACCCACGAAAGACTTAGCACTCTTATTTGATTTTAGCAAGGTCGACTTTTCTAATTTTTCCCATGTATGCAAATTAGTTATCGACAGATCAGATCCTGTGTCCAATTGCATTTTTATTTTTTTATTCAATAATGTGACGGTGACAAAATTTGCAAGTATTAAAATCGTTCTCCATCTGAATTTAGTTTTTTGATGTCACTAATTTAATTTTTCGACCGGCAGTGTGTATTTTTATGACCAAAGTTGTTACAATGGAAGCATTTCTTATTTCTTAAATTACAATATTTAAACCAATGTAATTTAACGCACCCGTAGCACGGTTTCGGAGGTAAACATGTTTGGTTAATTTTTTTTGGTACTTCTCCTTTTGACGAATAGTCAGTAATGTTAGATCGATTTTTCCCAGAGACTGACCTTGTTTCTTGTAGCGTAATCTTTTAATATGTACCATGCCTGATTCTTCTATTTTCTTTAAATCATTAAAATTTTTACACTTACAAATCTTTGACAGTCTTCCGCCACTTGTTGTAACGTGATATTTGGCTCGTTCTCCAGTTTATTCAGAATTCTTCGTCGTATTTCTGCGTCCTTAGCAGCGACTAATCTTTGTACGAAAATTAAGCATTTAAAGTTGTCAGCACTTAATTCTGCGAGTCTGAAATCGTCGCAGTGCTTATTTACATTACATGCGAACGTAATATAGTCCTCTTCTTTGTCTCTCGTTAAATTTAAGCATTTCCACCTCTTGTGGAAGAGAGATGTTTTGGGGTTAAAAAGTTCTGTAACTATTTCAACGGCCTCGGCAAATTCGTTAGTCTTTCTTGGTAAAATATAATTAACCAATTTTGTATGCTCTGTCGTTCTCAATTTACTAAGCAGAAGACGTAGTTTTTCGCGTTACTCCATGATTTATAATCTGCATTGTAAAAAAAAAAAAAAAGTCCTCATTTTTTTAAGTATGCCACAAAGGTTACCTCCTGTTCTGGAAGGTATGAAAAATTTTCAACCGCATTCCATACAGTACTTTCTGGGTAAGAATTGAATTGTTGAAATGACTCGTTCCTATTCGAAGTTATTTCAAGAATTTGGTTTTGAAAATCTAACTGAATTTTTTTCATCTTTTCTTGAAATGTCATTTTTTGCTCCAGAGTTTTTGCTTGTTGCTCACTTTGGATTTTCTGTTGTTCCAGTAGAAACTTCTCCAATCTTTCCTGAGCCTTTGTTTGTTGCTCGCTTAGGAATTTTATAAATTCAAAAAATATACTTTTAACATATCCATTGCCAGAATGGTGGGGCTTCAGCAATGGGTCCGAATACCTAGTACTCAGGTTGTTGTGGAGGAGGCCGTAACGAATTCGAGGACCTAAACGCCAATTTGATATGGAGGAAAAAGTCTGCAGTTAATTCGAATAGTTGTTGTTGACAGGTGAAGTTTATTCGAATCCTCGTCGTCAAGTGTTTGTGGAGTATAACATATAAGATTGTGCGCTGTATGTAAGTACAAATGTTGTACTGGTGGGAACTTTGTATTATCACATAGTAACGCAGAGTAACTTGCCAGGTCGCTGACTCGCATTTTCTCCCTGACTACTCGTTATTAGGAGGGAGAGTCCACTATTCCTAGACAGATGAGTTCACCACAACACAAATATTTTTCCGTTGTACTCTGCCCAAAGATAAAGACACAAATGAGTAATTGAATGTAGTTTATCCAACTGAAGTCAAATATTAAACTTTCATCGCAGCCCGAAGAATAAAAAGTAAAGAAAAGCTAACTCGAGGATCACTGGCTATTTAGTCAATGAAAGCCGTATGTTTCCTTATAAGGAAACGGCTATTATTGCCGTTACTTTTATCATATATGAGATCTGTTCACTTTTTTCTTAACTGCTCATCCGTTTATTTATGCTTTATCATTTAATGCTTGGAGAATTTAATACTCACGAGAATACGTAAGTGTAGAATGTGTATCTGGTTTGTTTAAAGGCATATCAACACCTCCTTGGCTTATTTAATGACGAAATCTAAATATTTTGAACACAATTTTATGGCTTCAACCAAATATATTTTGTCAAAATTATATGCCTTCTTTAACGTAACATGTATTGTTGTCATTTTGCTATAAAGAAGTATTTTTGATTCGTAGATTTTGTTTAGTGGTATCGAAATCTCTGGGTCATTTCATGCGGATTTGAGTACAATATTATGGTTTCAACTAAATATAATTTGAACGCAATTCTATGCCTACAACTACATATAAAATGTTTTGTTTATTTTACTATAAAAATTAGTTGTTAATTTTAGTATAAGTCGGTATTGTTGTTTGTTTAATTTTATTTAGAGGTATTTCAAATTCTATGCTTTATTTAATGCTGAAATCAAAATATTTTGGACTTATTTTGTGGCTTCAATTAAATATATTTTGAAAACTATTTTATGCCTTGAAATACCGACAAATTTATTGTTTTTCATTTTACAATAAAATGTATTATTAATTTTACCCATAAATAGGTATTGTTGGTTGATTGAATTTATTTAACGGCATTTCAACTTTCATGTGATATTTATTGCCGAAATGTAAATTTTTGTAGCACAATCTTATGGTTTCATCTACAGTATTGTATGTATTGTTGGTAATTTTGCTCTAAAAGCTATTTTTGGCAATTTCACTATAAATAGATATTGCTGGTTATTCTTTTATCGAGATATCAAACTGTATGTTATTTAATCTTGAAATCTAAACATTTTGAACTTTTGCAGACATGAATTAATTTTCTTTACTTTGTAGTCCTATTAATTTGAAATCGGTTTGTGTTCTTATTTTCTGAGATACGAAGTTACTATTTTGTCTCTCATCCCTTACTTAAGTCTCGTATATATTGACGCCACACACACACACACACACACACACACACACACACACACACACACACACACACACACACACACACACACATATATATATATATATATATATATATATACTTTATATATAGACGTTCTGGGATTCTGCCAGAGATATGACAGAATTCTTGTAGTTAAACTGAAAGTGAAACCATTTAACATATCCGTTATAGTCGTGTGAAGAGGAAATCAAATCTTTTAAGACATGATCGCCTAAGCATGTGTCACACACGGCACTTAACTGACTGAATGGCCTAACAGCCAGATATTAAGTCTAGGGACTATAATACCTACAGTTCAACAGCCAACACAAATATTTATATGTAAATGACTACCTAATAACTAAGGATAGAGCATCTCTCGGTATATGAGATAAAGAATTCCTGCTAGACTAATAACATACACTGGAAATTCAACTTCATAATAAAGTGGTTACCTTATTTGTGAATCAACTCTATAAATTATTATATCTCAATGTCTTTGTAGCATTTTGCATTCATTCTTTCTTTCATTTAACAAATTACTTCATCCTGGACAACGCCAAAGTTCATTGCAAATCACAAGAAACTAGAATCAACATGGTATACCTGAATGTTAAATAGGCAAAAAGAATGAAGGTGAAAGGGTTTGTAGTTTTGAACTAGGAAACCGTTGTGACTGCTGAGAGAAATGGGTCTAATGGTGCACAGCAAATGACAATGTAATAACCAATACCTGGTTACAAGAACACCCAAGATGATTATGGTCATGGAGAAACCCAAGAGGAGAAACGAAAAACTGAATCAAATACATAACTAGACTGCGGAATCGCCCACGTCCCGGTTATAGGTAAACTAGGGGTAAAACTTTGAAGATTGAGGAAGTCTTCAGGAAAAATACACGGACATGCTAAAACATCATACAAGGGACAACTTGGAGACGGAAAATCTAAGAGAAGCTAAAGTGATATCAGCAAACGGCATCTTCCAAAAGAAAAAAGAATTTAAGAGAAATAATTAACAGATCCTGAATGACATTCTTGACATGATGCAAACGAAACAAAAAACAGTGCCAAGACATGGAACAGAATATAGGAAACTATACAAGGAAATAAGGAACGAATGCAGACAGGCTAAAGATGATGAGCTCAACGGCAAATGTGCAGAAATAGAGAGATTGAGCACGACCAATAAAGGAGAAATGCATAAAAAATAATGGAACAGGACAAAAGACATGCTCAGCAACAGGATTAATAAAATCCAAAGATGGAACGCTCATATTAAAGAAAGAAAAAGTACTTCAATGATGAGACGAATATATAGGAAATCTCTTCCACGAAAAGAGAAAACAACCGTCAATACACAGATATACAGACTGACGAAAAATATTAAAAACCAGTCGAAGCTGCACTAACCAAATTGAATAGAAACAAAGTAGCAGGACGAAACGGTATTGCAATAGAGATGCTGACAGCTTTAGACGATTTTGGCGTAGACAAGAAAACAGAAGTAATAAATGAAATCTACGACAGTGATAATATAGCGGAAAACCTAAGTAGATTAATTTTCATAGCATTGCCTAAGAAGCCAGGCGCAAAGGAATGTGAAATCCACACAACAATAAGATTAATGATTCGCATACAAAACTCATTATCCAGATTCGGATGAATAGAATGGGTAACAGAATCTAGCCAGAGATAGGAAAAGAACTGTGCGGTGCGTCAAAGACACCGGAAGAAAGAACGCGATATTCCTGCCCAGAATGTTATCAGAAAGGGAAATACAAATGCAGAAGGATGTGTACCTGTGTTTTATAGATTACGCAAAGGTGTTTTCAAAGTACGCCACAAAGACTTGTTAGATCCGTCTAGTCACCTTGACATATTCGTGAAAGACATTAGAATAAAAAAGGAAGATGTGTCTTCTCACCATATCTGTTCGACTTATACAGCGAATCAGTTATGTGAAAGCTAGAAGTCCTGCCAGCAATTGACATTTACGGACACAATCTCAACAATATAAAATTCGCAGATGACGCTGCTGATAGCAGATACGGGAAGAAAACTACAAGGTCTCCACAGAAGGTCGCAAGGGAAAACGAGAAAAAAGAACTAAACATTCACTACAGGTAAACTGAATGCATGTCCATCAGTAAAATAAAGATCCCAACATGCCAATTACAGGTCGGGGATATCAAAATCAAGCCGTTGATGAAATCTAAAAACTTGAAAAGTGTTCTAACAAAGAACGAAATGTGTGACACTGATATCCGAAGGCGTATTGGCATGGTGAGGGACGCGTTCCAAAAGTTGAGTAAAGTATTGAAAGACGGGAAAATTTCATCAGAAACAAAGAAAAGCATCATGGATTGTTATGTGATATCTGTCCTTCTATATGGCAACGAATGCAGAACAATATCATCAAGAATGAAGAATATACTCGAAGCAACAGAAATGTATTTTATAGGAGCCTGCTGAGGATACTCTAGACCAAACATTTAAGCAACGACAAGATTTTGGAGTGGATGGAAACAAGAAAGAAACTTATAATGGAGAATTTAATACTCATAAGACTTTTAGAAGAAAAAAGCAATGTGAGATATACTTGATCGGTCTAAGCAAATAGATGGTAAAGCAAGGTACAGAAAGCATACCAAGACAAAAAATGTTACAAGGATAGAAGGATGTGGAGGGACATGATCTTCCACGTATTGAAGGAACACAGCATATAAAAGAAGAAAAAAGAAGTTAGCCATTTTGCTATTAAATATATTGGTTGTAATTTTACTATAAATTGGAATTGTTGGTTGGAAAACTTTTGGCATGGGTTGATGCAAAAATCTAAATATTTTGAACACAATTTTATTGCTTCAACTAAATATATTTTGAACACAATCGTATGCCTTCAAAGACATATAAAATGTATTGTTTGTCATTTTGATATCAATTATGTTGAATTTAATTTTAGTATAAATAGGTATTTTTGGTGGGTTGATTATGTTTAGCGGCATTTCAACGTCCATTGATTCTTTCATGTTGAAATCTAAATATTTTGAATACAAATTTATGGCTTCAACAAAATATGTTTGGAACGAATTTGCATACCATCAACAACAGACAAAATGTTTTGTTCATTTTACTATGAAATGTAGTGTTGGTAATTTTACTATAAATTGTTATTGTTGGTTGGATTAATTTTTTTAACGATATATCAACAGGTATAGAATACTTAACGCCGAAATATAAATATTTTGAACACAACTTTTGGACTGCAACTAAATGACTTTTGAACGTAATTGTATGCCTCCAGTAAAAGATAAAATGTATTGGTCGTTTTGGTAGAGAGTGTATTGTTGGTAATTTTACTATATATGTATTGGTTGTTAGTTAATATTGTTTAACGGCATATTTATCACTTATTTAATGCTGAACTCTAAATATCTTGAACTGTATTTTATGGTTTAAACGAAATATCTTTCGAACGCAATTCTATACATTCAGATACAGTTAAAATACATTGTTGGACATTTTACTATAAATATGTATTGTTTGTTGATTGTTTAATGGGCTTGAGTAATTGGATGGCACAGCAGGAGTGGGAAATATACCAAGAGAAAAATTGATATGAGGTACAAAGGAAACGTAAATGGGGAAGGACATGATCGCTTACGTCCTGAAAAGACATGGCACATAAGAAAAGAAGTTAGTCATTATGTTACAAAATATATTATTGGTAATTTTATTATAAATAGGTAATGCTGGTTGGAGTGGATTTTTATGGGTTATTTAATGGCAAAATCTAAATGTTTTGAAAATAATTTTATAGCTTCAACTAAATTTATTTTGAACACAATAATATGCTTTCAAAAGCATATAAAATGTATTGTTGGTCATTTTGCTATGTCATATACCCAATGTAATTTTAGCATAAACGGGTATTTTTGTTAAGTTGATTTTGATTAGCGGCATTTCAACGTTGCTGGGTTATTTAATACCGAAATCTAAATATCTTGATCACAAGTTTTATGGTTTCAACTAAATATGTTTTGAACGCATATATATGCCTTCAACTAAATATAAAACGTATTAACCATTTTCATTCAAAATGAGTAGTGAATAATTTTGCTGTGAATTAATAAGTGTGTTAATTGATCTTGTTTCGCTTCATATCAAACTTTATCAATTATTTAATGGCGAAATCTAAATATTTTAAGCGCATCTCCATGCCTTTAACTATAGATTAAATGTATTTTGTAACATTTCTATACAGATCGATTGCTGATATATTGACTATAAATAATAGTATTTATATATCCATAATGTTTTGTTTTTGTTTGGGGCAATTCATTACAAGTCCATAGATGGGACCCTAATTTATGCTACCATCCTTAGTCAGAGTGGACCTCGGTACAACAGCAATTAAGAGGTGGTTTCCCACTCCTGAAAAGCTTCAGTCTCCCAAATTGCTTTTGCTACCGAATGTACTTTATCTTTAAATTGAGGCTAGGACCGGCATAAATATCAAGTGAATGTTGCATTATTTTCTTTTTAAATGAGAGTGAATTTTCTAGATAAATGCGATTATTGGATCCTTAGTTTGGGGAGAAGAGATAGATGCAGACTGTTCATAACGTTATTTACGCGTCAGGAAATATAAAGAAAATAATCGACTAGAATTGGAACTCCCCACAACGGAGTTTTGAGTCGTAAATCATTACACCATTGCAACACCCTAAATGAACGGGATTCAGAGGGTTCAAAAAATGAATGTAAAGAACCGAATGTGGCTTAGAGATACAAGAAATAGGAAGCTGTAGAGAGTTATGATCATTCATATCGTGAAAGGTAAACAGCACATAAAAATAGAAGTCAGTCAGTTAAGAGCCGCACATGATATACGCTTAGACGATCATGTCTCGAAAGGGACATGTCTCACTGAGCAGAAGATTATCCCGCAGTAGGTTGGCATCACTTCCTGCGGTAGACTAGCCAGCTAAGGCTATAGAGCCCAATCTTTTCTGTTATTTAACCCATAACTGGAGGGAAGAGACGAATTAATACCTTTCCAATGGTATTTGTGCGTTAGTGAAGGCAGGGAATTCAACTGGAATGCGAACTCGGCTTCCCGATTTCTGGTTCCGAGCCGATATCCACTGCACCGCAAACACCTCAGTAACTTTTTAAATTCCTTGCATGTTTCACTTTTAAATAAAGAAAAAGTTATTTTTTAGTTTGTGCTGTCATTATGTAAATTTGAAATACCAGTTTGAAATATTGCCAAATTGACTTTTGGGAAAACAATTTTGGCCACAGATTGCTTGTCAGTTTTAAAACCATGCTCAGATTAAAAATGATTTAAATGATTGTTAGCAACCTTTCAATTCGATATAAGTTGTCACGCAGATTTCGTATATACAAGCTGCGATGAATGAACTGTCACCATAATTTCGAGAAAAAAGGAAGAATAACACTGGCATCTCATTTTAACAGATATATTTACCAATATTACAGAAAAATATTTTGAAATATTAAAGTTTAATTTATTAAATGAAATATCCATTGGTTTCAACTACGGACTACAGGCGATTTCAGAATCTCTTGCATCTCTTTTGGGCGGTCTCTTTGATTAAAGTAGTCAATATTTCCATAAACCTTACCGTCCATCTACAAAGTTCTGTTGGTCACTCGCTCAACTGTGCTCCACACATAATAAAGAGGGGGTTACAGTCTGGGGAGATCGGTGGTCAGATATAAGGGGTGTGTAGTCGCAAAAATTGTCTGATAGCCATGTCTGGGTTCTTTTGCTTAAATAGTATAGTCAGTTAGTTAAGTGCCATACGTGATAAACGCTTGGGCGATCATGTCTCGAAAGAGACATGACTGACTGGGCAGAAGGTATAGTACAGAGTCTTATTGCCAGTGGTTGGGTCTTCCAGATGCCACCCACCTGACTCCGGGAAGCAATATCTCCTCAGGGAAGATGAATGGAGGCATAACGTAGTCGTCACTAGTGATTTTTTCAAACATCATAATGTTGACTGGATATATTATTTAACCCTTAACGAACCCTCTGCACAGTCCTAAGTTTGACAGGCAAACTCACTGAAATGTACGTATTGAAGCTCCTGGTGCAAATACCAAGCCGTACAGCATACTATTTGAAAGGTTCTGACGGAGTGAATTGCGTCATGGTGCCCAACTGACTCTACTAAAATGTGAAGTCGACAAAATAATAACAAATAATGCATATGCGCAATATTAAAAATATAAAATGGCGTCAATTTATCCATCGCATCCAGTATATTGTGTATTTAAGTAGCAACCCATAATTTATCTTATTTATTTTGTTATTTGTTTATTTATTTATTTATTTATTTTTCCTTTTACGATTTTACCGTAAGCAACATAGAGAGAAAAACAAAAACAAAACAAAACTGGGCACAGAGGATGCCGAGGAAAGAATGGAAAGCGAACGGGATTTAGGAAAATGAATGTGATGTAGGGGGCTGGATGATATTTAGGGAGGTAGAAGATGGCAACTGACGTTGCATTTAAACTTTTGGAGTTTAGCTATCAGAATAACAAGTATACGGAAGGGAGTTAGTTGCACAGACGGTAAGTGCGAGAAAAGAAACTAATAGAGTAGAAGTGAGGGGTTACATTTGACTATTCTGACAATAAAAGGGTGTGGCCTTGATGCTAATCTAGTAGCAGGAGTAAATTCATGTGGCCTGGGGACCGGGGAAAAAGCTGGTCAAAACAGAAGCCCGGAAAATATTTATAAAAAGTAAAACAAATCAGTTAAGTGCTATACTTGATACACGTTTGGGCGATCATGTCTCGAAAAAGACATGACTGACTGGACAGAAGATTTTCTTACTTACTGTGGTAGACTGGTTTTCAACCAAGGTTGTAGAACCCAGTCTGATCTGCTATTTAAAATGACCATCAATGCTACACTAAAAATGCATAAAATACATTTTTATAGTATTTTTTTTTCCATACCTACCGACCTAAAATAAAATAATTTTGAAGAAATAAATTAGATTTCTTCAATTCACATGTACCATTAAAATCTCAGTTTAAATCTGATTCTTAAACAGATGCATTTAACGTTTCGGCTATTATATGCTCCGGCCTTTTTCAGGTGCTAGGAATTTCGAACTGAAGTCACTGGAGTATATCATTCTAATTCCATTTGCGATGCCACTTCTGGTAGCCCTTTAACTTATCTAAGTTTACCACTGCCGTAGACTGTTATTGATCTCACAACTCTTTGGGTTAAGTCACTGGAAATAACTAATATCTATATCCACTGGGACTTGTGTTCTTGAGGACATCAGCATGTGAATTTCTGGGACTTAAAAACCTAATGTCTCAGTAACAATTTTTTAACGGAGTTCATATTGCAATCTTTGACGCTAATGACTTTCTTTAGCATTCCGCATTACTGATTCCTATTTCTAAGCTTGCTCGGTGTAGGAGATGCTTGTGGCTTAGCATATGCGCTAATTCTTAAAGTTTACGTAGTTTCCAGTGGTGTTTTGTATCGATTATTTCAACTTCTTTCCATAGGGGGTTGTGATCACCTTTCTCCCTCCATATGTGGTCAGGAAATGTCGTAAACATGGCAACAAAAATGAGGACAATAGTCCGAACATTGTAAATAGTGTAAATACTATCTAATCTTAAAATTACAGACAATTATTATTATTATTATTATTATTATTATTATTATTATTATTATTACTGAAGCCAAAAACACCTTGTACTCACTTAACAGAAGTCTTCATTTTTTTAAATAGTCTCATTAAATCGAGGCTTTCTTATGATTCTCATGCATGTCGCCAAACTCTTTCGCAAATATCTAAACTCGAAGTTTTATACAACCGCTTTCTTAGATCAATGGTTAGAATTGGTTGTAATCAGTGAAGACAAAAGCTCATGGCGAAGACCATTCTTATTTTTATTTTTATTATTATTATCAACTAAAACCCGAAATTCCTTGCAGAGGTCTTCATATATTAAATAGACTCGCTATATCGACATTTTCAATAAGGTTGCCATGCTTAGCACCATACCCGTTCAGAAATATTTAAACTTCTCAGATTAATGGTTAAAATGGATTTGAGCGAGTGAAGAAGAAGGATCATAGTGAAGACCATAATTATTTGCATTTTTATTATAATAAACTAAAACCCGAAATTACTTGTAGTTACTTAACGGAGGTTTTCATATTCTTAAATAGCCTTGTTAGATCGAAACTTTCATTTGGATGTCATGCATGGTGTCAAACCCATTCGGAAATATCTAACCTGTCAGCTGAATTCAACTTATTTCTCAAGTTAAAAATGGTTGTGAGTGAAGACGGAGGATTAGGATGAAGTTCACTCGTATTATTATTATTATTATTATTATTATTATTATTATTATTATTATTATTATGTCATTTTTCATCATATTTCGATTTCTGCTTTGGTCTCACTACCAACCAAGTCTGCGGGGAGACCTAAGGCAGGTAGTGGCGTGTTGTTATGGCTCCATTTCATGTTTTTCTATCTTCCCTATCATCTCCAGCATTACATAGATAAAGTTTTCCTTAGTGTGTGGGTTGTACTTAATAAGACAATTTTTTGTATATCTCTTAAGCTGGGGTTTCCAGGGATTCTTTCAGTGTGTTGTTTTGTTCCATTTTTTATCATTCCAAGT